>OZ038383.1:114759430-115339430 GCA_964036045.1 Eutreptiella sp. 'Long Island Sound 2002'
GGGGGGGGCGTGGAAAATGTGGAATGGCAAAATTCGGTGCGGACAAAATTTGGCACAAATTTTCAAATACCACTGCAAAATTTGGCACAGTTTTGTTATGCCAAATTCTATTGCCTTTGGCAAGGCACCTCGAAGAGAGGCTGACAGTCAGCCAATCAGTCAGTCAGGGAGTCAGTTGGGCAAGCAGGCAGGCAGACAGGCAGGCAGAAACACACAGTTTGGGTTTTTATCAGTTGCGGACTGCGATTATAAACATTGGGGAACCCGTGGTGTGCAGGAACACTCAGTGATCGAGTGGTCCAACACCCGGCCGATGGTTCGCCCAGTGCCAGTTCAATTCCCGGCCAGCGGTTCGGCGATCGCCGGCTCAGCCGATCGATCGACCTCGAGCCCTTATTATACTCGACCCTGGTTCAAATCCTTCTGACCACACACTTTTGCCCCCCCCCCCCCCCCCCAAAAGAATGGCATCCCGTTTCAGGGGGATAGAGGTCTCAAAATCAAAAAATCCATTGGGGGATTGTTTTGTCAGGCAAAATAATGATTTTTATAAGGGGTTGGACATCCAATATCATGCCTTGGGGTATGCTACGCAAATAATGACTCCCACAAAGGGGGGGTGTATGTTGTCCGCGCCTGCGCTTGATCTGACAACCTCTCTTCGAGGTGATATCGCCTATTCCAACCCCCCCCCCCCCCCCCAGAGCCCGCAGACACACCGTCCCGTGCACCGTGCCCCCCCCCCCCCCCCCCCGCAGTGGCGCATGCGGTGCCATGACCGGCGGACCGCGCCCTTCCCTCCCGCCCACCCACGGCCTCCAAAGCCCTCGTTCCCGAAGGCAAGGCCACAGAAGGGCTACCGCTCAGCGCTGGGGCGTGTGGGAGAACATAGACTGTCAACGTGTTTGAGAGGGACGGACGATGGACTGTGGACAGCACTAACCCCCCCCCCCCCCCCCCACACACACCACACAACGCATGTCGTGGTACACATGGCGTCCCCCGCTCCCCCCCGCTTCGCCGCCATCGCTGCCTGCGCTCTGCATGTTTGCCACTATGCACCTCCGCTGCACATCCCCTGTGCCCCTGCCGCCGCGCACGCCCCATGGCCCTGTGCTGCAGTGGCCCTGTCCCATGTGCTGCCTCCTCATCCCCCGCACTGCCCCGCATCCTCTGCGGAACGCGCGCTGTCCGATACATCCTCTGGGCCTCTGCCACCCCCTCGCCCCGCCATCATGGCCCCGTGCTGCAGGCGTTGCTCTCCGCGCTCAACCACCACTGGCAGAGGGATGCATTGGAAGGGGGAAAGGTACCCACCCCTCTAGGGCGCCCAGCCTATGCCCAGCCACTTTCTCATTGACGCCAAGTGCCAGCTTCAATGGCATGTGTAACCGACAGCAACCGCCCCCAACCGCTTTGGCAACCTCCTCCAACCGCCCATAGAACCGCTTCTGGGGTCGCCTCTGCGGTCCCTTGCCTTCTAATGCACCGGCACCCGCATCGCCTGACTGTGTCCTTCTTCTCACTGCCGGACAATCATTGTCCGGTGCCCTGCGCGTACTCGCCCCCTCCCCCATGTAGTCTGTCTCCCCCTCATGTGACCTGTGTCTCTGCTGCTGCTGCCCGCCAGCCTCCATCGTGCATTGCCCTTGGTGCGTGTCTCTCCCGCACCCCCCCCCCCATCCAATGCTGCCCCAGGAGGTGGTCGTGCGTCCAGCAGTCAACGGTGGGGTGATGAAACCGCCGGCGGTCGGCCGTGAGCAGGCAATGGCGGTTATGGACCGACCAGTGGTAACTGACGGCCACAATTTTGTCCTGATGGCGGCCCTGGTGGGGGCATTTGGGTGGTTGCCGCTAATTCCTCGTGGCTTTGGGATGGTTGTTAAGCCCTGGTGCCTGCTTGATGGTCCCCAGGCCAGGCCTGAATTAGAAGGGAGTGTCGGGGGGGGGGGGGGTCTGGGACCCAAAAATTTGTGTAGCAAAAAAGGCCCAATCAGATTTTCCCAACGGTAAATTTCGTTTTTTTCCCACGATAATCACTTTGGTCTGGGGAGGGGGGGTCCCAGGGGGGGGGGGGGGACCATTGCCAAAAAAAAACATTCTTATCCAGGGCTGACCCAGGCTGTGATGATGAGCCCAACACAATGGCTTGAACTCGATCATCTGTACTCATGCGATGGTAGGACCCAGGGTAGGACGCAGGCTGGAGCGAGCACTTGCCCCAATCGAACACCGTCGCAAAGCACGCAGCGCGGGGCCCATGGTACAGACGGAGGGGCACACCCAAAGAGCATGTTTCTGGCGGCCAAGTCCCGGTGGACGACGCCGTGGCGGTGCATGTGCCGGAGACCGTTGGCGGCTTGTGCCATGTACTCCACGAGATTGGGCACAATGCGGTGCAGCTCGGTCTGCGAGGGGATGGGTGGCGCCGTGGCCCGCCGGCGATGGGCACGTGGCGCGACACGTCGACGGAGCAAAGGACACAAAGACGAAGAAAGACCAGGGATGTATTACAAGGGTGGGGGGGGGTCTGGGACCTGAAAAATTGTGCACCAAAAATACCACAAATCTATATTTCATTTTTTCCCTCAATGAAATCTGGGTCCAGGAGGCGGGGGGGGGGGGGGTTGGCACAAGGCCTCGGTATCTGATTGTTTGCCTTTTGGCGGCGCCTATTGGCCTCTCGTCCTTGCACATCCTGACCCTCTGTGGGCCCGAACGTGTTTTGGTTGTGTCAACGGAGCCCCTGGATGACTTGTCCTGTTTGACTACTCCAGGGTCGGCTGTCCCAGAGACGGGCTGTTGCCCATGCCGTTGACCAGGTGCACACTCCGAGTCCATGCTGGGTTTGCCGACTCCAGCACTGACTTGTGCGCGCTGGGGTGTGCAGCGGCAGGTCAATTTTCCTGACAGGGGCTTCTAACAACCACAATGATTCTTTCCCGTTTTTCCTTTCCTTCTCCTCCTTCTGCGCTCTGCACCGTTTTCGGCGAGCGCGGTCTGCCCTGTCCTGTTACCTCCCTTTGTTCGTCCCTTTCCCCCTGCCCAGTTTCTTCCTCGGCCTCTCCATGCTCTGGGGGGGCATTGGGTGGCGGGGGAGCATGTTGCTGTAGGGAGGGGGTAGAGGATGGGGCAGGGGAGGGGGAGTGGGAGTGGGGTCCAGGACCAGGGTGTTTGTGTACCAAAAATGGCCCCATCAGATTTCCCTAGCGGTAAATCTCGTTTTTCCCCATGATGCTCACTTTGGTCTGAGGGGCTCCTCCTGTGGTGTACGGCCATTCTAATCCTTCCCTGCCCCCCCCTGGCACACCTTTGGCAGGTGCTTGTCAAAAGACTTGATGATGTCCAGCAGGTCGTACTGCATCAGCTCCATGATGATGGAGGTCTCCCCGCTGGGGCGCTGGCAGATGCCGTAGATCCGCAGGATGTTGGGGTGCCGGTCGATCTGCGCCATAACCCTGTGGACACATGCAGGTGGCGTGAAGAGCCCGGGTGCAGCATGTGGCGTGCAGGCCACGGCTTAGCACTACCGGTGGGGCGGGGGGGATGGCAGCCTAGACTCCTCCGCCTGACCCACCCCTCAACCCACATCAGAAAATGTTTCGTCCAAAAAGGTTGAAATTTTATAAAAGGGGTCCGAACTTGGAGGTCAATTTTAGGTGCACAAACTTTTTTTGGCCTCTGACGCCCCCCCCCCCCCCCAGTAGAGGTCACTGTCGCCACTAAGCCGTGGCCTGGTGGAGGTGGAGGCATCTTTACAAATACCCGGACTGTGGGGGTCCAGAGTTGTGTGTGTGTCCAGGCTGCGCTGCCAGGCCCTTGAACGACGGGCCCCGATGGGGGTCGCCATGGGCTCGGCTGGGGACTGGGCTTGGGCAGGCAGGGGGGGGGGGGGGTCTTGGATTTGGTTGGTGGGGAAAGGACCATCAAACGGGGGCAGAAATCCAATGCAAATGAGGCACCGCACTCCACAATCTGATCCGAGCATTGTTGTTCTCCAGCCCAGACCTGGTCCACCCTGCGAAATCAAGGAGCTACAGGGGGAGGGGGAAAATTTCGTGTGGGGTTTAGCTTGCCGGGGAAAATTTCGGTGGGGGAAATGAAAAAATTTCGCCGCCCTTGCAAACCCCAAAGCTTTCCCTGCCTCACACACACACTGCACTGCCAAAGCCCCCATACTTCGCCGGGGGAAAACTTCGCCACCTTCCTTAAAGACGAAAATTTCCCACAAAGTTATCCCCCCCCCCCCGGTAAGACTAACAGAACACCTGAATAACACTCGCCGTGTGTGTGTGTGTGTGTGTGTGAAGCCCAATTATTTCAACCAAAGCAGTAGCGTTCGCTATGATACACCACTTCTACAGCTCTGTGGGCACTGCAGCAATGTTTCAATCCTCCAACCAATGCGGCCTTTCCTCTGTCTCTGCATGACAGCAAGACTATGCACAATCCATGCACTCCTACGGCGCCCTGCAGCCCTGTATGCATGCCCCACACCCTTCGCACGGGTCCCCACGGACGAGCTTTCACATGTGCGTGCGTGCGTGCGTGTGTGTGCCAAGGAATCCATTCGAATCTGCTCCAACTGCGAGCGTGTGTGTGTGTGCGCACGCGCACTGGAAAATGGATCTGCCTGGCTGCTCATGTGAGGTCACACAATTGCTGACCACTTGGCAAGGTCGTGCCGCATGGAATCTCGTGTGAGGTCAGCACCGGCACAACCTTCAATACAAACAAAGGGGAGGCCGGGGGGGGGGGGGGGCCTGAGTGGTCTGGTCGGTACACCCCCCCACTACGGGTCGTGCACATTGTTGCCGCTGCGTCCAGCGTTTGTTCAACTCTGTTCCCGCGGACTTGTGGCTGCGTGGCTGCCCCTCCTGAAGCTGCAGCACTTGGCACCGGGGGGGGGGGGGTCACGGAGCCATGGTGTTGGTTTGTTTGCCTTTGGCGGCGCCTATTGGCCTCTCGTCCTTGCACATCCTGACCCTCTGTGGGCCCGAACAGCGTTTGGTAGTGTCAACGGAGCCCCTGGATGACTTGTCCTGTTTGACTACTCCAGGGTCAGCTGTCCCAGAGACGGGCTGTTGCCCATGCTGTTGACCAGGTGCATCCAGGTGCACACTCCGAGTCCATGCTGGGTTTGCCGACTCCAGCACTGACTTGTGTGCGCCAGTGTGTGCATCTGCAGGTCAATTTTCCTGACAGGGGCTCCTGACAACCACAATGATTCTTTCCCTTTTGCCCTTTCCTTTGTCTCCTTCTGTGCTCTGCAGCGGGGGGGGGGGGGGGGCACCAACGCACAACCTGTGCCCCCCCCCCCCATGGGGGACAAGACAGTGCCAGCAGGGCCTCAGCTCTCAACTGCGGTCCGGCCTCCACAAGCGGTGCAGCACCGCCCTGCACAGCGGCGGGGCATACCTCGCTTCATCGAGCAGGGCTGTCGTGTCATCCTTCAACAGGACCTACAAACCGCGCCAATGGACAGCGCCGTGGAGCAGGACCGCAAGGCCCCTGACGCGCACCTCCCGGGGGCGGAGGGGCCCCAGAGCGGGGGGTCCTCGAAATAGCTACACAGCCTTGGCCCACTGTCTGCCCCGGAAGTGGGGGGGGGGGGGGTCCTTTAATGGGGTGTGTCTGGGATGGGTCCAGCCCCCCCCTCCGGTGGCGTTGAGTCTTTCAAGGCACCGAAGAAAATTGTTCGTCTGAACTGACTGGCACCAACGGTGCCAGAGAAAAATTTTGATTGGCTGAAGGCCTTGAAGAAGATTTGGCCCCATCTTTTTGAGGGAGGGAGGGGGGGGGGGGGGTTCATTAAAAAGAGCTGGTGGGGGGGGGGGGGGGGATCTAGATGATCGTTGAGAGACTGCGCTGACGCACTGCATAGCACACTCCGTACAGAAGCACATGAGGCGTGGCCCTTCTCATCCAGCAATGAGGGCAACTTTGTCCTCTAGAACAGGCGCTGATGGACCGTCCGCAGGCCAACGGCACACACAGCACCACCCCCAGAACAGATGCAGATCCCCACAGACCAATACGATGAGGAGGGCGCCGGTCGTACCAATCAGGTTTGCGATGTTGGGGGGCGAGGGGGAGTAGGGGGCATGAAGGCCAAAGGAGTATGCCGGTTTGGGGGGGGGACGGGTCATCGTGCGGCTCCTCTGACTTGGCTCCTGCGGCCACTCCTCCGACAGAATACGATTCACAGCTCTTTGCCGTGCCCCTGAAGAGGGGGGGCTTGGCTACCCCCCCAGAAAGGAATGCTGAGTCATTGCACATGCACACAAGAGGCGGCCCGCACAAAAACGCGACCCCCCCTCCCCCTCCCGTGTCCAGCGACCAATGAAAGTCCTCAAAACCTGCGGTCCAGAACCGGAGGAGTTCGTTGGACACGTTTGGTACCTGATGAACTGACTGACCCGACTCGGTGCCTAACGAATTCGGGTGCCAAAAAAGTACGGTCCAAACAGACGTGTTCGGAGGACAACGGACGGGGGGGGGGGGGGCTACAGGACCGCATGTCCCTCACGGAGATGCCTGTTGATGCAGGGGGGGGGGAAAAATGCGGTCGCCGGGATTGGAAAAAAATGCGGAAAAATGCGGAAAAAATGCGGAAAATGCGAGAAAAAATGCGGCATAAAATGCGGTTTTCCTAAAATGCTATAGGACTCCCAAAACCCCTATGTTTATCAAGACGCATGTTGATCTGTTGACACCATCGCTCCATCAATGTGAAGACTACGGCCCCGGCTCAACATGCAAAGCGTGGTAGGGAAGTCTCACCCTTCTACTGTGGTTTAGGAGGAGGGGCGTTACACCCTCGGCAAGAAGCAGCAGAGCCCCAATACTGCCTCCACCCCATACCCCATTGAAGCAACCGGCTATTCGCCCCTCAATGGATAGCTTAACCGCCCGTAAGAATACAATGGCGGCTGCCGGAAGCCTTCCCAAGCCCACAGGGTGCCCAGTCCAGTGAGCTTGGCGTATCGATGCGTTTCGCGGTTCGTTGCCCCCGACTATTCGCCCCTAGTTGGATAGCTTAACCGCCCGTACAAATACGTTGGCGGCTGTCGGAAGCCTTCCCAAGCCCACAGGGTGCCCAGTCCAGTGAGCTTGGCGTATCGATGCGTTTCGCGGTTCGTTGCCCCCGACTATTCGCCCCTAGTTGGATAGCTTAACCGCCCGTAGGTATACGTTGGCGGCTGTCGGAAGCTACACTATACAAGGCGCCCTTCGACATCCAAGTTGAAGCGCGCCATAAAAGCCAATCGCCTCATCTGATTCAACAACTTGTTTTGCTTCTTGGAGACGTTGCCAGCTTGCGAGAAGAACCTCTCCACTGCCCCACTGCTGGTAGGGATGGTGATCAAGAACAACACCGCCTCCTTGAAAAGGGAGTCTGGCCGACTCTCCCACCATGCAAGAAGTTCATCACCGTTGTTGATGTTCCGGAACTCCGTTCTGCGGTACAAATTCCACTCCTCTTGGACGCCAGGAACTTCATCCAGCTTCAGCGACTTGTAGGAGGACAAGTTTGTATCCATGTCACTGAGGTTGCGTGGGTTGAGCACACGCAGCTGCTGGAAGAACTCAAGTTGTTCAGCCTCCTTCTCGAAGCGATTCTTCAACGCATTGAGCATCTCCTCCATCACACCAAACAATTTCCGGCGGATACTATCTGCGGACCTGGGCAACTCCTTCAACGCCTCTTTGTGCTCCACACCCCGCTGCGGACCCTTGCCCTCGAGGAAAGCAACGTCGATGCAGAACTTCAACCGGCCTCCAACATGGGCAATAATTGCAAGAACGGGCACCCCGCGTTCATCTGTCCACTCATCAAAAAGTAGTGTGGTGTTGCGGTCGGCAGTCTTCTTGTGAATTGCTCCTCGGTGCCCGTCAAGCACACGCTGGCCGTTGACTTTGGGGAAGTCAGAGCTGCCTTGCGGCAAGCAACCGGCAATGGTGGTGTACTTCTGCAACCAAGCACGCACAAGGGGGTGATCCAGCTTGTCCAACGGGATGCCGGCACCGGCGAAGGCAAAGACCGTATCATCAGCGGCCTTGTTCTTGTCGTTGCATGACGCCACAACGGATTGTAGGCTGGGCTGCCTCATTGCGGCTTTATGAGTAGAGCATCTGCCTCTGCCTCTAGGCGGCGCTCGACCCGTGCCTTCTCCCTCTTCTGCATAGTCTCAACGGCCACCTGGTGCTTTTTGGAGTCCAAATGACATTGGACTGTGCTCTTCGTTGTGTGGCTCACGGGGCATCCACACGCATCGCACCATAGTACTTCAATACCAAGATCATTGGTGCGGAGACTCAGGGGATGGCCAGGGAATTGTTCCTTCCGCTTCCCAGGGCCCATGGTGCAATACTTTGCGCCGGCACCACCTCTCCCCTTACCACGTACTTTGCGGCGGGGTGGGCTATTTCCATCATCAGATGTGGGCTCAGAAGGAGGGCAATGGGAGGGCATAGCATGTGACATGTCTAAGGGAAAAGGAGCCATGTAACAAACAAAAGTGGCGGTGTTGGGAAGGTATGCAAACACTGACTTGACTACAAAACTACCCTTTAGTTGAACTACACAATGCCACTTGAATGTATCCTCTTGAACATTACACTAAGGGACCTGCCCAGAAAATGCGAAAAAAAATGCGGAAAATGCGAAAAAATGCGAATCGCATTTCCCCCCCCCCCCTGGTTGATGCCGTGATACCGGCGATGGACGGCCCTTGTCCAGACCGGAGTGGCGGCCTATCATCCCCCCCCCCCACATGCCCTGCACACGCTGCCCCCGCCCGTCCCCCCCACCCCCGCAGGAGGGTGGGCCCACCACAGGCCTTCATGGGGGCCCCCTTGAGCCCTGCAGCACGGCCTGGGCACCCCCACACCCAACATACCGGAGGGGGGGATATTCCGTGTCTAACAAATTTTAAATCTACAAATTCTGCAGCAAGAAATTCTGTACGATTTCTTAACAATGAGCGAACAAATTATGTATGGTTCCCAGAAATTGGTCATAGTATGAAATGGTCGACTTTGCATGGTTGCTGTTTTTTCCAGGTGGACTGTGCATGATTAACCCTCAGCAGGGCATTGCGTGGTGACCCCAGTCACCAAAATATGTTCAGAATGTATACCAGCAATAAGCCATATGTTAGCAGAGACATGTCATACCCGAGTTGGTACATGCATGTGCTCACAATTGAGGGGCCATGGGTTCAATGCTTGCCTCTGGAACCTTTTCTGGCGCTTTTTCTGGCGCTTTTTTTAGCGCTTTCGGCGCTGTTTTTGGCGCTTCTGGCGCTGTTTTTTGCGCTTCTGGCGCTTTTCCTGGCGCTTTTTCAGCATTACAAGTGCACATGACATGCATTGGACACAATCACAAACAACAAAAAAAAGCTGGGTACCACAAATCTTTGAATCTGCAGCACGCTGCAGCACGTGCAACTTCAACCGACTTCAACCGGGAACAAATTATCATTAACCAAATCCTCTGGCGTGGTACAAGTGGACAAAGGCAAGGCTTAATGTATAGCAGTGCAAATCCTTAAAAACACCGAATAAATTGCGCACAAAATTTTCGCACAGAATTTGTTAAACAGAAATTCCACCCCGCAGAATATCCCCCCCTCCGGTACAGGGGGTCGTGCCACATCCCTGAAGCCCCCCCCAAAACACAATCAACAGCTGGCGCCAGTTGAGCTGGGGCAGGTTTGGGGGGTGACGAACGCTGGTTGTGGGGGGGGGGGGGGGGCGGGTTCGGGGGTGACCGCCAGCGGTTGGGGGGTGACCAACTTTCGGGGGGTCCAACGGCGGCGGTTGGGGCCGACGGCAATCGGAGCGGTCCCTGAGGGCAGCCCTGATACCAACAACCCTGAAAGCACCAAGGGGCACAGGGGAGACTACCTTCTCACAGGCCGACAGGCCGTCGTAGAGGCACTCATGGACCGAGGAATGAGTACCTGGAAATGGTGCGGGGGGGGGGGGGGGCTTCACAACCCGCAACACACGCGAGGGGCACACGTCCCCATCATTGGAGCGGGACTACAGCGGGGCATAGCGGTAGGCGCTCAGTCCCCTGAGAGTCATGGCCCCAAATCGGGATAGAACAGCCATGCTCAGAGTCTTCCGGGTTGTGCCTCCCTTCAAACTCTTCCCTGTGATGCATCTCTCATTGCGCTTTGTGACCGTCTCAACAGTGCCACCACCCACCCATGAACCACCCTCCTCGACCGTGGGGGGGGGGGGGGCTGCGTTAGGATGGGCTTGTCATTCTTGCGAGGGTTTGCACGGACCTTCCGGTCCCTCGGTGCCGGACCAACGCAAACCCCTGCTGACCACTGCCTGTCCGTAACCCGCCCATCCAACGCCATGCGTTTGGTTTGCCCCGCATGCTGTGCGTAGGGCGGCTTGGAGGGGAGGTATCTCACTACTTCACCAGGTGGACCCCAAAGACAAGAACACGAACAATGGCAATGACAAGGTCAATGGCAAGAATGATGCCACCAAGGGTAAAGATGAGGACAGGGACAGGGACATGGACGAAGACAAGGACGGGATCGGGACAAAAAGAGGATCCCGTCCTTCGTAGGTGGGGTGCTGGTAGCTGTGTGCTGTCGTGAGGGCTGAGCCGAAAAGGTGTCACACTCCCTCCCTCAGAAATGTTCCATTGCTCGCCCCCCACCCCACCCCCCCACCTCGTTGCTCCCCAACACCAGACGTCCCCATAACATCCCGTAGCACTGACACAATTCTACACTGTACACGCACAAGCCATGTCAACCGCAACCCAACAGCTGTTAACTCCTTCACTGACCGGTGGCCGGCCGATGACTGCCGGTGTTTGACCACCAACCGCCACTGCGAATCGCGCACTGCCGGCGGTCACCGGCGCCCATCGACGGATGACGGCCACCTGCCAGGACCACGCAACTTGACCAACTTACAACTGACATAAGAAAAATCCTGCCACTGGCCCCTCCGCCAGGGAGCCCCTGCCCCCGCCACACACACACTTCTAGGACATCTGCAAGCTTCTCAATTGGGAATGACTGGCCTAATGGACAGCCTCCACAAGCGCTGGATCGGACGCCACAGGGGCAGGCTACTGCAAGGGCAATGACACCGACCCCCAGGCCCCGTCGTGAGCAGTGCCAAAGACATGCCACTCCCCACCACAAACCCCCCTGCACACCCCCTCCACAACGAGCAGACATGGCACGGGGGACACAGCCCTGGACCCCCCTCCCCCCCAACAGGTCTGAGCACCACAGACCCCATCCGCTGCGTCTCTGACCTGATCTGTGTTTTTGTGGTCGAGACTGCGAGAGGACATGCTTTTTGAGCCAGTGGTCATTGGAAAGAGGGTCCGGGCCATGCCAGTGCGCAGGCATGTCTGCAGGTGGACCTGTGTCACGGGGCGCACCCCATTTCTGGACGGCTTCTCGGGTGAAGTGCGCACGGGCACAAGCGCACCTGCTCCTTGGCCCCCAAACTTAAGCCAAACACAAATCCCTAGTGA
This sequence comes from Eutreptiella sp. 'Long Island Sound 2002', assembly GCA_964036045.1. Classification (NCBI taxonomy): domain Eukaryota; phylum Euglenozoa; class Euglenophyceae; order Eutreptiales; family Eutreptiaceae; genus Eutreptiella; species Eutreptiella sp. 'Long Island Sound 2002'. The sequence continues at coordinate 114,770,958 of OZ038383.1, forward strand.
ACTCAGCCCTTTTCAGGCTTCTGGATCCGATACGCACCCTCCTGGGGCTGTCTCAAACCTTCCCCTTCTCCCCATTCAACATCACGTTGAGGCGAGGGGCATTGTCTTACCCCCACTGGGCCCCTGGGGTGACCAATCCGGCGTGCGGCGTGTGGGCAGGCCTTATTTGAAAGGGGGGCGGGAGGGGGATGCAGACTGAAGTCCGTCAGTGACGTGTGCGTAGGAATGGACACACTGTTGTCCGGGGCTCCGGGGGGGGGGGGGGGTGCTGCAAAGGCTGAGTAAGTGTGCCAGTTGGTACTTCCGGGTGTATGCACTGATGTGGGTTTTCAGGAGGACATGGCCGTGGCCATAAACAGCCTCCTGCCACTTGCTGGCTGAGAGAGACAGGGTAGACCGAATGGGGGTGTACTAAGTGTACGTGTGGGTGGAACCTTTGGTGGACGTACTCTGTTTAACACTGCCACCTCCGAAGAGCTGGATTCTTTGGGGGCACGCCACAAAGGCTGAATTGTGCCAGTTGATACGTCCGGGTGTACATCGGTTTGGGTTGTCAGGAGGACATCATGCAAATTGTTTGTCCACAGGCGGTGAAGAGGCATGTCTTCGGCCCATGAAAGTGGGACTGATGTCCCTCAGCACAAGGGTGCTGCTCCTGCCCCATGCTATGGCCCCTGAGGCTGGGGGTGCGGGGTCCCCTGTGCGGCGCAATGCAGGAGTGGCCCTGCCATGCGCTGGGGTTGGGTACCTCGGACCTGAGGAAAGCGTAAGTCGCTTTTGTTTTTGGCATAAGTCACGTAATTTTTTTATTTGGCGTCAGGCGCGTATGGGGTAAAAAACCCTTGTTCCAAAAAAAAAGGGGGGGGGGACACAAGAACCACCCAACAACCACCATTGCTACTGGAGGAGGTGAAGCATATAGCCCCCACAGACATTTTGGGTACCTCCGGCACAGGTAAAGCAATGGAGCTGTGGCGTGAAGGGTGGCTTTTATACTCATTGCCGGTAGATGGCCCAAATAATCTGGAGCGCACCCATATGACGTGCTCATCACGATCGCAAACGAAAAAATGCAATTTGCCATTTGGCCTTTGGCAAGCGGTATCAAAATGACTATGTTGTTGCCGGCAGCACTTGCTACAAGGCTCAAAGCAGCGATACAATCTGAGTCCGGCCACCTTGGGCCAACGACATTCTTTGCATGCGACCATAATGGGGTGGAGCTTACTACAAGAAGTCGGCGAACACACACTTGTAGATCAAAGTAGTCTTCATGTCTCATGACCTCGGATTTGCACGCGGATTGCTATTCCGCGCACAAGCATCACGGATATCCTCTACAAGGAATTGTTCCAACTCTTGAATAAAATGTTGGTTGTTCACCAACCGACCCTTTGCGCCCTTTGGGTACGCCTTGGGGACCTCGACACACTTCCCACACATGAGCACATATGGACACGCGTCATCACTTGTGGGGGGGTTAGAAGAGGCAGTGGAATGTGGGGTTTGTGGATGGGCTCTAACATTGCCCTTCACTCACTTCCGGTTTAGGGGCACGTCCTCGGAGTTGCAGGTTGGGGAGGCAGGAGATTCTCCAATTGTTGGCTCCGAGGAGGAGGCTGCAATATTGCCCTCGAGTTGCAAAAGAGGATGCTCTTCATCAAAAAGGAGGCAGGAAGTAGATGGGGGCGGGGACTCAGAGTCGGAGGCCGCGACAAGAGGAGATTCTCTAGGCTTCCGGCAACTCACTTCCCCCTCCCATCCATTCTCCGTGATGGTGCCGGGACTCGGACAGAACGATCCGCATTGATGATGCGTAGTGCTTCCTTGATGGATCCTTTCGGCAAAGGTGTGAGGACAACATCAATGTTTTAAGAGCGGGGAACAAAATCAGAAGGGGACAAAATCAGAAGTGGCCCACAAGTGGGCAGAGTGGCTACAGCATCCCTACCGTCTCGGGGGTCCTCAACGCTTCACAGCGGGGGACAAAATCAGTAATGGGAATTTTTTTCGTTTTTTGAGGTAAACTGCTTTTTTTTTTTTTTGAAAAGTGTAACTCGCTTATTTTTTCTTTTGCAGTAGGTCACGTATCAAAAAAAGTGTAGGTTGAGTAACAAAAAAAGCGTAACTTGCTTTTTTTATTAAAAAAAAGGCGTATCTCCCCCTTTTTTTTGTTGTAGGTCTTATAACAAAAAAAGCGTAACTCATTTTTTTGAAAAAAAAGGGGGAAAAAAAGCATAAGTCACATAACTTTCTTTTTTAGGCGTAGGCTGCGTCACCAAGAAAGCATAAATCGCGTGCCATACATTTTTAAGATTTTTTTTTCCACAGTAGACTTACGCCAAAAAAAATAAGCAACTTACACCTGACACCCTCACCGCTCGATACAGTTGGCAGTTGGCGTCCCCGCCCTTCCCTGCCCTCGCGTCTCACCCTCAGCCCAGGCCCCTCCCCTCAGCAATGGACTGCACCTCCTCCAATGCACGATATTCTCTGAATGGACGATGGAGGGATGTTGGGCAGATACACTTGGGGTTGGCTGGAGAAGTTGGCCAAGGGGTTCTTGTTCTGTCCATTCGTGCTGTGAACAAGCAGCGATGGCTAGAGGCAGGGGATAGGCAGGGAGAATGTCCAACACTTGACAGGCACGTAGCCGAACACACCCGGTCCGGCGGTGGCCCATACCATAGGCTGCCCCGCGCTGCACTCAGAGCCACACAAACCACCCCAGACCCAGTCCGAGACCGGCGCAGTGAAGTTTCGACACACAATGCCCATGCCTATGCACACAAGCATACACAACCATGTCAATCACACACACAACCATGTCAATCCATGGTCCCAAAGTGGGCGAGCTGGAGGCGGCGGGGGAGAGCAATGCGCCAGAACAGGGTGTTCTCAGATGCAGCAGGAGTGACAAGGACTAAGAGGACGACGGGTGATGACCAGCAGCATCGCACAACGGAGCCGCAGAGACGAGTGGCTCGATACAGAGTCGGGCCATGCCGAGCGAGGCTGCTGCCCGGCGCAAGCGACACGGGCAGCGGCATCACTGCCCCATGCAGCCCCAGTCGTGCGACTGGACCGCACACGATCATCCGCCAAGTGGCGGACGCTGATGGGACACGGGGATGGTACTCCCAGAGAGTGTACAGCGGTGGCAGGAAAGGATGGGGCATGGAGGCAGAGCAGCATTCCATAACCTGAGGGACCCTGCAGTGCCACTGCATGCCAAGGCATCCCCTCTACTACCGTGGCATTCCTGTTTGGCATCGTCCTGTTGGCTCACGGCATCCACCGTCTCCTTTCCATCGGCAGTGCAATCACTGGGCCTCGGAGCGCCACCAGGCCTGCAACTGCAGTGGAGGGGCTCTGCCAACACTGCCAACACCACCAGCCGCTTCAGTGCAGTGTGCCATCCATGAGCACCCCCCATGCAGCGTCACTGGGTGACATCGGGGCGCAGCATCACTGGTCGGGGCAAAGAAAGAGGGGGTCTCAAGCAGGGAAGATTAGAAACGGGGGAGGGGGGGGGTCGGGAACCGAAAAATGGTGCACCAAAAATGACCGATCAGATTTTCCCAATTGCAAATTTCGTGTTTTCCCACGACGGTCACTTTGGTCTGGGGGGGGAGGGGGTGTCTGGGGTGTTACCCCCCCCTCCTCCTGCGGTGTACGGCCATTCTAATACTTCCCTGGTCTCAAGTGCTGTGCAGCCTGCGCTGGCCCACAACGCCCATTTTGACCCAATGTGACTCGCTCGCCGTCCCGGGAACGGAGGGGAGGCCCACCCCAACCCGGCCACTGGACCCCTGGTGCACACTTTGCTGCCCACGGCTCCGCCCTGGCCCTCTGTGCTGCACCACCCGCTCCTTTACGGTTGCGGCTCCCTCGGACCTCCCCACTGGACGACGCTCAGGGCCTCGCAAGGACAGGGCCACAGGGCAATGCATGAGGAGATGGGGCTGCAGGGGGGGAGGGCAACACTTTTTTGTTGGATCACGTGCACAAGTGGAGCACATGGCTTCGGCAAACCGCTTGTCCGCTCCGCAGTGGGTGCAGGTGTGGAAGTGGCATGTCCTGCAGACAAGCGGATAGGGGGTGCAGGGCATGGTCAGGGGTCTGGGGGAGGGGGGAGGGGGGGCAGGGATGTATTGGAAGAGGGGGGGGGGGGGTGACCGGACCCCTCCTCCTATGGCCCCCCCTAGCCCGCCACCAAAGGCACCAGAAAAAGAGGTTGCCTAAAACAGTGGGGGGGGAGGAGGGTGGGGGCGGGGGGGGGGTCCTCCTGTGGCAGGCGTTCTAATACATCCCTGGAGGGGAGGGGGGAGGGGGGCGCACCCCACCGCCATCCCTGGATGCATTGTGACAGGCAGTGCCACCGTGCGGCACGCATCACCGTATCGCTTGTGCGGTGTAACACCGGCAACTGTTGCGGGTGGTATGGCCCATGTGCGCACGCGCACCCTCCGCGTTGACACAGTGCTGCCCCTCTGGCTGCGGGCCAACCAACAGAGGGGGGCTTCCATAACCCCCTCCCCCCCCTCCCCTCTTTGCTGGTCCCTCCAATCCCCAACCCCGTGTCTAGCGCAGGCAGAGTCGACACCCGTGCAGCCGATGCACCCTCTCGGTCTGCTGGTGGGGGGGGGGGGGGGCGTATGCTGCTACCCCACTGTGGCCACCCGGAAGCGGGCATGAACGTGGGAGCACCACGTTTTTAAAGGCTTACTAGAGTATCCTCCCGGGCTGGGGGGGATATCCCTCCACTCGTTGTAGGGGCCCAGGCTCCATCGGGAAGTAGGTATCCCCGGCTGTGACGTCGGACTCCTGCTGACGTGGGTCTGCACACATGTACTACTTCAACGACTGCGGCCACTGGGCGTCCATAGGGATTTGAATGGCCTGGGACGCAGTGATGGGCCATGGTGGCGGTGCCAGCAGGTCCATCACTTCCGGAGGGGTCTTTGGCCCAGGGATCTCACGGCGGCCCTGCTCCATCGGTCGAGCACAGTCCACCCGCGCGCATGCGAGACCCCTCTGTGTCGCTGCAGCCCTAGACAGTGCCCACAGAGTGCCTAGACAGTGCCCACAGAGTGCCTAGACAGTGCCCACAGAGTGCGTCGGTTGGTCCCAGGGTTGGGGTTCAGGTCCGGGATCGGAGCGGGAGGGTGTGCATTGCTTCCGTCTCGGAAATTGGATCCTAAGCTCTAGCCATCCCCTCCCAAAAAACAGGAGGACGATTCTCATCAACCCAAAATACTGGTCCCCAAGCAGTGCAACCACTTTATGTGTGGTTGGTGGGGCTCATGCATGCATCTGGAAGCACCAACCAGCACACTTGCTCAGCCTTGATGCCCCACGCCCCCAGCCCGTACCCGAGGCCTCAACCAACATGCAGGTCATTTAAAAGATGTGTCACCTGGATGCCGGGGGCAACCACCCCCCACACCCTTTGTCAGCCCCCCACCCCCAAGTGAGGCCCCTGTCAACGAGAAAAGCGTAACTCGATTGCGGAAAGAAGTGTAGTTTGCTTTTTTTTTTTTAGCGTAAGTCAGGTAACTTTTTTTTTGGCGTAAATCACGTTTTTTTTCGAGCAAAACTTTTGTGTTTGGCGTCAGGCGCGTATGGGGTAAAAAACCCTTGTCAAAGAAACGGGGGGAGGGGGACACAAGAACCACCCAACAACCGCCATTGCTACTGGAGGAGGTGAAGCATATAGCCCCCACAGACATTTTGGGTACCTCCGGCACAGGTAAAGCAATGGAGCTGTGGCGTGAAGGGTGGCTTTTATACTCATTGCTGGTAGATGGCAGAAATAATCTGGAGCGCACCCATATGACATGCTCATCACGATCGCAAACGAAAAAATGCAATTTGTCATTTGGCCTTTAGCAAGCGGTATCAAAATGACTATGTTGCTACCGGCACCACTGACAAGCCAGCGATACCATCTGAGTCCGGCCACCTCGGGCTAACTACCCAACAACATTCTTTGTTTTTTTTGGGTTGACTCCCAAAGTTCTCAGAGTACTGAGGACAGTTCTTGGAAACATGGGCAACTCCGATACATTGGATCCCAGCAATGCGGGGCACGTGGCATAGACCGAGAGTCCATATGCGTAAACCAGATAGCACTCTAATGCCGTAGGTGACCGTCATGCCAGAAGGCAAACGTAGAAAGTAATTGCAAAAAGTGCACACCCACAATCCTAGCTCATGGGAAAAGGTCCTGGGCCGTGTGCCCCTGATGCAGTGGTGGAAGGGGGGGCGACAGGCAAGCCACACTAAAGTCGTCGCCACACACCCAGAAGGGTAAGCGAATCACCGTTGGAGCTGTTGTAGGGCTACGAAGCTCCAGTCAGCGATACCACCTTAGTCCAGCAACCTCAGGCCAACTTTCTTACAAGGCCCCTGATTACCCGCTGCCCGTGGCACCTCAGTTACCCGCTCAACTTCCCGCTCCGACAGGAAAAATGGGGGAAAATGGGGGGAAATGGGGAAGAATGGGGGGGAAATGGGGGGAAATGGGGGGAAATGGGGGAAAATGGGGAAAATGGGGGATAATTGGTGGAGGAAGGTGGAAAACTTATTTCCTTGACCATCCAAGTACCAAAAAACCTGCAAAAATGGGCACCAATCATGGTTGTAGGTTCCCTTCTGCAGCACGTTTCGCCATCATGTGGCTGGTGTGGTGCAAGAGCGGTAGCGTGGTTGCCATACCCTCCCACCCTCCCACGCTTCCTCCATGACCAAACCAAAGAAGCGCCGTGCCTCCGCTTGCTTCAGCAGAGGGATGCAGTTGATGGCCTCTTCCAAGACCATGTAGTCCCCCACCCAGCTGCCTTGCCCAGGGTTGACCGCAATCCCAATGTTCGCGGGCTTGGTCTTGTTGTAGTTGTTCAAACTCATCTGCTTTGAGAGCCAGCCCGCGGACAACCACTTGCGGTCAGGATCCCTGATGGCCTTCATGGGGACATAGCGCACCCCGTTAAAAAGGTGCACTTGGTCGGCCATAGGGCACAAAGAGGGAAAGATGCTGCAAGGAGGTGCAGGGGCAGGCAGTGTGATAAATTTCTCTTGTCCACATCCCCATTTCCCCCCCATTTACCCCCCATTTTCCCCCAATTCCCCCCATTTTCCCCGATTTTTCCCCGACCCTTTGCGCCCTTTGGGTACGCCTTGGGGACCTCGACACACTTCCCACACATGAGCACATATGGACACGCGTCATCACTTGTGGGGGGGTTAGAAGAGGCAGTGGAATGCAGGGTTTGTGGATGGGCTCTAACATTGCCCTTCACTCACTTCCGGTTTAGGGGCACGTCCTCGGAGTTGCAGGTTGGGGAGGCAGGAGATTCTCCAATTGTTGGCTCCGAGGAGGAGGCTGCAATATTGCCCTCGAGTTGCAAAAGAGGATGCTCTTCATCAAAAAGGAGGCAGGAAGTAGATGGGGGCGGGGACTCAGAGTCGGAGGCTGCGACAAGAGGAGATTCTCTAGGCTTCCGGCAACTCACTTCCCCCTCCCATCCATTCTCCGTGATGGTGCCGGGACTCGGACAGAACGATCCGCATTGATGATGCGTAGTGCTTCCTTGATGGATCCTTTCGGCAAAGGTGCGAGGAAAACATCAACGCCCTCTGGGATCCCCTGATGGCCACACACCTCGTCACAAAGATGCAACGATTCATAGCCACATGACCAACCATTGTGTTGAAAACCCAAAGCCCGAGCATACGTGGAAACACCCTTTGAGTGGAGGTGTTTCAACATTGGCCGGACCAGGAAACACCCAAATGGCTCCCAAATGTGGACGTTGAAGGCCCATACTAGCACTCTCCATAGCACAAACAAACCAATGGAGCCCTTCACGAGCGTCACTATCAACAATAAGTATGTGGCGGCACAATGGCCCACAAGGGGGCGGCAGATTGGCTACATCAACCCTACCGTCTGGGGGGTCCCCAACGCTTGAGAGCGGGGGACAAAATCAGCAGTGGAGAGTTTTTTTTGGCGGAAATTGCGTTTTTTTTTAAACAAAGCATCACTCGCTTCCCCCCCCTTTTTTTTGCCGTAGGTCGCGTATCATAGAAGCGTAGGCCGCGTAACAAAAAAAGCATAAATTGCATTTCTTTTAAAAAAAAAAGTAACTTGCTTCTTTTTTTTGGCCGTAGGTCGCGTAACAAAAAAAGCGTAAGTCGCTTTTTTTTAAAAGCGTAAGTTGCCTACCTTTTTGGGGGGGGCGTAGGTCGCGTCACAAAAAAAGCGTAAGTCGCGTGCCACACATTTTCAATTTTTTTCCACGCTTGACTTACGCCAAAAAAACAACAACACAACTTATGCAACAAAAAAATAAGTGACTTACACCTGACACCCTGTTAACCCCCTGAGCTTCCATGGTCATCAACGGGGTATTGCCCAAACGCCCCGGAACTGTGCCGGTCATTACTTCCGGGGGTATGCAGTGGTGTGGGTGTTCAGGAGTAACATCACATCGGTTGCCCCAAGCCACTAGGGGACACAAATTTCTCTGGCCAATTGTCCCTCTGCTCACAAAGAGGTGAAGCCTAATTGAGGTGAGCTAAGCGTAGGTGTAGGCGGACCCTTCGGAAGACATACCCTGTGTCACACCGCCCCCTCCAAGAGCTACTGCGTTGCACCCACTCAACGGCACATGACTTCAAAGGGGAGCGGAAAGCGATGCAAATTGGTGTGTGACAAATGCACCATCCAAGACACGCTGCCAGCGTGAGGACCTGCTGCATATATGCCTTTCAGCTTGTCGCCTGCACGCCGCTCACAACGGGGGTGCTACACAGGGACTACCGGCAACACCCGCCCCCTTCAGGCGTGCCACCCCCCTCGTACTTCGTGCCACCCCCCGCTCGGATTTCGCGCCACCCCCCCTTGGATTTCGCGCCACCCCCCCTTGGATTTCGCGCCACCCCCCCTTGGATTTCGCGCCACCCCCCCTCGTATTTCGCGCCACCCCTCCCTCGGATTTCGCGCCACCCCCCCTTGCATTTCGCGCCCACCCCCCACCCCCCTCGGATTTCGCGCCGGCCCCCCTCGGATTTTGCGCCACCCCCCCTTGGATTTCGCGCCACCCCCCCTTGGATTTCGCCCCTTGGATTTCGCGCCACCCCCCCTTGCATTTCGCGCCCACCGCCCACCCCCCTCGGATTTCGCGCCGGCCCCCCTCGGATTTTGCGCCACCCCCCCTTGGATTTCGCGCCACCCCCCCTTGGATTTCGCGCCACCCCTCCCTCGGATTTCGCGCCACCCCCCCCTTGCATTTTGCGCCACCCCCCCCCGCCCCGGATTTCGCGCCACCCCCCCTCGGATTTAGCGCCACCCCCCCTTGGATTTCGCGCCACCCCCCCCCCTGGATTTCACGCCACCTCCCCTGCGCGGATTTCACGCCACCCCCCCCTGGATTTCGCGCCACCCCCCTCATGTTTCGCGCCGGGCCCCCTCGGATTTCGCGCAACCCCCCCTTGGATTTCGCGCCACCCCCCTCGTATTTTGCGCTATCCCCCCCTCGGATTCACCACCCACACCATTATCAGACAACGACGTGATCTGTGATCTGGTTGTGGGTGGTGCCGCGAGGAGCGATGGCTCGGAATGATGACCCCAAGACAGACCACAGCAAAGAGAAGGTAGCGGGCGTGCCCCAGGGCCCGCGGCGGCCCCGCATTGCAGCTGCTCAGCCCCAAGCCCCTTGCAGCACCACTAGGGGCCCTCGCCCTGAAGGGGTCCCGCTACTTCCATCCCCCCCCCCAGCCCCAGGGCTTGCCAACAGCAGCAGAGGAAGCGGAAATGTGGTGCCCCGGCCTTCTTGACCTCGGGAGTGAAGACGTTCACACTTGGCCCCGAAATCTGTCTCGCAGCAAACATTGCCACCCATACCCTACACCACAGGGTATGTCATGGGGGATGGGCAAGACAGGCACTAGGGCCACCCCCCATGCTGATGAATGTTGAGACGGGGCTTGGGGCAAGGGCTGCGCGGGGATCTCCTCCTCAGCAGCAAAGGGGCTGCGGGGGGGATGGACATATAGCCCAGCGTCTGTGTGACTGCAGACAGAACCTTGACCCACTTGTTGGTGGACAGCTGTTTGGGAGAGGGGGGGATGGGGGCTTCTCAGGCCAACATTAGAAGAGAGGAAAGTGGGAGGGGGGGGTGTCTCGGCAGAAAAAGCAACCTGACGGAATGTCACACAGGAGGTCTGGGACGCAAAACATTGTGTACCAAAAATAGCTGGACCAGATTTTCCCGATTGTAAATTCCGTTTTTTCTCACTATTGTCACTTTGGTCTGGGGGGAGTGGGTCCAGGGAGGGGGGGGGGGGTGGGGGGCTCCTCCTGTGGTTGTCGCTGTTCTAATGTCAAGCTGGGGTTTCTGATGTGCTGAATTCATTGGCTCTGACAGCATAAATACCCTGTGTCGTGCAAGAGCCTCTTGCAGATAGTTTGCAGCCTTGCAGCCCGATCCATGGCTCACGTTCCAATCATTGGAGCGGAAGTACAGAGGGGCATAGCGGTAGGCGCTAAGTCCCCTGAGAGTCATGGCCCCAAATCGGGATCGAACAGCCATGCACACGGGCTCAGAGTCTCCCAGGTTGTGCCGCCCTTCACGCTCTTCCCTGTGATGCCCCCTCACTGCTGGGCTTCAATGATGGGATGGATCTTGATGGTTGGGGGTCAGGTGAGGGGGTGAGGGCCGGGCAGTGTCGTAACTTCCATTTTGGAGATCACGTGTCGTCCTGCCGTTGCACGTCCATGTCCTCCTGTCATCATTCCCCTTCACAAGAGAGCACAACACGAGGCTTGTGGCTGCTGCACGACGGCGTGTGCCCAGGGGCTGATGGGGCCACGCAGGACCTGGGGCACGATGGGGGGGCGCGGCCCCATTCCAAGCGGCGGGAGGGGCTCCCACACACAGTGCACGTGCATACCGTATGCTGTTCTGGCAGTTGGGATGGGCGCAGATTACACGGCCATCGTTGTTGGACAGCCTGAAGGCGAGAGACGGCGCTGCAGAAAGGGGTGGGGGGGGCCGGCGGGCCGGGGGTTGATGGTTGAGGACGCAACAGGAGTTCCCGGTGGAGGTGTTTGGGACAGAGCCCAGCAAATTGGCTGCTCTCCTGGCGTCAATGGACCTCTCGCCAATTGCGACCAGGCCTTCCTTCGCCGAGGCCTAGCCGGGTCACGAAGATCCACCATGGGGGGGGGGGGGGGGATATGGCGCCTTGGATTTGGTGTTCTTGTCTGCAGCTGGCGGGCTATTTGCCCGCCAGCTGGCCGATGGCCAATGGCTGCCCTTCCCTTGCCTTTCCTTGAATGAGGTCCACCGCTGTTTTGGTCCGCCGTTTCGGTTTCTCCATCGGTGGCGGATTGCGTCGACCAAAACATTAAGGATCCATACGGCCTTACCTTTCACCTCCACGAGGACACAACAACGCTCATGGCGGAGTGCTTCCATCACGTGGGTGAGCTAAATGAACTCAGCACGGCTGTCATCACTTCCCCCATGTATCACACTTTCACGGCTCAACAGGAGCGTCAACAGTGTTGCCCGGTCCAAGCCACTAGACCATCCTCAACACCACCGGCACATGCTCAACTGTCCACTACATGCCATACCCCTGGCGATGCAGTGCTACGGAGTTGTGGGGGGCACTCGCACTCTCACTGCACTAGAGCTTCGCTACATAACTTGTGGCTTAATTTGCGTGCTTTCTCTTTCGCACGCTTGGTGCCCAACGGTCCCCTGTGTGGGGGCAGTCCATGTCATGCGTGGAATGTGGGGGATTTGGCATGTCGCCTTGGATTTGTTGTTCTCGCCTGTAGCTTGCGGCGCCTATTGGCCGATCGCCGGGTGGGAGGGGGACAGGGCACGGGCGGACAATGGGATGCGGGGTAATCAGCTCAAACAGCACCGGCATGAATGGTGGGGCACGTGGTAACAGGAGGCCAAGAGGGGTGGGGAGGGGGTGGCACGGAGCCATGGTGTTGGTTTGTTTGCCTTTGGCGGCACCTGTTGGCCTCTCGGCCGTGCACATTCTGACCCTCTGTGGGTCCGAATGTGTTTTGGTAGTGTCACCGGAGCCCCTGGATGACTTGTCCTACTTGTCCTGTTGACTACTCCAGGGTCAGCTGTCCCAGAGACGGGCAGCTGCCCGTGCCGTTGGCCATTGACCAGGTGCATCCAGATGCACACTCCGAGTCCATGCTGGGTTTGCTGACTCCAGCACCGACTTGTGCACGCTGGTGTGTGCATGCGCAGGGTCATTTTCCTGACAGGGGCTTCTAACAACCACAATATGCTTTCCCTTTCCTTTGCCTCCTTCTGTGCTCTGCACCAGGGGGGGGGGGGGGGAAGTGCGACCAGAGGAAGAAGCGGATCGCAATGGACGCAGGATGGTGGCAATGGGTGGCGGGCGGCGGACAATCATCGGGGATTCCGGCCCCTCAGACATCCTCACCCCGGCCCACGCATTCAGACCACTCGCGGTGTATGGAGACGTGTCAGTTACGCGCTATGGCAGGCAAGCGCACAAGCTCAGCACAACAAAAAAATTCCTCATCCATGGTTCCAGAGGCGCCTTTCGGTCTGATCACCCCCCCCCCCCACCTCGGATGCACACAGTGGGTGCCACAAGGGGGCCATGCAGGGGCCAGCACGAGGGGCCCGCTGCATGCCCCGCAGTGCGTGCGCTGCTCGTCATCGCCGGCACGACTGGCGGCAGCAACAACGTCCAAATGCAGATGCAGTGTCCAAGAAACACCCCCCACCCCTGCACAACGATGAGCAATGTTTCACTGCCTGACCAGGAGGTGGTCATTGCACAAGACCCTGCACACGGGTGCCCCCCCCCCCCCCCCCACAACGCATGTGTGGGTGTACGGCCCTAAACCGTTCTCCGTGGCAAAAACACAATGACAAAGGGAATACGAGGTGCCATGGGATGAGGAAGCGGTGTTCATTGAGGGGTTCGCGGGAGCATGAGCAACATCCTCAAGCTGAGCAAGCGTCACACCACTCCAACACCATTGAAGGTATGCACCACTGCTCATCAGGAACCGTCCCCCAAGCGCCCCCACCTGCCTCCGCTCTGTGCTGCGTGCCTCGGTGGTGATCCAACCTGCATCCAGGCGCCTCCTGCAGGCCAGACTGTAGGCCTTGCACTGCGACCACAACGGCCACCCCGGCACATTGCGTGACACTGCTGTTTTGATGACAGAATTGGTTTTTTACACCTGAGGGACGAGTTGTGGTGGCTATACAGAGGGGGGGGGGGGGGGGGCGTGTTAAAAAAGGTGGCCAATGTTTGGGGGTTGGGCAGGTGCAGAGGGACCTGTGCGTAAGGCTGTCCCACGGGCCTCAGTGGCAGCATCCCCTTGGGCATGTGGCATCAGCAATGCTGGTGTAGTGGCACAGGGCCTGCCACTGCATCTGTGGGGCCTGCAATGCAGCTGCTTGCACTCTCAAGCCCATGTCGGAGGTGGGGAGTGTGTTTGCCGTGCCATCCACAGAGATGCAGGTGTGTGGCATTTGGAGGTGTGGGGATTTCAAGGGTGGCGCAGTTGCCCCCCCCCCCCAAGGGAGGGGGGGGGGGAGGCAGATGCATTAGAAGGGAAGGGACCTCAGAGGTGGCCCCAGAAGCCGTTAGACAGGCGGTTGGAGGAGTTTTCACAGCGGTTGGGGGCGGTTACTGTCGGTTATAAATGCCATTGAAGCTGGTACTTGCCGTCAGGGAGACAGTGGCTGGGCATAGGCTGGGCGCCCTGGAGGGGGGGGGGGGGGGTTAACAATGTATGGCTGGGGGGGGAGGGGTGTTGACGGCGGTTGACGGTTCAAATCCTGGGGCCCAACGACGGCAGCACATGCACATGGGCTCAGGGGCAGCGGCGTGGCAACGTACCTCTGTGTTGTTGTTTGGAAGGGCATCGTCATGGCTTTGGTGGTGAGGCGGTCCTGCGGTGGGGGACGGCGCATGCGCACGACGCATTGGCGGGGCCTGCGTCACTCAGGCGTGGGAGGGAGAGGGGGGCAGGCCGTAGCTCACTGACCCCTGGAGGCGGCGGGTGTGGGGCCCCAGACAACCCCCAGCCAACCCCCCCCCCCCACATCACAATCCTCTGGGGAACATGAACTGCATCAAAGGGGCCGGGTGTTGACGGCCGGTTTGAGATACAAAACTTTTCTGGGCCTCTGACCCCGCAACCTGCCCCCCTCCACCACCCGGGGAAGTATTAGAAGAGGGGGAGGGGGGGTTTGGGACCCAAAAGTTTGTGTACCAAAAATGGCCTGATCACATTTTCCCGATTGCAAATTTCGATTTTTCCCACGATGGTCACTTTGGTCTCGGGGGGGGGGGGGTCCTACAGTGTACAGCCATTCTATTACCCCCCCCCCCCTCCAGGAGGTTGGGTTCTGTGCCACAAGGCTGTGGCCTGATGGGCAGGCCGGGGGGCGGGGGACATCAGAGGGCAAGAGGGGCTGGCCGGCAGCCCATGGGGGGCTGGTGGCAGCACGGCATGCCTCTGTCCCTCTGGCTCATGGGCGCCCTCCCAGTGTCGCTGGCAAACTGAAGGGGACTGGCAGGGGTGGGGGGCCGGACGAAGGTTGAGGGAGGCCGGTCTCGTGCGGTGGGGCAGGGGCCGACTGCCCAATACTGAGCCATCCCCAAGAATGGTGACCCCTGCACACCCATGACCTTCATCCTTCCTCAGGGGGGGCGCCCATCATATCGGAACTCCACCAGTGTTCCTGCACACCCTTACCATTGCAAGGGCAGTGTTCCCCCCTCATTGGGGGGGGGGGGGGCATTCATCTTGAACTCTGCTGCCCTCAGCCTGACTTGCAAAACAACAACACCCCCTGCATCACATCACCAATCTGCGGATCCAACCTAAGGCACCAGCACAGGGGCAAGCAGTCGGACAGAAGCACTAATACCTTTGTGGGGATATATGGAGCTGTATACACATTCCCCTGAAGCACAAGCACAAGCGCGAGCACTAAAGCAGCAGCACAAATACCTCCGCAGATAATCCATGGATTTGTACCGACAATGAGCTGCACCCGCAGGGCAGCCACACCCTCTGGCAGAGAGGTGCGCTATTCATTGCGGTTGGGCCCGGGAAGGGTAACACTGTGTGTGGGTCCGCCTTTTCACACTCCACCGCAGCTCGCCTTCATAACGGTTTGGACTTCTGGAACTGGCTGTCACCGCCCCCTGGAGTTCAGGCTCAGCCCGTTTTGAGGTATGCCACAAATAGAAATGCTGCGACATCCGCACTCCGTCCTTCCATTGCATGTCCCCATTCGCACCCCCCCCCCCCGCCCCCCCGCCAGGCTACCACATACCCCAACGCATCAACCAGAGCCCCCTTCTGAGCGGGCGCTCTTCTCGTGACAGGAGGTGGCAACCCCACACAAGCAACAGTCCCACTGGTGCCAATCACATAAAAGCATCGCACAAAATGAAAAGACAAAAAAGGATACGACAGACACAAGCGCCTGGGCACAAAAGCCAGATACAAACACACGCAAGACACACACAACATCATAACAAACAGAAAATACATGACACTGACATCAGCACAATGCACATCACCACAGACGGACACGCCCAGTGTCTAACAGAACACAGCGCTACACGCTACATCACTGCATTCCGTGAGGAGGTGGTATGCGGAGGGGTCAACAGCACCAAACGAACACCCTCCAGCGCTTCAAGCCCCACACCTGGTCGTCTGGGGCCTCCGACCAGCCCCCACTGCCATTCGCTACCTGTCCTACTGGTTCACTGCCAAAGAGGACTGATGGATGCCGGGTGCCCCTCACACACATGAACGGGCACTGGTCAACGCGTCCTGAGTGTACTAGGCCTCGTCAGGTGCAGTGTCAAAACAAAAGCAGACCCTCACACACACACACACACACACACACACACACACACACACACACAATTGCAAACACACAGGCAAGCAAGCACCAGTCATACAGACGCACGCTGAATGCCTAGACCTTGTCAGGTATAGGTCAAGGCAGCAGCATGAAGAACATGCACATGTCCCGCCTATACCAGGGGAATTTCGAAAAAACAATGGACACTCATAAAGTCGCCCCACACCCACCCAGACCCCCACATACACATTTCGAGCGGGAAACCAGGGGCCGAACCACTAGACACCACGTCAATGAAGACGAAAAGCGCAGGCACAGCACTGGTCACCAATGCAAACTCATCAGGCCATTGACACAAAAAGGTTGACAAGGTTTCAAACAAAAATGACACTCAGAAAGACACACACACACGTGCACACACACACACACACAAACAGAGAGAGAGAGAGAGAGAGAGAGAGAGAGAGAGGACATGCTGCACACCTGAGGCATTTCCTCTACTTTCGTTGTAGTGTATGTCTCGTAACTACAGAAGATGAGCGGAAAATGGCGAGGGAACTCAGGAGTGGCTCAATGGCACAAGCACCTGTCACTCTGGGTCCAAGGTAGAGGGCCTCCGAGCGAGTCCTAGACCTCCTCCACAGCCCTGTCTGCCCCAGTTCCAAGGGTGGGGGCAGATGAGTGGGGCAGTGAGGGTATGTTTGCCCAGCGCGCACCTGGCACGCCCAGCATCCAAATCAATGTTCCGGCCCTTTCTCCCAATGCTTTACCCCCAAACATCATTCCCTCCTCTAACCTAGGCTACCAAACCCCTGCTGTCTCGGGGACGCACATTCGGGCGGAACGGCTACATCACCCCTGCCTTCTCGGGGGCCCTCAACACTGGGACAAAAAATGGGGGAAAGGGGGGGGGGAATTAGGAAAATAGGGGAATAGGCTTTGCCTGGCAAGCCTGGCGCGCTAGCGTACTCTCAGTGGGCCCAGGTCGCGGCGTCCAGCATCCGGGCCCATTCTTGTGTCCTCACCTCCACGTAACATGATCGGGTAGCTCCCCAGCCAGTCCATGACCCCGTCACCAGTTGCAAGCCACATCATGTGCGGGAGCGTTGGTGGGCATGACTTGGGGGTAGCGGGGGATGAAACACAGAGCCGCTTTGTGTGGAACAGCCCTAGCCGGCAGAGCTCAACCTTACACCACTCCGTCTGTACAGCCTGGACCCCTCACCTACAAGCCCACCCTTCCCACCTTCAGGCAGGGGAGGGGCGGGGGAAGGAGGCCTGGCATAGCACCAGGTGGCAGCACACCTCCCCCACTCGGAATACCCCAGAGAGTTGTACCCCGCCCCGCCCTTGCGCAAGCAAGGTCATGGTCCCAAAAAGCCAGGCCAAACAGTGGTTCACCGCCACCATGTGCTGAGACAAGACCGTGCCTGCATGTGGCGACTGGTCACGAAAATTCCTAAAAACAGCGGTTCAACGCCCACCCCGTGCTTAGACAAGGCGGTGCTTGCGCAAGGGGGAGTGGGGGGTACCAGAATCGAAGGCTTTGCCTCTCAAATGGGGGCTCGTACATCCAGAAAGGCCATGGCCTTAGAGTGCGGCCACGCCTGATCTGACGACAATGCCCCTCCTTGTGTCCCTCTTGGCCTGCCCGTGCCATTGCCACTCACGCATGCTCCTTCACACCCTCAGAGTCCAACGCCCACTGTGTCTCCCCATCCCCTCTAACGCCCGTTCGCAGCGTGAACTCAGCGCATTGTCAGTGTGAATGAGAGAGAGTTCGGCAAGGATGCGTTGCAGCTTTTGGGGGGGGGGGGGTCGCAAGCGCCGGCAGCCTCCCCTTTTTTTCACTCCCGGACCAGATTTGGTGCTCACCATCACATCTGATGTCGTAGGTGTACCACAGGGCCAGGGGGCACCTGATCACCAAGATTACCCATCCGTGGTGCGCAGCATTACCGGGCATGTTGCCTTTGAGGAAAAAAGAGCAGGGGTGACGTGGCACTGGGCATGGGCATTCGGGGGAGCATCACATTTGTGGTGAGCACACACAATTGCCTACATGCTCCGACCAACTGCATGCCAAAGCAGAGGCATACCGGACTGTCGGGGTGGTATCATGGATATCTCTGTGTGCGTAGGTGATTGTAGTATGCTGGACAGGGGCATATTTGGTAGTGCTGTCTTCATAGGTGTACATAAGACACTGCAACACCAACAACAACAACGTCTCACACTGTGTGAGAGCAAAAGAATCTGTGACAAGAGGCGGCACTGATAAACACAGGAGCTGGTGAGTAACAAGACTGGCACACTGGCAACACAGCACGTGCGGCGAAAAGGTGGGAACACAACAAATGTTTGCTTTGCCTGCCCTGTCCTACGACACAAACACACATACACACCGCGACCCTGCCCATGACTATCACTTCCATTAAGACAGGAGTGTATCCATTGCAATGGCAGTGCTAAGAGCACTGGACAATGCACAAGTGAAGTGAAGCTGCTGAACTCTGCGTCCGTCGTTCCAGTTACCTCTTTTCCTTCTTACCCTTGTTGGTTTCTGCATACACGTGCGCATGCGCATGGTATGAATGCACCTTGACCTCTGCCCACATTTCCAAATGCATGCAAACACAAGAAAGCTTGGGAACATGAAAATTTCAGGTTCACACCCATGTTGGCACAAGCAATGAAGGATGCGAAGCCTACAACTGTTCGGCTTGGAAACCCTTCTTGCGATCATACACCATGCAGAACAATTGCACACTACTTGAAGATGATTTTGGCTGAGGCTTAGGGGCTGGTCTAGGCTCGGGCAACTTCAAATACTTGGGAATGAAATTGCCTTGCATGTGGTCCCTTGTAAGATACAACTTCCCATCAAAGACATGGGCCATTCCCCACAGCCCAAACAACTTCATCACTTGAGGAAAACTCAGAAATGAGACCATCGTCATCGGTGTCCATCATGGAATCAGAATCAGAATCAGAACTTGAATCCGAATCAGAATTGACAAAATACTTCAAATCCTCAAGCTCCGACAACTTCATCCCCTTGGGGAAGTAAGCCACATGATAAACCCATGTCTCATGTGGCCGCACTACATTTCGTACATAGTTAAAATTACATACACAATTATTACAGTCCCTACGCCTACGGTAGCTTGGACAAGGGCGTAGCTTATACAAGGGGGGGGTAGGTATGGCCATAGCAACTTGAGGTGGTGGCCTAGGACCACACAACGCCACGCTCCTAGCACCTCTCCTCGCTTACACCACACAATCAACGCACAAACCTTACCCCCTCTCTAGCATAGTTTAGCATGCGTGCACATGGGGTTGCTCAGCCGTGCTTCCAAACGTACAGGCATGCAACACTTCCATGCATACAACCAAAATAGAGGTCCTTGGCCAATCCCCCACCCACAATATGTGCACCAAAACTGCATGTAGTGCCCCCTTCGACTCCCAATTCCTAGTCTCCTCCGCATTCGTTGATGTCCATGGGCGCTCCTCCTGGGGTGGAGTTTTTAGGGCAAAGATAGCAAAAAAAAAAAGTAGAAACGAATCAAAAAGTGCAAATACATGCGGGGTTTCATGACAAAACCATAGCTAGGTACCCCATCATGCACATGCACATGCACATGCACTAAGCAAAAACATAATATACAATAAACAATGGAGGGGGAAAAGCCGGAGGCTTAAAGAAGCCCCAAAAAAGTCCAATGAGCGCAGCGGCCTAAAAGATGAGGGCATAAAATTCGCCGTGTGTACTACGGAACCACCCCCTAGGCCCTACCCGAGCCCGGTGATGATTTCCCTGTAGGGACCGGCAGAAGTTACTTCCGGCCACACCGAAGCATGACAATCCTTAATCCCAACTCAAGGGGCAACACCAAAGCGTGGGAGTCCTTAGCCCCAACTCAAGGGGCCACAAACATAGTAGAAACAACAACTTTTTTTACTAGGTTCGCAAACCTAGTAAAGACAAAAGCTTTTTTTCCCATGTTCTAGGATGTAGTAAAATGTAATGAAACCTGGTAAACCTAGTAAACTGGGATCTAGCAAAAAATTGCTGAAAACTTTTTTACTAGGTTTTATTGGAGACCCTCCATGCGCATCATACTGCTTTTGCCCTCATGCACCAAAAGGTTCAGGTTCGTAAGATTTGGATGCACAAATAAAGCAAGACAAAGAGCACTTCGATAAAGCACATTGCTGTCCCACCCCAATTTTGCATTGTTCTTCATGGTGGCCAATATTGCCAACAGTCCAAAGACAGTGGGTATCGCGCCAAAATAAGAGGAAACTGCTTAATTAGTCCGGCCATACATGGGCTCTCTCGGGGGATGTTTGCCCGGTGTGCGCCCGGTGCGCTACCTTTGTATTGAGTATACTGGCTCTAGCCCCAATTTTGTCCTCACCCAGGGAAAGCCCCCAAGTAGACCGCACTGAACCGCAAAGCTTCCCCACAAAGCACGATGCATAGGCTGAAATCTGAGAATTCAAAAACAGAAAATGTCACTCAAAATGTCCTGAAGAAATCATATCATTCCCACAAGTGTGGGTGTCAATACATTCACAGCAATAGTGCTCCCTACAATCACCGCTAACTGTGATGGTGGAGCACTTGTGACAATACAATGCACACACTACTGCTTCATCCTCTCCCTCATCTTGCGGGGCGGCAGAGTTGCTCTTGTCCGTCCTTGCCTTCTCAGGGGGAATGTTTGCCCGGCGCGCGCCCGGCGCGCTACTTTTAGGGGGAGTCTTTGCACTGCGCGCGCACTGCGCGCTACTTTTAGACTATGTTCCCCCCGAAGAGCCCCCAAGCAAACCCCTTGGAAACGCCCTTAGAATTAGGTGACCCAAACTGCCCTAGCTCAAGAAAGCTGCAAACTACCTTCCCTTCACATAACACACATCATGCACAACTGGAAAAGCCATGAACAGCGCATTGGTCACCACCCTCAAGAACACAGAACTGCCTTTCTGTTCCACCTGTCTTCGAATCAAAAATTGCTGCAAATGCA
The DNA here is from genome assembly GCA_964036045.1 of Eutreptiella sp. 'Long Island Sound 2002'. Lineage (NCBI taxonomy): Eukaryota > Euglenozoa > Euglenophyceae > Eutreptiales > Eutreptiaceae > Eutreptiella > Eutreptiella sp. 'Long Island Sound 2002'. Next base: position 114,791,914 of record OZ038383.1, read on the forward strand.
AAAGTACACGCACGTACTCATGCAACTCCGTACCGGATCCCCTCCATATGTTCCTTACGATGCCCTAGTGCCACATGCGTGCAAACAAGTGCTCAATGCGTGCCCTATAGAGACCATGAACATCATTGTACTCCTTTTGCCGCTCGGTCAACGTCTTTCGACCGATAAATGGCCATGCCACATGGAGGCGCCCCTTGTATGCACCATCCATGGAGCCAATCTCATAATCCATACAATGTCCCTTCACTTTCCTCAATAGCACCGGAAGGTTGGGGCCCAAAAGAGGGCGGAAATGCTACGTCACCCTTGCATTCTCGGGGGTCCCCAAACAAAGGGGGACAAAATCAGAAATCAAAACCTCCGCTAGGGGTCACCATGATGCCCCTAGGGGCCCCTAGTATCTCAAAGTATGGGTCTCTAGTACGGCCACACGCCCAAATAGTTGCACTGCGCGCGCACTGCGCGTTGCACTGCGCGCGCACTGCGCTTGAGGCGCCCCCTTAGACTATGTTCCCCCCGAAGAGCCCCCAAGCACACCCCTTGGAAACGCCCTTAGAATTAGGTGACCCAAACTGCCCCAGCTCAAGAAAGTTGCAAACTGGGGTACACGCGACCACTCTTGCTCCTTTAAGGGCGATCTTGGTCAACACCTTAGCAAGTTGGGAGAATGGGGGGTTAGGATAGCACAACCACATCGATCTCCAGTAGAAGCGATAGGCGCTATTGAGGTATCGCGAACAGTAGAGCTACATCATAACATTGGTCCCACAAGTGTGGGTGTCAATACATTCAGTACAATAGCGCTCCTTACACTCATCACAAACTGCGACGGTGGAGCGTTCTGGAACACAACACACACACTTCTGCCTCATCCTCTGCCTCATCTTGCGTGCCACAACCGAGCAAACAGCTGCTCAATGTGTGCCCTATACCACCCGTGCACGTCATTGTAACATTGTTGGCGGGCTGTCAAAGCGCCATTCTTTCTTCCAATGAATGGCACAATGACATGAATCCGGCCCTTATAAGCACCATCATGGCCCCCAACTTGGAAATCAAAGAAATCACCTCAGGTACGAGAAGGTCCATACCCATCCCAAATCAAAACATCTGCTAATGTCCCGGAGGCCAAGGGGCAAATCCATATAATGTTGCCCAACATATCAACGGCAACAGTCCACCGGTAGGGCACGGGTCACAAAAGATGCCCGGCGCGCGCCCGGCGCGCGCCCGGCGCGCTAACGTTCCCCCTCAAAGGCCCCAAAATGCGCGCATCTGTCCTTCTCGGGGGTACCCAATATAAGGGGACAAAATCAGAAGTGGCTACATCACCCCTGTCTTCACTGCCTTCACAAGGCCCCCAAAATGGCCTGTTTGGCTACATAATCCCTGCTTTCTCGGGGTCCCCAATAGAAGGGGCCAAAATCAGAAGTGGCTACATCACCCGTGCGTTCTTGGGGGCAGATTGTTTGGTGAGGGGGGGCAAAAACAGGCACGGGTGGGGAATGGTTCAAAAAAGATGTCCGGTGTGCCAATACTCCCCCTCTAGGGAATGGAGGGGCTGGACAAAGGTCCAGCCCTCCATTCCCTAGAAGGGGTGGTGGCTGTCGTGTGCCAATCCAGACCCCTGTCTGAACCAAATATTCATTTCCATGTGAGCGTGTAGGTAATGGTGGGGTTCAGGATTTTTTTTTGGTTGGTTGGCAACCCTAGGCCCCGAGGCTGGTCCAGTCTTCCCAAAAAAAAAAAAGGTGGGGTACCCCCCCCCCCGTGTCCAACGAATAATTATGTACACAAAAAATACGGTTCGAACAGGTAGTGTTCGTTGGACACAGTGTTCGTTGCGCGCGACAATGTTGTGAACCGGCGGTAACACATCCCTGTGCACGAGATACCCAGCCCATGCAAAGCACAATGCGCTGGAGACTTCCACCTAACACTTTTCCGAGTAGAAGCCCTTGTTGCGGTCCCGCTTCATGCGGAAAAGCTGAACGTGCTCCCCGGGCTTGGGGCTTTTCTTGGCACGGGCAGAAGTGGCAGCCCCATCCGAGTCGCTCACCTTGGGGACGAACAGATTTGATGGGACAACACTGTCCTCCATCAAATCACGGGTTAGGTACAGGGTGTCCTCAAAAACATGGCACAAACCCCACACCCCACGCCATGACTTGGCCCAAACCACGTCACACTCACGATCATCGTCACTATCAGAGTCATCAACACCACTACTATCATGTGCGACGCCGCTTGGAGAACACCTTCCGGCACTGAGAGGGGCGGATGGGTTTTCATAGTCGCGCTCATTTCGGCTGTACTTCAGCCGGACAAAGTCATCACCGTCATCACAAGGCCCAAGAATTGTGGCCGGTCGAAGCTCGCCGGTGTGGTACCGCTTGTACAGCACCTCACGGCCAGGTGCCAGTAGGGAGTCAGTCATAGTGGGCAATAGAGGTCCTGTAGTTGAGGGACACCACTTCCCCACACCCTGCTTTAGAGTTTTCTGCAACATACATTGCAACAGCCCCTCATTTCCCCGCACCTTTGGCCTGAAACCTCAATTCTGATGTCTCGTACCTAATTATGTACCGAATTAATTAGGTACACAAAAAATACGGTTCGAACGGGTAGTGTTCGTTGGACACAGTGTTCGTTGGACACGGGGGGGGGGGGGGAGGCTGAGGGAGGGTGGGTGCTTACATGCCTTTTGTTGCCTCCTCAAGAAGAGAACCCCAGCACCCAACGCTTCTCGCAGTCTATACACTGTCCCTGTGAGCAGTGGTAAAGTGAAGTGTAACCATTGCATCAACGTGGTACACATTTCTCAGCCTACTGGGGCTTTTCAAAGGACTACTGAGAAATCACGACTTTTCAAACCACTGATGCCGGCCTGAAAAAGTCCCCAAAAGGGGGTGCACTGGACAAGCCCATTTGCTTTCCCTGCAGGACACAGCGCAAGACCCTGTGACCAGAGCTTTAGACAACTGGTCTTAGATAAAATCCGCAATCCACCCCGGACAGAGGACAGAGGATTGAATACGACCCTGCGAGTGACAGCTCAAGGCCAATCTCTCTTTTTTTTCTTGGTTCGGACCTTGGCAAGCTGGCAAAGCCATCTTACCACACGGTACTCAGGAGAGTTCCCGGAATCAGGACATCACCAAAAGTAAGTGTCTGACCCTAGAAACCTGGAATTGAGTGAGGCATACAAAAGGGACACACAACACAGACTTTGGGCAATGATACCATGATGCCACTTTCCACGGCTCTTACGTGAGCAGTGGGCACACAGGGGTGCCATCCTCAAAAAAAAAACCAGACCCAACAAACATATAAAGTTCCAAATCCTTCATGATGCCTTTGAAGAAGCCCAAGGATCACCCAAGGTGCTGCACAGGATATGTGCAGCAGGCCAGAATTTTTGGGTCCTGGCTCTGAAATTGGCAACGAAAAGCAACTACAAGCTCTCGGCGCGTCCTGAGTATCCCAAACATGGCTAGCAGAGGGATGGGAGAGGGAGGGCGGATTGATCTAACAGCATTGCTGGCAATGCAAAGTGTGGAAGATCAGGGTGTGTGTTCTGCATGATGCGTAGACAAATGCACAGCCTTGGATGCAACAACTGCATTTGCACTACGATACACCAATCCTGTTGCCATGTACAACCACTAGAAACAGAAGACGGCCTCACAATCTACTCTTTGTGCGCAAAACAGAAACTCAAGGTAACGCCCCCTCCCTCCACCAACACAACGACCAATCAAAGGGGGTAATCTATTGCACTGCCACACTGAAGCATAAAGCATAAGTGCAAGGTATGTATCATCATCTTCCCACCCAATACACCGAAATGCATCGCGGAGAAAGTGAGATGTTCGCTGGTTTTGTGCACAGTGACTGATCCTAGGGCCTTGGCACAAGCTCTGTACTCCCAGGTCTCACTGATTCCAATCCTTTTTTTGACTTCACACGAGCAGCTGCACTGCACACTCGTTCAGCCAAATGGTGCTTGGGCACCACTGGGTCCCAACTTGTTGTTGCTAAATGGCCAGAAATATACTGCACACTGCTTCCTTCAGCCCAGAGTGTGGACCACTGTCTGCCATGTAGTTGTTGCCCAGGTCCAGATATCGAGTGCGCAACGCCTTGCTAACTCCTTCAATCCGCAAATGCTTGGGTAGTTGCTGGCTGCACCTGATGTGACCACCTACCTAATGTACTGTACCGACCTAACCCACTGCTAACTTAACTACCTGCCTGCCTGCATGCCTGCGTACCAACCTACCAACCTATTCCCTTGTCCAAGGCACAACAAACACCCAATAAATGATGTCTGCGCTAACTGTGCCTTAGGCTTACCTTTCATGCCCTGTCTCACACGCGCGGCATGGAAAACCAACCATGGAATGGAACGCCTGCGTGTATCTCCCTCGTCAGTGATGATGCTTTGGCCAAATGAAATGGCAATGGAGCTGATGCTGATTTGCACAGCCAATGGGGCAAAAAACTGACGTAGCTACTGAAAGATGAGTGGTTGGCTACACCTTTGCGATGACTCTGAACAAGCAACCTTGCAATGCACCTACACTTGAGACAGCAAAAATCATGCTGTTTGACCAGCGGCTGGTCGTTGGACAAGAACAAGGACCACCTTCCAGCAGAGAACAGGAGATGGGGCACAAAAGACCCTGTGAACGACTTGATACAGATGGAGATACGTCTGCAGAATCAGGAACCACAGGGGTAGGGACCAGTGTATCATGAGATCGGTGGTAAAGTGTCTATAGGGCAGACACACGAAAGCAGGGTCCCACATAAGCAACAGCTAAGACCCTCTCCTTGTCCTGACTCCGAGGAATGTCACCCTTAGATGAGGCTCCATGTAAAAAAATGCAGAACAGAAAATCTACTCGACAGATGTGTGACTCAATCAACATTGCATCAGTTCAAATGTAATGTGCAAACAGTTTGACCATATGCCATGTGACTAATGGATAGGAATGGGATGCTGACCATAGATAGAAGATAGATTGAAGCAGAGATACTGCCAACCACCGCAAAGAGAGTAGAAGCAGTTGCAGGCCCACAGAGCCACCGATGATCACCAACGGATAATATTTTGTTGTGGAATCCAAGGAATTCCGCATGCAGACACTGAACCTAACCTAACCTTACCACTCAAGATGAAAAACCTTCTGCCACGACTGCAACCAATGTAAACCGATTAAAGAGTTGAACATCATCAGCCTTGCCACAGTGTACCTCAGAGGGAGCATTTGTACCGTGCGTGCACCAAGCACACTGTACAGGGTAGTTGAACACTTACCCCAGCAAAAGTGTCCACATTGGAAGGCCCTGTAAAGGCTGGAGGGTGTAGCTTGGTGGCTGGCTATTACTTCCTAGATGATTGCTACCCCCCCCCCCCCTGTCTAAGCTACGCCAAAGTACCAAATTAATACGGTCCCTACGCCTACTGTAGCTTGGACACGGGCGTAGCTTGCGCGCGACATATACAACTACCGACACACACGTAAATGAGCGCATAGTATGAGTGCACCTCAACCTCCACCCATGTTCCATGTTCCATAATGCACAAATACCCCCAAAATCAGAGTTATGTGGGCAAACACTCACAACAAATGTGTACATGACCCTATGTACCCGGCAAATTCGTCAAACCCATGTCTTATGTGGTTGCACTAAATTTGGTACCGAATTAAAATTAGGTACCAAATTAATACGGTCCCTACGCCTACTGTAGCTTGGACAAGGGCGTAGCTTAGACAAGGGGGGGGGGGGGGGACTACTTGCTGGATGGTTCGTGGTAATGCCTGGTGCCTTTTGGATGCTAAGGGGTACTTCCTCGTGGTTATTTGCTGGCATTGCACATTCAGACGCCAATTGAACAGTGGCGGCAACTTGCCTCAGTGGAATGGGTGTACGTGACAGTCACCACTGGGAACCCATGAAAAAGGGATTGCTGTTCAGAACAACAAACAAAAGGTTGTGTACACACAATTTGTGGCCTTTTGCCCTACCAACTGCATGCATTACCCTCTGCATTAAGGGAAATGATTCAGGCAACAACTCCTGTATTCTCACCATGCGCGCACTGTGTCCCACGGCCTTTCGTGTCGACACCGCCTGCGCCCCCGGGGCAGCGGCTCTCGACTCACAGCTGCATGCCTGCACCCACGCCTGCATACAGTGCTGCCCACACCACTCATGGCACGTTGAGCAGTCTGTGTTGCGCGAGGGGCCATCGGTACGGTCGCGCTCGCTGCGAATGGTGGCTCCTGCTGCACAGCGAAGCAATGAGCTTGTCCATATGAAGCAGTAGCTGCCACCACACCACGGCACCGGTTGAGGCACTGCACAGTCTGACGGGGGTGTGAATCATTGACGGGTGTGCAAATCATGCCTGCCAGGCCCATTTCGTCGGCATTGATGTCGAGTTTGGCACAGCCATCCCTGGCGTCGAACATCTGCGCTAACATACAGCTCCCGCACATATTGTGTGTCTAGCAAGCCGGTTCCTCACCGAGCCGTTAGAGCGCGGTAACGCGGCCGAAAAGCGACGAGGGCGCCTTTGCGATGTGTTTGGGCTTTTAAATAGCTGGGCGGAATGGTGGCGGCTGCGGTATCTGGGGCTCTAAGCAAATTCCAGCGGGGCCGCACCCGCCACTCAGCTCTTTTTTAGCATCTTCACCTGCCCAAACCAGCTCTGCCATGCGCTTCTGTGAGTGACCTTCTTTCCCATGACCACCAGCGATGTGGTGCGCTCCCTGATCCACTCAGTATGCTGCTGCCACAACACCTGAGCAAACACACACACACACACACACATCTGCAAGACTCCTGCATGCTTGAACACACGCATGTAAAAACAGAAAACAGCACCTGATTTCAATAGATACTCAGCAGAGACGTCTTTTTTTGGGGTTCAGGCCATGGCAAGCTGCCGAAGCCCCCTGAGCAAAAGGCACTTGAGAAATCTCTCGGAATCAAGGATCAGAGCTGTCCGATGCTACGATTGTCCCACAAGGCGATGTGGTAGCGGACACGACACGTGGGGTTAGCAGGGGAAACCTACACTGCAAAAACGGCAGATAACTTGGAAAAATGATAGAACCAAGAAAGCGTTCAGCCAGAAAACAATGGTTGTACACCACAGCCACTACAATGGATGGTAAGATGGGGAAAAGGATGTGCTGGGAGGAGGGTCTGATCACTGCCACACACCCATCCACACATGCACACACCCCCACACCCCCGCCCCCCACACAAACACGGTAGACGCGACAAACAGGGCACTGAGCAAGGCGGCAAGAATGTACTAAGTCTCGTCAGGTGCAGAGTCAAAGCAAAAGCATGTTCAAACACGGCACTAGGCGCCTTTCTGCAGTCAAGGGGCAGGGCGACGGAAGGACGCCATTCAATCTGGCCTTTGACTTCTAGCCACACACTTCGTCACGACCAAAACAGAAGTGTCTGGCCTCACACACACAGACACACACACACACACACACAGACACACACACAGATACACACAGACACACACACACACACACGCACGCACGCAGACACACACACACACACACACACACACACACACACACACAACACACACACACACACACACACACACACGCAGACACACACACACGCGCGCGCGCGCACACACACACACACACACACACACACACACGGCGTGAGGAGATCAAGCGCACAGCGGGAGCAAAGCACTGATCGTTAAAACAGCTCGTCAGGCCAACATCAACAGAAAGTCATGTAGGTAGGCGCCTTTCTGATGGACAGTGATGAAGAATGTGCATACGAATCAGTTGCCTCGGCAGCGTCACTTTGCAGACAGTCGCATCATTGACCAGTCGGAGACAGGGGGGGGGGATTCTCGGAAATCGGATATCATGCTTAAAACCCCCCCCAGAGCCAAATTTAAAAAAGGGGGGGGTTTTGGAGGGGGGTTTTAAGGGGGTTTTTCGCTGCGCGGGGGTATTGTCTGCGGAAACGGCCCCCCGGCCCCCCAAACCCCTCCCCCCAATGAAGAACATAGTGTCGGGCACTTCCGAACAGTTGGGTATGCGGCCCAGGTGTGATCCGACAATTCGCACCGCCCCTACCAACGTCTATGGTAGGGTTTCATCGGCTTGGGTATTTCCGGCCGTGGGTACCAGAAACCTCGGGACTGTGGGTCTCCGAGGCGGTCATGGGGTTCGAAGTACACCATGGGGTTAGAATTGCAGCATGGGGGTTGACCCGCATCAAGGTCCGTCATGGGGTTCGGAATGCATCATGGGGTTAGAAATACACCATGGGGTGAGAAATGCGTCAAGGGGAGGGCCTAAAAGAAGGGGTGTGTGTGTGTGTGACTATACTGGTCGGCCGACGCAACTCGGGAGGCCCTTAAGGCTATGGCTGGCCAGGCCTCCCTCCCCGCGCCATTGTGTGGGCCTTCCAGTTCTAGTGTGCATGCAACTACAAGGGAAGGAGAGGGAGAGCGAGGAGGTGTAGGGGGGTGGGGGAGGTATCCGTTTGTGACGTGTGTGTGTGTGTGTATGTGTGCATGTAGCTCCGCCTACTTCTTCCGCCCTGACGTCTTCACCGTGCAACGCTTCTTCGCATTTTGCTTGGTAGCGCTGATGGGCCGCTTTGTGCCCTTGCCGGGAACGGCTTTCTTTTGCGGGACAACTTCCACCGCGGAAGAAGAGGTGGAAGAGGAAGAAGATGAGGAAGAAGAGGAGCTATTGCCATCCTCAGAAGTTGCGGCACTCTCGTTACCGCTAGACGAATCGTTATCTGCGGAAGACCTAGATTCCACAGAGCTTGCATCCTCCTCCGGTTTCCAGTCCCAATCGGAGCGTCCAAGAGAGGCTTCAGAGCACAATACAAACTAAGCTTTGGGTTAAAATACCCCGACAACAATAGATCAAACAGTTGCCCGGTCAACCGCACACCAGGGATGGCCGCACGCAACGTGGGTGTCAAATCGCGCCCGGCAAGGCTGCAAGCGGCATCACCAATGCTTTTGAACAATGTAAAAATGCAACTGCAACGGGAACGTTTTGCTTGTCCTTCGGATCGTATGCACAGAGCGGGGGGCAAAATCAGAAGTGGCCCACAAGTGGGCAAAGTGGCTACCTCACCCCTGCCGTATCGGGGATCCCCGCCGCTTCAGAGCGGGGGGCAAAATCAGAAGTGGCCCACAAGTGGGCAAATTGGCTACCTCACCCCTGCCGTATCGGGGTTCCCCGCCGCTTTAGAGCGGGGGCAACATCAGAAGTGGCCCACAAGTGGGCAAATTGGCTACCTCACCCCTGCCGTATCGGGGTTCCCCGCCGCTTTAGAGCGGGGGCAACATCAGAAGTGGCCCACAAGTGGGCAAATTGGCTACCTCACCCCTGCCGTATCGGGGATCCCCGCCGCTGCAGAGCGGGGGGCAAAATCGGAAGTGGCCCACAAGTGGGCAAAGTGGCTACCTCACCCCTGCCGTATCGGGGATCCCCGCCGCTTCAGAGCGGGGGGCAAAATCAGAAGTGGCCCACAAGTGGGCAAATTGGCTACCTCACCCCTGCCGTATCGGGGATCCCCACCGCTTCAAAGCGGGGGGCAAAATCAGAAATGTCCAAAAAAAGGGCGAAAATGCAACGTCACCCTTGCATTGTGGGGGGTCCCTAGCTAAGGGGACAAAATCAAAAGTGGCTGAATTGGGAGCAAGGACAAAACTCTGGATGTGCAGTCCAAAAGAACAAAGCCAGAAAAAAAATCGCACAAATGATGTGTGTGCGTCGAAAAACACCCTTAAAACCCCCCCTCGGACCATTTTTAAAAAAGGGGGGGGGTTTTCAAAACCCCCCACGGTATCGGATTTCTCAGAAACCCCCCACCCCTGGTCGGAGAGTTAAAGCTTGGGCCTACGTCATGCAGCAACACTTACATGCCTCTGATCTGTATGTGTACCCGAAATCTGACGCCCTTTGGTTTGCACAACCGCGCGCAAGCGCTAGCCACACACACACATGTCCTGGCTCCACAATTTGTGACAGGTATGATTGCAGGGTGTGGTGGTCAGAGGACCAATCGCCTGAGACGCCCTGGATGCACAGGCCTTCCGGGAGGCGCCATGTGGCATATCGGTCTCCAGCCCAAAAACAGTGGCGACGGATCCATTTCACCGCTCTTGTAATATGGCAGCATTTGGGCATAGGGATGAGTGGCAGGATGTGGTTGAGGTATGCAACGACTTTAGTGGCGTCATGTGGTGAGGTTGCGGTAGATCTGACGATTGCACTAGTCATGGCACGGCGGATGTGGCGGTGTGTGTAGTCGGACAGAGAGGCGACCTGGCACCAGGCGGCAACACTGAGCATAATGGATAGGGGGGTTGTGCACCAGACCACGGCATTAGACAGAACCCCTGTGAAAATTCCCGAGAGATACTTGGGGTAGGCTGATGAGGGAGAGACCAGGGGGGGCCGAGTTTGATAGCCCAGGTGTCGGTGAGGGAGCTGGGATGGACGAATGCTGTGTGGGGGTGGGTATCCGAGCAGACCATTGTGTAAACCATGGCTGTCATGTGGGACTGGAGGCAGGTGTGGGTGCAATTGTCATCACATGGGCATAGGACGCGCAGGTTCCAGGCTGTGTGTAGGAGGGAGCGGATATGGGCAACTATTCCTATATCAGGGGAGTCAGGGAAGGACGTGGCCATGAGAACATTATCACGAAATTGGCGCAGGGAGAGCACCCCCCATGGCGTGTCCCAATAGGCAAATCCACTGTCGCCAATGTGTAACTGGCCCAGGCGCCGAAACAGGTGGCGGTGCTCGTAGACCCCCCATTGGCAGTGTAGGTCTGCAGACTGAGCTGAGAAACTGCCTCCCATCGGGATACACCCTGGGCGTTGCCAGACATCTCCCCCCGCAACGACATAGTTGTTGTTTACCAATTCAAATTCTATGGTATCCATGAGGCACTGCTGGGTGATATACTAAAACTTTGACGATTTCCCCTTTCCTGCCCTATCGAGGCGTTTCGACTCTCTATGCACACTCCAGACAATGTCCTGCATGCGCCAGCGGCGCCTTTTGGCCAACCAATCAGTTGCTCCCTGCAGATGCGACAGAACTTGGGAGGGGGGTACATGGTTAAATTGATCTTTACAGTCAAGTTCCACCAGGTAGCTGCAGCCAATGGAGGGTAGCCACTGAAACCAGGCTGCCACTGAGTTGACCGAGTGGACCATGATGTTACCTGGAACTTCCTTAGATAAGAGCCGTAACATGCATGTGGTGGCGCGGGCTGCGATTTTCAATTCCTTCTTAGGCAAGAGGGGCTGGGGTAGCGCGGCGATCGGCCTCCACAACCAGTCAGGCTTGTACAGGCTTTTTGCTTTGCCAATCAGATACAATAGAGCTAGTTTGCCCATGGGGTTTTTCTGCCAGTCTCGGGCCATGACCAGGTCTGACACTCTCTGCTGAACACTGGCTGCACTTTCGTGGCACTGAACATATTTTTCCTTTTTGAGGAACTCCATGAGGACTGACCACATCCGATGTTTACAAAAGCCCCACATAACCCCCATCCGCTTGTCCACGATGCGTACATAGTGGGACGACGATATGTGCTTTGCCTCCGCCTGTACGTGTCGGTACAGGCTGCCGTTTTCAGGCCAAAGGGTGGGTGGTAGGGCTTCATGGAGGTTGGGAAGTGTTGCATTAATTTGATTGGCAATCTGTTCCAGGTCTCGGAACAACTTGGCGCGTACCTTAGAACCGGTGAGGGGAAGGGAGTCATGAGGACAAAGGGGCTGTGATTTCTTGTCACGCAGAGTAACAGGGATAAGGGCCACATGACCTTCGATGATCCTACATGACGGGTGGTCGGCGAGATTAGAACACATGCATGGAGGTTGTGAGGGGGCGCAGTCGAACTGCTTGCACTGCTTGTCAAAAACTCTCTTGACAGTCATGGGGTTAGATCTGACTACACGCACGGCCTTCAGGAGTGCTTGCTTCTCCCAGGCTGGCACTTTGCACGACTGGACCAGTTTTCTGATCAAGCGGTGAATCGCAGCGCTCTGGTCTGACGTGAGATTGGGCACTGTAACGTGGGCAAGTACGTACAGGGGTATGGACAGACGAGCGGCCAGTTCCCGGAGTTCGTTTTGTAGAAATTTGATGCGGGGGTAGTCATCAACGTGGCGCGCGTCTTTGATGCCCTTCAGCGCAGCTAAAACTCGCTGGTTCATCCAGCCCCTGGACTGAGACCCCTCCCCTTCCGTGCTGATCCCTGGCGCCACGTCGTTGCATGCCCACCGTCGAAAAACCCACCACCAGTGGCGCTCTCTGACGCTCGCCAACCATTCCTCCCCCACCCACTGTAGCGGCAAAATCCCCCATCCTCCTAGGCCGTGTTTCAGCATATACTTATGCAGTGTGGCGCAGTCGACATCTGCTAAGCTGTCTGTCATATGTTTACGGAGTCGGCTGGTCAAAGCGGAGGACGTCACTCCTACATACACGACTTGTAACCAGACATTATAAATCAGGTAAATGACGAATTGGGGAGGGGTAACCGCCACAAGCCAGTGGTGGGCGTGGCTCAGCCGGCGTGCCATGGCTAGTGGGGGATGCTTGTCGAATGGCAAGTACCGGGTGCGGACTTGCATGACTTCTGCCCACCTCCCCAAGTTTTTGGAATCCAGTGCTATCTGCATTTGCATGGTAAGTGCCCGAAGAATGAGGTGACCCTGCTGGATCGGGGCGGGTGGCCGCAGACTGGATCCCGCCTCTTGGAGGAGAAGGTGGATGCGTAACATTTGTACGTGGTCACATGCAGTTATACTGGACTCTGTGGTATATAAATGCCAGGTTTCGGCTCCAACGCGAACCCAGCCGACAGAGCAGTGAGAGGGGAAAATGCTCTGTATCGCATGGGCTTCGGATGCAGGGCCCAGAGCCACAGGTACTCAAAACATGCAGGAGGGGCGGGGAGGTGGTCGCGTATGTCTAACCAATTACCTATGCCATGTTTTGCAGCTTCAGGACAGGACAGTTCTGGGCGGGACATGCAGTAGTTGAGGGCCGTAAGCCACATGTGTGGGTCGCACCATATGGTTGCAGCATGGAGGGTGTGCGCCACTCGGCGGTGCAGCCAGGCCGGAATATACTGATACTGGGCTTGTGACCTGGTGATCGCAACTGTGGGCACCCCCTGTGCTGCCCGGCCGGAGATATTGTCCGTGTGACGTCTGTCTGTGAGCATTCGTTCATCGGCCTGTGTTTTGCAGTGACTCAGTGCATTGATTCTGTGTTGAGTGTTAGTTGTTGTGTCGGAGGTATGTGTGATGTCCATGTGATGGTATGCGAAATCATGTATGCGGTGTACGGACTCTGACGTGACTCGTACTATGTGCTTGGCCATGCCCAATTTTTTTGTGATGTACTGCAGGCTCAACATGTGTGTCACAATTGCATCTTTGAACTTGGGGGCATCAGGTGGGCATTCCGGGGATAGGGTGCACCGGACCATCGGAAGCTCGTCCCGCCCCCCTTCACTCATTGGTTTAGGTTAGTAAACACGCAGGGCGGGGTCTTGGCTCCACGCAGGACAGCAACGATGCCACTTCTTTTGGATTCTGACATGGGCTGGCGTGCAAGCTGCGCTGCAGTGGCTCCCAATTCCACTCCCCCATGTTTGGCGGACCACTGTTGTAGCCTGGAATCCATGTGTGTTGACCAGACGTCCATGAGCACTGAGATAGCTTCGTCCTCCCACGGATCGGACGCCTCAGGGGGAAGCATGAACCAAGCTGGTGGTGGTGACAGGTTGTTAAATGCAGCCGCTCCTGGTGTGGATGGTGTCGCTGGGTTGAGTAGGGAATCTACTCCAGGCCTGGACGTCGGAGGACGCATGGGCGATGCCGATGATGATGATGACAGCGCGTCTGCATCAGCTCCCCCGGCGCGCCGTGCCACGTTTCGCTTCACACTAGCTGCCACCTCTCCTGCGGTATCCAGCTCTGATGCAATGCGTGACGACCCGGTGGACCGAACTGGTGTCATGGCGGCATCGCCTGCAGGTGGGCTAGATGCAGCTCGCTGCTTTGAAGCCCTCGCGGTTGTCTCCATGCGGGCCACGTACGCGTCAAAATCACTTCGTGGGAGAGACTCCTGAGCTTTGCGTTCCGTTTCCGCAAACCGGGATGCCAAGAATGCCTCAAAGCGGGAAACCCCTACACACTGCGTGAGGGTGGAGGACGCTGTACCGCGCCAAGATTCCATCGCTGTGACCCTGGTTTCCAATTGAGCCTGGGCCTGCGCCTGCTGAGATCGCCAGGACATAAGGCTACGCATGTCAGTTTGTAGGTCAGAGACGCTGGATTCTAATGCGGCGACGGATTCAAAAGACTTTGTCATTGCATCCACCCGGGAAGACAGGCTGTCGATGGCTGCCTTGTTGGCGTCAGCTTGTTGAGGTGCGCGTCTCATGCAGGACTTGTGATCATGTCCTCGAATAGCGCACCACGTGCAGATACCTTCCAATTCGGTCTTGCCGGCTCCCGTCGGGAAGAGGATGGGTGGGCTCTCGTTTGGGCAATCTGCGGTAGCATGTACTCCTTTGACCCCACACCTCAGGCACCAGGTAATATTTGCTTGTCGCGGCGCGATGGGAAAGTACGTGGTGCGCGGGTGCTTGGCCTCATGCTTGTCCTGACGGTATTGGGGGCAAGCTTTTTTCCAGTGTTGTGGAGAGCCGCACAGGGTACATTGGCGGGCCTTGAGACGATCTGCTGCCACGGGACATTCATCTGCCCAATGTTGCGCGTCTGCCCCATCAATTAGCTCACAAGTCCAACAGGGGGACGGTGGAGGACCCCGGGCTCCTCTTTGGGACACGTTGCCTGTTGTAGCTTGAGGGCACTGGGCGGCGCGGTGACCGTTCTGATGGCATCTGCCACAGATAATAATACTGAGGTCGGACATCTCAAGGTGTATGACGTGTTGGGAAGGTTGGAGGGAATGGAAAGGAAAGGAACAGTATCGATCAGAGACGAAGCGGTGCCCGCAATGGTACGAGGGGACCCAAGAGAACTGCTGAACGGTCACGGGGATGTGCCAACAGCAGACCACACACGGCGTGAGGAGATCAAGCGCACAGCGGGAGCAAAGCACTGATCGTTAAAACAGCTCGTCAGGTCAACATCAACAGAAAGTCATGTGGGTAGGCGCCTTTCTGATGGACAGTGATGAAGAATGTGCATACGAATCAGTTGCCTCGGCAGCGTCACTTTGCAGACAGTCGCATCATTGACCAGTCGGAGAGTTAAAGCTTGGGCCTACGTCATGCAGCAACACTTACATGCCTCTGATCTGTATGTGTACCCGAAATCTGACGCCCTTTGGTTTGCACAACCGCGCGCAAGCGCACAGTCACACACACACACACACACACACACACATACACACACACACACACACACACACAAACACACACACACACACGCAGACACACACACACACACGCGCGCGCGCACACACACATGATCACATATGCATGAAGCATACGTGATCATAGCGGTTCCAATAACCATCAGAAACACAATTGATGGATTGTGCACACCTCCATTGCACTGTCACTGAGGAAGTCTCGCAGCTCTTCGCTGTTGTGCCCTGCGGCCCTCTCCTCCCCCTCCAACGCCTTGAACCACCGTCCTTGAGGCTTGGGCATCAGCCACTCGACATCGCATGGTTGCCGACCGCTGCTTCCCTCATTGTCTCGCGGTGGCCAGTCAGGCAGCTGGTCCCAATGCTGCAGGATGGCGTTCGTCAGGGTATAAGGGTTGGACTCGGCGAACCTCTGCCAGAGGACACTCTTGCTACTGGGGTCGATGAACGTCACCCTCCAGGACTCAAACGCAAGAGGTGGCACCCAGCCCCCCATTAGAAGCAGCCCTGCCGCTGAGTACGCCACGCAGTGCAGGTGAAGGAGACACTTTCGCAGAGTGTCTGGGCGTGGCTCCGCTTGCCATGCCAACGCAGCTTCTGCAAGTGGTGTAATTTGGGCATCCAACCATTCGGCCCAGCAGCCAGGGCCTCTTTCAAAGATCTCGAACGGTACGGTGGACACATACGGGTTGTGCAGCTTTTTGGCGAGCTCCTCGCGAGGCGGCAACTTGTGCGCATGCCGCGGGTCAAGGATGAAGGTTACGTGGTAATGCAGTGGCGTCTTTGGTGTCCTCTGCGGTGCTGAGTCTGCGAGGAGCTCCATTGCTTCGTCGTTCGCAGCGTGCTTCATGCTGAGAGCAGCCATGTCATCTTAGTGGGCAGAGTCGGCTGTTCTGCTGTGACTCAAATTGTGTGGCACAAACGCTGAAACAGCAGCAGCAAAGTCGGCAATCGAATGTAAGAGTGAACGATGGGCTGTGAGTGAGTGTGTGAATGAATGCTGGGGCTGTGAGTGAGTGGATGGGTGCATGAGTGGGTGTGTGAGAACAGTGTGCCAGGGACCAGCCCGCAGCAGGCCTCTGGCTTCCAGAAATCCACCTTCCACCTGCATCACCGCTGAGGGTTAATGCCTTAAGCACAAGGCAGAAATTTATTCAAGAGGCATGAGATATGACATGAAAGCCAATGCTAGCACATACATTGCCGGGGGCCTAAATCCTAGATCGCTCTGAAGAACATTTCTGGTGCACAATTTGGTCCACTTATGGAGGGTCTTTCTACCTTTAGCTGCTGTTTGTTTTTTTGGCTGACTCAACTTGTTCAAAGGAGAGTGATACACTGGACCCCTGGCAAAACCAGGGCACAGGGCAATGATGGCTCCATAGCTCACATGCTACATGTCATGATGCTCTCTACCTTTTGCTGGTGTATGTGTTTGTGGTGACGGAAATCGCCCAATGTCTGCCAATCTTAATCAACAAGAATCCTGAATACAAAAAATATTATTCTAGCGCACTGCCCAAACTGTGTCATAACAAATGTGATGCAGACCTGATTAGACACCATGATTAGGTGAGCACTTCGCCATTTTCAGGCCCGGCATGGTTGAGCTGAAAAATCGTGACTTTTAGGTATTTTCTTAAATCCCCAAGGAGGGGTTGGGACAGGTTAGGGGCATCATTTAGCATAGATTCACCATACTTCTGCGCCAACAGACAAAGGGGGGGGGGGGGAGGGGTTGGAATGCTGTTGGCGCAAAGGGGCGCGGGGTTGTTTGGCACGCTGTTGGCACATGCCTACTCCATCTCAAAAGCATCCCTCATAGCCTGCAACTACTTTCAATATTGCAAGCGCAAAAGCTCAGTACGCACAGTCCAAGATTTTCACCAGTTTGATTGACAACACACTTAACCCCCCCATGTCAATGGCCCAGGCCATGTTTCTTTTTCCAAAAGGCTGTGAAGCAACAGATACTTAGCTACCGGGGGAATGCGCGCAACTTTTAGACTATGTTCCCCCTGAAGAGCCCCCAAGCACACCCCTTGGAAACGCCCTTAGAATTAGGTGACCCAAACTGCCCCAGCTCAAGAAAGTTGCAAACTGGGGTACACAGTACCACTCTCGCTCCTTTAAGGGCGATCTTGGTCAACACCTTAGCAAGTTGGGAGAATGGGGGGTTAGGATAGCACAACCGCATCGATCTCCAGTAGAAGCGATAGGCGCTATTGAGGTATCGCGAACAGTAGAGCTACATCATAACATTGGTCCCACAAGTGTGGGTGTCAATACATTCAGTACAATAGCGCTCCTTACACTCATCACAAACTGCGACGGTGGAGCGTTCTGGCAACACAACACACACACTTCTGCCTCATCCTCTGCCTCATCTTGCGTGCCACAACCGAGCAAACAGCTGCTCAATGTGTGCCCTATACCACCCGTGCACGTCATTGTAACATTGTTGGCGGGCTGTCAAAGCGCCATTCTTTCTTCCAATGAATGGCACAATGACATGAATCCGGCCCTTATAAGCACCATCATGGCCCCCAACTTGGAAATCAAAGAAATCACCTCAGGTACGAGAAGGTCCATACCCATCCCAAATCAAAACATCTGCTGATGTCCCGGGGGCCAAGGGGCAAATCCATATAATGTTGCCCAACATATCAACGGCAACAGTCCACCGGTAGGGCACGGGTCACAAAAGATGCCCGGCGCGCGCCCGGCGCGCTAACGTTCCCCCACCATATGACCCCCGTGGCACAGGCCATAGGTCATCGCTCATCGTGTCCAAACCAGTGCTGAATGTTGCCTTGAGTTCGCCCACATGGGCTATCAAATGTTTCATAGGCCGGTTTGGGTCAGCTCTGCCCCCCCCATGGATCCCGATTAGCACACCCCAAACTAACATAGGTTCTTCATCATATTCGGACATTTCTCCCAACCTCAACTCCTGCCATGCCTCACGCGCAGTTCTGGCTTCCCTAACACTAGGTAATGCCACCGTTGCCCCTTGCTGGGCACAGCGGTCTGCCTGCTGATTCCCCCGCACTCCCACATGGGAGGGCACCCACTGCACCGACACATTGTCCCCTAACAACTGCCAGCTGCACCAGAGTCATTCCCACAGGTCCCGATGTGCCAGCGGCCCGCGCGACCCCACCCGCCCATGTCGCTACCACTTGGCACACTTCCCCATCAAGCCTGCGTACACTGTTTCCGAGTCAGTCACTATATGCCGTTTCCGAGTCAGTCACTATATGCCGTTTCCGAGTCAGTCACTATATGCAGTGGTATACCCGGGGTTTTATTTTCAACTGAAGTCAACACTCCATACAACTCTGCCCTTCCAATGGATTGCTTTTCCGTGGGTGGTACCGGCAATCTTTTATTGCGTGCATCCTCAGGCCCATACCACAGTCCAAATCCTGCACGTGCCACCCCCCCTGTGTCAAGCTTCGACCCATCAATGTAGCAAATATCACAACCCCTTGCCAACTTGTCATCTATCACTCACTGCATGTCAGGGAGCAGCGATGCCCATTTAATCCACTTTGGCAGCTTGCGCTGCCTCTGGGGGATGATCACACCCTGCGGGGCCTTTGTCCTCCTGCGGGGCCTTTGTCCCCCTGTAAACATTGGCTGTCCTTGCAGGAACTTCTGCAGCTCCTGGTAAACGTGCACCGCTTCTTGCCTATATAGCGACGTTTCATTAGTTGTTGCCCACCAGAGCAGCACAGAGGCCCATCTGGAGACAAACTCACCCAAGTCCGGAGAGACTCCTCGAAACAGTGCATCACATCGCACGACACCAGAGACGCCGCCCACATGACCAATCCCTGGGTGGTTTTAGTGACAACAGTGGGCTGCCCAAAAGCAGATCCTGCAGCAACAATTGTTGACCCGCTGGTGACCACACCGGGCCATACGCCTTGTGCACAGCATCCGCCGCAAACCCCATGAACTTGCAGAGAGCCACGGCAAGCATGGTGGTTTCTGGGACCGCACAGAGAATGCAATTAGGCCGTCTTCCAAAGGGGGGGGGGGTCCATTGACAAGGGAGGGCCATGTTTCTTCTTTCGAGAGGGGGGGTCCATTGACTCCATTTCTCGTTGAAATCTAGAAAAACTCTTTGTTAAGCATTTTCTAACCTGTGCCGTCAGACATATGCTTTGCACCTCTTGCATCTTTGTCATGGCTCTTGAGCTCACATTGGGCACTTTTTGTTGCAGTTCTTTGACATTTTGTCATCTTGCATATCTCTTGGGGACGTTGCCGATCATGCCAACTCGGTGGGTTTTCAGGGGTTGGTGCCATTGTTGCCTGATTTCTGCCAACTGAGTGTTCCGGAGGTGGGGGTATGTAGGGTATATTCGGAAAGCCCTTGAAAAGAGCTATTTGGAACACCCTCGGTCTGCATGCTATACTGACGACATGTTTGAGATTTTTGTCCGTCATGGGCGATGCCTGTGTTCCTTGCTGCCTCGTTTTGTCAACAAGCAACTACCATGTCCGCATACAAATTCACTCCACGGGCTGTTGCTTCCCCCCATGCACCACAATAGCCTTTGGTGCGTAAAAGGGCTCGCTCTGGGGGTGCAGAGTGGGTGCAGGTGGCTCAGCATCGGCCTGGCAGCCGGGCAAAAAAGCCCCGTACAGCCGGTTCGCAGCAACCTGCATGCATGAAACAGCGAAATGTGGACCTCACAACTGATGGCCTGTGGGCCATGCCACTCAACACAGGGTGGGTGCCTGTGAAGGCACGCAGGCTGCAGGACTGGCAAAAATTGAAGAAATACGTTCCCATTCACAAGCAGGGCGATGTCTGGAGTATACACATACCCCCCCCAAAGGCAACGATATTTTGGCGCATCGGACGAAAAGTTCAAAAACTGCGGGAAAAATGCCAAAACCCACCAAGTTGGCGCGCAATGAATGTCCCCGAGAGATATGTGTGGGTGCAGTGCTTGCATATAGGTGCGTGTCACCGGAACCCCAGACCACGGGGGGGGGGGGGGGGGAGCATCGGGCCATACGCCGACTCCTTCCCACTCTCAGACCACTTTCAGGGTGGGGGGGGGGGGGGTCCGGGGGCTGCCCGGAAGGGGGGGAGGCTTTAGACCCTGACATGTATGGCATAAAATGACCGCCTCATCGCGCTAATCACTTTGAGGCATGTATGTTGGAGAAAATTTTTCTGAAAAGGGGGGGGGGGCATGGTAGGTGGTACTTTTGTTTAAGGGCATAGCACCCCTGAGTTAATTCCTGGCCACTATTGCTAGTGGCGCCCCACCCAGGCCGAACCATGCTTGTTTTCAAGGCGGAGTCGATGTATGTTCCGAAACCCGTTGGAGGAGCTAAGGGGGGAGGGGCTGTTTGCACCACGCGCACCACGCCTTTCCCAAAATCAGAATTGACTGCCTTACCCCTGCCTTCTCGGGGGGGCAGAAAAGGGCGGAAATGCTACATCACCCCTACATTCTCGGGGATCCCCAAACAAAGGGGGACAAAATCACAAGTGGCTACCTCACCTCTGCCTTCTTGGGGGCCGAAAAGAGGGTGGAAATGCTACATCACCCCTGCATTCTCGGGGGTCCCCAACAAAGGAGACAAAATCAAAGCACAAAAAACAAAAAACAAAAAAAAGTTTCCACGGTGTCCTTGACCCTCCCTGCCTAGTGTCTTGCAGATTTCCCCCACTGGGGATTGAACCCATGACCCTGCGATTGCAGAGACACTACTTTACCCACTAGGGTATGGGCCATCTCCGAGAGACTTCTGCACAGGGGTGGTATTGATAGTTGGTCCAATTTGGTTTTCATCCATTATTGGGTTCTCGTGAAAAAACTGAGTATTTTGAGTATAGACACACGAGGTGAAAACCAATTTTTGCACCCTCTACTAGATCAAGCAAATTTTCCCTAGGGCACCTTTGGCGCCCATGGTCCAGCACTTTTGGGCCAAATTCCGGCGGCGGGGGGGGGGGGGGGGCTCAGCGTAGTGGGTCCGGTCCCGGCGAGCCCCCCGTGCCCCAGACAACCATGACATTCCTTGACAGCTACAACTGGACATGAAATACTTTGAGACACCTCTACACCTCAAGTCATACCTCCGTATGAACACAAAAATGTTGTGTGCCCATCACATGCCACCGTAGAACCAAGAGACCCAACAAAAATCGGCAACTTTTGTGTTATTTGGTGGAAATTCATCGGGAGGGGGGCACGATTCTTCTTTTGAAGGGGGGGGGTCCATTGACTTGGGGGGGGCATGTTTCTCCTTTCGAAGGTCCATTGGCATTTGGGGTCCATCGACATGCGGGGGGGGGGGGGGGTCAGAAAATTAGATCTAAATTGACCCCTTCCGCCTTCAATGAAAATAACTCAAGTACTTCAGGTATTTCCATGTCAGTCACATCATGTCCACATTACAACCATGTGCCCCAACTCCTCATCAGTTCCCCTTGTGAATGATTCCTCTAACTTGTCTTCCACTGTGGAGGCTGATTTTCTGGATATAGATTGAGCTTAGAGCTGTTTTTTTCCACATGTGAGATAGTGAGATAGCTTCACGGGAGGAAAATGAAACCAAGCGCTTGAAGAGGTGGTGAGGCTGGGAAGGGAGGTGTCAAGGTTGTTGGGCACCCCTAGGGGGTGCCGTAATGAGAAAAAAAAACTCGGAGTGTCCAATACGCCCTACAATGGCGGTTGGTGGGTAACCGATGGCAGTTGGTGGGTAACCGATGGCGGTTGGTGGGTAACCGGTGGCAGTTGGAGGGTAACCGCTAGGGGTCACACGCGGACATAAAACAAACCAAAAAAAAAAGAAGCCAAACACAGTCCTGCGGGTAACATGCTGACATAAAAAAGACTAAAAAAGCAAAGCCAAAAAGAGCGCACACAGGAAATTGAACCTGGGACCCTTGGTATTCGAGCTAAATACAACTACCAACTAAGGTACCTCAGGATTTGGTGTTTCCCCAACATCAGAGAGTGGATGCCATAGTAAAAAAAAAGGGTGAGTGTCCTATGGCACCCCCTGGGCACCCCCCATGCTTTCCCCCATCCCATAGCCAGTTAACAATGCATCACAAAGCCGATGGTCAATGGACCATGGACACCCCATTCCGCTCTGATAGCCAAGAGCTTCCCCCATGGGAAAAAGCGCGTCCTGCAGCATCTTGAAAATACTCCAAATGAACATATTCATCTGGTTCAAACCCCACCACTGTGGCAGGAACACACACCCCATTGGAGTGGGTGTAGAACACCTTTTCTCCAACACCGAAGTCCATGGTGAATGCAATAGAAGGTTTGAGGACATGAGGGGCAAAATATGATGTCCCGCAGCAGACACCCTGAGAATGTATCACCAAAAACCTAGCTCAGGGTGCCCATTTGCAAGGGTGCATACAAGCAGGGGCAGGGGAGTGGTGCTACAATTATGCACAACGGTAATGGTACACTGCAACAATGTTGTGTGGATGCCCATGTCAATCATACACCCCAAAAATTGGCTACAGGTGGTGGTAAACTTTTCACACAGCGCACGGTGCGCCCCCAACGTCACCGTCCATTTCCATGGCTTAGTAAAAAACTGTAAAAGAACGTAAAAAAAAACTATCATAACTGTTACATTTGGCCTCCCAAAAGGCACCGTATCCCCGGAGGCCCTGCCCAGCTGCTAGCCGGGGTCATAGGAGTCACGGTCAAGGGTGTGCGATACGTTGGAGGTACTAGAGGTCCTGTGTGGGAACCCCCCCCCCCCCGTGGGGATAGTCCTGGGTACCCGTCGGGTTTTATTGAGCCCCGGGGGGGGGGGGGGGGAGAGCGGTACCCAGAACCCCGATGCATCCTGCGTGTCCTGGGTCACCCCTAATTCCCCTCGGTCCTGCCATCGCACCAGTACAGATGATCGAGTTCAAGCCATTGTGTTGGGCTCTTCATCACAGCCTAGGCCAGGCCTGAATTAGACTTTTTTTTGTGGCAGTGGTGCCCATGCTCCCAAGGGCATTGCTAGGACACAGCCTAGCAGGTGGGTGGGTCTTGCTGGTAATCTGATGGTTGACTGACCAGTCGTCAGACCCGTTGCTTCCTTTCTGGCTCATGATGCTGCTTCTCTGTGCACCTCTCTGTGGGCCTGCACTGTGCTCTGACCTATGGGTGTGGCTCCTACCTTCATGCCTACACCTGACCCACTACTTCTATGAATGCAGTTGTCCAACCAACCTCAACAGTTGCCTGAAGGAATCCCAGCACACAATGCATCGCTCTTCCTTCCTCCATCACTGGACTTGCCTCCTGTAACACTTGTGCAGTGGCGGCATTGCAACGCATCAACACTCGTCACCTGATATGGCATTGGAGCAGCAAGAAATGTTTTCAGTGGCTGTGCAATGCTTGTGAAGCGGCGAAATTAGACCCTCAAAACTGTATGAGACTGTGCACTCTGCCCTCCACAAGGTAGAAGGAAACCCTACATTGTGATTCAAAATGGCATGCCCCACATTTGTTGACGTGAGGGTTTAGTAAACAAATAGAAATCTGCTGCGGTAATCTCCACAGAAGGGGAAGAGAGACAGTGGAAGAAAATGCCATGGGGGTTGAAGAAACACTTTCAGCACTTGCTCCGTCACCTTGCTCTCCACATGGTCACCTTCGCCACGGATATGGCATATCATCTTACAGTTCCTGCTATAATACCCCACACACCCTGAAGAAGCTTCAGAGTGGCACCAACACTAGAACTGAAAACTGGGATCAGGTAAAAATGGATGAGGAATAGGTCAAGGTCAGTCTGAAACTGGGAGAGGGATACATGCCCCAGAGAAAATAGGACGGGTGAGGGGTGAAGGGCCCGAGCATCAGAGCGATGGAATTGGTCTGGCAGCGACAAACACACACTAGGACGAGCGGTAACGTCCAGATGAACTCATCAGGTTGCAAAGACAACGTGCACCAAAAAAAGGCCCAAAAAAGCATGGTATCTTTGTTCCGGCACTGCATAAGGTCTATGAGTGCAGAAAGTACTATGGACAAATGAGAGTGCTGTCAGGTGCAAGTGCCCAGCATATGTATAGCTCCTGCTGCAACCATAGCCACGGACTTCGTGCACGGGATGCCCGTCCAAAATGGACGCCTATCGGGACTGGTCAACCTATGAATAGCCGTCATGTCAGCGACCATGTGGTCTACCACGGGCACAGTATGCCCCAGCCATGGATGTGCATAAGTGGTCAGTTGGGGTGTGCGCTATTGGAGGACTCATCTGTATGAGCGCTGTGGTGACCCTGTGAGTAGGATTTCCAGCCAGTCGGCAACATTGCACAGGGACTATCAGGACTGGAGGGCCACAAGCATTTTAGACCCGGCGACCTTTTAGACCCGGCGACCTTTCTGGTGCGGATGCCTGCCAGTGGCAGCCCACTCCACGGCGAGGTTCTCCGTGTACCGGGTGTGTTCCCTAAATGCCTGCCACTACAATGGTGGCGGGGTGGGCCAACGCGTGCCTCAGGTTCATTTCCTCCATGCGTCCAACATGTATGTACAAGGAACAAGGAACACAATTGACGTAGAATTTTTTTGGAGTTCCTGGCGCTCAAGGTGTCATTGAGTGTACTCGGGAAAACCCCAGATAGTAGAAGGTCCATTTATGTACAGTACGGGTGCACCTAGAAACTGGGTAGACCTGAGGCCCAAGCAACGTACAGTCATAACAATGTGTTGATCCTTCACACAGTAGTGCAACCAGTCTGCCGTGCCCTACAGGCATTCATTTTAAATTGAGGTGTGAAGTGTGAAAGTGTCATGCAGGGTGCGGTATACGGTGCTGCTTGGCGCAACGTGCGGATGCGTCACGCAGTACAAGGTGGAGAACATGCCGTGTGCATCTAGGGAGCCGTGGGTTGGAAGTCGAACATTCGCTCCAAGTGTAAAGACGCCACGCGTCCCAAGCAGCAGTGTGTGTATAGTACATCGAGGGTGCCCGTGATATTTGTCGCTAGGCATGGGGTAGACCTGAATCACAAATAGGGTCATCCCTGAGATTTGTGAGGATAGACATAGTTATGCAATAACTTGGCATTCCCTCAAGCAATCTATCATGATCAGGCACACCCGGGCTTTTGCAAAGTGTAGTGTAAGGTGCAAGCATAACGCACCCTGAAGCATCACGGCACATGCCTATATGGTAGGGTATTGTAACACAGGATACGCGCATGGAATTTTTCTTTGACTGACTCCAAAAGTTCAAAGAGTACTCAAGATTGTGCTTGGGAAAGTGGGTGTCTCCAGCATATCATACAGTGGATCCCCGCAACGCGGGGCACATGGCAAAGACCCAGAGTTCACATGTGTATACCAGAGGGCTCTCTGATGCGGTAGGCAAAACCGCCACGCCATATGGCAAGCCTATAATGTGTAAGATTTAAGGGGGTTAAGACATGCTAGATCACGTGTGTGCCATTCCCCATAGGTCCTCAAGAGTGACAAGCTTTCGTCGCTTTCAGGGGGCCATGTTCGGTGGCGGGCGTTGGCCCAAGATGCCGGACCTTGTGCGGCACTAGCGTTTAGGCAGAGGCGACTCCACCCGGTGGGCGGCGCGCTCAGATGCCCAAGGGGAGAAACAAAATTTTTGATACCGGGTGGGATATTTTTTTGGGGGGGGACCCCACTAGGAGGAGGCCATGAGGCAACGGATACTGGGCATACGCCCCCGTGTCACAGGCGCATGGTCATCACCACTCAGTTCAGTGTTTTGCCTAGCTGCACTGCAGCGCAGACCCTTTCTGTACCACTCCAGGTGGCTTTTGATTGTGCTTTGGCCATCTGTACATCTGGGTCAGCTCGCACCCACCACCCTCCCACAATAACGGTTAGTCTCTAACCCTCGCTCTGCGGGTCTCTCTCTCTCTCTCTGGCCTTTTGCTCTGTGGGCTTCTCTCTCTCTCCGTGTCTCGCCCATTCTCTCTCTCCGTGTCTCGCCCTCTTCACCCTCCCAAGGGGTTTTCTCTTTCTCCTCCCCCTCTCCAGGGGGTTTTTCTTCCTTCTCACCCTCCCCACCCTTTCTCTCTGCCCCTCTCTCCCCAGAGTCTCTGCCTCGTCTTACCCCCCTCTCTACTTGCTGGCTCATTTCAGGCGATATGCCGTTCACATGGCAGTGTGCTCAGCAACGTGTAGAGGAACCGTACAGCGTCCCCCGTTACCGGGTCCGTTTGCCTGAAGAGCGTTTTTTGAAACATCCTTATGAGGTCAGCTCGGCCCGTCAGCCACACGTGCAGGCCGTCTCCGTTTCTGCTCACAGAGGAAGGCACCGCTCTGTGGCCCTCTGCCATTGGGCAGTGGAGGATTGCCTCCCATTGGAACGGATGCCACTTGCCAGCACTCTTGGGTCGCCACTCAATCTGCATGTTTGTCAGCCCGAGTCTTCAGGGTCCAGTTGATTTGGACCATCACCGAGTAGAGTTCTTGATTGTTCATGAGCAATGGTTCTCCATGATTGTTCACAATTTCACAGTGCATCCTTGTGCTGTGTGGTTGATCCACTCGAAGCCAGATTTGCTGATTACGGGCCCAGGCCATAGTGTTTAGCTCCGCATTGACAGCTCTCAACCCTTCCTCCGCTATGGCGTCCAGCTAGTTCGGTGCTTGTACCTTGAGACGCGGGCGTGCTTGCTGGGGCTTGAATTTCTTGGAGGCCGGGTTGACTTGTGTGTATGGACCATGTCGATACTGCTGTAGCCCCCGCCTCTCCCATGGCTTTCTTGGCGGCATCACGCCCTGTGTCTTTCGCAGAAGTTAGCGGCCTTGTCCCGGGTTTCCGCTTAACGTTCGCCTCTTATGCTATCGCTTTGTGTCACTCACATCCGTGCTGAAAGACTGTGATTCAGACTCTGTCTGTTGAGACATCTCTTCCCCCCACCATCCCATTTGTGTGTACCCTGCCCCTGTTTCCTCACTGTCCGAACTGCATGAATTGCATGACTCTGTTCCGTGTGGTGCTGGTTCCCCGGACGCTTCTCCTGTCATTTCATCACTGTCCATGGGTACCATACCCAAGGATGACCACAGCGCTTTGGTGTCCTCTAACTCTGATCCCGACCCTCCCCTTAACCCCACTGTGGACTCCGATCCGGATACGACATCTGTGGGACTTGTTGGGACCACAGTGGACTTGAGCACATGCCTTCCATCGCCAGTCCATTCGCCACCTCATTCCCCTGCACATTGGCATGTGTTGGGACGTGTTCCCACCTGACTTCTCTGCCTGGCTTTGCCATTTCCTGGAGCAGCACTAGGAGGAGGGGGGGAGGGAGTACGAAAAAAGTGGGTCCTACAAGAAAAATTTTTCTTCCCATGTCGCACGTACCACACATAATCACCTTGTTCCCACCGCATCACATGCCTTTGGCACTCGTTGGCATTCCTCTGATTGGCTATTCACAGTACTGGCCCCATGTCCAACATGCCATTTGCAACATGTAGCCGTCGGTGGCCTCTTCTCCATAGCATGCTTTGCAGCGCAATGGCACGACCCAGCAAACATCATGCATGGCCGACACAGGTGGTATTTATGTTTAAGGACACAAATGGCCCCGAGTACTCCCAGCTACACATCGTGTCGTAGTGCCCCACCCTGACCTCTTGTCGGCGGTAAGAGTCCACATGCACAGTGCATGGGACAAGAAACCAGGCAAGCGGTGGACCCGGCGTGGGTACAATCACCTGTCATGGCACTTCAGTAGGTGCCCCAAGTCTACCGTGGACCCCACGACGTCAATCTTCCCACCCGGCTGTTCCGGTTTTTTTTTTTGAGTTCCTAGCGCTCAAGGTGTCATTGAGTGTACTTCGGAGAACGCCGGAAAGCCGAAGGTAAATTTATGTACAGCATAGGCACACTCCGTAACTGAGCGGACCAGAGGTCCATGCGGCATGCTGGCATAACATGTGTCATTCCTTCATACAGTAGTGCAGACAATCTGCTACGCCGGATGGGCAATTGATCGGTGTGGATGTGATGCGCATGTCATGCTGAGACTGAGTCGCTATTCGGTCATTCGCAGTGTTTAGGGCACGTGTGCTGGCAACCCCTCATACAATTGTGCCTTCCCACCCGGCCGTTCCAGTTTCCTTGACACTGTGTACATGTCCATTACCGTACAGTGCTATGCGATGGACCCCTTGTGGTTCGGATGGCTCGTCCCGGCCGTTCAACGGGTGCCCCATGTCCTTATGGACCCCACGACGCTCATCTTTCCACCAGGCCGTTTCACTTTACACTATGAAACCATGGACATGCCACAGCCGTGGTGCCAAGATATGGCACCTGCCCCACAATGACCTAGTGATCTGCCTTGGAGCTCCAAGCCGCTTCACACAATGGAGATCCAAATTATCTCACAGGATTTTTGTGGGAATCCCTTCCAAAGTACATGTCCTTGGTGTTCTTTTGAGCTGGAAGCCGAGTAGCAGTTGGCTGAAAATGCACTTGGCGGTCTTCACCTTGTTCATTACAAGGTGGCACCGCCCATCGGTGTTCCCATAGAAACCACATGGTTGTGCCGCGGCAACTGGAATCTCCCCTCGACCAATGTGATACGCCATGTGTTGAAACATATTCTCTTTTCACAACGGTGAGCATCGGCCCGGCACAAAGCCTCAAAGCCTAACTTCCAATGTTGTACACCTTTGTGTTGTCTAGCCTCAATCATCCAACAATGCAGCACGACACTTCCCCTCACACCGGCACATGGAGAACATGGTACAATGCACCCCATGGAATCATAGGATCCTTCGCCTGTACACAGCGGGTCTACCGATTCCAAGCCCAAGCCATCAACTAGACGCCATGCGGCCTTATCATGTCTGTGGCATACTAGTGGATATGCCCAGAGTAAATGGTTTGCATCTTCGATTCCAAACGGTAGCACTTTCAGACAAGGTGGGGGTGGGTGTATTGCTCGGTCATTGGGGTGGTTGTCACCGCAAGCATGGTAGGAGTCGATAGCGGGCTAGGATTCCCATTGGACCGTTTTTGCCGGAAAAAAGGTCAACAATGTGTGTTCCCGTGGTCGAGGGGTGCAATTTTCTTGCATGAAGCGCAAATGTTGTTGGCTGGTTTTGCAGTGTTGCTCAACCCTGCCTACTGTTTGGCCGCACTCATCTGGACGACTTTTTCCCACAAGAGCAAAACCAATGGTGACCAGTAAAAGCATTACAAGCCTCCTGGTATTCTTGCACATTGTTGCCAGACCACACTATTTGCGCAGAAGAAGCAGAAGAACTACTCAAGGGCATGGGTGCTTGCAACGTAGGTGGCGCAACTGATTGCATTTGCACTACCCCATGCTTCATGCACATCGGAAGGAGTGGCGATGATATGTGCAGATTGTAGCATCGGTGTAATAACTGCACAATCTTGAGTAACCTTCCGACGGATGTCTTGAACATTATACTGGCCAAGTGTGCCCTTGGCAATTTGCCTGGCAAAATTTCGGCCCGAACTGTAACCGTCCAAGTTCAGCACGCTTGGGCTTCATTGGGTGAAGTGGCGGTCCGTGCCAAACCATCGGGAAGTAGCACAATGTCGATGAGCTCCGCAAGAGTGGAAAACTCGGTATAGAGTGCACCACTACTTGGAGCCTAGGGGGGTCCTTGTACATCAACATAAAACCATCATTAAAGCCTGCTCCCCACACCAATCAAGAAACCCTCATACACCATCAAAAAACAAATGCGCGCGGTTGGTGGAGGAGGGGTGGTTACAAGGCGGAGCAACGTTTCCTTCGCTTTGTCCCAAGGAATCAATTCCGTGTCTTTAAAGGAGGTGAAATCCAACAACTTGAGGACTTGGAATGACATACGGTGCAACTAGCACGCAACCCGCCACCTCACGTGATCCAAGTGGTTTCTGCCCCAATAGCGACACAAATGGCCTCTAGGAGGGTACCTCATGACCATCATAGATGGTGAGGATAATGCCGTTGTCAGTAACGTTGTGGAACTCTTGTATGAGGTGGTGGCGTGTCTTGTGTATGGTTACTCTTCTTTGGTGGTAGTATTTTGATAGCTTGTGTTGCAGCATACCTGGTCCTTTACCATCCCCTTTCATGGTGCCGGAGTTGCCTTGACCACCATGTGGTTTTGCTGGATGATTTCATCTCCCTCTTGCGCCATATCCGACGCCAAGACGCAAGCCATGGTCTCTATGCACAAAACTCTCTGGGGGGCATGTGCGCGGTTGCTTGGAAGTTTCCGTTGCAGATTCCTCCGCATGCTCACCCATGGCATTTAGAACTGTCTGTGTACCACCATGTGGTTGTTGGTTCGCCTGTGTATAGTGTTATAAGGAGTTTGTGTTGGGGGATTGTAACATGACTTGTTGTGTTTCGTCCTATGTGGGTTCGTCTGGTGGTTGCAAACCGTGATGTGACAATCAATGGGTAGCAACCTTTCCCATGTACATGGGTCACCATTCCCATGTACACAAGCATAGAACTGGACAGTCTGAGCTCCACCAACGGTCACCTGGGCGTATTGACCCCAGCCATTATGCGAGCAATGTGCCAGGCTTGATTCACTTCCTGTGCATCACAGCTCCTCCAGCCAAATTTGCTGGTTGGGATCAGCTGACGGAAACGCGTTCTTCACTGTGCCTCCCTGCAGTCCCAACTGACGGCAGACCACGGCAGCCTCAATAGGACCAAACCGGTTCGCACAAACAGTGCCCCAAACGTCTTGGTACTTCACCTCTACGCGGCCGCTGATGGAACGTCCGTCCCTTATCATTCCGTCCATGAGTCTGATGGGAATCACATCTGGACAGCAACATCTTTGATCTTTTGCCCGAAATCATCCTCACGCTTCTGAAGGGCCTCCTGCTGCCTCAAGAGATCTGCCTGCTTGATGCTAATGGCCTCCTGCTCCTCAAACAGATCTTGTTTCTGCTGGGCCATGGCGGCATCCACCAGCCGGTGCTTGTGCTCCAGCAGCACCCATGCGCTCTCAAGTTGGCCCAGCAAAACCTCCAAACTGGAACGGCAGAACCAGACTTGCTCTTTCAGCTCACTAAACATACTCAACAAAAACAAAAACTCATAAAGGTAAAAGAACCTATACACAACAAAGGTGGCGTGTCCCAAAGGGACCCAGGGGAAAACAACTGTCCAGCATGTGAGCCAGACAGTCGATGTGACAATCAATGGGTAGCAACCTTTATTCGCCCCGATTGGAGCTCAAAGGTGTTCCTCCTTTTGAGTCATGCAGCCTTGCCAAGAGAGCTTTGTGCACTTTGGGCCGTGAGACTTGTTGTCCTACCATTCCGCCGAGTGCGCATACAGTGTACATACAAGGGATTCCACTGGTTTTTCAAATGAGCTCGGGTACCACCAAGAGGGCCTCATCAATGGTTCTCTGTGCACCTTGTGATTGAGGCTGACGAGTCACGCCTGCTGGGAGCAATGTGTGCGATCATATGTACACTATGCCTGAATGGTTCACTCATATGGTTCCACCTCTCCAGGGTAGGCCCTACTCTCGACATGTGTGTCATGTTGTACCACTGTGTTTGTGTGTTTCCCTACCTCTTGCCTCCTTCTATTGTGTGTTTCATTTTTTTTATTGTGTGTTTCGTGCCGGGTGCTTTCTTGTGGGTCGGCGACGTTTCTTTCTGGTTCAATGTTTTCTACTGGCGTCCGTGGACGGTGTTTGTTGAATTTTTTTTTCCGCCCGAAAAAGAGACGGCGTCCATACACCTGTATTGGGTGGCAGTCCGTTGGTGGTTGGTTTGACCCTCGGTACGGACGTCATTTGTCCATCTTGGTCTCAATGCCCGTGGTGTCCCTCAAATAATGCAGCATGATGTCGTCCCATTCAGCCATGCGCTGCCAGTTGGCCTTGAAAAGGCCACATCCAATGGGGGATGGGTATTGTGCTAATGATGGCCACCTTGTCGTAGTAGTTCAGTGGTAGGATCCCATCAGCGAAGAAAAGTTGTGTCGGAGTTGGGGCCGTCGTCATTTCCCATGCGTTGTACTCATGTGTGGGGTGGGCAAGGTAGGGTAGGGTAAGGAGGGTGGTGGCACGGAGAGGACTTGGCCCTGTCAGATGATGGTGTTGCTAATGCACTATCGGTCCCACAGAATTTTGTTGGCGGTGAAGGACAGGCACAGGGCCTTGCTACGCCACCTCGTGGAGATGGTTGAGGGGTGTAAGCAAGGAAACAGAGTCAATCGCCCTAATGGCAATGTAGCAAGGGTTCCCCATCTCCGGGTGTCCATTGGGCGAACCACTAGCCCCTTTTTGACGCCAAAACCTCACAACTTGCATGTCGCACCTCATGTTGTCGCTAGTGGCACAACATAGCGTGGGTGGGGGTTCGGAACCAGCTTTTGGGGTATGCGGTGCTGGGGACCACAACAGAGTCACTTGGCTGAGGTGGGTGGGGGTTGGGGGGCCTTGTCATCACACACATTGAGGTCATTAGCGCGTGGGGGGGATGGGGCCAGCCCCTCGCCATCTACAACTCGTCGTTTTCCTCCAAACATTCAGAATTGTGTAGGTCCACAAACAATACTTGATGCACTCTTGCTAGGACCAAAATCACTTACAACCCTTGCCATATTTGGGCGCCAACCAGGAAAGGAATCAAAATGGCCACCTAACCCCTGTGTTCTCATAGTCCCCAAAGAGGCAGAGAATCAAAATGTCTACACAAACCCGACCACATCACTTTCTCCGGGGTGAAAATGAAAACGATGGCAACGCCCTCCTGCCACATTGGGTCTCAAAGAAGGGGGCGTCAAAAGGGGCGTGCAACCCTACCGGGGCCCCAAAGCGGGAAAATATCAAAATGGTGGAATAAATATGGCCGTGTTAGGGACCACAAAGCGGGAAGAAATAAAAATGGCCACATGAACCTGGCAGATTGGGGGTCATTGACCTCGATGTGGCACAAATCATGCAGCCATTTTGATGGATTCTTGCTTTCTTTTTTTTTGGGGGGGGGTATTGTACATCTTCTATATTTATAGGGTTTGATGTACCATGAGGTGTTGTGGGAGAACGCTTTGAGTGCATGACAATTTTTGCCTTGCCAGGTAGGATCTAGTGCCTCATGTTCTCTACTTACATACATGCTCTTCCAATGTTTTGCATGTTATGGGCCCAATAGGGCAAGGGAGATATGGCGAATTCCTATCCTATTATTGGAATCGGCTGGTCCAATTGAGTAAGGTTTGCGTAGCCACATTCCTCCTACATGGCATGGCTTATATAGCCACTTTTTTTCCCTTTGCTTTTGAGTCTTGGACATAGTCAGGGTTTTCTGGCAACTCTCTCTCTTTGTTCGTCTCTGCTTCGGAGTCCCTAATACAACAATGGTTACATAGCCATTTTGTTCTTGTGCCTTGAAGTCTGAGCATGGCAGGGGTTATGTTGCCACTTTGTTCCTCTCCGTTGGGAATCCCTAATATCGTCAAGCTTACCAACCACTTTTTCCCTCTCTGCTTTGGAGTCCCTGCCATAACAAGGCCGGTGCATGGCATCTGATTTCTTAGAACCACTCCAACTCTGTTCAAAACCCTCCCCCAAACCCCATGTTCATGCACAGCAAACGGACTTTGCTCGCCAAAAAAGCACCAGAGTGGGCCCCTGTCCTTCCTCTTGCTGGATTCCCCCCTCCCAGAGTACAATACTGTTACTCAGCCAGGTGTCAGGCCTCCGCTCATCGCACCTTACATGCTCTGCCATCACTGCTGCTCATGCACGTGCTACATTCAAGTACCCGGCTGTTCCACCATCTGCACTGTGTTGGCACGCCTGCCACCCCTATCACATGGCCAGGGACAGCAGCCTCTTACGGGGCTTTCCAGTATGTACAACGGTTGAGGCAATGCCAAAGATCATGACCAGGTCGGATGCAAAAAATAAACCCAAGGCTTGTGGTATTCCTTTCCACAGTTTCGACATTGGGGTACATGTGGGTTATGAAAGCATGTGAGTGGATGGTGAGCAGTCCGCAGTTGGTTATGGTGGAGGCATGGAGTTGGGCCAATCCACCATCACAGGGCAGGGACCTCCCAACGCCCTATTATTCGTGTGCTGGAATAGAAATGAGACGGATGGTGGGCAAGTGGCAGTAAGTGGGTGGTTATCAGGCGCCTCAGAATGTCAGTTCCCTGCCAACGGCCTTCGGTCAATTGCTCATCTCAGAGTTGGACACGGTTGCTTGGGAAACACAAAATTGAAGTTTGTGAGTGATCAAACAGCTCAGCAGACATCCAGGGTGCAGGCAAGAGTTAATTTGGACTTGGTCTCAAGAAGGGTGTGTTCGGAGATTGGGCTGTGCTGCATTGCAGTAGTATTGGTATATTGTGGTGCAACTGTGAATGGTACATCCAACGCACGGCATTTGTCCATGTAAGCCCCCCTCTTTTCCTTTGTCATCCCCTTGTCGTCCCCAGGGGGGGGGGGGTCCTTGGCCTTAGCATAGCGTCCATTTAAACGAATCTTCATATCCCGTCATGCTCCAAAGACCCCTCACGAACTCAGAGTGGCCACCACAAAATGGTCCAGCCACCCTGAAAGACAGCACCACATTGATTGTATCATGCATGCAGAGACCATGAGCTCAACCATCAGTATTCCCACACTCAGCAACCACACACCGGATCATGAAACAGCCCCCAAGTGCTAGTCACCATGAAAGCCCCGTGCCGCACCGTGCTCCCCCGCGCAGCGCCGGTGCACTACCTCAGCGCAGTCCCTGAACACAGAGCAAGTGCCCACGCCTTGTGGCACACGCTGTCAAAGCAAATATTCCATGGCCCAAAACCGCATCCGATGGCAGGGACATGGCCCTGTGTGAATTGCATGGCACCACATGTCCACAAACGTGCGGCGGCACAGGCCCGCACCACTGATGGAGCAGCACATCCCAACAACAGGAGGATGGGTATGCCCCAGGGCGCACATGCCATGTGTACGTCTGTGTTTGGAGAAGGCATGGGCGAAGATATGGGTGGATGCACATGAGCATTAACGTGTCTACAGATGTGCATGCAACAACAGATGGCAGGTTGCAACAAAGGCACCATACCACAGCACTAATCTGCAAGGGAAGGGTACTTGGTGATCGGGATGCATTGAATGGGAAGGGCCCTCAGAGGCAGCCCCAAAAGCGGTGAGATAGGCGGTTGGAGGAGGTTGCCAAAACGGTTGGGGGCGGTTACATTCGGTTACAAATGCCATGTACAAAGCGGCCCGCAGGCGCCGCGCACGCACCACCCCCTCTTCGCGGCAGCAGCAGCCATCGGTCATTGGTGCAGGACCGACCAAGGCCCTGGAACAGCCTGCGATCGCCAACGCCCAAGTGCTCACGCTGGGGTGACGCAGTCCGCCTGCCCAGACAGGAATCTTGGTGCCGCTGTGGCTCGTGTCGGCCGAGGTTGTCAGGCACATCCAATGGCCACCACAAAATGGATGCACCACCGCACCGGCCATGGCCCTGTTTGACACGCACAATGCAGTGGGCCCCCGAAAGGCCCAAACCCCTGCCGCCGCCGCACCAGAGCGAGAGTCACGGTGCCATGCAGCAGGACACAGCCCTCCCACAACCACGGGGCCTGCTCAAGGAGCAAGAACAGGGTTGTGGCTGCGGCAAACATGGCGGGGGGCTTTGAATGCACTGTACAACAATGGCCCGGATGCCCAAAAGAAGGGGGGGCTGTCAACCGGACCCAACACACACTCATCGGTGACGCAGCAGAGCCCACCAGGGACCCACTGGCCCATTGGTCAATCCCCCCAACTGCGGAGCAGAGGCGCCGCGAGTGTCTGGCCACTGAAGAGCAGGTGAGGAGGGCTGCCGCCTGCTAACGCCGACGGATGGGAGTGGGGGGGCATAATGAGTCATGGATGGGACTGGGCTACGCATTGTTCAGCGGTACATCGCATGGAGGTGACTCTTAGCGAGTGCTGGTTTCCAGGCCAGACACCGGCGGCAAGTCTGCAGCAGAGCGAGCCCCCTGTGGTCAGTAAAGAGGGGAAGCGCTGTGATACCCTCCAGACTCGTAGGCGTAGCCATCCGTGGAGGACCCCTGGGAGCTGATGGGGTCGCCCACGCGGGACTTGCTCCCGCAGCTCAGGGACCGCACTGCTTTCTTCACCTTGCGGCCCATGCCCCGGGCGCTCTCCGAGATGGAGTGCGACCGGGAGACCCGCGACGCTGGGAAGCTGGGATCCGATGGGCTGCCCCCCGCGTCTGTCACGGCGTCCGGGAGCGAGTGCGTGCGCTTGTGGCTG
Organism: Eutreptiella sp. 'Long Island Sound 2002'; assembly: GCA_964036045.1. Taxonomy (NCBI): domain Eukaryota; phylum Euglenozoa; class Euglenophyceae; order Eutreptiales; family Eutreptiaceae; genus Eutreptiella; species Eutreptiella sp. 'Long Island Sound 2002'. The sequence goes on from OZ038383.1 coordinate 114,828,677, forward strand.
TGCCACGAGAGGCTGGTGCGGGGCGGCGTGGCCTCGTTGGACAGGCCGGGGGAGGCCTGCGGGGACCACTGGTGGGGTGGCGTCACGCTCACCGGGGGGTCGCGGCCTGGGCTTACGGGGACGGGGAACGAGGTCGGGGAGGCCTGCCGGGTCAGCTTGTCGGTGGACTGGTGCCGGTGGAGGGGCGGGGTTGCAGCCGGCCGTGACATGTTCTCCAGCGACGTCCGGCGGCCGGGCGCCGCAGCGCGCTCGGCCTCGGCCTGGGCCCGACTGGACACCAACTGCGAGATGCGGTTCGTCAGCCGGAGCTTCTCACGGTTCCACTCCTCCGTCTTCTGTTCGAGCATCTGCTGGGCGTTGAGCAGGTCCCTGGACACGGGGCGTCGGCAGTGGAGGCGGAGGGGGCGATGGGCCAGAGAGGGGGGCAGCCAGGGCGCCTTTTAAGGGAGAGGGGGGGGGGGGCACCCACCCCCCTCCAGTGATGCTGAGTCTTTAGAGGCGAGTCTTTAGAGGCGCCGAAGAAGGTTTTTGGGCGCAAATGTGAGAGCAAACCCCACAAAGGAAAATCACCACCACGCGGGGGGGGACTACAACCGGTCCTGATGTGACACCCCCCCCAGCTATCTGTCAAAACTTGGGGGGGGGGGTCTGGTGGGCAGTTGGGAGGGGTCGGCTGGAGGGTGTGGGGGTGGGGGGGTGGAAGGTCGGGGGGGGGCGGGGGGGGGGTCCCAAGGTGGGGGGGCCTACGCGCAACCCACTACTACCACATGCATACCTCCAGGGGGGAAGGGTGTCTGGGGCGGGTTTGGGGAAGCTGCTGGTGGCTGTTGTGAAGCAGGGGCTGCAGATGGGCAGGTGTGTCCACGGTGGTTGTGGTAATCTTTCACTTTGCAACAAACGACATTTGTTTAGCGCCTCGTCTTGCTAATCTGGCGCTCAAAACATGGATGGTTTGATGAAAGGGAAGGATGCACAAAAAAACTTCGGCGCTGTTGGCACCATGGCGCCAACACCACTATCTCTCAAAACCTGGGGGGGGGAGGGGGGGGCTGGGGGTGTCACATACAAGGACCGGGCCCAGCCGCCCCCCCCCCATGATCACCACCAAACAACAATGGCCTTGCTGCGTTGCAGTTGCACAACCGAGGGTCCAAGCTCGAAAGAGGGGGGCGGGGCTTGCCGTAATGTGCCAGTGGGTACTTCCAGGGGCACGCAGGGGTTTGGGTTGTCAGCAGGGGTTTGGGTTGGCAGGAGGACATTCTTTACGTCATTTGTCCACAGGCAGTTCGGGGGGGGGGGGGGGTGTCTTTGGTTCAAGTCCCTCGGTGCACAGGCGCGGCCGCAGGCCCCTTGGGGTCCCTCCCACGCCGGCGCCGGCGATGTTTCACATTTACATGGTGAGCCCATGGCTTTAAATGGTGAGCCCAACTTTTCAAATGGTGAACCCATGTTTTGAAACGTGAACCTCTGCCTTCAGATTTTGAGGCCATGTCTTAAATGGTGAACCCATTTTTTTTTTAGATGGTGAGCCCATGTTTAGAAAGGTCTGCCTATGCTCCCTGAGCAGTAGCATGACATTGCAAGGCGGTGGTCTAGTGGTATATACTTCAGTTAATATTGTTACTGGCGTGGGATCGATCCCCACTGGTTACAGACTGGATTTTTTTTTGCATGTTTTGTCACCTGTCTTGCTGAGAAAATTGGTTTTCCATGCACAAACAAAGCTTGCCAGAAGAAGATCAGTGCGCACAGACTGGCCATTTGCATCTCCTTGTGTGCTGGGTGGCTGTGCAGCTCTGATCTGCAAACAACCCTGTGGCAGACCCTGTGGCAGCAGTAGAAGACTCTGCACCAGACGCTGAAGGCTCCACAACCCCAGGTTCCACTGACTCTGTGGCCAAAGGCGTGGCTGCACCAGACACAACTGGAGGAGCCGAAGGCAGTTGCAGCCCAGAATCCACTGATCTGGGGGCTGATGATGAGCTGCTTAGAGAACGGCGGCCGAAGAACACACTGGGGCGTGCAGAGCGAACACACAAGTCGCAAACTGCCCCCTGACCAGCATCAGGGTACTTGTCCCGCAGAAAAAATTGATCATCAGGGGACAATGAATCCCAGGGGACCAGAGATGTGTCTTTTTGTGGGCAGTAAAAACACTTCATGGTGCCAATGTGAACAACCAATATAGAAAGAAAAGGTATTGTCTAGTGTCCCAAAATAAACGATACACATCCTAGAGTGACACCTCCCAATCAGGTGTCCTAGAATCCCAGAAACCTCAACACGTCGGCAGAATGAATCGGCAAAATCACAGAAACCCCCACAAATCGGCGGAACAAATCGGTGGAATCCAGTAACCCAACAAAATCCCAGAACAAATCAGCGAGACCGGCCGAACTTGGCCGCCGATGTGGGGGCTGGCTTGCGCTTTGTTGCTGGGAACGTCCTTATCAGGCCATTGCTTACAGACCCCCCCTCCCCCACGCAGGTCATTGGGGCCCAGCTTACCCCCCACACCCACCCACACACCCACCCACATCAGAAAAGGTTTCCTCGGGGAAAAATGAAATCTAAAATTATTTATGATTTATCTCTTAAAGATAAAGATGCCGGAAACTGGAGGCCGAATTTTAAAAAATAAAAGGACAGAAACTTTTTTGGAGCGCCTGACCCACCCACCCTGCGCACAAATTCCCTGGTTGGGGGGGGGGGGGGACCTGATGAAGGGAAGCCAGGCGAAGGTGTGGGTACAACTGTGGTAGACTCACCTTGTTTAACACCGCCCCCTCCCAAGAAGCCCCCCTCCCAAAGGGGCGTTGCCACTAAACAATGGCCTGGTCCTCATGGAGGAGGATGGACCCGGTCTGCCCTTCCCGAGCTCACATTCGGGCGGGAACAGAGCAGAACGCCGCAGCCCGGCACCACAACATGGGGCGCTGCTGCTCCGGGGCCGCACGACCAGGGACCCCGCGCCCACGCCCACTCATGCCCCAAGAGGGAAACAAACGCACCGCGCGCACCGCGCATAGCACCGCGCGCTCGTTTTTGGGTTGCTGTTTTATGCACTTCTGGCTGATTTTCAGTGTGGCAGAAATACGGTGGCTTCAGGGGTTCACATACAACAACGGAGGCCTCCACTCCATCCTCCTCACCATTGCAATGGTGGTTGTAGCTGCCCACACCCCCTGCCGGGGGGGGGCGTTGAGCTCAAAGAGACCTCCTCGGCACGGCCCACCACCGAGGAGGGTGCCCCGCATGGGTGCCCAAACCTGCGGAGCATTCGTTTCGACACGTTTCGCGTTTCGAACCTCACGGGGTGCTCATTCCTGTGAGGTGCCCCATAGGGTGCCCAATCCTATGAAGCATTCGTTTCACAATGTTGGGGCATTGCACAAGAATAGCAAAAAAAGAGATGTGAGCTGTAATGCAAAGAACCAAAGGAGTGAAGGTAGCCAATCTGAAAAGTAGGATTCAGCACCTTGGTTTCTGCGGTGCTGGGCTCACAACTCCACACCCATCATCGTCAGGGGCGACGGTCTCCGGGTGTGCCTGCCCTTGCCGAAGGAGGTGGATGATCACAAATTTTTGATCCCGCTGCCCTCCCACAAGCTGTACTTATGCTTGTGGGAGAGTGGTGTTTACAGCCCGCAGTGACTAAATGAAAAAATGGTGGGTTAATAAAACAACGCGCGCCAAACCGTGCGCACACCGCGCATAGCACCGCGCGCACCGCGCGTTCGTTTCCCTCCAAGGCCCGGAACACAGGCCCAGTCCCGAGGCACTGGCAGGTGCACACCGCTCCCGCTTGGAGCGCGTCTCGATCTCCGCCTGCAGTGCCTCCCGCAGCGCATCCTCGAGGGTGTAGGTCTTGTCCTCCGGCTCCACCGCCGGGCCCTTCCCCTTCGCGTCGCCGAGGAGGCAGTGCGGAAGGTCTGCATCCCACACCCCCACTTTAAGGGGCCCGGCGTCGAAGCCGGGCAGTGTCGCCGGGGGCAGTGTGCGCTCCGGGAACGCCACCGGGAGCACCGCCGCAGCGTGGCCCGGTGCCGGCTTCGTCTGCAGGCTGGCGCCCAAGTGGCAGGCCTGGCGCTCGATCAGCCCCTTCAGGTCCTCGTCCACGTTGAGCCACGGGCACGACTCCCGCACGCCGTCCAGCAGCTGGACGAACTGGTTCAGGCGGTAGCGCACCTGCGGGAGGTTGGCAGCGGGGTTGCGGAGCTTCGCCTGCACCCGCGCCAGCTCCCGCAGGATCTGGTCGGTCTGCTGCGACACGTCGTTGTCGGTGCCCATGCCATTGTAGATCTGGTATGCCTGCGGACGGGGCATGACGGAGGCCTGTGGCCCATGGCCCTCGCCGACCCACCACCAGCACAGCCCACGTCCCACCCGGGCCATTGCTAAAGAGACCGCCCCCCCTCCCCCGCCTTCAGGCCCACCACGCCCAACACAAACAGCGGCATGCACAATGCATCTCACACCCATGCAGCAGCCAGGCCGATGCGCAGTCCCCAATGCACACCACGTTCCTGCACTACACCCCCCCCCCCCCGGACCACACACCATCCACAGCCCCACCGCACGCACGGTGCAGCCCATGCATGCATCCCACCAGCACTACGGCCCGCACCTGACGCAGCACCCAACACCCCGGAACGGGCAGCAGAGGTGAGGGGCGGTACCAGACTTGGTAGTGTGTATCCCAGAAAAGGTGCTGTCTGCATCCCAATGGTTTTTCCGGGAATCCCACTGAATCCACACACAAGGCCCATGCATCCCACCAAATCCCAAGAAACCTTTGCCCCTTCTGCACTGCCTTTCAGAGGATTACCACAGTACCACCACCTGCCTGTTGTCACTTTGCTGCAGTGCTGTCGAAGGCATTGAGACAAGCTTACCTCTTGACTCTGGCCGCTGCAGGTGTCTGAAGTGTGTCTACAGATCAACAGCACAACCAAAGCAACAAAAACGCCTGTATCAACACATACAATGCATCCCTCTGAATCCCTGCAAATACAAAAAAAACTTCCGTGAAACCCGTTGAACCCCCCCCCTTCCCCCCTGGGGCGGACTTATTGCGACGGTTGGTCTTGTGGCTGCAGATTTCCATGCGGGCCACAACTGCATCCGAGGGGGTGCCGTCTCAGGCAGTGTCTTTTCTGATTAGCTCTGTATATACGCTGTGGTCCTTCGGCAACCTTCGACTCGCCATGAACGCATTCAGCCCCTGGTTAGGCCGCTTTGGTGCAACGCTCTTCTGCGGGGACCGCCATGCCTAAAAAAACAACACTGCATCCGAGGGTCGGGGGAGCGCCGCAACTCGGTGGCGTGGGGAGTCATCAAGTACTCGCTGCAGCCCGGGGCGCACGCGCGGCACCTGCTGCCAGTTCTTCTCCCACCTCTGGAAATCGGACTTCCCGCTCTGGTCCACCCGCTGCAGCCGGCGCACCCCGGACGCCTTGGCCCAGAGGCTCTCCAGGTCCTGCTTGATCTGCGCGGCGATCGACATCGTGCTCTCCACCAGGAACTCCAGGATCTTGCGGCTGTTGTCATTGCGCAGGAACATGAGCTCCCCCAGGGCCCCCGCAAGGAAGGCTGCCTCCTTGCAGGCCAGCAGCAGCCGCGTGAGCACAGGGATGTGCACGTGGACCTTCAGGAAGCTGAGGATGATGGCCTGCTCCCCGTGGAATAGCGAGGCCACGGCGCCGCAGTGCACCGCCTTGGCCACGTCCGCTTCGTTCGGGAGCGTCCGCCGGAAGAGGAGGTACAGCAGCGCCTCGGCGTCATTCTGTTTGCCCTCCACCGGCCGGAGCAGCGCGAGGGGGTCCGGGTTGTTCTCGTCGGGCCACACGTCCAGGTACTCCTGCGGACGAAGGGGCACTGCGAAGGCGGGCACGGGCACGACAGGGCCTGCGGTCCAGGGCAACTCTGGGGGAAGGCCATGACCTCAGGGTTTGAAATGACCGGCATGATCCTGACCTCATGCCAGACTCACTCCGGGGGGGCGGGGGGGGGGTTTGGGCCTGCCCCCCCCCCCCCCGCCCCTTTCATTAGGCCCCGTGGAATTGCTCAAAAAAGAGATTTGACACACGACTGAGGCAAATCTACTTCATCCCCATTTGCTTCCAAAACTCTGTTCTGGACCGGTGCAGATGCGGAAAAATATAGCCTGGCCTTCGAGCCAGACCCCCCCGTCCCTCTGATGCACACCAGCTCGAAGGGCCCCCCTCCGCCAGAGCTGCAATGGACCATGGGCCCAGTGATGTGTGTGGCTTTGCCCCCCCATTTGGACAGACAAGCGGGGCTGTGTTTGGGCTGTGGGCCCTCAGGCTGTCTTCAGGGCATGTCAGCCACGCGCTGAGACCACTGCGCAGCATCTGAAGGGCAGCATCTGAAGGTCCCAAAAGAGGGACGTTTGGTGTGGTTTGGCATGATTCGCTGGTTGGGGATGGTGCTGTGTTTGCTGTGCTTCCACGACCTAACAAATCCCACAGGCATGCGGTTTGTGGCCATTTTGGGGCTGAAAACAGAAATTACTGGCATATGGGCAGATATGTGGCCTCTGCCAAACGAACCTCCGATCCCCCTCCTCCTTCCCTTTAGCCCTTGGAGGATAACTCCCCCATTTCATGTCCATCGGGTGTACTCACGGCAGTACACATAGAGACAGCCAATGGCACATTTTGGCCAATGCCCTGGGTGTTTTAGGGGTGGAGTTCAGTGGGGGCATTGAGACCTTCGGGCTTGGCAGTTTTCGTCATTGGGTTCTTGGCCATTTGGGAATTTCTGCAATGAAGGGTGTTGGCTTGTGGACCACCCAAAATTACCTACAAATATACTTGGAATCTGGGACGGAAACATCGAAATTGCCAGAAATTTGTTGCTCTTGGACCTAGAAACATTGCTCCCGGCACCTGGTGTGGTCCCGAGACACATCGTGTTGTGTCGCTGTGTCGGCGTTCACCAAAAAAATGGAAGGTACCCGCCAGCGGTTGGCGGTAAACTGACAAGGGTGGGCGGGTAGCTGCCGGCAGTTGCCCTGTAACCGCCAGCCTGGGGAGTGAGCAAGGAAAAAAAAAAAGAACTGTGGCGCCCCTCAAGAACATCCAGTCCATACTTGGCCCTAGCGTCCGTTTTAACGGACGGTAACGGACGCCCCCCAGAACTGAAAACGGACGCAAATGGACGCACCCCAAAGCTGAAAACGGACGCAAACGGACGCAACTTACAAGTTTTGTGCTGTGCCCACTTTGCCATTTTCGCCTTCAGTTGGGAATCTGGTGTCGTTCCTGGGGACTTCTTCCTCTTTGGCGTTGTGCTGGAAGGTGGGGTAGCCTTGGTACTGTTTGTGGGGGCATGTCTGGGGGTTGCTGTTTGTGCTTGTGAGCTTGGGGAGGTGGAGGATGTTGGTGTTGTTGGTTGTGTGCTTTGTTGGGGTTGTTGTCGTATGTTGTTGTTGTTGCTGCTACTGCTGTTGGTGGCCTCATGGGTGCTGGTAGATGTAGCACTGCTAGTTGCAATGTCCGGGCGGTTCTTTGTTGTTTTCACCACCCACTGACTCAACATTGTAAAAGTTCAGGTAGTTCAAAATCCAAGAGGATGCAAATTGAAGAACATACAACCATACAAATACCCGTGCAATTGGATCATCCAAATCTGGGGTTGGTGACTTGTGCTTACCAACATGTGGCGTCATGCTTCAGCTGAAGGTCTGAGTGTCTACTCCTTTCCGACAAGCACACCACACTACCTAGTGGCCTAGGCAACTTCTGTCTTCCACCCATGCAATAGCGCCAAGTGCCCGTCTTTTCATACCACGTGGGCTGCCACAATTCATACACCTGGTGTTGCATGCTTGCCTCTCCGCAGTGTGGGTTAACAACAACCTCGGGCCTGCTTCTTGGTTCGTTTTGTGCAGCAGCTTGTGTTGGTCACGGAAGATGAAGACGACAAAAAACCCCACCCCTCTGGTGCCATACCAATAGACACCATCATTGGACGTGGCCGGTACTTAAAGGGTTCCGGTCCAATTGGTTGCTGCTCGGAGATGGGATTGATATTTTGGTGAAAACGGACGCAAACGGACGCCCCCCAAGACTAAAAACGGACGCAAGCGGACGCCCCTACAAAAACAAACGGACGCAAATGGACGCATAGCAGCCTGAAAACGGACGCTAGGGCCAAGTATGATCCAGTCTCCTTTGAGCGCAATTGGGTCAGGCGTCCATACCAGTCAGAGGCTAAATTTACCCCTGTTCCATGCGTCCGTGCGCTGGCCCCATCTGGCCGAATGGGCGGTGGAAAATTGGCTTGCCCCGGTCACAGACGCCCATTTCCCAACCCCCCCCACCCCCCTTCTGGCCAGCCCTGACGGAGACCCCCGGCGGGCGCCAATGGAGGCGGTTGGGGTGGTCCTGAGGTACCCCAACACATATGGCTCAAAACGATCCCCGACGATGCACTGATCATTTTGAGGTATGTATCATGGGGTAGATGTTTTTTGGGAAAAAATTCTTCCGGGCCGCTTTGCGGCGCAGGCAGTGAGTCATCGTTAGAGTGTTTAGACTAGCATCTTTGGACTGGCCTGTCAGGAGAGCCACTTGTCCCAAACGCTCCCCCCCCCCTCCTTTCGGGGGCTGGAACGACCCACCCCCGCACAAACCTTTTTTCGCCCTGCCAAGGCATTATTGGTGATACCCACTGACCGGTCAAAACAAAAAAGCAGTCATTTGGGACCTATCAAGACTGAATATTGGGACCGAGCTGGTGGGGGAGGGAACATCAGCTATGATTGGTGAAGGACATCAAGAATAATTCACACATTGATGGCTCTTGACAAAGTGAAATCAGCTTGCAAGTGAACCCCATCACCATGAGGCCCACTTTCAAGGCTTTTTGGACTTCTGAGGGGCCAAAATGCCCCAAAATGGGCTCAAAATGGGCTCATTTCACCCGTTTGTGCACCCCAAATGGTCTAGGATGAGGTTTGGAAAAATGCGTTTTTGACCCATTTTTGACCCATTTTTGGTCCCAAAACAGCCCATTTTCAAGGCATTTTGGGATTTTCGGAGGACCAAAATGGGCCACCACAAGCTCAAAACGGTCCAAGAACACTTGTTTTAGCGTCGCACATGGTCTAGGATCATTTTTGAGAAAAGTCATCTTTTTGCCCCTATTGGACCTTGTTGACCCATTTGGGCACCCACCTGTTTGGGCTTGAGCTTGCAGCTTGCTGCAGCCGAGTGGGCCTAGGTATTGGGGTCTAGGTGTCCGTTTGGGCAATTCGGAGGGGTGGAAACCACAAAAAGTGGGGGGTTGCGGGTGGAGTAGGTGCCCTCGGAATCGCATTTTGAGCCATGTAGCCAAAGATATGGCCTATTCTTGGTTTTTGGCTGTCGGCATTTGGAGCTTCTGGGGGCCTTTTTGGGCCGTTTCCGGGACATATCATGGAGTTAGAGGGCCGCAAAGAGCTCGTTGACACGGGGAAGTCAAGCCGCACGTGGGGTGTACCCACCGTTTCCCTTCGTTTGGCCGTTTTGAATGTGTTCCAGGGCTTTTTTGGCCCAAAAATGGCTGTTTTTGGCCCTAAACTGCAGTTTTTGAAACTGAGGTCCGCCACTTGCGAATCCCGTTCCCAGCCGCCACCGTTGAGTTTCTGGCTCAAACTTTGTGTGATTGTACTTCACACCCATAGGTATCATCCACCAAAATTTCACTGAAATCCAAAGCACCACGACGGAGTTCTGATTTTTCCCCATTTCGCGCGTGCTGCTGCTTGCTTGCTGCTTGCTGCTGTTGCTTGCTGCTAAACCTGGTAGGTCCACCCTAGACACTAAAAAGGGTTATAAAACCAAGACTGGTTCCACCAGCTCGGTGAACATGGGTCCTATCACTGGTGTCCATTCCCCAACCCCCCCCCCCCCCCCGACCTTCCAGCGACCGCCGTGACCCCCCCCCCCCCCCGGGGCGTGGATGGGGGCGGTTGGTGGCCCAACCACTGGGTTCGGGGTGAAGGGCAGGTGGGTTGGGGTGTGGGTGGGTGGGGGGGGGGGGGCACAGCATGAACCTGTACGTCAGGGCCGCTTGCAATCTCGGCCATGAGGCGGCCATGGACGCTGTTGCGCACGTAGCGGATCACGTCCGGGCGCTTGATGGTCTGGTAGAAAGCGTTGATTCCAAAGAACGGCGGCACGGAGTCGTCGGGGCTGAGGACGTACGTCATGAGTTGGAACAGCCGCGACACCAACGTCTTTCCGGTGTTGCTGACCCCCCGCAGCTGCTCCGCGATGCTGCGCTCGCGGACCTCGGCCTCGATGTGGAAGCGCATCTGCTCGAACTGCTGGTCGATGTTCAGCAGCAGCGCGTCCATGGTCTGGTAGCCCTTGTGGGCCTTGGCCTCCGCCGTCGAGAAGACGTTGTGTGCGCTGGTGTCCTTCATAAACTTGATCCACGAGTCCAGCTGTGGCAGGATCCGGGACTCACGGTCGATCTCAGGGCATGGGATGAGCTCCTGCAAGGGATGTGCAGGTCTGTGAGGCTTGCTGCAGGATGTGACACAGATGTTGTGGTTTGTTCCAGGGATGTACCCCCCCCCCTCTTGGTGCTAACACGGGCCAGGTTCTGCTTCAGGGGGCAAAAGTCCGAAAACACGGGGTCGCTGTGTTTTGGACAAGCCCATGATACCGCGAGGCACGTACGACAGAACACATGTTGCAGATCCAACAAGCCAACCCTACCCCTTCATGACTACAAAAGGGTGTCCAACAGGCCAGCATACAACCCAGAACACAAGAGCACATGGAATTTCAGCCACACCCACACTTTGACACCCATATTGCCCTTCCTCCAGCCTGCACAAGGCTACAGACCACATTCTCTATTGGATTGGAAGCGCAAAAACGTGGTTCCAATAAAAAAAGACCAAAAGTGCAGAAACACAGGGTCGCCGTGTTTGCAGCAGGGCGGTCCTTAACGGGGGAAAAAAAAAGTGTTCCGGAACCAGTTTTCCCAAAAAAGCCCGCGGGCACTCCATGTGCTCAACCATGGTTGGTGGCGGTTGGCGGTTGGCGGCGGTTGGCGGTTGGCAGTTGGCGGTTGGTGGCGGTTGGCGGTGGTTTTGTTGCGGTTGGTGGTTGGTGATTGGTGATTGGTGATTGGTGGCGGTTGGCAGTTGGCGAGTGGTTGGCAGTTGGCGGTTGGTCGCCGCTGGCAGTTGGCAGCGGTTGGGGGCTGGCGGTTGGTGGCGGTTGGCGGTTGATGGGAGTTGGCGGTTCGCGGTTGGTGGTCCCTTGGGGCGGTCCTTAAGGGCGGTCCTAAGCAAAAAAAAAAAATCTGGTCCCTTAAGGACCGCCCTGGTTTGCAGAAGCCGGTGTTGGGACAAAGGGGGGGCCACAATAGGTCAGGTTTGCTTCACAGCAATTAGCTCCCACCGCGCCTGCCACCACGGTCTTCATTGCTCTTAGTTCACTGTGCCAGATCATGTTCTCTGTGACCGCTTTCTGAAAGTTCAATGGCTGGGGTCAGGGGCAAGGCCCCTTCCTGCCTTCTCAGCTGTACCAGGTCAGCTGCCGGGCTGTGGGAATGCAAACATTCGGCCAAAGGGGGCGGGGTACCCCTCCCACACGGAAGAGCAATGGTAAAGCGCTGAAATTGACGGAACCCAGCTCTGACAAGGGCGTTGTTTGGGCGCACTAGACTAGGCGGAGGCTAGGCAGGGGGGGGGGGGGGGCTGGCAGTGGAGAGGGTGACCGGAGAATGAATGGAATGCGCTCCAGCTCAGCACTGGTGTGTGGCACCCTCTTGGCACCCCCAAAAGATAATCCCCAACCCCGAAGCAAAGAAAAAACTTGGCCGTCACAGACAACCACAGCAAGGGACCGCCAAATTTCACAGCTCCACAAGTTGTGGAAACCGGTCAGCCTATTTTGGTCCTGCACGCTGTGCGTACAGGGGTCAGCTTCAAAAGTTGTTGAAACAAAATCTGCTGTTGTTCTGACACAGGTGCCGCCCTCACGAGAAGGGGGGGGGGGGGGGAAGCGTGGTGGGGGGCTGTTGGGGGATGTGAAGGTTTGGTCTGGTCAGCAATGGGCTGGCAAGGATTGTTGTTGAGTCATGCAGAGGCTTGTACAGGAACGTACCCCCTCCCTTTCAGCCCCCCCTCCCTTAAAGGTGCTGGACATTCCAGATCACCCCGCCCCCCATCTGCCAACAATCCCCCCACCCACCCACCGGGGGGTTGTAATAGGGGCCACCACTTGCCCCCTGCCCCCCTGGGATGCCAATGGTGTTGCTTGGTGACCCGAGCCTTGCCTGCAGGCTGCACAGCATGCTTGGCTCTCGAGTTCAGTCTGGGGTAGACATGGGGTACCAGGTCTTCAGGAATCAGCTCCTCGTGGGATATCAACCTGAACTATGGTTTCTCATCGAATGCAATCCCATGCGCATGCACATCAAATGCGCACATGTTGGGGCCCAGAGGGCGAGGGACCAACAACAGTGGCCATAGCCTAGTGGCCCAGGCTCCAGAAGTTGTATCAAACAATGTCACCTTCAGAATACCTGGACACAGCACCGAATACATCGTATGTACAGCAGAGAATGGCACATATGCTACAAAATGCAGGCACCAGCAATGACTCAGTGTTTGTGGGGGTCTTGAAAACACACTCGAGACTGAATGCAACCTTTTTTTGGCAGAAATGTGCAGGTGATGGTCCCTGGGGCCATGACTTCAGGGTTTGGAATGACCCGCATGATCCTGACCTCATGCCAGACTGACTCAGTTCCATTCAAATCGGTTGTCCTTCGCTCATAAATTGTGTTGCCGTGCCGCTCTCGCAGCGCAAACCAGAACAGCGCCGAACGCTGCCTTGAAGTCGCCGGGTGTCACTTGGGGTCACTGGTCTCCAGGGGGGGGGGGGGCTGTGCAAGGGGGGGGGGGGGGCTCATCAGGATTCTTTGGTACCAAACCTCTGCAAGGGCACTATGTTCATGAGCCAAAAGAGGGGGTTTAATAAGGGGAGCCTCAATGGTCAGGTTGCAATGTCCGCATTAGGCTCCAGCCGCACCTGCTCCCCACGGCTTTCGTCACCTACTGTCCATGGGCGCTCTGCCTCTGTTGCCTCTGGTGCAATGGGCCGCTGTTTGTTCCCCTGCCCCCTGCCCCCCACGGGCTCAATAGGCTTCGGCGTATATACCGGTCCTGGTCACCCCTGGTGTTCATGTGCGGACCTGTGCAGCCCCATTCGGCCGACGCAGGTCAGGGAAACAGAGGAGAGAAGAATGAAGGGGCATTTTGGGGGGGGGGGGGGTTCAGAGGGGGGAAGGGGGTGTTGCTAAGGGATGCCCAGGCTTGTACAGGGGTGCAGAGGGCTGTGGGGGGTGTTGGACGTGTTGTTGAGTCACATGGAGGCTGGTCCAGACATGTCGCTCTGGGGGCTGGACAGGGACGAAGGCGGACCTTGTGCAGCCATTCCACCAAGATCATGCAGAAGATGCAGCGCGGGTCGTTGGGGGAGAAGGCCATGCGCTTCAGCAGCCCGTGCACGCGGTCGTGGTGGATGTAGCGCTGCATGTGCAGCAGCACTGTGTTCACGTTGTACGCCAGGGAGTTGCTGCTCACGATCGCGCCCATGTTCTGCAACTTCTCGTTAGCGGTCGCCTCCTTCAGCACCGGGTAGCCCTTCTTGTCCACCAGCAGCAGCTGCTCCACTCCCCCGCGCCACAGCTGCTCCTGCGGGTGGTCGGGGACCGGTTTAGCGGCCTCCCGCGCTGCCATCACCCCGCCCCCCACCATCGCTCCAGCCCCAGCCCCGAGCATGGCCTGGCCGTGTGCCACTCCCGGGACCAAGACCGCAGGGGTCGCCATGGATGACACTTCGCCTGCTACACCCCCCACTACGCCGCCCACCGCGGCCCCGGTGGCGACGTTCTGTGCCGCCCTCTTCTTGTCCTTCTTCATGGGCTCCACGACCTCCAAAGTGCAGTCGAAGTGCTTCTGGTACAGCCGCCGCAGGGCCGCCAGCTGCGCAATCTCAGAATCGCTGTACTTGGTCCATGGGGCAAAACGGGCGTCCTTCCAGACTGCTCCCCAGTGGCGTGTGGTCATGGGTACGAGAGGCTGACCGGCAAAACAGGTCCTCAATGCATGATCCCCCTGTGGCAATGCAGCAGACGGGACAAGGAGGGTGCTGTTGTTGGCAGAAACAATGGTACTTATTCGGGAGCCTGAAGGCACATATGCAAGGTACAGGTTGAACGATGGCTATCAGCCCTTGGCTGGCAAAGACTGGTAGATAATCAATTGCAAGCGGTTGGCTGGTCGCCGCTGGGACCGGACCACCGTGCGACCACCTGCATCGGGCCTGGTGACAACTTCTTGCTGGCTTCAATGATGGGAGCCCCTCTGCCCGCACAACAGAGTGCCAACATCTCATGCTACAAAGCCCGCTGTCGTGGACACCAGGATTCACAGAAGATGCAAAGGCAACAGGGTTCAACTGCTCACACCATGGGGCACACATCCATGTCTCCATATCCTGTTGGAGTTAGCCAGGGTGAGCAGGTTCAGCTCGCGATTGGGGGGAGTGTTTGCCTGGCGCTCACCTGGCACAATGCTTTTGTGCCAAGTATCCTGGCTTTGACCCCAGTCCCCCTCCCCTCGAGAAGCCCCCCCCCCACAGACCAGAATCAACCCCAAGCCCTTCTTTTTGTTTTTTTTTGGGGGGGGGCTGGCTCAACACCGAGTGCTTCAGACGGTTCTTGGAAAGCGGGCATCAGATGATACACTGGATACCTGGCAATACCAGGGTACGGGGCAACGACCCATAGCTCACATGATGCATGTCATGATGCTCTCTATTGCAGTCACCAGCCCAGAATCAACCCCAAACCCTTCCCTACAGAGCACACAACATAAACCCAAAACTGTCAAATCCCTTTGCACAGCAAATGTGACATGTGCTTTGCCCAATGAACAGTTTTGGCTCCAATAATGTGTGGATCAAAGCACTTTGTGCCATAATTTCCATTACATTCACCACAAAGTGTGGTGGTGTGCTTCAGGCAGCACAACGCGCAAACCTCAACCTTGTGACAGTTGCCTGCATCATGCAGCAGTAATCTTCCAAACACGAGGGGGAATCTGTTTTGCTTTGTATACCCCATCTCTATCCCAACCCTTCGCCTGCCCCCCGAACCTCACACATGCAACATGCAATGGTCATTTAACGCTCCCTCTACCCCCCCCCCCCTGGCGCAAGCACCAGGACAGTCAAGAAAACAACGGTCAGACCGGGTCCCGATGCTTGGAGAAGGCGGTGCTTGGGCGCGATGTGCAGTACCAAAAGAACGTATGTCACCGAAAACCTGCCCATACCTCACTCTAAGCACAATTCTCGTAACATGCCACTAGAACACAATGTGCAGGCAAATTTCAGCAAATTCTGGAGGTCCTCACTGCCCATCAGGGGCATCATGAGCTGTGGAATAGAAGCCCTTTCCAAACTTGCGCCTCATCTTAAACAATTGCACATGCTTGCCCTTTGGGGCAGGCTTTGCAGCACGCTACCTAGGACTGGTCAAGGGCCGTGTAAAAGATGCGAAATCACCAGTTCCACCAATAATGGCTTACATGTGTCCATGGGCTGGTACACAACCTGCATATGCAGTTTTTCGCCTTGGGCACCTCGAAAATAGAAGTTTCCGAAACTTATTTTTTTTGATATTGTGGCCACTCACAATGACCATCCAAGCTATGTAAAGCATGTTTTAGGCACTATATATATGTTTTTCTCCCCATGTGGGTATGGCCATGAGCAACGGATACAGAGCTCGCATATACCCCCGTGACACAGGCATATGGTCATCGCCAACATGTGGGTATGGAGGGGGGGGGGGATCTCTGAATGGACAGGTACACAACCTACGTATGCAGTTTTCACCTGTAGCGGCTCAAAAATTGAAGTTTCCGAAATTTTTTTTTGACATCGTGGCCGCTCACAATGACCATCCAAGCTACGTAGAGCATGTTTTAGCCCGTATTTATGAAGCACCGCCTTGTCTAAGCACCACAGTTTTTATGGTCTGCAAACGAGGAGAACGTGACAAGTCCTCACCGGCAAGGGCCATATTGGGGGGGGGGGGGGGGAGGCGACTGGGGGTACCCGGAGTTGGACCCCAGGTTATGGGGTCCATATAAGAAAAAAGTTCTTCAGCAGGGCCTAGGTCTGAATTCACACACAAGAGCTGCATTATGCAAAGAAGTTTTGACCCCACCCCACCCTCCAAAACAGCGGTACACGGGTAGGGGGGGTTAAAATTGAAAAATTCATTGGGGGATCCTTTTTCTCTCCCAAAACGATGATTTTCCAAGGGGTTAAACATCTGGTACCATACCTTGGGGTGCCCTACACGAATGCACCCAAAAAAGGGGGTATTTGGTAAAACTTAGTACCCGACGAGGTAACACTTAGTAAAATTTGGTAAAACTTAGTAGAAACGAGGTAAAACCAAGTAAAAAAATTTTTTTACTAAGTTTTACCTCGGTCCACTAAGTCCCCCCCCCCGGCTGCCGTTTTAAACAAGGTAGTCAACACTTCGATGGTCGGTGGTACTTTTGTTTAAGGGCACAAAGGCCCCCGAGTCGATTCTCGGCCACTTGTGTGAGTGGCGCCCCACCTAAGCCAAACCATCATGCACACCAATTAGTTGCCACTCGGCCAACATAAATATAATTGGGGTCGGGCAGTAGAAACAAAATCAGGCTCAAGAAAAGAGTCCTGACAGGGCCATGGCCAACATCTGTGGGAACTACTTACAAGTAGTTACAAAAGACACGCTTGGAAATCAAGTCAGCCTTGGTGCATGGCGCGGTTTGCCTAGCACTGTGGGATTATTGGTGCACATCCCAAACAAAGCTATTTTCAACTCCCCTTGCAGCTCGGTGTAAAATGCCTGGTCATTTCTCAGTTGACCATTAGCATTTGGGGGATATTGAGGAGGCATTGCATACCACTTGCGATAGATCCACACACCACGACGGGTGTGGACAGCAGAAGCAGCAACTACAGTAGGCACACCAGGACGGGTGTCAACAGCAGCAAACAGTAGCAGCAGCAACAACAGCAGAAGCAACAGCAACAGCAGCAAGGTTGGCCGTCCAGAATTGGCGCAACCCAACACAAATCTCCGATTGACACCAGATGGACGCATGCAAGGCACAATGAAGAACCTTACATTTGTGGCACGCCATGTGAGGTGTGCCATCACAAGAAAAGCATGTGTCAACGGGGTCCACAGATCTGGGTTCGGGGTACATCCAAGCCACCTCCCAATGTACCGCTTGGGTCCTTGGGGTGGAGGCCGACTTTGAACGACTGAAGTACAGAGTAGCCTCAGCCATTTCAAGCACCAACCACAATCAATCTTGGGGCAGAATCAGAGGTGGTCCACAAGTGGGCAAGGTGGCTACATAACCCCTGCCGCCTGGGGGGTCCCCACCGCTTCAAAGCGGGGGGCAGAATCAGAGGTGGCCCACAAGTGGGCAAGGTGGCTACATAACCCCTGCCGTCCGGGGGGTCCCCACCGCTTCAATGCGGGGGGCAGAATCAGAGGTGGCCCACAAGTGGGCAAGGTGGCTACATAACCCTTGCGCCTGGTGGGTCCCCACCGCTTCAAAGCGGGGGGCAGAATCAGAAGTGGCAGCAGTCAGAAATGGAAAATCTTATTTTTTCGGGCCACGCAACAAAGCGTGGATTTCAGAGTTGGGGGACAATATCATAACTAGCCCACAAGTGGGCCCAGTGGCAGTCAAAAGTGGGAAAACTTATTTTTTGGGAAAGTCATTTACTTAGTAAAATTTTTTTTTTCTACCAAGTCATTTACTTAGTAAAAAAATTTTTTTTGTACTAAAAAATTTACTTAGTAAAAAACCCACCCCCAGAGGAAAAACATAGTAACTAAATTTTTTTACTAAGTTTTGAAACTTAGTAAAAAAAATTGTTTTAACTAAGTTTTACCACGGACCCCCAAAAAGGGTTGGTAAATGGCGTCCGCGCCTACGCTTGATCGAACAACCCTCTTTCAGGTGATTTGAAGTACACAGCAATGCACCAATCATACAGAGGCTCAGTATCCAACCTTCTGAGTAAATTTTCGAAATGGAAAATGGTTCCCTCGGTCCCCGTTACCATGCAAGGGCGGTTACTATACAGGGGGGGGGGGGGGCTGGCGCCTGTGGGAGCTCCTCGAGCTTGACTTGAAATTCTGCGTGCTCCTCTACCTTCCGTTGAGCCATCCACCATTCTTACCAATTCCCCCCACACCTGAACCTTACCAACCCCAGCCTGGGGTGCTTTTTTCGTTAACAAATCGGGTTTTTGGTATGCACCACCCAGGCTCCTGCAGGCCTCCAGACAAAGAACGAATTCAAGAAAGGCGGCGACCCATGTTAGGTCAATACAAAGATGCCGAACCAGTCACAAACGGCCATTTCAACCTCTGATGCTTTCCGTGTATTCCTAAACTGAACATCATGCTGAATATCAAACAGAACGCTTGATGCTTTGAATCATACTCTGCTGAGCCGAGGTTTCCAGCCGGAGAGCTGGGACCGGCAGTGCTTGCTGTCCTTCAGCACGCAATGCAATCCGTACATACAATCAATCTTAAGTGCTCCACAAGAAACTCTTCATGCACACAGCGCACGCAGGTGACAAATAAATGTTCGACAAATATGCACTATCATTGGTTTACATTGCGAATCTCCAGGCTCTACCCCTTGTTTTGCACCAGTCCAGCAAGGTCCACCGCATGTTTCGTAAGGCCCACCCTGCGCTTTGCGTTGCAACAGCTGGACTCGAATTTGGCGTCGGCCATTGCAACTGCCTTGTTCTGTGCCTGACAAGGAAGTATCCTTGGAGGGCCACAACTTTAAGAGACTCCCTGCAAAAAAAAATTGGTCATTCAATCTATATAAATGTGAAACATGTGCATAATTGTGTTGTGCATTGAAGCGTATGCCCCATTTCGAATACATGCAGACATCCCGGGGACCTTATAAGAAATACCATGTGATTGTGGCCGCACATGAATTTATCTCTTCAGCGTTCAACCTTTGGACCCCAGTTCCTCAGAGATCATGTCTTCAGGTTCAAACCCTCAAGAACTTCTGCGCAGAGTTGGCACAGTTGCTACGCTTGTATGTCTGCTGAAGGATGGACAGTGCACATGCCGACATAACTGAGCTGTTTTACGGTCCTTCTACACTTAGCACTGGAAGAAAACAATCCTGATGCGCCCCACCCCCAACCCCCCCCCCCCCTAAATCGGCAAAGAAATTCCAACAAATCAGCGAACAAATCGGCAGACCGATTTTTTGGCAAAACAGGCTCCCAGTGCCCTGGATCTCAGTCCCAGGCCCCAAACACACCTTCCTTATGGTTGCTCAGTAGTTGGAGTCATGTAGAAACCCAAAATATCTCTCTATTTTCGAAAAAAAAATTTCGCCTCTCAGTCTTTGCACGGTCCCTGAGTGGTACTATGGCAGTGCACGGCAGTGGTCCAGTGGTATATGCCTTGACGCACAAATTTGCAGGCGTGAGTTCAATTGCCGTACCGATTTTTTTTTTTTCATTTTTTGGCACTTGTCTTGCTGAGAAAATTGGTTTTCCATGCACAAACAAAGCCTGCTGGAAGAGGATAAATGCACACAGGCTTCCCATTTGCATCTCACTGCGTGCTGGGTGGGTGTGCAGCACTGATCAGCCACTGTCTCTCAGGCTGTACGTGGTTCCTGAGCAGTATTATGGCAGTATAAGGCAGTGGTCCAGTGGTATGCACCCTATGCTGGTGATTTGCTGGCGAGGGTGCAAATCCCTGACTGATTTTTTTTTGCATTTTTTGTCACCTGTCTTGCTGAGAAAATTGGCTTTCCATGCACAAACAAAGTTTGCCAGAAGAAGATGAATGAACACAGGCTTCGCGTTTGCGTCTCACTCTGTGCTGGGTGGGCACCAGACACAACTGGAGGAGCCGAAGGCAGTTGCAGCCCAGAATCCACTGATCTGGGGGCTGATGATGATGTGCTTAGAGAACGGCGGCCGAAGAACGAACTGGGGCGTGCAGAGCGAACACACAAGTCGCAAACTGCCCCCTGACCAGCATCAGGGTACTTGTCCCGCAGAAAAAATTGATCATCAGGGGACAATGAATCCCAGGGGACCAGAGATGTGTCTTTTTGTGGGCAGTAAAAACACTTCATGGTGCCAATCTGAACAACCAATATAGAAAGAAAAGGTATTATCTAGTGTCCCAAAATAAACGATACACATCCTAGAGTGACACCTCCCAATCAGGTGTCCTAGAATCCCAGAAACCTCAACACGTCGGCAGAATGAATCGGCAAAATCACAGAAACCCCCACAAATCGGCGGAACAAATCGGTGAAATTCAGAAACCCAACAAAATCCCAGAACAAATCAGCGAAACCGGCCGAATTCGGCCGCCGAAATTGGGGGGGGGGGGGGGTGCCCCCCCGCCCTCCCTTTGCCCTGATGCAACACAGCGGATGCTTCAATACAATGGCACAACAGCTGCATGCCATGCTGTGTCCTGTGCCTGTATCCCCAATGCTGTGTATGTGGCATTCTGCACCCCTGCCTAGTTTGGGCAGCTCCTGAGGGGGTCACCTTTCATGCACCCCAAACGATCCCGTGTCTGCAGGCACAGTGAAAGGGCCAACTGCCTCAATCGCCTCTTCCTCCCCGTTAAGATTTTTCAATTGTGCATTTTGTCAAATGATGACACTGCCCTTTGGCAGTGCAGCCTCAAGAATTTTCAGGGACTTGCGGGTCATGACATTCTGCCGGACGTCCACGGTCAAGCTGCGCAGTGACGACTGCTGGCTCAGCTCCGCGAGGGCGATGGCACTCTCATTTCCGAGCAGGTTGCCTCTGAGATCCAGCGTGAGGGAGCGGAGCTTGGGGGCATCCTTCAGAGCCACAAGGGCCAGCACACCCTTGTCTGCCACCTGGTTGTCGTTCAGGCGCAGCGTCAGGACCTGCAGCTCGGGGGCGTCCTTCAGCAGTGCAAGACCCTCGGCCCCAAAATCGCCGATAAGCGTCTTCCCAAGGTCCAGCGTGAGGGTCTGCAGGGCCGGGGCCTCGCACAGCATCGACAAGGCCCAGCCCGCACCGTCCGCGATCTGATTCCCCTTCAGATCCAGAGTCAGGCTCTGGAGTTTGGGCGCCAGGCGCAGCTCCGCCAGCGCACGGGCCCCATCGGTCGTAACAAGACTCTGTCCCAGCAGCAGCTCCAGCGTGTGTAACCCTGGGGCCATGTGCAGGGCCGCCAGGTCCTTGGCCCCCTCGTCTCCCACAAGGCCCGAGCTGAGGTCAAGCCGGAGGGTGTGCAGGGCCGCCGCCTCTTTGAACTGCAGCAGCTGGCGGGCCCCGGCATCGCCCACGAGGGTGCCGCCGAGGCGGAGGGCCAGGGTCGTGAGGGACGGGGCGCGCCTCAGGGCGACGAGCTCTTCTGCATAGTAGTCCCCCCCTTTGTTTGCTGCCAGATCAATGGTCAAGTCCCTCAGATGCGGCAACTCGTTGAGCGCACAGAGCGCGTCAACGTCACGGAACAGTTCGCCGCGCAGCTGCAGCGTCACTGTCCTGAGGAAGCGAGCGGCCTTCAGCGCGGCCAGAGCCTGCACGCCCTCGTCCCCTACACGATTCTCTGTTAAGTCCAGCTCCAGGGCCTTGAGACACGAAGACTCGGTGCCAGACGCAAGGGCCCGTGCCCCCGCATCTCCGATGCTGTTGCCCTCGAGTAGCAGTGCAAGATGGTCCAGCGTCCCCGAGCCCGTCAGTGCGGCCAGACCCTGGGCTCCAACATCATCGATCTGATTGTGGCTCAGCACAAGGGTCAGGTTGCGCAGCGCTGGCTCAGCGCCGAGCGGCCCGAGCGCCTGCGCACCGTCGTCACCGATGCCACAGGAGTTCAGGTCTAGGTCGAGGGTGTGCAACCCAGGGGACGCGGTGTTTGTGCCAAACCCCAAAGCCCCCATGTCGCCGATGGCGTTCTGGCCCAGACGCAGGGTCAAAACCTGCAGCGAGGGCCCGGACTTGAGCGACGCAAGGGCACACGCCCCGTTCTGCCCAATCGCATTTGCCGTCAGCGTAAGCGTAAGTGCGCGCAAGTTCGGGGCGTCACAGAGCTGCACAAGGCTCTTGGCCCCTGCATCGCCAACACGATTGCCACGCAAATCAATGTCGAGACTGCGTAGGGCTGGGGCGTCGCTCAGCTGCGCAATGGCCACAGCCCCTTCATTCCCAATGTTGCTTTCCGCCAGATTCAACGCTAGGCTCTGCAATTGTGGTGCGGCCCAGAGCGGCACAAGCGCCTGCACTCCATCATCACCAAAATGACTTTGTGTCAGATTCAGCGTGAGACTCTGCAGAAGCGGCACGCCCCTCAGCCCTGCAAGCGCCGTTGCCCCTCCTTTGCCCAAATCCATGCCGTCAACAACCAGCGCTTTGACTCGGCTGCACTTCAAAGCCCTCACGCTTTGGACAGCGTTGCGGCCATCCACTTTGCAGACGACAGTGCGGGTCTCGAAGACGTTCTGGAGTCGCCTGCAGAGTCCACTGGAATCTGGCGAGTCAAGCAGTGCAGCAATGCCCTGCCACACTTCTGCGGACAGCTCCAGCACCGCGTCATCTGCAGAAAAGCGCTCAAGTTTCAACACCAATTGCTCAATCTCTGCCTTGAGCAACTGCTCTTCCTGCTGCTCCTGTTGCTGCTTCTGCAGCTGCTCGCGTTCATCTCTGTCCGTGGGCTTGCGCAAGGCGAAAACGATTGCACCCACGAAGATGAAAGGGCCGATCACAGCTTCAATGAGGGCGAGGAGTCCACTGGAGTCTTTGTTGGGACTGTCAGCAGAGACATAGGCATCCGCATGGACAACAGGATGCATGGGGTCAGGGGCCTTATGTGCTGTCAATAGCTCTGATTGCTCCGCTCTAGTGGCAGCCACCTGCGCTGGAGCTACTGCAGGGGCCTCAACTGCGCCGGCCATCAGAGAAGGGTCTGCAGCAGCAAGGATTGTGGCCAATGTGCCTGCGGCGCCGAGGTGATCACTCATTGGTGGCTTCACTGCCCGGAGTTCAGAAAAGCGCTGACTTGCACCCAAAGCGTGTGCCGGGCCATTCCAGCGGGGAGTGGCCCTGCTCGACGCTGTCGCAGCCAAAGGACGGCCGAGGGGTGTGTACAAAGCGCCATGGCCATGAGAAGTATGGCCGGGCCACCAATGTGCACTCAGCCCCAGTGCGACCGTGACCCCAATCGCCAGCAGCACAGCCCCAGTGGAACTCCTTGGCGCATGGCTATGCACAAGAAGATGGTGGTCTTCAGGGTTCACATTGATAGCCACGTGGGGCATTCTCAAAAAGCTGCGATAAAAAATAGACACTCCGAAACCGCAGTGCAAATGGTAATTCACAGGGGAATCTGCCAACAAACTGTACAGTGCAAACCCTTGGCTTCTCATTGCATGAATGACACGAAGATCCCAAATTCTTCTGGTCCAGACACCTACTGCACCCTGGCTATATTCTGACACCCTCCAAGTTGATTCCGGCGTTCTCCGTAGTGAATCGACTACTGTACAAGCTCTGCTGCTGGTGGCTTCCCTCTCCCTTTCCCAACTATTTCTTTACCTGTTCTATTACCAGGCTTAAGTGGCCCAGCCTGTAGTCGCCAAGCATCTCCTGGCCATAAGGCCTTTGTACGTACGGATACATTCTTGAGGTCCTCTGATGGCAGCCCAGTGAGACGTTGAGCCATAATCCGATGGTTGTCACCCTCTGGCATCACACCGGCAACATCTCAATTCAGCGATCCAGGAACGCGGTGGAGCCGCGGCCAGGAATTGTCCACACGCGGCGAAGCCACACCCAAAGTTTGCATACAGGCGGCGGAGCCACCGACATGTGTGCGTGCACTTCCCCTGCATCTGCCATACTGTTTGTCAGGGGAGGGTCACAGCGCCTTTAGGCATCAGGACTTACCCTTGATTACTCCTGTCCTTAATGCCTCCCAGTCCGCCTCGCCCTCTTGAGCAACCTTGTTTCACTGATATCCGTACTGTGCTCCTTTTGGACCCCCACCGAAAAGTCACTGTGATCCCCCTCCCCACTAGCATACTTGGTAAAACTTAGTACCAGATGAGGTAAAACTTAGTAAAATTTAGTAAAACTTAGTAGAAAGCAGGTAAAACAAAAAAAATTTCAATTTTTTTTTAAAATTTTTTTTATTGATTAAGTTTTGCCTCGTTTCTACCAAGTTTTACCATAACCCCCCCCCCATTGTTACTCAAGAACTCGACACTTCAATGGTAGGTGGTACTTTTGTTTAAGGGCACAAAGGCCCCGGATCCCCGGCCACTTGTGTGAGTGGCGCCCCACTTAGGCCAAACCATCATGCACACCAATTAGTTGGCACTCGGCAAATATAGCATAGTATAATGGGGATTGGGCACTAGAAACAAAATCAGGCCCAAGAAAAGAGTCTTGATAGGGCCATGGCCAACATCAGTGCGACAACACGGGGGGCAAAACCGGGTGTAATAAAACAGAGAACCTAGCAAGGCCACAGTCAACATTAGTGCCAACTACGAACAAATAGTTGCAAAAAAAAAACGCTTGAAGATCAAGTCGACATTAGTATCTATATGGCTTGGTTTGCTTGCCTTTGTGGGATTCATTGTGCACATCCCGAACACAGTTTTTTTCAATTCCCCTTGCAGCTTGGTGCAAAATTCTTGGTCATTTCTCAGTTGACCATTGGCATTTTGGGGGTGTTGAACAAGCACCGCAAACCGTTTGCGATATCCACACACCGGGACGGGTGTTAACATTCGCAGCAACAACAACAGCAAAAGTGGTAGCAACAACAGCAAGGTTGGCCGCCCAGAATTGGCGCAATCCAACACATATCTCCGATTGACACAAGATAGACGCATGCAAGGTACAATGAAGAACCTTGCATTCGTGGCACGTTATGTGAGGTGTGCCATCACAAAAGAAGCATGTGTCGGCAGGGTCCCACATTTGGGTTCGGAGTACATCCGAGCCACCTGCCAATGCATTGCCGGGGTCCTGGGTGTGGAGGCCATCTTGGAACGATTGTAGTTCAAAGTAGCTTGTGCGATTTCACACAGCAACCACAATCTATCCTGTGGCACTTGCAATATGCCCTTGACAACGCGTCCAGACAAGGCACAATGCAATGTCAAGTACCATGCCGGATGGCAACTAACACCATCAATCTGCCGGATGAAGGCGGAATGCAAGGGTGCAATTGCAAATGAAAGGGCACCAAAAGCATCCGAAAATTTTGCCCACTTCTTCCGCTGCTAAAGTTGAATGCCTTCTCGCTCGGCAATCAAATCAACAACAGCCAACTCCTCCTAGTTTGCCCCAACAATGTGTGGCCGGTCACATAGCGGGTCAAACTGAAGGCAAAGTGGGGGACAAAATTAGAAGTGGCCCACAAGTGGGCGGATTGGCTAAATAACCCTTGCCGTCTTGGCGGGGGGAAAATTGGCTTGCGCGGGGGGGGGGGGGGGGTCGTGGGAGCCCCCCGAAGGAGGGGGGGGGGGTCTGGCAATGGGGCTCCTGTGACAGAACCCTTGGTAAAGTACCAATCACCTCGAAGAGAGGTTGTTCGATCAAGCGCGGGACTGGGCGTTGTATACCCCCCCTTTTTTGGGGTCATTCACGTAGCATACCCCAAGGCATGGTGTAATAATTTGTAAGCAGAAGGCTCCAAGCAGTGGGGATGCACTATCAGCTGCAACAGCCCACGGTAGAATGGTAGCGCAGCCGGCTGCTGTTTTTGCGGTCGGCGGTTCGAATCCTGGTCAGTCGAATGCCATCGGCGGCGTCGCCAGCATGTGGACCGGACCGGGGTTCGAACCGCCGACCAAAAAATCCACCACCCGCTGCACTACCACTCAACCACTGCCTGTAATGGTGCATGTGGTCTCCCCACTGCTTGGATCCAAGTCTGCTACTGACGAAAACCCATTCTATGTGTTTCTCTCTAACCGGACATAAATACCACCACTGCCCCCCCCCCCCCCCCTCAATGGAAGTTCCACTTTATTTGCCACCATCTATGACCTTTTTCAAGGCCCCGTCACGGGAGCCAAGGAGGGGGGGGGGGGGGTCCGGGAAAGGGGCTCCAACGACCCCCCCCCCCGCGCAAGCCAATTTTCCCCCACCCCTTGGGGGGGTCCCCAACGCTTCAGAGCGGGGGACAACATTAGAAGTGGCCCACAGATGGGCGGATTCGCTACGTCACTCATACCGTTTGGAGGGGGTCCCCAACGCCATAGAGCAGGGGACAACATCAGAAGTGGCCCACAAGTGGGCGGATTGGCTACATAACCCCTGCCATCGGGGGGCCATGAGGCAACGGATACTGGGCTCGCATACGCCCCCGTGTCACAGGCGCGTGGTCATAACCACATTGTTCAGTGTTTTTCTCGCTGCACTGCAGCGCAGACCAGTTCTTTACCACACCAGGTGGTTGCTGACTGTGCTTTGGCTTTGGTCCTCTGGACACTGAGGTCAGCTCGCACCCACCACCCTCCCACAGTGCCATCGGGGGGGGGGGGGGGGGTCCCCAACACTTCAAAGGGGGGACAACATTAGAAGTGGCCCACAAGTGGGCGGGTTGGCGACATAAACCTTGCGGTCGGGGCCATGAGGCAACGGATACCGGGCTCGCATACGCCCCCGTGTCACAGGCGCATGGTCATCACCGCACTCAGTTCAATGTTTTGCCTTGCTGCACTGCAGCACACACCAGTTCGGTGCCAACTGTAGATTCCTATGCGCCACTCCGGGTGGCTTTTGAATGTGTTGTGGCTGTCTAGGCGTCTGGGTCAGCTCACTCCCACCACTCCCACAGCGCCGGTTGGTCTCTAACCTCTCGCTCTGCGGGCCTCTCTCTCTTTGACCTCTCGCTCTGCGGGCAGCTCTGTCTCTATGTTTCTTCCTCTTCACCCTCCCAAGGGGGTTTATCTTAATCCTCACCCTCCCAAGGGGGTTTCTCTTCCTCTTCGCCCTCCCCACAGGTTTCTCTCTATCCCTCTCTTCCCTATGTCTCTACCTCGTCTTACCCCCCCCCCTCTACTTGCCGGTACAACTCAGGCGTACCGCCGTTCACACGGCGGCGTGCTCAGCAACGTGTAAAGGAGTCGTACAGCATCCCCTATGACCGCGTTTGACTGCCCGAAGAGTGTTTTCTGAAACAGCCTTATCAGATCAGCTCGAATCGTCAACCACACGTGCAGGCAGTCTCCATTCCTACTCACTGAGGATGGCACCGCCCTGTGGCCCTCTGCCGTTGGACAGTGGAGGATCGCCTCCCATTGGAACGGGTGCCACTTGCCAGCACTCTTGGGCCGCCACTCAATCTGCATATTTGTCAGGGCTCGAGTCTTCAGGGTCCAGTTGATTTGGACCATCACCGAGTAGAATTCGTGATTGTTCATCAGCAATGGTTCCCCGTGATTGTCCACAATTTCACAGTGCATCCTTGTGTTGTGAGGTTGATCCAGTTGAAGCCACATTTGCTGGTTCGGTGCCCAGGCCATAGTTTCCAGCTCCGAGTTGATAATCCTCAACCCCTCCTCCACTATGGTGTCCAGATGGTTCAGTGCTTGTACTTTGAGACGCTGTTGTGCTTGCTGGGGCTTGATTTTCTTTGGAGCCGGGTTGGCTTGTGTGTATGTGTATGTATGTACAAAAAAAGTAAGTTCTTTCCACCTACCAAAACGCGTAGTAAAAAAGTGCCCACTTGTGGGCCAATGCTGATTTTGTCCCCCGTTGTGAAGCGTTGGGGACCCCCCCCCCGACCGCCACGAAAGCCATGGGAGACACGGGAGAGGTGGTGGAAGCCGCAGTATCACCAAGTAAATGACTTAAAATAATTGTTTTTTTTTTGCACTAAGTAAAACACCCACCCGCAAAGAAACTTAGTAAGTGAAAATTTTTTTGCAAAGTAAATTTACTCGGTAGAAAAATATTTTTTTTGAAAAAATTCTATTCCCTTCGGCAGTGCACCTTGAAGATAGGCTGACAGTCAGCCAATCAGTCAGTTAGTCAGGCAAGCATTCAGCCAGACAGTCAGTTGGGCAAGCACGTAGGCAAACACAAGCACACAGTTTGGGGTTTTTCACTGGCAGACTCGGCTTCAAGCAATCTTAGGCGGCCCTACTAGGACGTATACACGTGCGGAGGACAAGTGAAACCTGACAATAGAAAGGAACCCCAAAAAACACCAACACAGACCAATTCCAACTACACATAAATTTCATACACCAAATTTATCCCCTGTAAACTCATTTCTAACCAAAATAAAAGACGAAAACAGTGGCAATACCTGTGTCAAAAAGGCACATGAAAATACATTTTGTACAAAAGTATAGCAGAAATGGAACAAAGAGCAATGTTTTTTTGTGGTGATCCTCGGGAACTACCGGGCGAGGCAAATTTTGTACCTCTAATATGGAGTCCAAAAACATACGACTACCATTGTCAGGATGCTGACCATAAACTTAAACCTTGCAAACTGGTTGGAAACAAGTACCCATTAGGTTGGCATTTTTCTGACTATAGGAGCCCAAAAGACGAGCCTATAGGGAAACTATTCATCTGTACGCAATCGGCCACTTGAAAATCGACATTGACAAAACAATTGTTAATACGGAACAACTATTTTTTTTTGTATTCCGACACTGGTAAGTTCTGCCAACAGGCAACAACTATGAAACCGTTCCCATTTTCGAGGAGTAAAACAGCGGGTAGTATTTTGACGTGTGTGAAAGACTGTGCGCATACATCAATGTAAGGTATTCCAGCAACATATTCAATGCACGCAAATGTGAATGCCACTTGTGTACAGCACATGCAGACTAGGGCAAAGGGAACAACAGAGAAGATTCAAAATATCCATTGACTTCAGCCAGTGCCGGTAGTGTAATAACATTTCATGACCTTGGTGATGTTCACTGCTAACCGAATGGAACAATGCGGTCCTTGTCAGGAACCTGACAGTGCAGGATCGCCACCAGTGCATATAGTCCGAAAATACTTGAATTGTACAGTTGTAAAGAACCTGACAGTGCATGCAGTGGCCTAACCTCTGAGCAACGCAAAACGAAAAGTGATCCTTGTCAAGATCCTGACAGCATGAATGGTACAATAGACGATTAAATGGCAGCAGATACCCCAAGGGAACCTAAAAAAAATAGGACAAAATGTATGTGGTGAGTGACCATCCACCACACGGACCACAACGACCACATAAACGCCCTTGAAGAAAGGGCATCACACTGAAAACACAGAGGTAACACAAAAATCGCAAACACCACATTTCGTCGAATTACCGCAATCCCAACTGACAAAACCTACTTCTTAGCGCCCGACATCTTCTCCTTCAACGGCGCCAAACCTCCCCGCTTCTTAGGCCGCAGGGCACCTGCACACTCGTCACTCTTCCTATTCGAACCCGTCCCCGGCTTCCCGGACGGCTTCGTCTCCGCTGCAGGCACCGGCTTGTGTACCGTCTTCGCTGCTGGCTTCTTTTGACTCGGGATCTCCTTCTGCTTCACCGGAGTATTTGTATGTAGTAAACATGCAACATGAGATTTAGGGATGGGGATAAGTAACGCAAGGGTACTGTCAGGATCCTCACAACAAATCCAAACACGAATGCTTTAAAATACCAACTACCAAAATCACACAAACAAGATCCGTCACACGCAAAGCACTAGACCTTGTCAAGATCCTGACAATGTATGCAGACTAAGTACAAGGGCAAAACATGTGCCACTTTCAAAAGCACAATGCTGCACACTATCGCATATACCTGGTTCA
The DNA here is from genome assembly GCA_964036045.1 of Eutreptiella sp. 'Long Island Sound 2002'. Lineage (NCBI taxonomy): Eukaryota > Euglenozoa > Euglenophyceae > Eutreptiales > Eutreptiaceae > Eutreptiella > Eutreptiella sp. 'Long Island Sound 2002'. The sequence continues at coordinate 114,858,613 of OZ038383.1, forward strand.
TCATCCACCGCATCATCGTCACTAGATTCACAGTGCAGGGGTGCACCACAAGCAAACTTCTCCGCAATGATCTTGAAATCCAATCGCTTCCAAGAATCCACCTCTTGCATCTGCACCCACCTTCTCCGACATTGCCTTACCATTAGTGGCTGCTTCCATGTTCAAGTGAACCACGCTCAAGTTGACGTCTGCCTGCATCAGCACATCCGCCGGCAGCAAGGCCGATGTTGTGGCCACTAGCGCCCAGAGAGCAACAACATTGTCCGGAACGTCAATGTCGAACATTTGCAGAACCCAACTGACGACCTCCAATGGCAGATCAATCCGCTCAAGCAGGTTGTACGCCACGTAACGCGGAAACTGAGGAGAGAAGGAAAGCAGGACGAATGCATGCCGTGCAAGCTTTTCTACAATAACATGTAACAAAGAGGCACATACCCTTGTTGTGCATTTTTGAGAGCAGAGGATGCGCATTGTCTTCTGCGTCATGTTGTAGCGCGCGGACTCCAGACCAGTGTTGTAGAGCGTTACGCTGTAATGATAGGGTTCAATGTCCACACCGTCATCCAGCAGCTGCAAGAACGTGCTCACATCACCAGATTCCCCTGCAACCATAACCAAGAACTCCCGCTTTCTCAGTGCCCGCGTCAGTAGTGGATGCAAACCTGCACACCATCCTTTTGGCAAACTCACGGCCACGAATGAGTACTCAATTGAGACGATCTTAGGTGGAACCGGCTTCCTAGGCATGCCATTGATCACGTGGACCATTTTTCCAGCTGTACCAGTGTCATGCGGGAGAGTCACGCGATGGAGATTTGCGCTGTCACTGCTGTCAATCTGAGATGCAGGAGATGGAGGTCTGAAATTCGCATTATCTCACGATTCTGCGTATGCACCAATCTTTGTCAGGATGCTGACAATGAGTTCATGTGATTTCTATAGCCTAGTCTCTGGATCTCGCACAACGATCGCAAATGGAGTACCGTCGGTATTTGGACAGATCAAAGCTCGAGACAACAACACCCGCAGGGTGGTATAGTCGTCGCTGGACCACAACCTTGCCTTCATGATAGTCCCAATCGGAGGACGTGGACAGTCTGGCGTCCATTCCCATTTCGGCAGGAGGCGAAAAGCAAGATCAGACCCAGGAACCTCATGGACAATACGCTGCCACTCCGCACGAGTCCCTAAAGAGGCAACCATTTCATACGGAGTTTCGCAGAGGAATGCAATACACACACCACGATCGGGTGCGACAAGTGGGCACATACTTCTGGAATCATGCACTTGCTCGTTTCCGGGGTTCACAAGATGCCACTCGTGCAAGCGATCGGCCTTCATCTACTTACCAAGCTTGCGCATTGCTGCGACAGTGAAACCGGTACTGGTGATGAGGGCCACAACCTTGTTCACTTCCGGGGGAAGCAGCCCTTGTACACAGACAAAGTCCTCAAACTTCGGCTCCGTTTTCTTTCCCTGCAGCTTGGCAACCGCTTCCACAACAAAGTCACCACCTTGGCGCAAAAGCTTTGCAAGAGGAAACCACCGTTGGTGAATTGTGGTGAATGTCCCATCTTGCGCCGTGTATCATGTCACCCAGAGGAGCATCAGGATGACGGTACAGCTCCCGCTGAAGGCAGACAACGCGCTGTTTCAAACTGTGTGGGGAGCACCCATGTTGGATTTGGTTGTGCTTACCCGCAAGAACCTCACAGATCTCAAGGGGCATGTCGGCTTTCAGAGTCCATAGCCGCGTGGACCGCGTGTGAAAATCAAGTGTCATGTGTTTGGATAGACAATTTTGCAAAGCGGAGGAAGGTACCACACCCCTTGGATGAAGATGCGGACATTAATTGTACTGCTTTTGCTGCTGTGCAAACAGTCCAACTGTTCATTTTGATGGTCGCTACACTTTAAGTTCCTTGTTGGAAGACGTGCGATGTGACGTCAGCAAAAGAGGCCTCCACTTGGGGGGATGTGCTTTGGGTCGACGCACATCCAAAGGTATCCGCATATCCTTCCTATTCACAATGCCATTGGTAATATTCTGCAGTGCGGGTGTTAGGTCATTGTGTCTTTCCTCAAAATGTCAAATGCACAAATCCACTCTGTGAACCAATGTGTTGCTATTGTCAAAACGTTGTGTGAGATACAAGCCCATACACGACGTCATCTACCTGTGTGTTGTGACATGAAGGTGCACCTGCAGCTACTCACATTTCTGTATAGTGTCACATATGAGAAGTATCACATACACCAGCCGATGTTTTCCCTACATTATGGCATTTGGCACCCATACAAGTACAGTGCCATCCTCATTTGGAGGAATTCTATCCCTTGCTGAACTGCCTACTCAGAGCTGACCTGGAAATAGGTGATGAGGTAGTCTGCCACCGCAAGCTGGTGTACCTGGAGTGACTTTTCGGCGCACTTTTTTTTAGCCGGTCAGTCAACGAGGGGACTCGTGGACACACTTTTGCGCAGGTTGAGTGCAAGGAACCATGCAACTCCTTTTCCACCGGGTGGCAAATGTATGGCGCTGCCCTTGAGTGCATGGATCTCCATATGTTGAACAGTTGCTTTGCGAAAACTGCTCTTGATGTCTCTTTCAAGTTTCTTGATTGAGTGGCACGTGGCACGTCCCACACGCCGCTGCAAGCACATCTCCACAAAAGGCAAAGTTGTGCCGTCTGACAGTGCATCGTGAATGATTGCCATGCCATCTTTCCACACGTGATTCTTCAAGAATTCGCGCAAGGCAACGGTATACTTGCGCTACACCGCATATGTCAAGATCATGGCGTTTTAAAAAATCCTGTCAGGAATTGTTAAGCACATTTTGGATTTTTTGACCATATGGTTGCTGCAACTGCTGCGAATGATTGCACATTCATCTCATCGTGGTACTTGTATTTCGCATTTGGTGACATGCAGTTTCCTATTCACGGTTTCACGATTGTCCTATGTTAATATGTTATTTTTTTTGACGAAGCTGCAATAGTTCTGCAATAGTTCTATAGCAATACGAGTCAATCTCGGGATCTAAGTACACTCTCAGAACATACCATAGCTTCTTCCCCAATCAAGGACGGGGGTCAAGGATGACAAAGAAGACGCAAGTTATATTCCTACCTTGAGTATACCTGCAGGGCGACTTGGGGTCGCCACGACTCATGTTTGGCCCTTGTCTTCTCACCTATGACAAGTTTTCTTTGCTCCAGGGACTTGCATGGGTGAGTCCGGTGATATTAATTCTGATTCGCCCTGTTATCCTCCTAGTGGTACACGTCCGTTTGGCCCGTGGCAGTGAGCAGGCCGTGTTGCGTGGTGCTTCCTCGCGCCGTTGCAAGCCCTTTTGTATAATTGCGCACCGTAGACCCAGGATATGATATGATAAGTCCACCTCGTGCAACCACTCCCGGTATGTCTTTTCCAAATAATGCAGCCATTCACCCACCCTCCTATACCAAATACCGTCATAGCGCCGGTCTCTCAGAACACTTTGGCACCCATTGTTGTGCACGTCCTGTGCCTCCCGCATCATTCTAGTGGTTTGGTACTTAATCCTGGGTGCGGACAATTTCTCCATCACTTTTTGATGCCTGATAGTATCCTGGGTGAACTCAAGGTATTTTTGTGCCTTCACCTTGGTATGGTATGAATTGTGGCGTTGTAGAATCTTGTGACACTCCTTGTCATCTTCCTGTGTCGCCGTGGCAGGTGCCTTGACTTTGGCACGCTTTTGCTTCCGAGGTTTATACATTACTTGTTGCTGCAACACTTGTGGGGTGGGATTTGGTGTACACACCCTAGGCTTCACCTTACCATACCATGCGCTAACAGACGGACTGGGCTGTGTTGCTTCATTGTCCCTAGGGGGCATGGTGAACTCCTTTCTTAGCAGGTAGACAATGTGAAGCATCATGTATTGGTGATGTGCCACGTGCTCCCGGAAGTGGGGTCCATATCCCTGAGGCAGTTGGTCGCTGTCAGACACATGACAGTACACTGCATTGTTCCTGACAATGCATACATATTGTGACACTGTTAGCATTGAAGCAAGCAAGGGCGGATGCCGATAATTAACAATTTAAAGTAGCCATATTCCCGGCATGAACAAGGGTCGTGGTACACGTCCACATTTTTCTGCACTACCAAACACCCCTAATCATACTCATCGATACATGACCATGCAAAATTGCACTTCCTTGGCATGCTAGCACATAACTCCGGAGCATGGGTGTGATACAACCATGCTACTACAACGGTGTTTGGCACGTGTTCGTGGCAGCCCCGTTTTACCCTCTCCACAAAGGGTTCTAGGTACCCCCCCCAAAAGGGCCATTTTAGGGCTTTTTGGGGTGTCCGAGTTGGGCCGCCTAAGGCAGTGAGGAGAACAGCTATTGTCAAAACAAGCCGCGGTCGAATGGTAATGCAGCCGACCGCAAACGTGCATGTCGTCGGTTGGAATCCCGGTTGGCCGATTGCCTGGGGCGCCGGCCGACCTGTCAACTCTGATCAATCTGACCCTCGTTCAAACCCTTCTGAGCACAAACTTTTGAGCACAAACTTTTGCCCTCCCCCCCCCCCCCCGCCCCCCCCTCCAAAAATGTGATATCCAGTTTCAGGGGATAAGAGCCTCAAAACCAAAAAATCCATTGGGGGATTGTCTTATTGTGCAAAATAATGATTTTACAAGGGGTTGGACATCCAATATCATGCCTTGGGGTACGCTATGCGAATGACCCCCAAAAAGGGGGGGAATTACGACGCCCACACCTGCACTTGGTGAACAACCTCTCTTCGAGGTGATTTTTTTTTTACTACGGTTTACCACGGACCCTCCCCACTACTCTCTTCACTCACGTCAGCACTGTCTAAGGAGCCTGAGAATACTTCTGGCGCCGAGGAGATTTCCCTCCCACCCAAGGAACTTGAGGAATCGGACCCACTCTGCATTGGCTCCGACCCCACAGACTCCCACAATGCTGGGACCCTCCTCCTCTTGTCATTCGGGTGCTGCTCCGTGCCCAACTCTGCCATTCGGTCTGTCCCCTTGTTCCCCACCACCTGCAGATGGGAAGGGGTCCACAGGAGGCTCACGAAGCACCCCACCTGCTGGCGAAGCTCCATTATTGCCTCCCAAAGATGGATGTCTGACCCCCCTGTCAATGTCCTCCAGTTATGTCGCTGCCATTCGGGTGAAGTCAGGAAAGGTCAGGAAAGGGTAGGGACAGGGAATCTTGGAAGGTCCACTTTGGTGGCTGTTTGGCGTAGTGGCTCGCTTGTCGTTGATTCTGCCACCTTGCCCATGCTGTAAGGTTAGCAATGGACCAACCTAGAGCCAGGCCTCAGGAAAGGGCGATAACCCACTCCTTATTGACTTTTTCATCGAAAAAATCGATCCAGCTCCCGCCTGGACGCATCACCGGGTGACACTTTCCGAGTCCCTTGATCACAGGCAGAAAACCACTGCACACACTGAAAGGAACAATAATCGAGCCCACCCCCAGTACTCTCTAGTTCTTCCCAGGTTCTCAAGGTCACAAGTGTCTGTGTAATGCGACAATGACCGTCACCCTGATCAGGTGTCCTGGCGCTCAGACAAGGCCGCGCAAAGGAGTTGGCTGAAGCGTTGGGGAGCCCTGCCTTTCACCCCCATACATCAGACTCAGAGGCTTATCAAAATCCAAACCTGAGTCATGTGAAGGAGCTTGTCAGACCGATCACACCACATGGGCCACACGCAGGTCACAAAGCGCTCCACACATGCACGTCCTGGTATGCATATGCAGCAATGTTCGGCACTTCTCTCCTTCAATTCCATGATACAAATGGAATCAACCTTTTCTCTACCTTTGGCCTGTTTTGTCAACACACCACATGGCGGGGGGGGGGGGGGGGCTTCCTTGCTCCAGAATGGTGCACTGCAAGCCCCCAGACTGCACCCGCAGGAGCAGTCCTCTGAGTGTACAACCAGCACTGCCAACGCAGCAGTTGTGGGGCTTTTGCAGCAAGTGCTGCTGCCTTTAGCAGCGGGCGGGTTGAGCTTGCCCGCCCTGGTGATGCCAGCCAGCTCAGACACACTGGTCCTATGCCCCAACAGAGCCCTTGCTGTACTACGCTCACCCCCTCGTCGGCAGTCCCACTGTCTGCCTGCACCAGAACGGCCGGCTGGGCCTTCAGGGGCCAGGGGACGTTGGGCTCCAGCGGACAGTGCCTGCAAGTGCAGCAAGCCCCCCCCCTCACCCCCAAACTCTAAACTCTGGCGGGAAGGGCATTGGCATTCTACAATGCCACTGCCGATGGATGACAGCCGAGTGCCCTCGTTGTCAGGCCTAATACTGCCGGCGGAGAACAAGCTCGATGGGGAGTGCCGGTGTTGTTCATGGATCCCTTGCAGATGTCACTCTGGAGGGTGCATTGAAAGAAGAGCCCTGCACAACCCCGTTTGCCCGGGGGCCATCGTGGGTAGAGGGGGGCTTCAATGGTCAGGTTGCAATGTCCGCATTGGGTTCTGGGCCTGCCTGCCCCCCCAGACTTTCGTTGAGGTGAGGGAGCGGGGCAGTGGAGCGACTGAGAGTCTGGGGGCTGCCGCTCAGAACTTGCACGCACAGAACGCCTACTCACTGCCACTCATCTCCACGACGACCTTGCCCAAGGCCTGGCCGGTCAACATGTACTCAATGGCGTCCACGATGCTCTCGACCCCGTTGAACACCCTCTTCCGGTCCACCACCGCACGCAGCCGCCCGTCCTGGAACAGCTGCAGGCAGCGTGCGCGGCTCTGGGCCATGGCAGCCGCGTCGCGCTTGCCCCCACCACCGTAGATGGTCTGCCTGCCCCGTTGGACGGTCTCCAGCGTCCAGAACATCTGCGCCGCGTCCAGGTCGTTGCAGGCGGCCTCTTGGGCGCGGTCTGGGTTGTGGGGGTACTCAGAGATGTACCCGATCTGGATGAGCCGCCCCTCGGGCGCCAGGTGCTCCAGCCCCACCTGCAGCATTGCACCCCCCACCCCCTCGAACACCACGTCGAAGCCCCGCGGGTACTCGGCGCCCAGCACCCCTGCGAGGTCCTCCTCCTGGTGGTTGATGACCCGGTCACACCCAAGCTCCCGCAGCAGCTGCGCCTTCTCTGGCGATGAGCACGTCCCGACCACGTGGGCCCCCGCCAGCCGCGCAAACTGCACCGCAAAGTGCCCAGCACCCCCCCCAGCCGCCGTGACCAGCACCGTCTCACCGGCCTGGACCTGCGCCGTGCCCTCCAGCATGCAGCACGCCGTCAGCGCGGAGATGCGCAGCGCTGCTGCCTCCGGCGAGGCCTCAGGGACGACCCACAGGAGGCTGGCGGGGCACACCACATACTCTGCGAAGGCACCGCCCAAGAAGGCCACGGCGTCGCCCGCCTTGACGGCAGTGACGCCCTCCCCCACGGCCACCACCATCCCAGCCCCTTCGGCCCCAAGGGGGAAGCCTCCCTCGACCGTCTTGTTGCCCTTGAAGGCGTACTCCCCACGAGCCCGGAACGTCTCGCAGCCCCCGTTCACGCCGGCGTACCGCACCTTTATCAAGGCCTCGCCGGGCCCCGGCTGCGGGACCGGGATCTCGCGCACCTGCGCGACGTCCCGGAATGACTCCCCAGTCCGTTCCGCCCACAGCTGCTTGCAGGTCTCAGGGGGGGCATCGGCGGAGGGCGGGGAGCCGGCGGCCCGCTTCTGCATCATATCCCTCAGTCGGTGGTAGGCCTCACGCCGTGCGGCCTCGGGCTGCTGGGTGAGGACAAAGCTGGGCCGCTGCTGCAGGGCTGCAATCCACTGCAACACCTTTGGAAACTGATCCACCGGGAGGGCATACCCCATGAACTCCTTGGTCCAGAACACCAGGTTGTCGACGATGGGCATGGCGTTGACGTCCGCCAGGCTGAACTCGCCGCACAGGTACGGCCCGGTGATGTTCGCCTCGTAGTACTCCAGCGCCGCCTCCAGCTCCTCCAGTTTGCTGGCGGTGTCGCCATCCGAGGCTGAGAGTAGCGGGAAGAGGGCCTTGCCCAGGGTGTTGGTGTGGTGCACATTCCACAGCCGCACGCGGGCGCAGGCCACCGGGTCCGCGGGCATGAGGCTCGCCCCGCTGTCCGGGAACTGCTGCTCCAAGAACTCATTGACAATCTCCGACTCGTAGATCACTGCCCCTGAGGCCGCGTGCCGGATGGCTGGCACCTTCCCGAGGGGGTTGATGTTCTGCCGGTACCATGTCCGGTCCCCGGAGAGGTCCACAGGGGTGGTCGTGTACGAAATGCCCTTTTCCTCCAGACAAATCCACGTCCTTCGGGCGTAAGGGCACGTGGGAGTCATGAAGAATTCAATCTTGGCATCCCCTTCCTGGGGCCCCAGGGGCTTTCCGGAACTCACTGCCATCAGTGCCACATGCGTGGGCCCATGGCTGCCCTGCACTGGGGCGCCTGGGCGGCGTGCCCCATGTGAGCCAAGGAAATACCCCAGTGCCACAGCCAAGGAGGCCAGGCTACAGATGCCACCCCACATGTGTGATGCAGTGTCCCCAGGCCTGAACCGCAAGCTCTCCATGGGCTCTTTGGGAGGAATAGGGTGTTCGGATGCCATAGTGACCGAACGCCATTGGTGGGCAGTGGAGTGGTCTGTGGCGGGGACATGACTGACTGCCACAGGGACAAAGGCGGGTCTGGTCGTGGCATAGGCCCAAAAAGAGTGTGGGGAGGCAGGGCCTGGGTTGAACCAAAGTAGCCATCCGAGAGCACATACTGTAACACCCACAGCCAAAGCTACATGATGCTGGGGCGTCGGGTGCGGCGCTGGGGATGCGCATGGGCGATCCAGCGTCCTCAGAAGTGGGGCCTGGGGATTCATTTGAGACCACTGGGTCAGCACTCAAGCCCAATTGGTCAGACAGAATAGAACAATCACCCTAAGTGAGAGCGGGGGAGGCTGTTTGAGCCATTTTGCCTTGTGTCGGCCCTGCCTCCGTTATCTTTTTTTAACTCCGGCGCTGCAAACGTCCATAAGGTCCCAAATGTCACTGTGAACAAATCAGAGCGCCCGTAGGTGCAAGTGCCTGGCATTTGTACAGCTGCTGCAACCATAGCCACTTGTATCTGCCCTGTCGCTGTCCCCTAGCTCTTGCCCGAGACGCCAATACAATACAATCTACGTGTGTGCTTCTGCTGTAAGGTGGAATTGATGCACCCCCCCCTCCCTCTGTGCACCAACTCAGGGCAACATTCAGTACTGGTGCAGCATGAGTTAGGTGAGTCCTCCAATGGAACATTCTGGATGAATTCAAGAGATTCAGTGAATGCTGCATGCCCCCCTCTGCGCAATGACCACCTTGCGCAATGATCACCCCCTGGGTCAAATGGCGCTTCTTGTGACACTACTTACCACGGTCTTGCCCAACGGCCATCCCCTGGTCAAACGGTTTTTTTTTACTTTGAATACTGTTCAACAACCATCTTGTGCACAAACCGTGAAACTTTACCGGTCGTTGCACAAGGCGGGGTGGGTGGCTAACCATGACATGGGCATTTGTATGGCTGCACCTGTAGGTGCCAGAACAGTGCAGGCCTGACAAATCAGGCATTCCAAAGAAGCATCAGCGCCGGGGCTATGCATTTGTTCTGTCACCCCATCCCCCCACTTGCAAAGCTGCTTTTGCCTTGTGTCCACCCTGTCCCTGTCCCCGAGCCCAGTTCAGCACAGAAATTGCATACAATACCCTGGAATCAAAGTGGCTGCATAACCTTGCTGCCCCGCAGTCCCAAAAGCGGGAAAGAATCAAAAGTGGCTACATGACCCCTCCCATTTGGGGTCCTCAGGTCCGGGAGAACTCAAAATCTGCACCTGTTTTGTCCCAAGGTTCCCAAAGTGGGAAGGAATGATAAGTGGCTACGCAACCCTAGCCTTCTTGGGGTCCCCAAAGAGGGGAGACATCAAAATGGCTGCATAACCCCTGTTGTCTCGGTCCCCTGAAGGGGGATCGAAAATTCTGTCACCACAAACAATATCTACAAAGGTACCGGGGATTTATGTCATCAAATACCCTTAACCACCCCCCTCAAAGCATGTAAAACAAGTTCCAAGGTATGCCAACCCGCCCACCCGTGACAAGATGGGCTGCGACATAGATAGCGTTTCCATGCTCTCCGCACAGAATGCCGTTGATTGCGGTGACATTTTTGGAAGCTTTTGTAGAAGTCCACCATTGTGCTTGCTTTCATTTTAGCCCACGGGTGCATGTGAATGGACCTATAGACCTCTCATCTAGGACTTATAATCAATGCAGTTAACGGAAACAAACGCCCCATTCATATGTTGCCATGCTACCCCCCCCCCCCCTGAAATCTCCCCCCACAGTGCGCGACCCTCTCCTGGGCCCCGGATTGGGGTGGACGTCGTTGGACAGACGTATCAGCTGCTGTGCCACATCCCATAGGGTCAGGCCCGGCAATCGGGTGCGCGCGAGCGTTTGACGTAAGGGTGCATTTTGCGGCTGTGTACAGGTGTCGTGCACGTGCGGAGGTGTCCACATGGGCAGTCCCACATGGGTGAGTGTCAGTAATAGGACGCACCAGCCCGGCAGGTTAGAGTAGTGCCACCTGTGCCGACGCCGTAGCTTGGGCCGCCGGCGTCGTGGCGCGCCGCTACTACGCCCAAGGTAGCACCATGATGGTAGTTGAACCACATGCATCGGTGAACACATATAAGTGACCTGGCCGCTCCACAGCAGCGCATACAAGAGGGACAGGTAAGGGAGGGACTTGATCCATCGTGCTCTCCAGAAGTCCCGTGTCTGGCGATGGAGGCGTGCAACGCCCACATCATTGGCTTACTTATAATTGCAGCGAGGCCGTTTCCTCCGGCGGCAGGGCATCGTGAAACGCCAGTGCGGTAGCCGTCAGTCAGTGGTCCTCCGCCTGCACTGCCTCCTCAGCGCCCAAAGATCGGCCGATCCCGAATCGCCACCAGTTCGGGTCCACGTTGGTGTCATTGGTTTCGGGCAGCTGTCGGAACAGGGCTTCGGCTTCATCGGGTGCATCACGGCCCGTCACAGTGGCTTCCCCGGCAGCCAGATTGAATACCACACCATGAGCCAGAACTGCACCGGATGCGTGTTGGTAGCGAATCCTGGAAGCCACTTTGCCCCGGAGATGCTGTCGTCCGTTCTTGTCGGCATCTTCAACACTCTCCAACGCCCCAAATTGCGCTGCACATAACCGGATGGTCTCCAACGGGGCGGTTGTGGGTGCCCCTAGTACGATTTCATTGGGATGCTCCGGCAGAATCGGCGTGTCGCGACCAGGTGCTCTAGACCCCAACTGACCAAACCATACGCGTTCATCAGAGTGTACATGCTTCAAAAACAAGCGGCCGCGTGTCCAGAGATGCATGGCTAATTCTGTGATGGGGACATTCGGCAAAATGTGGATAAGGCGTTGGAAGCGCATATGTGGTACACCCTGAGGAAAGAACTGTGTTAGAAACATACACGTGCGGTCTCGATCGGTAGGCTCGTCGACTTCAAGGGCTCCGTAAATTTTCGCCTCCAAGTCCGCCACACATTGCACGGAAGAGACCGACGCGGTGTTTCCCTTCCGTGGTTTTGCTTGCTGGATCACGTGGAAATGTGCGACGTCGGTCAGCTCGACAAACTGGGGTGGCGGCTCTTCACGTCGCAGGAGCTCAAGAAAGGGTGACGTATATGGGGACGGGCAAGTGTAGTCGAACAACTGGAGGAACTCGTCCGGTTGCGGCAGTTGCCGCACGCCGCCCCACGGAACCTTGGAGTGTCGCTTGGTTGTTGCTGTGCCGACTTCGCCACTATCATTCAGCTCACGAAGGAAAGCGTTGTGGGAATCGATGAATGCGGGCATCACTACTCGCCAGACTGTTGGGGGCATCTCCCGGATCCTCCCAATGGCACTAGGGTTCGCAACATACGAGTGCCGGAGGTCGCTCATGCGCATCCATTCGACATCCGACCTGATGAGAATCGCCAGGTGGAACTCGTCCCAGAAAGACTGCCGCTGCCACTGGCTGGCGTTACGATCCCAGCGGACCCAATGGCCGGACTTATCCATGAGCACATAACAGCACTTCCGTCGGACCATGTGCCGACCGTCAAATTGCAGTACCATGAGAGGGTCAACCACAGGGGCCTGCCGTGTGGTAAGGACTACACATGGTGCTGGAACGCACAGCATAGAAGGTAAAAAATGGCAGAAAAAAGCTGAGCATATTACTCAGGATATTTGGGGATGCTCAGCATTTATGCTCAGCAAATGGGACTCATATTGCAGGGTTGATTTGGGAAGTCCCAGCCAAAATTTCTTCCGAGCTCCACCGGCACGGTCGGCTGGGAAGTCCATGGAACATTCCTACCGATATCGGTTGCGTTTTGGGACCCGATCTGGCTGCCAAAACTTCCGAGCATCTTTTCCGGGGATTTCAAAAACTTCCAGGCGTTTTTCCATTGGTTTTTTGTACAATGAACTACACCGTTGTTGGTTCCCAAATCCCACACCTCAGCAAAGAAACACACAAAAAGACAAGCATGACTGTTCACTTAAGCTTGAAATGTGAATGTTCAGTGGGCAAGACAACGCCCTGTAAACATGAAAGCCCCGTTCCTCAGCAGGGTTGGGGGAGGGTGGGGGAGGGTGGGAGAGGGTTGGGAGAGGGTGGGAGAGGGTTGGGAGAGGGTTGGGAGAGGGTGGGAGAGGGTTGGGAGAGGGTGGGAGAGGGTTGGGAGAGGGTGGGAGACGGTTGGGAGAGGGTGGGAGAGGGTTGGGAGAGGGTTGGGAGAGGGTGGGAGAAGGTTGGGAGAGGGTGGTAGAGGGTTGGGAGAGGGTTGGGAGAGGGTTGGGAGAGGGTTGGGAGCGGGTGGGTGGGGGAGGGTGGGAGAGGGTTGGGAGAGGGTGGGAGAGGGTTGGCAGAGGGTTGGCAGAGGGTGGGAGAGGGTTGGCAGAGGGTGGGAGAGGGTTGGGAGAGGGTGGGAGAGGGTTGGGAGAGGGTGGGAGAAGGTTGGGAGAGGGTGGTAGAGGGTTGGGAGAGGGTGGTAGAGGGTTGGGAGAGGGTTGGGAGAGGGTTGGGAGAGGGTTGGGAGCGGGTGGGTGGGGGAGGGTGGGAGAGGGTTGGGAGAGGGTGGGAGAGGGTTGGCAGAGGGTTGGCAGAGGGTGGGAGAGGGTTGGCAGAGGGTGGGAGAGGGTTGGGAGAGCGTGGGAGAGGGTTGGGAGAGGGTGGGAGAGGGTTGGGAGAGGGTGGGAGAGGGTGGGAGAGGGTTGGGAGAGGGTGGGAGAGGGTTGGGAGAGGGTTGAGAGAGGGTGGGAGAGGGTTGGGAGAGGGTGGGAGAGGGTGGGAGAGGGTTGGGAGAGGGTGGGAGAGGGTTGGGAGGGGGTGGGAGAGGGTTGGGAGAGGGTTGGGAGAGGGTGAGAGAGGGTTGGGAGAGGGTGGGAGAGGGTTGGGAGAGGGTGGGAGAGGGTGGGAGAGGGTTGGGAAAATCTGAAACATTGGGCCCTTGTAGGGGGGCGGATAGTGGAGCTCACTTTGGAGCCTTCTAATTCTGTGATGGTGTGGTAAAATTCCACAAAACAAGGTTCTGATGAAAGCTGGTGGTTGGGGCTTTACATAGAGCCCCTGGTTGTGAAAATCTGAAACAGTGGGCCCCTGTAGGGGCGGGCGGATAGTCGAGCTCACTTTGGAGCCTTCTAATTCTGTGATGGTGTGGTAAAATTCCACAAAACAAGGTTGTGGTGAAAGCTGGTGGTTGGGGCTTTACATAGAGCCCCTAGTTGTGAAAATCTGAAACAGTGGGCCCCTGTAGGGGGGCGGATAGCCGAGCTCACTTTGGAGTTGTGAGCAAGCAGTGGCCTAGTCTTAATACTATGAGGAACTGACACTGAGCGAGTGGCAGTTGTTTATTCTTGTAAAGCAAGCAACAAGGTGTGGTTACCGCAAGGTGTGAGCGAACCCGCCTGGGGGACAAGACCCTTGGTTAGGACCCCGGGGTGGTCCAGAACCCAAGGGGTTCTAACACCACCTACGCGCGCACAGCCTGGCGAGCCACCCCTGTGGTCGCGTTTTGTTTACCTTGGTTTGGGCGAGTGGGCCTGTCTTCCCCCCAGGAGAAACCCTCGGCCCGCGGGTTTGCTCCTTTTTACCTCTCAACAACCAGAATCAAATAACGATGGACCCCAGCTGCACAGAACTAGCCCCATTATGTGCTTTGGGGCACAGCAACATCAAAATGCAAGTATCCGGGTTTGCGAGAACTAGCCCCCTTATCTGCTTTGGGGCACACCAACATCCAAATTCAAATAACGATGGACCCCAGCTGGACAGAACTAGCCCCATTATCTGCTTTGGGGCACAGCAACATCAAAATGCAAGCATCGGGTGGGGCAACAAGTAGTGGGGCAAACACAGCATCCGTCCCGCAATTGTGGTATTTCTGCAAAGGGGGGCAGGGGCAAAAAAAAAATTGCGATTTTTTTGCGGAACCCACTTTTGCGAAGGGCACAAAGCCAAAAATTAACATTTTTTTGTGTTTTTTTTTGCGGCAAAACAACACGTTGGACCGGGAATTAATTATTTCCGCAAAGGATTAGGATTGGCACGGTAATTACACCACAAACTGCCAACGGGAGGACGGGCCCACGGCCCTGGTAGTAACTACTTACCCAATTTACTTAATTCCACACAAGGACGGGCCCCTAGCCCTGGTTGCCCCTGGCCCTGGCCCTGCCCTAGAGGGAGGTGCAAGGCCTTTGACAGCCCCAGGATCCCACAAACGGCCGGGCGCAGGGCCCTTGATTCCCCAAAGGCGGGCGGATGGCCCCACCGCATGGCCCTTGTTCCCGACACATACCACACATACCTGCAGAGGCAGGTGCTGGGCCGCAAGCAGGTCAACAAAGCGCTCCACACATGCACGTCCTGGTATGCATATGCAGCAATGTTCGGCAGTTCCATTGATACGTTGGTTCCACGAGCACTTTTGCGTATGTACAGGTTGCACTGATGTTTGCCTAGTTACCCTTTTCTGGCCGTGTTTTGTCGGCCAAAACCTCTAGCCTGCATGTTAACGTACTGGGGGGTTGAGGTCCACAGGCGGCTGGACAGGCTTGCGGTACGCTGGCTCTCAATCGGCCAACCTGTCATGTCGTCCGTCAGCACTCATAGAGAGAGGGTCAGTGGTGTGTGTGTGTGTTAGGCTCAATCTCATTCATATAACTACAGACACTGTGGCGATAACGTGGCTGTGAGGGGGCCGCAGGCCCAGCCTCTGGTTCATACCATCCATAACCCTAACCACGTTCCTGTGAGCAGGAGTGCATAATGCGGGCTTTTGGTCGTGTACCGCAGCGGCAATGCAGCCGGCCGCTGCCCTGAAGATGAAGGTTCGATTCCTCGCTGAGGAGGAATATGAGGAGGAGATGCGGTTCCGGCGGCGCAAGCGGCCCCGGTGGCGGAGCGCGCTGCTGCAGGTGTGTTGTGGCTGGGGCTTTGCTTTTGCTGAGTCCCTGTGCTAAACCCATCACAGTAAAATTAGACATACCTTGCCGCCAGACAAAAACCTATGAGGACAAGACACGCCACCGATCCACCACCATGAAACTAGACAAAAACAATGAGGAGACACGCCACCCGACGCACCGGCGGTACCGGTGGTGGAGCGGGTTGCTGAAGGGGGCGGTGGCGGGGGCCTCGCCAACGGGCCCCTGGACGGACAGACGAACCGGGGTTCGAACCCCCGACCACGACGAGCGCCAGCCATGGCGCATACCACTAGACCGTCCATGCCTCTTATCCAAAGAGGCGCTAAATCATTGATGCTTCAGTGCAATATTGCATAAAATCCTCCTAGATGGAACCCAAGTATTTATTGTCACAACACAAGAACTACCCATTGCGAGCCGCCACAAGCCACGCTCCGGGAATCGAACCCCCGCCGTCCGGCGTCGGGGCCACTGATGATACCATTGTACTATACGGATGATACTGTACGCCTCGAAGCGGAATTCGCCGAAAAAGGCAATGGCACGAGTCAGTCATTTAAGTTTGCGATATGAGACACATGCCTCTAACCAAAAATGGCGCTTGTATCATTCATTTCTCGATGGAGTGACTCTCTCAGGGGGGAGGAAATGCTCCCAAGTCCGATTCTACTTCCGTCGTTTCCTGGTGGAGCTGACATCCGTGCTGAACTCGTTATCTGAGGAGAGGGGGCGGTCGCTCGGACTACCATCGGAGAGGTAGTCATCAACAATGCCGTGCCTGGGCGATTCAATGGTGGAGCATTCCGACTGGCTGTCCTGATCTGATGACACAGGACGCAGGTGCTGGGGCGGGGGCAGGGGCATGGGTATGGGCAAGAGCAGGGGCGGGAGCAGGGGCCTGGGCAGGAGCAGGGTCTGCCTGTTACCCTAAACCTCCCTTCACGAGACCGTGGGGGTTCACTATGGGCTGTGGGTGCCGGGTTTCCCTCATGGGTTCCGCCCCCCCTGTCTGATGTAGGGGGCAGAGCACAAGTCTGATATTGGGGGGGGGGGGGCAAAATCCATGCACTTGTCCAAAAGGTTGCCTATCCGGGGATCACATTTTCCAAGAAGACATGCAAACACAAAACGACAGTCTCTCATTGCAATAGCAGAATCCACTTAGGCCGCAGCCCCACCGAATTCACCAAATACGTCTCATGCGTACACAAAGGAAGCGGGTGGGTGGGCGGACCTTCAGGCTCTACCCAGTAGCAAAAACAATAATAAATCTGTCACGGGAGCAGGATATACATATAATCAAAAGGAAAACCACCATTAGCACAGCAACGGATGTTTTCCCAGAAGACATGCAAACACAAAACGACAGTCTCTCATGGCAATAGCAAAATCCACTTAAGCCGCTTTTCTTTAAGTGCTCAACATGTTAAGACTTAGAAATCACCACCAAAAATCCAAAAATCAAACTGAAACAAAAGCCAGCCCCTTGAACTGTAACCTGTCAACATTCTCTTTGACATAATTCCATCTCAATCTAGCTTGCCTTGACGCCTTCCTAACCTGTCAAGTAGTATTCTCAACAACTCTGCATAATGGATCCGCTGGTTGCAATTCTGACGGTATATATACCACATGTACAACAATACCAGACCTGCGCAATTGATGGGCCACAGCGGTGAGCACTCTGTTCTGGCGCCAGAGACCAGCTCTTGAACGGAGGTTGATTGTGTTCCACACTGCTTGCATGTTATCCTGTAGCATACACACGTGACTGAATTTTTTACGCGCTGCCATCCGTACTAAAATCCAAACACCAAAAATCTCAGCAACCTGTTGATTTACCACCTAGCTCGGACATTCAAACACTTGCCTTGACGTCCCATCAAACAGACCGACTCAATATCTCAATCCCCAATATGAGAGGTACTCTGCAACGTCTACCGACAGCCACTTCACAAACATCTAGCTGGGCGACAAGACACGGGGCATGCGAAATGTGGGTACAGCAAAAAACGTGGCGGTCACCATGGACCTCCACATATTATATGTGACACGCACATAGTCGGATCTTTCAAAAGCCAATAGATTATAAGGCACAACCCAACACGCCCCCCCCCCCTCTAGGGACCCACCGGCCGGGCTTTGGTTGGGGCCAAGGACCTCCCCCCCCTATTTTTGGGTCGAGAAGTTCAAAAAAATAGGAATTAGAGTGATTGGAGACGGTGGTGGGCCGCTATGACCCTTCAAAGTTGCTAAAAATAGGTATTTCTTACCGGGTGACATCATTCCCCAAAATAGCCTCAAATCCTAAAAATAGCCCTCTTCACATCACAAAACCCAAAAAACCCCCAGCCTATTGCCGTCAATCCCTTCCATTGGATCCATTAATCACCCTTTTGCCCCACTAGGGGCAGGGGAAGGGGCACCTATACCTCACCGTACCAATTTTGGAGCCAAATTTGCATATTTTGCCATTTTTAGTTCACTGGTTAGGACCCTATTTTTGGTATTTAAATCCTGAAATTCTGCCCTGCCACTGTCTCAGATCACTCTAATTCCTCTTTTTTTGAATTTCTCGACCCAAAAATAGGGGGGGGGGGTGTCCTTGACCCCTGCCTAACCCCGGTCGGTGGGTCCCTAGAGGGGGGGTTGGGGCGTGTCGGGTTATGCCGATTATAAATACCAGCCAAATAAGGCAAATATCCTCTCCCTGGCGCTGAACACAAGCCAATAAGTCCTAGTACCCGCTGCAGAAGTTGGACATGTACGACCTTCCCATACCACTGAAGCAGTGCAGCAAACAGCCTGGTCTGCAATACCTGGGAACTGCCAATACTTAAGTCCCTTAAATCCACCGGTTTTCCTAACTATTCAGTCACTTTCACAGGCTCAAGAACACTCTTGTGCGAAATGACAAAACCCTCAATGCGTAAATACTCCGCCAAAAGCGGACCACAAACCATCAACCATTCTTTATCCTCTTCCACAAACAAGAGGTCATCTAAATAGTGGTCAAAGTCCACCTCATCCCAAGACACATATCGTGCAGGCAATGGTAGTTTTCACAGAACCCCCCACCAAGATCTCAACAACCGTCTCCTGACATATCGGGAGTGAGAACCTCCACCCAAAAGGTAACGAGCGCAAATCGGACACACCACCCCTACCTTGGACTCCAAAACTACCCCAGGCATTTGATGGTAATTTCAATGAAGGATGTCAATTCGTCAGGTCCAATTTGATCATGTATCTATCATCCGCTCCACTCAACGGTAGTCGTGCCCACCTCACGAATTCATCTCGCAGTGTGAACAGATTTGGTAACTTCATGGGAGGGTTCGGACCATCAAAAAGCTTTGTTGCCGAGCTTACAGTTAAAAATGAAAGAACATTTTTCCTGTGTCTTAGGTATCACGAAAATTGGTGCACTGGGTTGCAGACCCCCACTTGGCATATGATCCGCAATAGGTACCAGGTGTCCCTGTTGTTCCAGTGCCCTCACCATGGCAAACTCAGCATCAGGTAATACTTTTGTTGGCACCTCCACATCGTGCATGGCCGAAATGGCCTCATCAGGCACCAACTTATTCCATATATCAACAGGAATCTGCACATCCCCTGCAACACCCAAACCCTCAGCAGCAACCTCCACTGGTACAAGTGTGTGACCCCTGGAGTCACATTCTGCCCCCCCCCCCTTGGGCTTGGGACTAGTGGGAGACAGTCCCAACAATTTCCTCAGGTAATCGGACACACCCACTTGCCTAACCGCTGTCAGCAAACTCTCTACCGCATCATGCAAACCTCCGGGCCGTGCAAACATTTGTGCTACGAGAAAAATGGCAAAAAGTCCCACCCAAAGATCCCGAAACGTCCAATTAGGTGGCAGTCGGACACGCCGTGCCAACTGCCACAGTTGAGATCGCCAATGACGCCGCTGCGTCGGTCTGGACGTCATCGGCACCCTGGTTTCTCAATCATCAAATTCCCGCTCCGCCTTTTCTCGCTGACTCCTTTGCTTTGGCCGCCAAACTCCGGACCCGGTCCACAACCGAACGTTTCTCCTCTCGAACAGCCCCGACCGAACTCCCGACGTCCTTTTTGGGAACCACACTTGCTCTGGCCTTTTGTCCCACATGTACTTTTCTCTTGGGCTCACATGATGCCTCCCCAGACCGACTTTTGGTTTTGGAAGCCACTGTCGGACTCTTGGACCCAGCTCTGGACCTCTTGGATGCATGATCTCCCGATTTGCCATCAGCCACCTCGACTGTGGTATGTTTAGCTCCTTGAACGACCTCTGAAACACCACATGCTCCATGTGCCCCAAGTACTGCTGCTCCAACCCCATTAGCGTCTGAACCTTCGGTTTCCCATCCATCATCATGGTCTCTGATGAAATGTCTTTGGGGCCAAAGTTCTTTAGCTCTGAAGGGTTCGAGGTCGTACCTCCACTTGGTCGGAACTCCAGGTATGATTCTAGGCCACGGCACCATACCTCCCGTCCACGGCATTGCATCCCAACGGGCCGAATACTTCCTGGCCACCCTGATGGATCTCCACCTACCCCACGCCATGAGCTCCGCCATGCTGCCTCCCGCTCGGACGAACATTGTCGCTCCCGCACATCTCCAGCAGTGCCATCTGAGGTCCCTGAATTCCGTTTCGCGGAGTAGCCTGGTCATCGGCTCTATGAGTTTCTTTGTCCCTCCTTTGAACACAGGTAATTGTGCACTTCGACCTTGTATCGCCATTTGGAGTCTGACAAAACCGATGAGCCTGCACACATACGATCCTGCCGGCCTCTTGATCCAGCGATCCTTTGTTTTGAAGTCGTAAAATCGGACGTACGCATTGCCTTGGTCCAAGTCGATCCCACGCACCGATGCTGCCTCCGATATCCGCAAATAGAATGCCACGGATAAGATGGCCAGCGCCACCACCAGTTTGTCTTCCGCCGACTGGACGCGTTTTGCCATGGCCTCCACAACTTCCACAGATCCCCAGCCCTGGGATTGACCTCGGCCCGCCATTCTGTCTTTCCCCCGCACCATCTGCCAGATACCTTTAGGCACGAACTCCTGGACCAGCTCCAATTCCTCGCAAAGCCTGCATGTTGAGATGATTTGCCGCATATTGGATGATGCCTGGTTAGTCGATGCCTTCGTGGCCAGGTACTGTCGTAACACTGCCAGCATCCCCTTGTCGGATGCCACATACTGGGCGGTCGCCAAATGCCGTAGGTGCCGTAGGTAGACCTCCAATGTCGAGGATGCCCCGGATGACAAGACGAATGTCCTCCACTACCCCGGGTCTTGGCGCCCGCATAGATCTTGTAGTTGGGATACACATGACTTGAACTCCTCCCCCCCCTCAGGGGCTCCCTGTTGGTCATCCGACCCATCTCGGGAACCCCCCTCGGAACTTCATTTGCGCCCCTTCCTGACAGACTTTCCCTTGCTGGAAAATTTCGAATGATGTGAATGTTCCGCCTTCACAGACACCTTCACAAGTTTTCCCAAAGCTGGGTCATATTTCACCGAATTTATCTCCTCCCAGGCCGCCACCAAATCCAGTATTTGATCCACCTCCAGTTTGACCCCAAGCTCAGCATGAATAGCCCCTGTAGCCGTGGGGACATTATGGCCAGCTACTGTCCATCTGATCGATAGATCTCCAACTAGGTTCACAACTTTTTCGCCAGGCATTCTCTTGAGCCACATCGGGAATGCCGTTTCAGAAAAGGCTCTCATTTGAGCCAGTTTCGGCGTCTCCTCCAACGAATTTTTCTTATCCGTCTCCGACATGTTGTACCCCGTCGTCCACAAAGATATTTGTCAGCCCAGAACTCTCCTAAGATAAAAGTACAATTCCGTGGCCTGGTTGCCACGAAATTCCAATCAGTTCAGGGTAGGTACAACAAAAACAACAGGGGGTAGACCTCCAGGCTCTACCCAGTACCAAAAACAATAATAAATCTGTCACAGGAGCAGGATATACATATAATCAAAAGGAAAACCACCATTAGCACAGCAACGGATGTTTCCGGGTGTCGCTAACGTGGACGTGTTTCGGGTCGGGGTCATTGGACGTGGGCACTGTCGAGAAAGCCGTTTGGCCAGGCTGTAGCAGCTAAATAGAATCGAGAATCGGAGGGAGAAGTGCGCCTTGGCTGGGTATGGTGCACCCCTCCCCCATTTCCACTTCCCAAGATTGGATTGCATACATTGCATGGAGCATGGCTGGGTGCGGGCATACCGCTCCACCGTCACAGTTTGTGGTGAATGTAAGGAGCACTATCGTCGTGAATGACACCCACACTTGTGGGAATGATATCATTTATTCGGAACATTTTGAGTGAGCCCATAGCTAGGTAGGGCAAGCGTAGTTTGCTCCACTAGTAGGACAAGGTGAACACAAGAAGGGGGATATTAGGTTCCTTTGCCAACCACACAATTCGAGAAGTTGAAAATCATTTTTGTCCACGCAACCACATTTAATATGGGAAGTGGGTGTGGCACACAGTGCTTGTCTCTCAGTAAAGCTGAAAACACATCCGAACAAATTCCTGGTCATTTGGTGCATCATGGGCCCTCATGCTTTGCTAATCTTGATTCATGTCATGAGTCCATTGTGGTCCCCCTCTAGGGGGTTCAATGGTCGGTACTAATAGACTGAATGTCCCCGCCATAGACACTTTCAACCATTAGTCCAGATGTTCACAATCGTAAGAGAACACAGCGTGTCCCCTTCTTGGTTGGGGTGCTCCACTATCTATGTACATCTCGTGTTGGTATGTACTGTTGTTGGTAGTACTGGCGCTGAGCAGTAGGCACTGCGAACCTGCAATCAATTGTGTTGGGTCAGTGGACCCTTCCATATAAGCGGCGCCCTAAGAAAACGGGCTGTATATAAACCATACGCTCCCAAGTCTCTGGTGCGAAGCATGGCACTCATTCGGCCTTCCTTTGACTTGAGGCTGTTTAGTTTCAGTGTGGAGGGAAGCACATACAAAGAAAGAAGCAAATATGCATTTGTGTCGTGCCGGCTGTGTGTTTGCTGTGTCATAGTATGGGTGTGGTGCCATGTGCTTCACTGGAAGCACCCTGGACTCCAACGTCGCTGGTCCCAGGTTCGAACCCCAGTGCCCGAGCCGCCGATCAAGCGGAGCGGCGGCTCGGGCAAAGGCAAGCAATGGGTGGGGTGGCATCCTCCCGTCGGGCGTGGGCGGTGGTGGGGCGCACTGCTGCAGGTGGCTGGGCACATTTTTCCTATTTGGCGTATGTGCACAATTCTGATGCTGCCCGGTAGGAGGAAAGTGATAAGGCCATAGCGAAAAAATAGATGGAAAAGCGGGCGGGGCCCCAGTCCCTGGTCGGGCGAGGCCGGTGGGGGGGAGCACTGCTACAGGCCGGGTTCGAACCGGCGATCTATGCGACGACAGTTGCCGATGGTAACCACTATGCCACACTGCCTCCCATACCATATGGGTGGCGTGGGGCGGTGACATGGTGTGGACCCCGTGTGGTACAAAGCCATGTGGGACCAAAATTCATCAGAACTGTAATCAGACACTGGTGGGGGGGGACCAGTCGCCTTGGAGTAGCTCAGGGTCAATCCTGCGGGAGAGATACGTGAAGGCGTCCATAGCCTGACTGTCCGGCGCGTCTTTGTGGGGGGAAAAATTCAAAACTTGCACAACCGAGTCCAGCTCGGCATCAGTCACCTCTCATCACCTGCGCTGACGCTTGATGGGGGGAGTGTAAGTGGCCACGGTGAAATCACGTGACGGGGTCTTGAGTACCGGACACCTGGGGTGGGAGAGCCTTCCCTGGTCCGCCAATCTGTCAGCTTCGTTGTTCCCTAGGATGTCCACATGGGACGACACTTTAATAAACTTGATGGAGCCTGTGTGTGTGCTGAGGGTGTCAAGAAGAAGTTCCCAGAGGGGAACATTAGAAACCGGACCACTGCTTCCCGTCCATCCCCTGAGTTTCCACCGGTGTGCCGCGCCTGTGGCTCCTAGGAAGACGTACTCACTATCGGTGCAAATTGCGACTTTACCAAAAGTAAAGATTTGTAATGCTCGAATCACGGCCAGGAGTTCTGCCGTGTTGTTTGTTTGTCGGAAGTGGACTGGGACATATGCAGAAATGCTGATGTCAGGATGCGTGTAGATGCCATATCCTGCTACCCGGCCCACGCCTTCCGTTTCGGCGGATGAGCCATCTGTGAAAACCAGGGTGTATCCGTCCGCGGTGAGGGTGTCGAAAACTCCTTCCAGCTCCGCCGCCCGTTGTTGTTTGCGCAGTCGGCGCGCTGTTTCTTTTTGTTTTTTTTTGCTGGGCGGAGGGGTGGGGGGTGTGACACGTAGGTGGGGGTGTTGCAGCACTCCATCATGGAGTAGCGATTGTAGTGCTCTGATGAAAAGATGCAGGTCGTGATCCGAAATAGGAATATTCAAAGGACAGGTAGCCCACAGTTTCAAGGTGGCTATCCAAATAGAAACAAAGCGGGTCCAGGTAGCAACATATTGGCGTTGATGTTTTTTCTTTTGGCGGACCTGCCAATTGGCATATACCGCCGCCCAAGCCAGGAAGCCTGACGGGCACTGGAAAGAAAACTGCAGGGAAGAAGAAAGCAGGGCTGTTGGACATTCCTCAGCAGTGGCCGTGGGAAAGCATTTTGCAATAGTGTTGAAGGCGACTTTGAGTAGGGAGCACTCCGTGCGCGCGTGGTCAATTGTTTCTAGCTCACCGTCAATTGGGCACCACACATCATCCGGCTTCTATTCCTTTTGTCGCTCCCCCACAGGGAGGCGGAGCCATAGCACCTGTCTGATGAAGTCTTTATGTTGTGCAGGAACATTGAGCGAGTGGAAGGCCTTCCACACCTCAGGCTGCCTTGGTGCGAGAGAGGTAGAGGAGCAAAGAAACAAGACCATGGATTTCGTGGTCCAGCGTGACCAAACATCCGCCCCTCTAGGGGGGGGGGGGGGCAAAATGGGGGATCAACAGTCGGTTCCGATAGACTGAATGTCCCCGCCATAGACAAAATGGGGGGCCAGAGGGGTCATTTTGGCTATGTTACCATCCCACAGGCAAGTACTGATCGCGGGGGGGGGGGCATATATTTTATGGCATAAGCCAAAATCTCAGAATTCAACAACTGGACTACGGGGCTTAGTCATGCCAAATAGTTGCACTGTGCACGCACTACACCGCCTCCCCCCCATCCCCAAGATAAAAGACGTCACCGCAAAGCTTCAAGAGGTCAGCATTCATTGCCCTGTGTCCTGTGGAATACAAAAGAGACATCATAACAACATGCCATGGCAAAATAATGCCCCGCATAAGGCTGCACCCCCTCCCCTCTGAGGAGCATTGCATGGGAAGGTTTCTGGCCCCCAACCCCAAAACATATTATGAGTAAGTGTGCCAACCCAGAGCCCTTTTCCCTGCTATGTGCCATGAGATCTGCCGCGCACAATTCGGGCCTGTGATCATGAGTTCCAATTCACGGAAAACTGCTGGCTAGAAGTGCACGATTTCTTGTCAATCAATCATGCATGCACCGGTCAACCCCAATGGGGTTGAGGCAGAATGCCTATGTCCCCACAAGGCGGAAAACCTCTTCCAACACACTCACGCAACAGCAGATTGCGCTTGGCCACGGCCACCAATCACCCAGTATATGAAGACCCTTGTGACACCTGCATAAATGCATGGGTGTTTCCTCCCTTCCTCCATGGCTAGGTTTCATTGTGTCGGCACCACACGCAGTGCCCACGCACTGCGCACACAGTGCGCTTGCAATGCGCACGCAGTGCACCAAATTGGCCATGGGGCGCTCGAGTGCACAAAACATATTCGGAGGATTTGTTAGTGTTCCGGGCACCTGCCAAACCAATGGCAAACCTTTGAGCTTCACATTGCCTCAGGACATTCCACGACCCTCCAAGAGTTGACAACAAACATCCAATATGCACCATAAGTAATGCCAGTCGTCCGCAGCCCTTCGGAGATTAGAACGGGCGCCAAGAAGCACCCTGAAGCCACCAACAATAAATAGTAGTCATCCAAAACCATCCAAGAATTTTAATAACATGCATCTAGTAGCCCCTGGAAATAATATAAGTCATCCAAAATCCCGCACACATGTGCCTTAGGCAAGTCTTTGCACCCAACTTGTAGCAATATGCAGCACTATGTGGGTCGTTATTGATAAACCATGCTACCGAATCGCAATGATCCGAGAGTGCGGATGGACAGTTCATTGCTGGCGCATAAAGAGAATCCACAAGAACATTGTTTCATAGAGATAGCACAGCAATGACCATGAAGGTTGGAATCCGATTTGGAGTGTGTAACAACCCACCTGCTGATTTGTTGCATTGTGAATATACACCACATCCGGTCATTCCCCATCATCATAATCCGGCATCCACCTATAACAAAGAACGTGCAACGAAACCGGATAAAAATGGGCTAAAATGGCTGAAAAGGGGTGACGTGGGTGGCAATTGAAATGTGCCACATCCTCAATGCACAAGAAGCGGTAAAAATGCTGTTATGGAACAACCAACTAGTGAAAAAAGGCCAAAACTAGGGTTCAAGTAGCTGCCAACATACAAAAGTTTGCACTCCGTGCGAACTGCAGGCGCACTGCATGCACAGCATTCCCCATGTGTGCATAATGTCTTCCCCCTCGTATAAGCTACACAAAAATCCCAAATGTCCCTACGCATACTGTGCCCTGGACAATGCCCTAGACCCCTAGGGTCAAAAAGAGAAGATTGCATGGTGATTTGGTGCAAGAAAATCGAATATTATGCACAAATCCCCTCAAAATCAGAGCTATGTGGGTTCAAGTGGGCGAACACTCACAACAAGTGGTTCCATGACCCTATGGCTAAGTGTTTGCACTGCGTGCGCACTGCGTGTGCACTGCGTGCGCACTGCGTGCGCACTGCGTGCGCACTGCGTGCATATTGTGCACGCAGAGGCTAGGATACTCACCCAAGAATACCTGTCACCTGTTTACTAGGGGGAAGACTGAAAGGTGTCAATACCATAGGGTTGGCCAGGTGTCCATCGATACTTCTGGTTGTAGTTATAACCAACAGCATCGTCGAAGAAGAACTGTCCGGTCCTGGTGTCGACTCACCACCATCGAGTATCGGCGATCGAGAGCCTTCGAGCGACGATGACCACGTGGACTTCTTTGCAGCTGTGGACGTGGCCATACCGATCGATGATCTTGAGCATCTCGGTTCGAGAATCACCTTGAAGTCGACCAAGGTTTTGGTGCACGTACTATCTGTCCGGAAGAGTACTCTGCAGGGCGAATCGAACCGCCTCTACGGATACGAGGCTCGCTGCAGTGTCGACAATGACGACGTCGAGATCCGGGTCGTGTCGACTGTGTACACTTTGTCGATGGGCCTCTTCTAGGGGGAAATGGTTGACAATTCAAATATGCCACATCCCAAATGCTTGGGAAGCCAAAAAAACCCTGGTACGGAACCAAAAACTTGTGAAAAGGGGCCAAAACTAGGGTTCGAGTATTTGCCGACATCCAAAACTTTGCACTGCGTGCGCACTGCGTGCGCACTGCGTGCATGGCATTCCCTATGTAGCTAGCAAATTTGTCACCAAACCCATGTCTTATGTGGCCGCACTACGCTTGTACCGAATCAAATTAGGTACCAAAATAATACGGTCCCTACACCCGCTGTAGCTTGGCCATAGAACAGTGGAAAGTTCAGCGATAGGTCCCCACCGACAGACCTACGCCCTCGATCACCAAGTATCACGCGGCGGAGCCGCGACACACATTGTCCCATCTGTTCAGCGAAGCGCCACAGCTCATCCTCGGATACGGCGCCAAAGGCGCCGCCACAGTTCGTCAGGATAGGTCAGGTCGCCCTCCCTAACCCTCAGGAAGAACTGGGTTGAGCTGGCTGGAACCTCCAAAAAGAAAAACCGCCCCCCGTGTCGACCGCTACGATGAACCCCCAGCGGCCTGCCCACCGGGATTCGAACCCACGACCCATGACGTGGGAGACAAGCGTGTTTCCGATATGCTACCGTCCGACGTACTGTGTACCGGCCTTTCGAACCACCAGGTCATCCCCCCCCCCCCGTAGGCCCCAGCGGCTCTGCTGCGGTTTGCACTTAGTGCAGACCTTCAAAGCTCAGATCAACCGTGAAGGTCGATCCCCGGCAGCGTGTCCGCCGCCTTCGCCACCAAACGTGGCATGACGTGGGAGCCCACTATAGCTTGGACAAGGGCGTGGCTTATACAAGGGGGGAGGGGTACTGCGCACAAAACATACCACTCAGCAAGTTGACCAGGGGTGTGTTGATTACACATTTGTCATAAGTGTCCATGTGCTTAAGACATACATTTTACACACAAAAACAGTAACCCTATTTTCCCTGTGCATGCCAAGCAAAAAGAACAGTACCATCAAAGGAGAGCATCAGCATGACATATCTTGCTTGCAATCCCGCAACTCTGCATTTCATACCCATATACCCAAAGAGTATCAAGGAGGTTTGGGTCATGGGACCCAATTAAAACAGCAAAAAAAGTAGCAATGCGGGTGACAGATCATGCCTCTTGGCAGATCAGCGAATCTTGGTGGTTTTCACCAGCAAACCACTTGTTCTTGTCCAAGCTACTGCCGAGAACCTTGCCCAGTAAAACCGAGCTGCTTTACCAGCCAGGTCAGTGCAGCTAGTGTGGATCTGCATCCCTAGCTATGCCCTGCAGTGCCGCAATTGCTGAGATGCAGATGATCTCACCAATTGCAAACCCGTTCAAAGCCCTTGAACCATTTTTGAAGAGACTCAGTGGTCTCCTGCCTTGTTGCCAGAGCAATTCCTCACAATCAGCAAGTGAGTTCTTTTAGCTTTCAACTTTTGTGTCTGCATGCTTCAGGAAATGAAGACATTGCATTGGTTCCACCCCGACTTGGCTTCTGTTTCC
This sequence comes from Eutreptiella sp. 'Long Island Sound 2002', assembly GCA_964036045.1. Lineage (NCBI taxonomy): Eukaryota > Euglenozoa > Euglenophyceae > Eutreptiales > Eutreptiaceae > Eutreptiella > Eutreptiella sp. 'Long Island Sound 2002'. The sequence continues at coordinate 114,887,134 of OZ038383.1, forward strand.
CTCGGGTGCGGACAAGACGCTTTGGTGCTGTCTTCGCCATTCAAAGGTATACCTTGTCCTGCTGCCCCTGGCTGCCCCCATCCTGCAACAAGATGGCAATCTTCCAACATAGCTGTGCAGCAGCTGTATCACGCCGCCAAAGACGACTGATGGCAAATTGAACGCTAACGTGGGTCAATGTACAGGCAGACAGCTGCAGACTGGGTATTCATGAGGGAGCCCAATCTGGATCGATGGCTGCATTGTTCAATCAGGTGGGTTGAGCGTGTGCAGACCTTTGTATGTAGAGACGGGCAAGACCGGTCTCAAAGCCGCTGGCCATTGTGGGGGGCATTCGGACCCCAGATGCTGATGCAAAATATCACCCTTGGACCAGCACACAACCAGGTCAGCACGTACATGCAGCGTGGGCAAACCGGCTTTTGTGGACATGCATGTAGAATTGTTGATGGTATACCTGTGTGTGTGTGGGGTGCCCTGGTCAGTCTTCCCCAAGTATGCCTTCAACCCAGAAGACCCAAAACTGCTGTGGGCAGCCGCGGTATTGTACATGAGGTACCACATATTTTTTACCACATAATATAGTATGGACATGTGCAAGCAGACCAATGCTCTGCAATCCATAAGAACTTCGGGAAAACCGGAACCATGCCTCAGAGCTGTGCTGTCTTGAAAAAATTGTTTGGTTTCGGGCCATGGCAAGCTGGCGAAGCCTGCTTAGCAGAAGGCACTCCAGAAGTCTCTTGGAATCAAGGATCAGAGCTGTCCGATGCTACACTTTTCCTACAAGGCGATGTGGTAGTGGACATGACACATAGTGACGATAAGCTGATTCTGACACCAGGAAATGCTGTCCTTGTTCTGTGTTGTCCTGAAAATTACCCCATGACTCAATTAGGGGGGTGTTTCTGCATAGCGCGGGCACAGCACGCACACAGCGATCAATGGTAAGTTAGCTTTCCCGTGACCACCCTGAAAGCCACCCACCACTGGGGGAGCATATGTCCACAGGGCAAAAACAGTGGATTCAGACAGCAGTCTGGCATTTTCAGTGTGAAACATAGGTTGCTTAAACTGATTATCTGAGTTTTGCGACTGAGTAAGAATCTGAGCAGTCCAGTCTATGGGAACACAGCAATTACCACAGTCACCTTAGCCATTGGGGAAAACTGGTCCAAAATAGCCTACTTTTCACACAGCGCGCACAGCACATGGTGCGTCCCCTGGGACAAGCTGGGAATCGCCATCCAACAGTTATCCTCGAGCAGAATAATCGTTAATTGAAAAGATGGAACCTGAATTCCAGAATGGCTGCTCAAAAATGGGGCCAGCAGTCATGTCATGCTGGGAGATATCAGCTTTTTTGGCGACTCATACTGACAGGTTGGAGAATCAGGACCTGAATGCCAAGGTTTGCATAGTGTATCGATGAGGTGCGCCCGCTGCTTTCTTCGGTTGCCAGTTTGAGAGCAGGCCACTGTGCACCGGTGCAAGGGTGGAACGAGGTTGCATCATTTTCTATGACCTGTCTACTAACACATGAAGGCAGCATTGGGGCACCATCTCGTTGCCTCCTTGTTTTGGTCGATGTGCAGTTGCCCCAGGGTGTACATTTGGGGGGTATATCCACTGCATGAATCTGAGGCCATATCTTGGTGGACCACTTCGTAGGTAAGATTACCTAAGGAATGTGCGAGCCTCCACCTGTAGGCACATCAATCAGTCTACGTGTGTACTGAATACTGTGAACAAGGTACGCCATCACGCATGCACATGGTGCAGATCTCTTTTGGATACTCATGTATTGTGCAGATACAAATATTTGAATATGGCTTGGGGGACATACTGGTGGAGCAGGTCACCATTGATTGCATGCCTTTTGGACAGGAGGCCTCGATTTCCAGAAGGATTGCCCGGTCCCATCAGCCACTTGGCATGAGGATGGTGGTGTTCCTGTCCATGCCACAATACCCTCCCCATGGTGGAAGCCCTTCAATGGCAGCAGAACCAACAACACGCCTCTGCAGGCACAGGGCCAGATGGACACAAGCACTGCAGAGGTCCGACAACAGAACAATTGTGGGAAAGGGGTTCAGCAAGATGGAGCTGCACACACTGTGTGCACACCAGGCGTCTCTTACCAGTCGCTACCATGCAATTTGTCCTTCATTCATGTTGGCTTTCACCCTCGCCTCATGAGACTGTGGGTGTCAGCAAGTATCTTGGTTGTAATGCCTCTGAGGCTCTTGAGTATGGTATGGCAATGCAGACCTGAAACACCAGGACCAAGGAACTGTTTCAGTCCACTCTTGTTCACTCCCGTGGCACTGTGTGTGTATGATGTCTGGTGGACACGAAGACAAGCATGTGACTCCTGAAATATGCCGGGCTGAGAGTTTAATCGGATATACCTCCCAACTACCTGTGGCCTAAAAAGGCACAAGACATGTTCTCAGGGATTGTTGTTTGGGAATTAGAGCCGAAACCACCCAACTGGTTTACATGCTCCAGGGGTGGGAAGGGTGTCAGGTCAACCACCCATCTCAACCCATGCACAACCCGAGTCCACTGGAGTCCACTGCTGCGCTTGGGTATGACCGTGGAAGTATTATGTGCTAAGCGTGGAAGTACTAAGTGAACACCGGATTAACGTTCTGCCTCTATTGCTCCCTCCCTGGGGCATACAGGAGAAGACAGCTATTGACCTGCTCTTGCCCCGCTTTGACTGAGCCGACCTGTGCATGGACTGTGGCATCAAAGACGGAGTACGATGTCATGCAAAATGCACATCTCTCAGCAATAGCATCCTCGTGGTACGCAGCCTCCCTTCCACACCGGCAGTCCACATTGTGCTGTGCGCGCAGGGTGCATACACCGTCACGCGGTGCGTGGTGTACACACTGAGCACCGGCGATGCCACTGGCGAGCGCAAATGCGCCCCAAAAATGCCTGGCTTCTGTGCCTCTGAGTGGCTCAGTGATGCATCCCACGGCGCTTTGTGGACGGCACGCCGGGAGGGATTCACCTCTGGCAGTAAGGTGCCCGGCAGGCTACGTAGTGATCACCCTTGGCTGTGAGACAACACAATGATGACTTTTCAAGGTTGGTGCTGCAGCCACAAAAAGAGCTTGTCAATGCACTAGTATGGCTTTTTGGTTTGGAATCCGGGTTCAACACGGGACACGAGCATGCCATGCTCCATGGCCCGTGCTGGCGTTGGAGGAGGCTCTGTAGGCACCCTGGGTCAGGGGTTCGTGGAGGAGGGAAAGGAGGTGAGCAGCACAGTGTAAGTGTGCTCCCTCTGATGGGGAGACCCTCCACCCACTGCATATGCACTCCAGTGAGTGCCACGCCTAACGGCTCTGGTTGGATGGTACCGCTTTGAAGTGCGTGTTCCAGACGGGACACAAGCATAGTGTTCGCTTGCGCTTCCAATGCAATGGTTGAGAGGGGGACTGTACAATCACATGTGGCGAGAAAGGCGGTGGTTGCTGTCATAGCAAGGGCCCGGTGATGTCATTTGGGTGTACAAAGGGCTGTGTTCTTTCGTCGGACACCCGTTTGGGACGTGAAGGTCATGAAAAGGCACATCGTCATCACACGAAATGGGTGTGTACAGGCCTGAAAGTGTAGTCAGTCATAATCATAATCATCAAAACGTGTCGCTTTTTTTTTAGAGTGACTTTCGAAGTGCTCGGCTGTTTGAATGAAATAGTACAGAATTTGGGTTTGCGAAAGTACTTGGGGGAAACCTCCCGTCATCAAAAAGCATCAGAATTTGAACTACCGACCGAGGTGCGAACCCTTTGAAGAGGCCCCAGGGTTACAACACCTGGTGGGTGGGATTTCCAAGAGGAGGGGGGGGGGGCTTGTGAGTCAGCAAGGGGTTACACGTTAGAAACCTTACGGTGGGGTATGCTATGCGAACGACCCCCAAAAAGGGGGGGGTGTACGACACCTGCGCCTGTGCTTAATCTAACAACCTCTCTTCAAGGTGATTTCACTACAAAAGACAACTAATTTGTATCCCATCTGCTGCGGCTTTGCTTTCTACACAAGGTGCACACCCCAACAAACACTCACACCCCAACAAACACATACCACTTCTACCCTGGCCTGGGCCGCAACAATCATGCCAATTCTGGCCCAGCCCCTGTTCTCCAGCAAACCCATCTTGCTTCTGCATATACATGTCCCCATGAAAAGTGTTGTTCGTGTTGCCAAAATGTTGGTTCCCATGCAGTCTGTTGCCAAGCAGTGTTAGGCTCTGTAAAGCTGGTATGTGTTGCACATGTGGTCCACCTCTGCTGAGACCGCGCACATCTTGTGTGTCAGTGCATTGGCATTGACGTTGATGAGCCAGAGCCCTCTGCGTCCAAACAGCCCACATCCGATAGGTTGTGGCTTCGCGATGACTAAATCTGCAAAAAGCTTCACTATCATATACACAAAGCATGTATGATGGTGCATGTCTAAGATGTGATTTCAAATGTGATCGCTTTCACGGCCAACCGCCAACCGCCAACAACTGCCAACCAACAACCGCCAACCGTCACCAACTGCTAACTGTTGTTGTCTTGTGTATTGCCCATGTCTTGACCATGAAGCAGAGAGCAGCCCCATGAAGGTTCGTTTCTGTTGGTGTAACGAAGGCCTTTTTCTTTCCTTCTTAAGCGATTGGTGGCGGTAGGCGGTTGGCGGCGGTTGGCTGATTGGTGGTTGGTGGTTGGTGGTTGGTGGTGGTAGGCGGCTGGCGGGTTGGCGGTTGGCGGCGGTTGGCTGATTGGTGGTTGGTGGTTGGTGGTTGGTGGTGGTAGGCGGCTGGCGGGTTGGCGGTTGGCGGTTGTTGGTTTCTGGGGGCTGTCCTGAAGGGCTGTCCGTAACAAAACAAAATTTGGGCTTTTTGAACACCCCCATGGTGCAGCAGTACCAGTCCCTGTCCCAGCTACGGCAAACTACCACACAGAATCGGTGTACATGGCCACATCTTACGCACACACTGATAGCATGACTGTTTGCTCAGATAATGGGGATTGAAACTGGCATATGGGACACAAGCTTGTGGGGCATATTGCAAACAATATCTTAATCGTTTGTGCTGAGGTTCAATGCAGTGACCACACTGGCCTGCACTCCTGGTGGCCCTGACCCCCCCCCCCTCTCGGAACCTTGCTGGGGCATGCAAACCACTGTGGAAAGTGAGGCTCTGGACCCTCACAAGGGCACCGAGCACAGGCCGGCAGACAAATTCTGGCGGCCCCCCAAAACACTGCAGGATGCCGCCAACCCTGCGATCTGAACATGAAGCCTGTGTGTCTGGTGCCATCGGTTTGGGCTGGTGCCGAATGGGACGAGAGTTGAGATGACCGCACTGCATAGAGCTCGGACACACACGTGCTCAGCCATATGACATGGTATGGTCGTCACCCAGACAGACTGCATGCAGCACAGCAAAAAAAAATTATGGCTTGGATGAGGGGGGTGGGTACTGTCACAGCGCAACCCGGGCACATATGACGGGATGGTTGGGTCAATGTACAGAAAATGGGGAGGGAGGTTGTCAACGATGGCGTGCACCACCGCGAGGTGTGGACAACCCGGCCTCTGTGACGCCCCATTCAGCTTGATTGACGTCAAGGAAGGGGCGGGACGCGAGGTTGAGCACCACACCACACGACCAGAGGGGGCGGTAGGATGCCAACCCAAGGGAGAGGGGGGGGGGGGGCGTCCTGCCAACAGTTTGACTTCCGCATTGCCATACCCTTCGGTACAAGTTCAGGTCGTCCACCGGGGAGCTCATCTATCATACATCAGACCAAAATAAATTGGCGTTTGGTGCAGCCCAGTCGCAACATCGTTTGTACAGACAATACGAATGTCGCCCAATGGCACGTCTCAGGATATTTACATAGGACTTTCAGTGTTGTCGAGCATTGCACAGTATCGGAGGGTTGCAGCTGAAGGGTGCAGGCCCATGGCACACCGATTCAGAGGGCATGCCACATGCCCTGCAGCTGGCTTAGTGCTTGATGATGGGAAGGGACTGGATTGGAAAAGGCATGCAATACTCTCCATTTCTGCACCATGAAAACTGCACCATGAACCGATCCCAGAATTCTCAATGGAGGAGATGAGGGTGAGTGGTCTGGGGCCAGAGCTGAAGGACCCTGAGGGAGAAAAAAATCCTGTGGTACCGAGTTGCACCCCCCCCCCCCAAAAAAAACCACACATCCGGCGACCAGCAGCTGCTGTTAATCTCAACGGCCACACGATGCCAGCCCGTGCGGTCCATGGAATGCTCCGCCACCTGCCCTGTTTACCCTCAATTCCGTTCCTTGCAGAGCGGCCTGTCAGAATCCCAGTCCACTGCGTCTAGAATGGTGCCAAAAGCGTCATCAGTGACCCAGACCGTCACCGAACCTGCCTGACCCCCTAACGACATGCGAGCGCCACCCACCCACACGGCCAGTGGGGAGATGCTGGCAGGACAGACCATCCACGGGCAGGTTTCACCGCTGACATGACAGACAGGGCACTGTCAGGAAGGCGAAGGATACGATGGAACGGGCTCCACAAGGAACACCGTGAGCACCATAGCTCACACAGGGGGGCGTGCCGTGAGCGGTCCTGCGGCTGGCAGGCCTGGACAGCCCTATGCGATCGCACACTTGTGGCGGGGCTTCACTCGTGCAGCGAGGTAATGCTGATGCGCAACGGCCGTGTTTCGGTGGTCATGAACGGGCTCTTGGGGGGGATCATGATGTACAACCAGTAGAACTGCGGGATCAGGGGGCACAGCCGCAAGAGGAACCTGGAGACAGATGGGGATGTGCACTGGCGCGGGTGCAGCGGCATACGCCGAGCCCGGCACGCCCAGATCCCTGTGGAACCCTTCTGCTGGCCGCTTCCCCCCACAACAGGGAGCATGCACTGGGCAACAGGAAGGCAGGTGCTCACCCACCAGGTCGTTGCTGCAGGGGCTGGGACCCATGGCTGGACATACAGTGTTATGTTGTCGAGGATGGGGCTCAATGGTTGGTACTGATTGACTGAATGTCCCACCATAGACACTTTCAGCCATTGGTTCAACGGGTTCCATTCTGAAATGTGCTCATCAATCACTGCAGTGCACACTGCTGTAGAGGATAGGGCCGCAATTGGTCAGGTATGGACCCGCCACTGTCGCTCCAGCCGCGCCTGCCCCACGGCCTTCATTGCTCTCTCAGTTCATCACGTGTTCATCCGGCCAGTGGCCTTGCTTGTGTTCCAAACAGTTCCATATCCCTGCCTCCCTGGCTGGGGTAAGAGCTGTGGGCCTCAGGTTCTGGGCTTTACCGCCTGTGGACACTGCACACATGATACTGAGTCCGGGTCGTGGCGTGTATGTGGTGTTCCATGTTTGGGTTTTGCGTTACCTTGGCTGTGCTTACATGTGCTGGCCCCTCTTGGCCACAGACCCTTGGCTTCGTGTTCCCGGGGTCATGGAGGGCTCGCGGTGCGAGAAGTCAGAGGTTAGCCGGTTTGGTTGCTGCCACCAACCCTGGCAAGTCTTGGCGGTCCTTAGGGCTGAAAAGCCCCAGCGGGTACTGGAGTGTTGGAGTTAGTGGGCACATACAACATTCAGTTCACTGGGGGTGGGGCCTATGCAGCCTACGGTGGCCGTTGTCTGAGCGGTAGCGCACCCGGCGCCAGCCGTGTTGGCGCCGGTTCGAGCCCCGTTGCCGTCAGTCGACGGGTGAGACCTGCCATCGATCCATTCGAGTACCGGTGGCGGCGCGCGCTGCTACAGGTGTGTGGTGCCACAATTCGTTTTCTTTTTGGGGGGCGGGGGTACCTGGTGAAAAAATAGACGAGACCTCCACCCGATCCGCCGGTACCGGCGGTGGCGTGAGTTGATGTATGGGTGGGTGGTTCCAACGATGCCCACTAGAGAGCTCTACGTGCAGGGGAACTAGGGGCATTCCCCGGATATCGAACCTCCGCTCTGGACAACTGAAGACTACCGCTCTCTCCATTGGGCCGTCTATGTCTCTTACCATCTTTCCAGCTCAGACACTTGGTGGGGGGTGTTCAGGGGGTGGGGTTGTTACCCTCGGAGATGTGCATGCTGCAGGACAGCGTTTCTGCGTCTTCGGTGGTCACCGATAGCCGGTCTGGTGTTATGCACCTGGAGTTATTTGTACTGCATCGGTCAGTGGACGCCGTGTCCGCTGTGGCTGGGCTGTCTGGCTCCGTCCCGAAGGCTAGGGGGGCAGGGGATTGCATAGCCACCAGGTTCACGGAGCTCAGCAGGTTCCGTGACTCTCTGGGTGTCATCGGGGAGGGGGGGAGCGGGGACCTGAAGGTCGTGCGTGCTGGCCCCTGTACCCGCGGTGTGACTGCGCCGCGCGCTTGTTTTGATGCTGGGGTTGGGGGGAAGAGGGCGGGCAGTGTGTGTCTCTGGAACAGGACTGGCGTGTAAGGGGGAAAGGGGGGTGACCGGATGCGGCGGTGTTTCCGCCCAAGGGTGGGATTCAGGATTTCGATGCCCGGGACCGAGGGGTCTGGTGTTCTTGGTCGCCGGGGTGTGCCGTCCATCGGCCCACTCATGCGGACCGGCGTCCGTGGTGCACCTTCCACCGGTTCCTCCGCGTATAGGGGCTAGGGGGGGGGGGCTCTTCGGGCATCTCCGGCGGTCCTTGGTACAGCACTTCCAAGGAGGGGGGTTCCTCGTCCTCGGGCGCCGTGGGGCCTGCCAACACATACCCCCTCAGCAGGGGGGACCTTCGTCTTCCCTCGTCCGCCAGGGTGTCTGCCTTCTCATTACCTCTGATCCCTATGTGGGAGGGGACGTGGAGCCACTGTACCTCAGACCCTACTTTCTCCAGGATGTCCAGGACGTGTGTCCACAGGTCCACGTGCCGGGCTGGACCCGACGTGGTTTGCTAGCCGTGGCGCCGCCACTTTTGAGCCCTCCCTAGCAGCCCATCCACCACATAGGTGGAGTCAGGACAGATCAGGGACTGTGTTCCTGGTCGGTGGCCTTGCAGGGCCGCCAGGGTGGCGCGCAGTTCACCTCTATTATCGGTTTGTTCCTCGTCCATAGGGAGGGGTTCCGCCACATCCCTGGGGTCTCCGAAGAAGACTCCATATCCCCCCACTCGCTCTGCTGCAAGATGCAGCTCTGAGGAACCATCCGGGTAGATGATCTCCCAGTTCTCTTGTTTATACCGTGCAATGACGTCCTCAAAATACTCACGCAGGGCCACCTCGTGCCCTTGTTTACGTGACCTCTTGCGTGCTGGGTAGTGGAGTGTCGGGGGGGGGGGGGGGGGAGCCTGGTTGGTTGGCCCGGGGGTGGTCCAGTAGTCCATCAGGGCCGTCCAGCTGGTCTAGTCCATGCAGCAACATTTTGACTTCAATGTGTGGCAGTGTGGGGGAGGGGTGCTCCATCCAAGGCTCCATGGTGTTAATCCATAGGCGCAGAAAGTGGTTCCAATGCGGGGGGCTGGGTTTCGGGTTGAACTTGTGCGAGCATCGCAGGCGCCAATGGGCGCGCACCGCCGACCACATGACTAGGCCCAGGGGGGAGGACAGAGAGAGGGCTGGCATCGAGGACAAGATTTCCTCTGCATCGTCTATGGCGCCGTCGCCTACCTGGACGGGCCCCATACACTGGGTGGCCAGGCGGAATGCAACCGGCAGGTACCGGCATTGAAGTAGTGTGTGCTGTGACGTTTCCTGCTGGGCGTCCAGGGGGCATGCCGTCCCCTAGGGTTGCCACCCTGCCAACCTCGTTCCCACTGGCAGTTTGCGCCACAGTGCCTGTTGGATAAATGTGACGTCGGCATCCGGTAATTGGACCCTAGCCCATTCTTTCCATGTTTCCAGCGTCTGTCTCGGTGGGACTGGCCGGAGCTGCATCAGGTAGCGTAGCATTTTCTTGTTGTTCCAGCCTAGCTAGAAAGCTGGTTTGGTTTCCATGAGCGGCTGCTCTATTGCTTGGCCCGCCGGTGGGGGGGTTGCAGGATTTTTGGGGCCACGTCCTTGTAGACGGGCGCCCAGGTGCGGGGGAGGAAGTCGAGGTTGCCCCCCATGGCCATTAGCTGTTGGATGGTCTGGATGCCCGCTCGGATCAGGCCGGGCGAGTAGTATGTGTTGGAGTTTGTGGTCCTGAATAGGGTGGAGTGCCAGGGGGTTAGGCGGGGTGCAAGTTCCTTAGTCGGGACACCCATCGGTGCCGCCTTGCGTAGCAGCAAATATGCTTTGCATGCTGTGCCCAGAAATGGCATAGTTTTCCACGGGATGGGGCCTAATTGTAACCATGGGAGCTGGATTGGGTCCAGCGGGACCCCAAAGGTCGACGCCCAGTGCTCGAAATGGTTTCTAGATACGGGGGGAACAGACAGCGGCTCTTGGGCAGACAGTAGAAAGGGGGTCGCATGCTGCCAGAGGAGGAAAGGGCGCGGCTGGGGCAGGTTGTTTCCCCCCAGGGATGGGGGGGGCTCCAGAATGGGCAGGGTCAAGCCCCAGCTACTTATCTGGAGGGCCGTCCTGTAGACCACCGCCAACTGTGCCACCACCTGGTCGGTTGGGAAGTACGCTCGGGCCGGGAAAATGAAGAGGGGTAGGACCCACTCTTGGAATAATGCGATGTGCTCACTGAACATTAGGGGGAGTAACCGCATAAAGGCTGCTCTGTTGGCTGCTCGTGCCAGGATGGGGGCGAAGGCCTCCTCTGAGGACACATGCCCAATGAGGATGCCAGGTACTTGACCTTGAACCTGATCTCTACCCCATCCCGCAGCCGGTCGTGCCAGCACCCCTTGAGGAGGAAGGCTGACTTGTCTAGGTCCCGTTGGGCCAAGAAGCGCTCTGCCTCGGGGGGGGGGGGGGTGGAGGGTGGCGTCGTGTACGAGCGCCGTCACCTCCGGGATTCCCTGGGGCCTGTGCTCTTTTTCAAACTGAAATGCCGTCCTCAAGTGCGCAAACTCAGTAATCGTCACAGAACACAAGCGGAATGTTGCCACATATACACACACATTTTCTACATAATGTTTGCCCCCCACACATCACTTTTTCTCCTATTTCATTGCTACGTATTTTTTGGCCTTTTTCCTTCGCAAATGGTGCGGTAGGTGACTCCTGGCAGAGGAGTCACAGATTTGTATTGAGCGACTACGGTGGTCTATGGGCAACATCCGACAGCCAAACTGGAGAGTCCGCGCCCCTGGAATCAAAGCCCTTGCAGGTGCAGTGCTGACCCTGACAGATCTGGCAGGCGCCAACAGGGTAGCCACAATCAGGGCGTATGCAGACTGGGAGGCAAGCTGGCAAACGTGGCGCGAAAAAGATAAAAATAAGGCCAAGCCAGCAGACCAGCCGGGGCAGATGACCCTAGCCCAGATCCTGCAACGGAAGCCCAACTCCCTGCTCCCGCAAACGTCACCCTCCCCCCAGTTTCAAGCTATCCCTATGCAGGTAGTCACAGTGCTGCCGAACATCCTGAACCCCCGTGGCCACCCCCAGCCCCTGTACCAAGGCACAGCCCCGTTCACCCAGCACAACCTAAACTATATGCAAGTAGTTATTTCACAGGCACAGTCCCCCCAGCCCCCAGGCCCCCCGTACGATGGCGCTGGATATCGACAGTGTGAGAGGTAAACGGCTGCGAGCGGGTAACGATGAATCCTTCTAATACAAATCTATCAAAGACATCTGTACAGTGTCTACCGCTGGGAGCGAACCTACGGTTCGCCACATTCAACTATAATGGAGCCCTCACCCAAGTGGAGGAGGGCAAGAAAAAACGCAAACACATACAGCTAATTTTACGCTATTTCAAGTCCACAGGGGTCCAAATTTTTGCACTGCAGGAGCCCCACCTCCCCACCCCCACACAGCCCTGCGCAGATGCATAGGGCCCACCTGCGCAGCAGGTGCGCAAGACGGCCAAACGTGAGGGGTGCTGCATGCTGTCCCAGCTCACCAGAGACGGACTCAGAGGCGGCGTGGCGCTGTTTTGGGACAACCAATGGGAATATCCCCCCGCATCTTGCTGGCTAGCCTGCGGAACGTAGACGGCCTACAGGTCACGGTCCTGGCAGTACACTTCCACCCCAAGGAAGGTGTGCGCCCATGCAAATGCAACTCCTGGCTGATACCCCCTCCCCCTACATGACTATGTGCTGGTCCTCGCGGACCACAACTCAGTCATGGTCCTGGGGATAGACTCGGAAACAGTATCCGTCAAGGACACCCTCCCCCCTGTGGTTAAAGCGCGCGAAGAGGAGGCAGCGGTACTGAACTCCCCGGAGGTTCAGGACGCCTGGCTCTGTGCCTACTATCCGTCCGGGGTCCCCAATGAACAGCACGTGACTAAGGGCTGGACCCGGGGGGCACACACCGTGCCGCCCGACCGAGTGGTGCACGACCAGGGAGACACGGACGACAAACCAACCCCCTCTCCACACAGACATAGGATCGATAGAATCCACATCTCAGCCTCAGTGGTCCCCACACTGAGCAGATGCTTCACACACGGGCTGGCCTTTTCCGACCATAGGGCCGTCATAGTGGAACACCCCCCCGCCCCCCAAGCAGACACTGTCCAACGTAGGGCCCGGATGCCCAGGTCATTCCTGAAATGTGCGGACACCATGGAACTCATGACCCACCGGTTGTGCTCCCTGCCCTACCCTGATGAGAATTGGTGGGACACGGCGATCACGGAAGTCCCCTTAATGGACCACGAAACTGAGGAACGGACACTGGCCGAAGAAGACGAGGTGCCCTGGCGATCCCAGTAGGCATCCCTTGTCCCTTCTGTCTTTAAAGCATAGCCCAGGTCCTTGAGGTGGGGGAGCCCTTTATCAATGAAAATTTGCGCGTCTGCTTTGGTTTTGAATCCCAGTCCAATTTTGCTTGTGTTCATGTATTGTGCACGTGGGTGGTGTTGGAACAAGGCCAAAATTTTGCAGAGGTGGAAATCCAGCACGACCCAGAATTTGGTGAGGGACTCGTGAGTCTGTGACTTCTTAATGACCCATACCTCAGCAACGCATTCGCAGTCTGTCAGGTCCCCACTGTAGGTGCGGAACGGCACTCTGGCATAGTTCTCCTTGTTGTAGAACTTGGACTCCGCAGCTTGTAGCTTGTCCTGAGACACGAGGCTCTCTCTAAAGATTACCCAGCTGGTTTGGGTGAGGTGGGGGCCAGGCGAGATCGCTGTGAGGCTTGTATCGAGGCCCAATTCTGCCAGGACGTCGTTAAGGAACTTACTGTTGATGCACACTGCCACCTTATCGTCTTGTTTTGCCATCAGGGCGTACAGCTTGAGGGGGTCCTGTCCCGGCGGTAGCAGCTGAACGATGCAGCGAGCTGGTGTTCCAGCGAAGGGGTTGTTCCGTATGTTTTGCGGTGCATCCACTATCCAAGTGTAGAGGTGCACTCCACCCTTCTCACTGACCGGTCGATGGAGAAGGGAGATGGTTTCCAGGTAGAGAGGCAATTTTGCTCTAACTAGGTTTGTTCCTTCCGCCAGCGGTAGCTCTTTTCCTGTGAACACTACCATTTTGAGAGAGACATCCGCGTATTGGGACGCAACTTTCTTGGAGAGGTCTATGGCCTCAGGGAGGGCAGAACTTTTCGCAGCTATGACCACGTTGAGCGTTGCGTCGTTGCACCAGATCAATTTGGGCAGGTTCAGATCTACGGCCTGTTGCACTGTCGCCAGGTCGTATTGTGCCGTAGACACATCTTTATCATCCAAATATTTCTGATCCGAGAAGATTGCAGTGGTGATTTCTTCCGCGACTAGGCTGGCTATGGCCACCTATGTCGATTCATGTGCCATCAATGCACTGCCCTCTTTCCATTCATGGTTCTGTTTGAACTCTGCAATCAGGCTTGCTGCATCCGCAGCTTCGGCCATTATGCTCGCTGCGTTTGTGGGATAACCTGCGAAACCCTTTACGTTCGGGTCCTGTCGGTTTTTAGGCTCCTTCGGATGTCCCCCAGGGCTCGGCGTCTATGTAAGTCGGGGTGTCGGTAAGGATGGCCTGTAGGATGTGAAATAGGGCGTCCCGCTGCTTAGCAATGATCGAGCATTGGAAAGAGGATATGGTCGGCCGTAAGCCGTGCCACACTAGCGGCCGATGCGGCGTCAGGATGCGCGTGGGGGTTTCAAAGCTCTGGGGCATGTTCCCCGGTGAGCTCATGGTTGGAAAGCATAAAAAAAAATAGACACTAGAAAGTGTAGAGGATAGGGGGGGGGGGGTGGAGGGGGGGAGCAGCAGCTGTTCCGGAACGCGGGTGAGTTTGAGGTGTCCTTGATGACGGGGGATGGTGGATTGTGGTGCGTGTTCAGCACCTCACCCCCACACTGCACCACTGTCATGCCCCTGTGACCCCCTTACAGCCACGAACAACCCAACAAACCCGATCATGACCCTCATTTAGCTTAAAAGACAGGCAAACACAACAAAAACACAGCTGAGACGTACAAATCAACATCAGCATTGTGCAACATCCAGTTGGGGTTTCATTTTGCACATGCTGCACACACCAACAAAGACTCAACCCCATACAAACAGACACCGAACAAGGGCGAGCGTACTCCGGTCGGCGTCACCCACCCACACCTCTAGACTAGCCCCCAGCACAGCACACAACAAAGGCCACACCAAAGGAAGGTGCCAACGACTTGAAGGCTTCCACACGAGGCACAAACACCTCCACCTCCAAATGGCAGAGACGCCAGAAGAGAAAACCACACGCCACCTATACACCATGCAAACCCCGAAGCCAAACTCAGCAACGGCCACCGTAGCCATCATGCTGAATGTAGAGGGGGCTGACCCACACCTCATGACACTGGTGAAGCCTCCGCCACCTTCTCCATCCAATACTAGAGGAAAGCTTTGTGAAAGTCCATACCCTCCAGATTGTGCACAGATGGCAAGGCGCAACGCGGCTGCCACACTCTTGGCAAAAGAAAAGGTCCCATGGGGACACCCCATGTCCACAAAAAAGTAGTCTGCAGGTTCGGCGACACCCAAGGTTCTTGTACCCTCATATGTGCCACCTCTAAAAGAAGCTCGCGGTTACCATCAAACTAAGAACCTGCTAATAGGGTCCGCAGAGCTACAAGAACCCATAACCCAATGCAAGTAAAGGGGTAACAAGGGAAGACTTGCAAAACAGGTAGAGCATGCCCTTCCAGAGGCACCACCAAAAAACCTTCCCCACGGCCGCCTTGAAGTGCAAGAACTGCACAGTGGCCGCCGCATTATCACCAAAGAGGTGTACCTCCCTCTAGACTACGTTACGAATCAATTTGAGGCCCCAAAAGAGGGCCACGGCCTTAGTGCATTGCTGGTTAGGCAGTTGCCACGGTGAAACAACCAACCGCAACGCCAAAATTGTTTAAAAAGTTCTAATCCATGACTACCCGTATCACGAGTAGCATCTATGTAAACAAACAGCCGGGAGCAAAAAAGTAGCCCAGGAAAGGGTACAACCTCCATGCAATTGAGAGCAAACACACACACACACACACACACACACACACACACACACACACACACAACCAACCAATGAATGCAACAACGCCATGAGCGTAAAAAACAGCTTCGATAGAGCATAGAGAACATGTGCCCAAACCCTCACAAGATGCGGCGAATGGCTTAGCAACAAGCTACACATGCACTCTCCAAGTAATTTCGTATTGCAACACCCACACATGGGGAGTGCCGACGTTGGTGTGAAGAAGGGGGAGCCTGCTGATGTTGTTGGGTGTGTCGATGCGGAGGGTGAGGATGGAGGGGATGGAAAGGGAATCGGCGAGGAGATCTTCAAAAGTGAATTGCCACCCCTTTTGTTTGCCCCCCTTTTGAGCCGCCCTGGTGACTTGGGTGTGAAAGATGTTGATACCCTTGCTGGTCAAGTGTGCGTAGTTGCCTTGGCGACATTGTCAAACCACACCCAATCTCCGCCATTAGCGGGGCGGACCCAAATCGGAGGCATTAAAGAAGGGCAGAGTGTGAAAAAGAGGTGGTGGCGAAGAAAAAACATGCGCAAGAGAATGAATCCATCATGCCCTGACCCAAGCTCCCAAACCCTATGTACCCATTGGGAGAAAGAACCCTTTGCCTTTAGCTATCTATGATAACTCACCCTTCCCTGATGGTTGCTTATGTTCTTTATCTCCTATAACCAATCAATACACGCAATGAACCCGGCCTTATCTCGGAGAACCACATGATGAACCGGATGAACCATTTGGAGAAATCTTTGCCTTTAGCTATCCATCAACCCCCACCTTTCCCACATTCTATAGGTGATATAGCCACACAATGAACTTGCAGTCCTCAACTTGTGAGGAAACTGGGTGAACCTGGTAGAATTGGAGCCTGTCTTGCAAAAAAAAAATGTACATTTTTCTCAAAAAATGGGAAATCCCTTGATGCACATGAAGTGAAAACCACACATATTTCCTCAAAAACACCCAAAAACACAAAAAAAAACATCGAATGAACATTGAAAAACACCCCAAAAGGGGGGGGGGGGAACGGGGAAATAAACAAAATAAATGAATAAACGCGTTTATTTTGAAATTGACGGGTGGCTGGACGGGCACTTGCTCAGGGGCTGTGCCAAACAAAAACTGGTCTAGGACAATGGGACACAGCCACACACACAGCAAACAGGCAAGCACACACACCATAAACAGGCATTTGGGGTCCCCTTCCACCAGCCCATGTCAAGGGAGTTTTGATTGTACATGAAGGATTTCCACCTTGCCCAACACCAGTTGCCCTTGGCATCCAAAATGGCGTCTTTTAGCCACAAATGAACCACAAATGTGATCATGCACTGATGCTGGGCTGCCTTGATACTACGCTTGTGGATTTGCAGCCTAGAGATCTGCAAACACGCGAACACCTTCCACAACCCTACAACAGTCTCACAAACACTTGAAGCAACCCTCTCGGCCAAGTGCGACAGGGAGGCCCTTCTTCACACACAGGCACAACAACTAAACAGATCTGCGTGCATGGGAAACCCACAACTGTACCTCCATTCACTGATGATGCGAGGAATCAGTTGTGCAAGCGCGGGAAACAGGTTTGGAAGGATGCCCCCAACCAACTGAACGGAGATGGCCACGGCTGAGCCAACTGACAGCAGCTCTGTGAAGAGGGGACGAGATGGGCGAGCAACCACAGAGAGAAGATATGCCAGGCAAACCCCAATGGAAAATCGAGGAAATGCACCAACCCTCACGGAGGGAACGCCTCCAGGGGGGACATGGAAAGGGATGGGGGATCAAGGTGAGGGATCTGGAATTGTAGGGGCTCCTAAGCTTTCAATGCAGGGGTTTCAAAGCCTTAGGACAGGGGGTGGAATAGAGCCCCCTTACTGACTCGGCCACCCCTGTCTCCAAAAATGCCTGCAACGCCCCTCCCCCCACATGAGTACCTGCGGCTGTTCCAGGGTTGTTGTGGCGAAGGGTACACAGTCATGGTTATTTCGGAAGACACAACGGTGTACTGCCCCACCATGGCTGGCCATGGGAACCAGAATGCTAACAGGGACAGAGTCTGAGTCAGTATCAGAGTTGAAATCAGATATGGTGTGTGGGGCGGGGGTGGGGGGGGAGGGGTTCATCAGTTTGCTCCAGGGCATATGCTGGCTGAAGGCCCCTTGAGAGAGGGGAGGGGGGGTCTGGGCAGGGGTGGATATAGTGCCCCCCCCCCAGCCCCCCCCCCCCCGATGACGATTACGATTACGATTTACCCGTGTGACTGAATGGCAGTTTTGCCAGCAGTTTGACAACAGGACTGATGGGCAAAAAAAAGCGGCACAGTTTTCGAGCTCAGCTGGACTTGAACTCAGGACATCGGAATCTCACGACTTCGCATCTACCACTGTACTACTGCACCAATCTGCCCTGCCTGACACAAAATACTACAGTGCACAGTGCTTTATGTATCCCATGAAGACAGTCTGCAGAGTGCAATTACTTACACATTTTGCCAAAATGGCTTGCAGTTCCAAATCATCTGTGTCTGCACTGCCTGAGCTGGAGCTGTCTGAGCTGGAAAAGGAGCAAATTGTAATCGTCATTCCGTCATCACTGCCCCCCGGCTCAATGCCCCCCCCCCCCCCCCCCGGGTAATGTCGTCACTATCATATCCACCCCTGGGTCTGGGAGGGAGGTTGTCGCATTTGGGGGGAGGATGCCTTAAAGGTGAGGAGGTGTGCGGGTTGGTACTTCTGGGGGACCTCAAAGGTCAGGTGTGGACCCACCACTACCGTGCGAATCCTAACTATTTGCGAAATCCTAAGTTTTGCGTTGGGTGTTTCGAATTTTATTTAAGCAAAATTTTGCAGCAACACTTAAAACAGGGGAAAAAATATTTTTCTTTGCGATTTTTTTCTGCGGAACCCATTTTGCGGAGCGTAGTGAGACGAAAAATTTTTTATTTTTGCGTTTTTTTTTTGCGGAACCCATTTTTGCGAAGGGCCTGGGGTACCTTGGACTCTGGGATTGCAGTCCAATCCTACACAGGCATACAAATGTTGATCATTTGGACTGTGGGATTGCAGTCCAATCCTACGCAGGCATACAAATGTGGATCAGTTGAACTCTGGGAAACAGAAGGGTGGGGGGGTGGGGCAACAAGCAGTGGGGCAAACACAGCATCCGTCCCGCAATTGTGGTATTTCTGCAAAGGGGGGCAGGGGCAAAAAATATTTTTATTTTTGCGATTTTTTTTTTGCGGAACCCATTTTTGCGAAGGGCACAAAGCCAAAAATTAATATTTTTTTTGCGATTTTTTTTTTGCGACAAAACAACACGTTGGACCGGGAATTAATTATTTCCGCAAATAGTTAGGATTCGCACGGTAAGCTCCAGCCGCGCCTGCCTCATGGCGTTCATCGCCATCTCAGTTCCATATGTGCTCGTGTCTCTTGGACAGTTCCATCGAGTTCAGTTCCCTCGGCTCCCTGAATAGGGTAAGGGCTGGCAGTTGTCTATAGGGTTTGGGGCACCGCCCAGGCACCGGACTTGGGGGGGGGGGGGGTTCCCATTGCTTTTGGCAAGGCACCTCAAAGAGAGATGAATGATGTGGAGGCTGAAACCGCTCTGCAGAAGCGTACACTATTGGCCAGCCAAATTTTGCCCATCACCGTGCAAATTAGGCCTAAGGCAGCACTTTTGGGGCTAATAAGCACCACTCGGAGGGTCTAGTTGGTGCAGCATGGCTCCCCATAGCTTCATATGTTCCCAATTGTCACCAGCTGATCACCCAACAATGGCCCAAGGGTCCCTAGGGGTTGTTGGAGGCCCCCGGAGTTTGCAATTTTTAAGCCAACCCAACCTGAAAACGGCTGTCCTCACCTGTGGGGCCACATAAGGGGACAGATCTTGGAAACCCGGAGATAACAGCCGGCATATAGAACAAATAAATTTTCTAGAACCTGGGTCTGGATCAATGCACAATGATGGCTAGCCAACCAAATTTTGCCCGCTGCTGTGCAAGTAAGGCCAAACCGGCACTTTCGGGGGCTACGAAGCACCACTATGAGGGCCTAGTTTGTGCTACATGGCTTTCCATGGGCTTGTTGTGAAAAATGTAACTCGTGTACAAAAAAACTGTTGGTGCAAACTCTTTTTTTTTTGCTGTAAGCTTGTGTCACCTTTTATTGCTATAAAATCATGTAATTTAAAAAAAAGCCGTAACACCCAGAAAAACATTGTATTGTGTTTTTATTGTATTGTATTTTCGTTTTTAAATTCATTTTTAATAATGATGGCTCTATTGCAATATGTACACTTGCATGTCACGTTTGGCACCCCATAGCGACCTTAACGATGGGGCGCCAAGTCCACAAAGCACAAGGTACTGTGTGTGGCCACCAATTAAAAGGACTATTAAAAGGATACAACAGTAAATTTGGGGGAGTATCTACACCGCATGCGCGCCGCACGCTACTTGTACGGCAAGTTTACCCGGAATGGGTTGGCTTTTACCCCCTCACAAAATGCCCCCTAAATAGAGCAAACCCTTGGGTGCAAGACTTGTGTAAACATCGCTCCGTCTTACCCTATCCGGCGCCTCCCAAGGTGAAAATACATAAGATGGCCCCTTGGGGGAAACCACCACCATAATTTGGCGTCTCCATGCTGCGCTGTCGATTTTCCCTACCCTTGTCCAAATAGCGGAGGGAAATTATAGCTGTTCCACCCTTGCCACTAGTTAATCTACAGCTGCTTGGTCGGGCCAAATGGCCTAATTTCCGCGCCGCGTGAGCGCCGTATCAGGTGCCCCCCCTTTTATACCTCCACCTCTCTGAGAAGAGATGAGTGCTTGAAGAGAAGGTGGAGCTAAA
Source organism: Eutreptiella sp. 'Long Island Sound 2002' (assembly GCA_964036045.1). Classification (NCBI taxonomy): domain Eukaryota; phylum Euglenozoa; class Euglenophyceae; order Eutreptiales; family Eutreptiaceae; genus Eutreptiella; species Eutreptiella sp. 'Long Island Sound 2002'. The sequence goes on from OZ038383.1 coordinate 114,907,513, forward strand.
TACAGAAACTGATATGGCACTGGGTTGTGCTACGAAACGTGCACCCACTACAAATAGCCAATGAATGCACAGTTGTAGATCAAATTAGGCTTTGCTAATGACTTGGGCTCCGCCCTAGGATTCGTGTTCTGTGCACAATCCGTTTGACGTGCTTGGACAAGTCGTCTATAAACATTTGGTTGTGCACCAAGTGATCCAAGGCGTGTTTAGCTTGCGGACCTAGACAAGCTTTCCTGGGATGGACACGTGGCCATGGCACATTCCCCCTTGGCCTATGATGGCGTGCTCAAAGAAACATTTGCAAAGGAACCCCGGTGTTCAACCAATTGGCCTACGATGCGCAGCCTCGGAAGACCACAACACCAACCGTCCCTTTGGAAGCCCAAGGCTTGCTGCTTGGTGGTAAAATCATGCCACTTGAGCTCCACTAAGAAAAGGTAGATCAAACCAATGGAGCTTACCAAGAGCTTGGCGTTTTTTTTAGTACAAATCGTTGGTACAAAAATAGTGCGTAGTTGGGGGCCCACAAGTGGGCAGAATGGCTACACAACCCATGCGGTCTTGGGGATTCAATCCCTTCCGTCTCGGGGGCCCACATGTGGGCAAAATGGCTACATAACCCCTCTCCACTATGCGGACAAAATCAGAATTCCAAGATGCCACGAGTTTAGTAGCCATTTTGCCCACTTCTACACCCCCAAGATAGCAGGGGTTTTGTAGCCACTTTCGATGTTTTCCCCACATTGGGGACCCCCAAGACAGTAGGGGTTTTGTAGCCACTTCACCGACATGCGGGCCCAAAACGGCTACACCTTGACATGTACGCCCCAAAATGATTGCCGATGCCTCCTCCACTGCATGCTTTTGTTCTGCTGGTTTTGGTGAAAGATGGATGTATGTTTTGGGGACATTTTGTTTGGATGGATACTTCAGGGGCAGGGGGCGGGGGTTGGCATGACGCCCGTTTGTATTGCTGTCTGCAGCTGGAGGCATCCTCACGCCCCTGAATCACAGGTGCCTACAAAACTCCTGCCATCACGGGGGCCCACAGGTGGGCGAAGTGGCGACATAACCCCTGCCATCTTGGGGGGCTCCGATGCTGAGACAAAATCAGCACTGGCTATATAACCGCTACCGACTTGGAGGTCCCTAACCTCCCGAGCAACGTACAAAATTCATTAGAAAGCCAAATCAGCCTTGTTGGTTTTCGTGCGCGAGGCGGCGCACAAACATCTTGGGCAGGCCACACAAACCTTTTCAGTGCGCCAAGCGGCTCACGAAAATCTTGTGCACACCACAAAAAGCTTGTTGCTTTTGGTGCCCTGGGGGGCTAACAAAAATCTTGAGCAGGACACAAAAGCCTCTTTGGTGCGCCAAGCGGCACAGGAAAATCTTGAGCAAGCCATACAGGCCTTCTTGTTTTTGGTTGGCCGAGCGATGCATGAAAATTTGAAGCAGGCCACAAAAGTGTTGTTGTTTTTGTTGCGCAGAGGGGTACAACAACATCATGAAGAGGCCACAAAAGCCTTGCTGATTTTGGTGTGCCCCGAGTCGCACAAAACTGTTGAGGAAGCCATAAAAGCCTTTATCATTTTGGTGCGCCCAGCGGCACAACAAAGTGTTGTGTAGGCCACAAAAACCCTGTTGATTTTGGTGAGCCAAGTGTCACACAAGAATCTTGAGCAAGCCACAAATGCCTCGTTGATTTTTGGGCACCGGCAGCGTGAAAAACTTGAGCAAGGGACAAAAATCTTGTTGATTTTATTGCGTTCAGCGGCGCATCAACATCTGGGGAGACCCGGAAAATCCTTTGTTGATTTTGTGCGCCAAGCGGCGCAAGAAAGTCTTGAGCAAGCCACAAAAGTCTCCATTGATTTTGGTGTGCCAAGCGGCGCACGAAAATCTTCAGCAAGCCCCAAAATCCTTGTTGTTTTTGGTGCGGGGGGGGGGGGGGGGGGCGGGGGGCTCACGAAAATCTTGTGCAGACCACGCAAGCCGTGGTGTTTTTGGCGCGCCGAGAGGTGCACGAAAACCTTCAGCAAAACAGAAAACTTTGTTGAAATTGGTGTGCCGAGTGGCGCACAAAAATCTAGCGCAAGCCATAAAAGCCTTTTTGTTTTTGGTTGGCCGTGCAATGCACAAAAATCTTGAGCAAGCCGCAAAAGTATTTTGTTTTGTGTGCCAAGGGGCATCATGAAATGTTGAAGCGGCGCACCAAAACCCATGCTGATTCTAGTGTGCCCAGAGTTGTACAAAAAAATTCAGGAAACCATAAAACCGTTGTTCATTTTGGTGCGCCGAGCGGCGCAAGAAAATATTGCGCCTTGTTGATTTTGTTGCACTGAGCGGCGTGAAAATCTTGAGCAAGCCACAAAAGACATGTTGATTTTGGTGTGCCCAGCGGTGCATAAAAATCTTCAGCAGCTAAGAAAATCTTTTGTTGATTTGGGTGCGCCGAGCGGCGTACAAAATTCATTAGAAAGCCAAATCAGCCTTGTTGGTTTTCGTGTGCGAGGCGGCGCACAAACATCTTGGGCAGGCCACACAAACCTTTTCAGTGCGCCAAGCGGCTCACGAAAATCTTGTGCACATCACAAAAAGCTTGTTGCTTTTGGTGCCCTGGGGGGCTAACAAAAATCTTGAGCAGGACACAAAAGCCTCTTTGGTGCGCCAAGCGGCACAGGAAAATCTTGAGCAAGCCATACAGGCCTTCTTGTTTTTGGTTGGCCGAGCGATGCATGAAAATTTGAAGCAGGCCACAAAAGTGTTGTTGTTTTTGTTGCGCAGAGGGGTACAACAACATCATGAAGAGGCCACAAAAGCCTTGCTGATTTTGGTGTGCCCCGAGTCGCACAAAACTGTTGAGGAAGCCATAAAATCCTTTATCATTTTGGTGCGCCCAGCGGCACAACAAAGTGTTGTGTAGGCCACAAAAGCCCTGTTGATTTTGGCGTGCCAAGTGTCACACAAGAATCGTGAGCAGGCTACAAAATCTTTGTTGCTTTGGGTGCGCCGAGCGTCGCATTAAATTCTTGGGCACGCTGCAAAAACCTTTTTCATTTTGGTGCGCGGTGCAGCGCACGAAAATCTAGCGCAAGCCATAAAGACCTTTTTGTTTTTAGTTGGCCGTGCGCTGCAGAAAAATCTTGAGCAAGCCGCAAAAGTGTTGTCCTTTTTTTTTGTGCGCCGAGGGGCATCACAAAATGTTGAAGAGTCCACAACAGCCTTGCTGATTTTAGTGTGCCCAGAGTCGCACAAAAAAAATCCAGGAAACCATAAAACCGTTGTTCCTTTTGGTGCGCCGAGCGGCGTAAGAACGTATTGTGCCTTGTTGATTTTGTTGCGTTGAGAGGCGTGAAAATCTTGAACAGGCTACAACACCGTTGTTGATGCTGGTGCGCTTAGCGGTGTATGAAAAACCTGAGCAGGCGAGAAAATCCTTTGATCATTGATCGAAGTCTTGAGCAGGCCACAAAAGCCTTGTTCAATGTTCTACGCCCGGCGGCATACAAAATTCTTGAGCAAGCTAGATGAGCCTTCTTGATTTTGGTGCGCATAGCGGCGTGGGAACACTTTGAGCAAGCCACAAAAATCCCGTTGATTTTGGTGCGCCTAGCGATGCACGAAGTTCTTGAGCAAGGCACAAAAAATTCTATTGCCTTCGGCAGTGCACCTCGAAGAGAGGTTGACAGTCAGCCAAGCAGTCCCTGAGCCGGGCCAGCAGTCAGTCAGACAGAAACACACAGTTGGGGTTTTTTGTCAGTGGCAGACACGGCCCCAAGCAGTGGGGACTCCTGTGTCCTTGTATTGAAGCAGTGGCCGAATGGTAATGCAGCGGGCTACGGATTTTTGGTCGGCGGTTCGAACCCTGGTCCGGTGAATATACCGCCGCCGCCGCAGCAAAGAGTGCACCGACCTGGGTTCGAACCACCGACCATTATCGCTGTGGTCTGCTGCGTTACCATTCGACCAGCAGTTGTGTGTTAGCGATATGCTTCTCCACTGCTTGTAGCCTTCTCAGCAAAAACTTTTGACCCCCCCCCCAACACCCCCCCCCCCACCCCCCACCCCCCAAAAAAGTGATATCCAGTTTTAGGGGATAGAGGCCTCAGAATCAAAAAATCCATTGGGGGATGGTCTTATTGGGCAAAATAATGATTTTACAAGGGGTTGGACATCCAATATCATGCCTTGGGGTATGCTACGCGAATGACCCCAAAAAAGGGGGGGTATATGACGCCCGCGCCTGCGCTTGATCTAACAACCTCTCTTCGAGGTGATTTGTTGATTTTGGTGCCCCGAGCGGTGCAGGAACATCTTGAGCAAGCCACAAAAGCCTTGCCTATGTTGGTGTGCCGCACAGCGCCTGAAACTCTTAGGGAACCAAAGCCTTGTTGATTTTGGTGCGGCGCGCGCCACCCCAAACTCTTGGGTAGGCCACGAAAACCCTGTTGAATGTGTTGCACTGAGTGCCAAATGAAAATCCTTAGCATGACACAAAAGCTTTGTTGATGTTGGTGTGGCGCGCAAGCACATGAAAGTCATGAGCTAGGGGTGCTTAGCGCCACACGAAGATCATGTGCAGGCAACGGCAGCATTGCTTGTGTTGGGTGTGCCGATCTGCGCATGAAGATCTTGACGCAAAAATAAAAAGCCTTGTGGATTTTGGTGCGACGAGCGGCGGCACAACATCTTGAGCAGGTCACAAAAGACATGTTGATTTTGGTGTGCCAAGCGGCCCACTTGAGTCTTGAGCAAGCCACAAAAGCCATGCGCTCAGCAGGACACAATAGCACTGCTTGGTTGGTGTGCCGCTCGGAAAAAGAAGACCTTGAAGAAAACACAACTGCCTTGCTCATTTTGGTGCATTGAGAGGCGCAAGAAAATCTTGAGCAAGCCACACAAACCTTCTTGACTTTACGATAATTTTGAGCAAGCGACGAAACCCTAGTTGATTCTGGTTGCCGCACGGTGCACGAAAGTCTTGGGCAGGCCACAAAACCCTTGTGATCTTGGGCCGCCGCCCGGCGCACAAAAGGTGTGGGTGAGCCGCAAAAACGCTTGTCATTTCTATGTGCCGCACGGCGCACAAGAATCTTGAGCAAGCCACAAAAGCATTGATGGTGTTTGGTGTGCCTATCATTGCGCAAAAATCTTCAAGAGGCCACAAAAGCTTTGTTGATTTTGCTGCGCCACACGGTGCCCGGTGATCTTGCACAGGCCAAAAAAACTTTCGTGATTTTTGTACGCCGCCTGCCGCACGAAAACGTTTGGCAAACCAGAAAATCATTGTGTTTGCTTGCTGCGCCCATCGGCATACAAAGATCTTGAAGAAGACACAAAAGCCTTGTTGATTTTGGTCTGCCAAGCCGCACAGAAAAATCTTGAGCGGCCTACAAAAGCCGAGCTGGTGTTTGCCGTGCTCATCTCCGCATGAAGATCTTCGGTAACACACAAGAACATTGTTTAGTTCGATGTGCGGGGAGACGCATGAAACTTTGTGGTTAGGCAACCAAAGTTTTGGTGTTGTTTGGTGCACCAATCAGTGCACGAAGATCTTGAAGAAGACACAAACTCCTCATTGATTTTTGTGCGCTGATTTGCACAGGGAGTACATCTTGAGCATGCCACAAATCCTTTGTTCATTTTGGTGTGCCAAGCGTCGCGCAAAAGTGTTGAGCAAGCCACAAATACTTGCTTCTGTTTGATGCACCAATCTTAGACGGCTGAACCCCTACCTAGATGCAATGGACTTCTCCAGCCTGGAAACCTCTGCCGGAGAATGAATTGAAATGGGGTTTTGCACACGGTGTGCGGGGGAAAAAAAGATAGAGGGTATATAGCAATGCAGGCAATAAAAATTGCAGAGTTACATGATAAAAGCAATATTAAAATATTATGCCAAGAATGGGTAAAATGCAGAGCAAATGCAAAAAAGATGGAAACACGTTTCTTTTCTTCGAACACGGTTTCATCTGAAAAGGGAAGCAAAAATACTACATGTGCTACTGGTTGCAGACGGAGCTGAAGAAGTAAGTGTGCTGGACTAAGGTGTGCCTAACACTTTAGAACGAAGGTGTCTTCCGAAATTTCGGAAGGGTTAGGGTTAGGAACACCTTCGCCTTCCGAAATTTCGGAAGGCAACTTCCTTCGCCTTCCGAAATTTCGGAAGGCAACCTCGTTCTAAAGTGTTAGGCACACCTTAGTCCAGCACACGTACTTCTTCAGCCCCGTCTGCAACCAGTAGCACATGTAGTATTTTTGCTTCCCTTTTCAGATGAAACCGTGTTCGAAGAAAACAAACGTGTTTTCATCTTTTTTGCATTTGCTCTGCAATTTACCCATTCTTGGCATAAATTTCTCATATTGCTTTCATCATGTAACTCTGCAATTTTTATTGCCTGCATTGGTATATACGCTCTATCTTTTTTCCCCCCGCACACCATGTGCAAAACCTCATGTCAATTCATTCTCCGGCAGAGGTTTCCAGGCCGGAGAAGTCCATTGTATCTGTGTGGGGGTTCAGCCGTCTAAGTAGAACTCTGTTTTACAGATTCCCTATGTGTATACTACTTCATTCCACTGCTTTACACTCGATATGGCTTTGCACTCTCTTCGATGCTATTTGTGCGTAGCACCCTCAGGGTCTTGTACGATAGTTCCGATATGCTCCCGCACCTAGCATTGGCAATTGTAACATTCTTCTCTTTTGTAAATGTGCCATTACCCATTTTCACACCAATTTCCGAAATTTCGGTGTTAACGTTTTTGGGGTTGTATTTTAGGGTGGGGTTGGGCCGTCTAAGCCAATTGGCGCCCTGATATCTAGAGCAAGGTACAGAAGCCACCCTTTGTTTGGTGCGCCAATTTGCACAGGATGATCTCGCCGAAGACACAAAAGCCTTCGTGAATTTGATGCGAGCCGCGATCGCACAGCTTGAGCAGGCCACAAAAGCCATGTTGATTTCGGTGCGCCAGGTGGCGGACAAAGGTCTTGATCGGGCCACAAAACTCTTGCTTGTGTTTGTTGCGCTGATCGAGGCAGAAAAAACATGAACAAGCCACATAAGCCTTGCTTGTGTTTGGCGAGCCTATTTGCGCACAAAATCTTGAGGAAGACACAAAAGACTTGTTGATGTTGTTGTGCCAAGCAGCACACTTAAATTCTCGAGCAAGTCAAGTAAGTGCCTTGTTGATTTTGGTGCGCCGAGCGCACCACAACAATCTTCAGCAGGCCACAAAAGCGTTGCTTGTGTTTTGTTGCGCCGTGCGGCACACAAAAATCTTGCGTGACTTTTTTTTTTGCCTTTGGTGGCGCATGAAAATCTTGGGAAGGCCACAAACAACTTTTCGGTTCTGGTGCGCCAGGTGGCGCACCAAAGTCTTGCACAAGCCACAAGCCTTTGGTGATTTTTGGGCGCCAGGCGGCACCCAAAAAAATTGGCCAAGCCATAAAAGCTTTGTACATTTGGTGCACCGAGTGGTGCCTGACAATCTTGAGCAATCCATAAAAGCATTGCGTTTGTTGGGTGTGCCATCGGCGCACGAACATCTTGAGGAGGACACAAAAGCATTGTCAATTTTGGTGTGCCCATCAGGGCATGAAAATCTTGAGCAGGCCCAAAAAGCCTTGCTTGTGTTTTGTGCACTCATTGGTGCATGAAAGTCCCAAGGAAGACACAAAAGTCTCGTTGGTTTTGGTGCACCGAGCGGCGCACCAAAATCTTGAGTAGGCCACAACAACTTTGTCTATTTTGGGGTGCCATGCAGCACACAAATAACGTCGGCAGGCCACAAAGGCGTTGTTGGTTTTTGTGCTCTTAGCGGCACACGAAAATCTTGAGCAGTCTACAATGGCTCTGTTGGTGTTTGGTGTGCTGATTGCCGCACGAAGATCTTCACGAACACAGGAAAACATTTTTGATTTTTGTGTGTTGCATGGCACATGAAATTCTTCGTCAAGCGAGCAAAGCTGTGCTGGTGTTTGCTGCACTGATTGACGCACACAGATCATGAAGAAGACACAAATTTCTTGTAGATTTTGGTGCGCTGAGTGGCACAGGAAAATGATGAGCAAGCCACAAAAGCCTTGCTTGTGTTTGGTGCACTGATTGGTACATGAAGATCTTGTGGAAGACATGAAATCGTTGTTAATTTTTGTGGCCCGAGCGGTGCATGAAACTCTGGAGCAGGCCACAAAAGCCTTGTCTATTTTCATGCGCCGTGCGGCACATGAAAACTTGGGCGAGCGGCACATGAAAATCTTGACCAGCCCACAAAGGCTCTGCCGGTGTCTGCTGTGCCGATCGCCGCACGAGCCGCACCAAGATCTTCAGGAACACACAAAAACATTGTTGATTTTGGTGTGTGGCGCGCCGCATGAAATTCTTGGTTAGGCCACGACAGTCTTGCTGGTGTTTGCTGCATCAATTGACGCACAAAGATCTTGAAGAAGACATAAATTCCTTCTCCATTTTGGTGCTCTGATTGGCGCACGAAAATCTTGAGGAAACCACAAAACAAAAGGCTTGCTAATGTTTGGTGCACTGATTGATGCACGAAGATCTTGAAGAAGACACAAAAGCCTTGTCCATTTTGTTGGGCCAAGGGGCGCAAGAAAATCCTCAGCAGGCCACAAAGGCCTTGCTGACTTTGGTGCGATGATCGGCGTATGAAAATCTTGTGCAAGCCAGAAAAGCCTTGTTGTGTTTGGTGCGCCGGTTGGCGCACGAAGTTGTTGATTCTGGTGTGCTGAGTGGCATATGAACATCTTAAGCTGGCCACAAAAGCCTTGCTTCTGTTTGGTGCGCCGAGTGGCGATTTTGAGGAAGACACAAAGGCCTTGTTCATTTTGGTGCACCAAGCGGCGCACGAAAATCTTGAGCAAGCCACTAATCCCTTGCTTGTGTTTGGTGCCCTGATTGGTGCACAAGGATTTTGTGGAAAACACCAAAGCCTTGTTTCTTTTGGTGTGCCGAGCGGTGCACGAAAACCTTGAGCAGGCCACAATAGCCTGATTGATTTTGGTGCGCTGGGTGGCGCACGAAAACCTTGGGCTAGCCAAAAACACCTCGTTGATTGTGCTTGGGGGTGCTAAGCTACCGAGCCGAGGGGAGCCTCAAATCTGACATAATAAATCTGACATGCACTATTTTAACACTTGTGACAATCCCGGATGCATCATTCTCTGAAAGCAAAGCAAGGTGCAGAATGGGGCATGAGACTCGGAAGAGGGGGACAACAAGCAGTGGGGCAAACTCTCCCGCGTTTCTGGTATTCTTGCAAAAAGGGGGGCAGGGGCAAAAATTATTTTATTTTTGCGATTTTTTTTGCGGAACCCATTTTTGCGTAAGGCATGAAGCCAATAAATTTTTTTGCGCTTTATTTTTTTTTGCGGACAACAACACGTTGTGCCAGGAATTAATTATTCTCGCAAATCTTTAGGATTTGCACGGTATCTACATTGCATTCATCACGGGCGACTCCAATGCTGCCGCCCTTCCCACCACGGAGATGCACCGCCTTGTCTCCATCCCCTACATTTGTACTTCTGTTGCCGAGAAGATTTGCAAGTACGCCTGGTCTGAGGGGACGACACTGGAGCCTGATGAGCTGTTGGGGGGCCTGCCCAAATCATCCAGGGCCATGGCATAGCAGGGGTGGGGCATACCAACATTCGTGCACAGTTTGTACAAGTAAGGGGTCAATGTGACCAGCCCAGAAGATGAGCGAAGGTACCGAAACAGTCCCACAAATGCGCCAATAGTCATGATCTGTGTTGGACGGCGACAACAAAGCGAGGGCTTGCGTAAGCAGTGAACAAGAGTTGCAACTCGCGTCCGGCAGAGCCGCGGACTGTTGCGAGTAGTCATCCCTTGCCCCCCCCCCCCCCCCCACCGGATATTATCTGCTGCTGTCGCACCCAGAACTCAGTAAGAAACAGCTGCACACAGTGCGCGACTCAGTAGGACCCGGCTCTGCGTGATTGCATCTGGTGGATGCTGGTGGCACATCTCCAGCGAACGCACACCAACACACAATACCACATACAGTACCACATATCAGTGTGAGAAAAACCGGCTCTCTGGCCAAAGGGACAGCCTTTTGGGTCAGGGATAAGGCCTGATCATGGTGAGCTAAGCAAAGGTGTAAGTGAATCTTCGGGAAACTTACCGTGTTTAACACAGCACACCTATCAAGAGCTACTGGATTGCTTTTGGAGGGTTGCCATAAAGGTTGAAAGAGTACCGGGGGGGGGGGGGGTTCGCACAGGGAATTTTTTGCACGAAAATTTCGCACCGGGTTTATTTCACACGGTGGCCTGAAAATCCCGCGGGAAATTTCGCACCCTTCCAGGATTGTACTGTTTACTACTGGGCAGTTCCTGCGTTGCACTGCCAAATTCCAGCGGGTTCCAGGATTGTTTCGCGAATTTCCAGGAGCTTCCAGGATTGCATTCTTTACTTTCAGGGGGTTCCTGCATGGCCTGGTTCTCAATCCCATGCCCCAAGGTCCAAGGCAATCCAGCCCCTTTATCTGCTTTGGGCCACAACCAATTCCCTTATTATCTGGGATTCCTTGATCCCTGACCCTGATCCTTGATTCCCCGGAGCCTTTCCCCCTTCCCGGGACGTCCGCATGGACTGTGGGCATATAGACACCCTCCAGCCGGGGAGGGAGTCCGGATTCCGGGGCCGCCTCCATCCTCTTCCCACACTGAGAAGCTCAAAAGCGAGAGAACAAAGAGGTAGTGAAAATGCGCCCCCGTGGCCAAATTTCGCACCGGGTTTATTTCGCACAGTGGCCTGAAAATTGAGCGGGAAATTTCGCACACATTTGAAGTACAAAATTTTCCACAACGAAATATTGCCCCCGCGAAATATCCCCCCCCCCCCCCCCGTGTATGCCGGCTGGTACTTCCAGGTGTACGTACATGTTCGCCTTTCGAGGATGGACTCCTCCACTAGTGGATTGGGTGGGTTGGGTGCCCACACTTTGGCTTTGGGGGAGGGCTAATTCAGGTGAGCCAAGCGAAAATGAGGGGGGATCTCTTTGGTAGACCCACCCTGTGCAACACCGCCACCTCCCAAGAGGGGGAAGAATTCCTTTTGGGGGGGGGGGGGCTGTCTGCCTGCGACTGCTGTGGGGTGCAAAAATCGCTGTGCTTTGTTCTTGGCCCAGGGACAGCCCTGAGCGGAAGCGACCACAAACAAGACCACAGGAAGATTGTCCATGGTCATTTCATGGGTGCCCATCACTGTTATGGACGGCAACACTTGTGGATTGGGAGCCGATGCTGATTCGTGTGGTCGCTGAGACGGAACACTGCAGTACCCAACCGCTGCGCAGGACACACGCTGACCGTTGGGCAGACAAACGATCAGACGAAGCCCTAGCCCCCCCCCCCCCCTTCGAATGGGCATCTCAAATGTGCCCCCAACTATCTGCTGAAAATCGGAAAGAGGGGAGGGCACCCCAGCAGACATGACTCAAAATGACCGCCTCATTGCACGGATCGCAATGGGCCATGTATCATGGGGGGGCATTGTTTCAGCAGGCTGGGTTGCTTTGTCTGTTGCCGAGTTTTGATGGTTCGATGGAACCAGTCAACGCGCCGATCAGCCGTTCAACGAATCACCCAAACAGTGCTTCCGATTGTTGGCCAATCATCAAGCCATCGACAATCAACAAAAAAATCAAGCAATTGTCCACCGCAGAACCATTCATTTCCCATTGGGCCCAGCCACCTGTTTGGTTGCTTGCTGGGCTCATTGACTCATTGGTGGGCAGCCGCCGCCGCAGCTTTCACGCCAACCGACACGATTTGCACACAACGTCAAGGGGTGCAATATGCGTGGGCAATGCACAGGGGGTGCGACCCCGCGGGTCCTAGGACACCAACTACCCCTCACTCACCCCAAGGGGGCCTCTGGCCAACAGTTTGTTGTCAAAGGTATCGGCATAAGGAGTCGATGGGCGCCGAAGGCGCCCAATTGTCCACAAGCACCAGAACCACTACCCTCAGCGCTTGAGTTGGGGTGATGGACTCCCACACTTCGGTGTGGCCCCTTGAGCTGAGGTGATGGGCTCCCACGCTTCGGTGTGGCCCCTTGAGTTGGGATGATGGAAATGCAACAAACATGTTAAATAGTTTAGCCCATGTGGTGATGAGCAAGAAGGCGGGGGCTATGTTGCTACCAGAGGAGGTAGGGGTTCCCCTTTGCTTCCCTTTCATCAAACCATCCATGCGTTGAGCGCCACATTCGCAAGACGAGGCCCTATACAAATGTCGTTGGTTGCTCAGTGAAGATCCTGCATTCGGAGGGATACGGACTGCCACTTTGGCGTGGCCCCTCGAGTTGGGGATACGGACTCCCATGCTTTTGGCATGGCCCCTTGAGTTGGGGATACCAAGGATGGAGGGGACGTAGCTGAGGGCCACCCCGTGCCACCACAGCACCAACCCCCACCCCCAAGACGAACAAGTCGTCCGGCTCCTCCTCCTCCTCCTCCTCCTCCTCCGAGGCATCTTCTAGGGTAGAGCGCTCTCGCCCCTTGCAGACTGTAGGGAAGAGCAAACACGTTTTTAGTTGGCAGCCAAAGAAGAGGCCGGCAACCACCCAATACGATTTTGATAGCTCATCAAGCGAGGGTGAGTAATTTAACTAAGGGCTTTTTCCACTACCCTTCTTTGCCTATGGCCTCTTCCCCCCCTCCCCCTCTTAGGTCCATCCGTAGAAAGTGTTCCAAGGAGCCACTCTTGGTCTTAGGCCCCTCCCTTCTTAGGTCGATCTGTAGAAAGTGTTCCAAGGAGTTAATCTTGGTATTAGGCCCTTCCCTTCCCTTCCTCGAAACGTTTGGGGACAAGGCTTGGGCAACGTGTGGTGTAAGCGGGGAGGGGTGATGTACCATCATGGCTTCTGGTCCGGGGCCACCGTTGCTATGGCCACACTTTCGCACTTGTATTCCAACCCCTATATATTCCTTTAGCTACCGGGTACGGGGTGTACACCGGTACCCTCGAAAAGGTACCCATGGGAACGGGGAGTGTTGTACGCACGGGGGGGACGTCTCCTCGCTTCTGTACGCGACTCCCCCCCCCAGTAGAAGTGGGCCGAAGGCCCCCAAGGGGGGGGGGTTGGTTCTGGGGGGGGGGGGGCTAGCCGCCGAGGAGGGCCTCCCTAGGGGACTAGCTAGTCGCTGCTAGTTGCTAGGGGGGGGGGGGGGTTGGGGGGGAGGGTTTAGCAGAGGTCTAGTCCAGTCTGGCAGAGACGCGGTGGCCTAAGGGGTTACTCTACAACAACGCAACGTGGCGAAGCGTGCGTTCAAAGATTGTCCTAAGTGCGCACCCTTAGCGCACCCCCTGCATTCTCGGGGGTCCCCAAAATTTTCGGGCGCCTTTGGCGCCACCCTATGTATGGCTAGTAGCCATTGACCCTTGGTAACTAAGTGGGCCCGGAGGGCCCGGAGGGGGGGGGGGGGGGGAGTCGCGTACCGGGACCGAGGAGACGTCCCCCCCGTGGTTGTACGTCGTCCAGGACGTTGGCGTTGGGGAACGCTGGGGAAAATGCGGGAACACTTGTACCCGCATTTTGTACCCGGATACAAAAATTGTTCCCCTGCGCGTAGAACATCCCCAACGTTTGGAACGTTCTACATCGCATTACGTGGGAACATCTTTTGTACCCGGGTACAAAATGCGGGTGCAAGGGTACCTGGATAACGGAACGTTCACAACGACATGGGAACAAATAATTGGGTGCAAGTACATGTGTTCCTGGGTGGGGGTGGGTGTCATGATCTCATTCCAACCCCATGGCACAACCTGTGAGCCTTCGATGTGTGAAACAACACAAACTAGGTTGTTGGGGAACACATGTACTTGCGATTTGTACCCGGTAACATGCACATGTTCCCCAACACGCTGCTCGTCGAGGACATCGGGAACAACGAACAGCATGTTGGGGAACATGTGGGAACATGTGGGGGGAACATGTGGGAATATTTTCCATCTCACATGAAAAACATGATTTTTGGAGGTACCCAACATTTTCGACGTTTTTAGCACACTCAAAAACCCACAAAAAACAACAAGAAATGGGAGGGTGATGTAGCGCGCTGGGGAACATTTCGGGCGGCAGCTAAAGGAATAAATGTACGTCTCGTGCCATGGTGCAACTCTAATCCCATGACCGCCTCAGGACCCACCACATTGAGGTTCCCAGTGTGGCTGGGAATACCCAAGCCGATGATACCCTACCCTCTATTGGGGCAAGGGGTGGTGCGAACTGTCAAATCACACCTGGGCCGCACACTAAACTGTTCGGAGGTGCCCGACACCCCCCCCCAGCAAAAACACCGAGACGCCCCGCCCATCGCCCCTCCTAGAACCCTCTCTCCCAAAACCCCCCCCTAGGGGGCCTGCGGCCAACGGTTAGTTGGGGGGGGGGGTTGCCGTCACTGAGGAGTCGCCCCCCCCCCCCCCGGGGTAATGCACACCTGCAGGATGGCCATCACACCATGGGAGGTATGCACGGCCACAGCAATGCCCAGGCCCACTCCAAGCCCCAGTGTGGAAGCCATGGCCAGGGCCCACACCACAACCAGCGTGGCCACCACTGCAGAGGAGAGCATGTGCACCAAAGCATTCGGACTTCATCTCCGCAGCCCATGCTCACACACACTCGAAATCCGACAAAATTACAGAAACAATTGTTCCCACGTGACAGTGAGTGTTCGGTTCACTTTGCACTCCCATCCTCTTTTGTTACAGCAGCTTGATTTGGCGCCTGTGTGTGGCTGGTGTTGCCTCTTTGTGGAGGTCAAGACAATGATCATGCACCAGAAAAACGTGTGGTCCGTGATAGTGTTTTCCGTTCTGGGGGGAATCGCCCCCATTGCAAGCTTCGGAAGATGAGTGGTGGTGACAACCTGATGTACATGCACCCTGCACTCGCCAAACCAGAGTGTAAGCCCACTGAGGGAATGGATTACTTGGACCGCATGGTATTACCGCCGGGCAGACATGCACTTCGGACTCTCTGCAGTATCTCTTCAGTCGCGAGTTTTGTGGGGAACGGCACCTGTCAGAGGCCTACTTGAATACTGTCAGCATCCCACCTGTGGACAGCTCTGCTGCACATACATGTGCTGGTATCTCTTCCTGCACAGGGGACTCCCAGAGGGTTGTGCAGACGACGACGATGCCAAAGCACGGCGCAGGCACAAAACCTTCCTCAGTGTTCATGAACCAAAATGCCGTGACAGCAGCATGCGGGGCACTGTGCGCATCATGTCCGCAAACTTTGCTAACCTTTGACCATGATCCTCATGCTCGCTGCCCAGCCCAGCCCAGCCCTTTTTGGTTTCCTTTGCCCCTCACCCCCCCCTCCTTCGACCAGTCCCTGCCTGCAGTCTCATGGCCTCACAGTGTGTGCATGCGAAGTCGGAGCTGCTGCTTGCTGTTGCAGGAATTCTGTGGACCACCTGAGCACCACACTGGTCATCACTGCCATGACTTCAGGGTCTCCACTGGTCAGCAGAGCACAGACACACACACAGACACAGACACAGACACACACACACACACACACACAGACACAGACACACACACACACACACACACACACACACACACACACACACACACACACACACACACATACACACACACACACACACACACATACACACAAATACACAGACACACACACACACACACACACACACACACACACACATACACACACACACACACAGACACACACACACACACACACACACACACAGACACATACACACACATACACACACACACACACACACAGACACATACACACACATACACACACACACACACACACACACACATACACACACACACACACAGACACAGACACAGACACAGACACAGACACACACACACACACACACACACACACACACACACACACACACACACATACACACACACACACACACACACACACACACACACACACACACACACACACAGACACATACACACACACACACACACACACACACATACACACACACACACACACACAGACACAGACACAGACACAGACACACACACACACACACACACACACACACACACACACACACACACACACACACACACATACACACACACACACACACACACATACACACACACACACACACACAAACACACACACACACACACACACAGACACAGACACAGACATAGACACACACACACACACACACACACACACTCCAGCAACGTCTTCCTGCGTCAACAAGAGCGTTCTGAATGGTTCCAATGGATACCCCCATGCCACTATGCCTACAGAAAGCAGCTATCACCTCAGATGTGTGCGATCACCTGCAGATGGCTCACATCGTGGTATGCCCATACCAACGGAAAGGTGTTCATCATCGACTAGGATGAAAGCAATGCCTTTTGCAACACCATCAGGCACGACATGGATAAACTATTCCCCAAAGAAGCGCTTCAAGTAGAACACTGGGCAGAACAGTTCTTCGGATCCTTCCGCATTTATGTTGTCTCACCGTTCGGATTGACACAACCATACTGCATGCGTCACGGAGGATCGCAAGGAGACTCCATGGGAGTGGGCCTATACGCAACCACCACCTGTGCCCGAACCAGATTTCACAAAGGAGTCCTGAGTCAACAACGCAATCCATCAGATCTCTCCAGCAGAGCACCAGAACATGCCTTCAAATGCCTCCCAGCCCCGTGGAACAGCAGCATCAAAGTATTGGAGATTGCATACAGCGATGACTGCAGAGAATTCACCTCTACCTTGGAAGACGCTGCCCACATGTTTCATGTCTTCAGTCAAGGATGCTGGTCGACAGGAGGTTCCTCTCAATCCAAGAAGGTGCAGATATTTGGAGTAGAACCCAAGAACCCGAGAGAACTAAAGTACATCGAGGACACGGTGGACACGATGCAAGATAAGTTCAACCTGCAATGCTCAGGCCTCAAAATAACCGGGATACCTCTCATGCCCAATGAGCAGCCGCAAACGGCCATTGATAAGTTCACCACACGCCTCAAAGTACTGCAAGGATCACTTGGGAGACTCCAACCCTCACTGATACTAGTCCTCCGAATTCTCATCACCTACACAATCTCAATGGTGGACTACGTCTTCTCTGCCATCCCAGCACGAGCAGAACAAGTACAACCCCAGCAGATACAGATCAAAAGAATAGCCTGCAAAACGCTCTGCATTCCAGTGCGCACCCCCAACAAGATGCTATGGGCCAGCATAGACGATCTAGGCTTTGCAGTCCCCCACATATTCACCCGCCTCCAACTGCAATACATCAAGGGCCTCTTCACTGCATGTAACAGCAGAAGCATCTACACCAGGGAAACAGTCCGCACCATCATGCTGTACCCGTCACAGCAAGTGCCAACCCACCCAGACTCGATCACAACACAACAATGGATGGCCAGCTACGGCATCTCATTCCACTTACCGTACGACCTTACAGAATCCCCCATTGCAATCGAAGTGATCCACACTCCAAAAGGCGGAATCATCCTGATGTCTGATGGGGCCAAGAAAGAAGACGATCACGCGTGGTCAGCGTTGGTGATTGATGAGCAAGGAGTAGCCATAAGAGCATATTCCAAAGTGCAATGCAAAGGCGGCAGCAGCTGGGTGGCAGAGTGGTGCGGCAAATTCCTTGCCTACCTGCTACTGAAAAAGTACGACATCAACCCACATCAAGTGCTTGGAGCCATCTCTGACAATCTCGCAGCAATGCACGGAGGAGATGGTGGCAAACCATCCAAATGTGCCTGGATAGACGGCTACCGACTCCAATATGCCACATTCCTGAGCGAGAATCAAGTACCAGAATTCTATATCCCGGCCCAGCACAACACCAAAAGCAAGACTCAAGTTGCTCTATGGCAGAAGGACACGGACGACACGGCCAAGCATGCCCTGATGAACGCAATCACAGGACAAGTACCCATGCCAGAATCGCTAGACGATACGATGCTCTGCCTCCATCACGGCACGCTAGCAGCCAATGTGGTGCATGTTCTTGACGAGGCCTACAGCAGCTTCTTACGCCCAGACTTTCATCTCGGAGATCCCAGAAGCAAAGCAATATGGCGCAGAGGAATCACTCAGGGAAAGTACACGAACGAAGGGCTCACGGTGGCCTACTGGATACGGACCATACCGTACTGTCATGAAGGAACAAAAGAAGAATTCTCATGTGCCTTCTGCCGCTCTTTGGACACAGGATGGGGCACACACATGCAATGGTCGTGTCTAATCCTTCCCATGCTATGTATGTGGTCGTTCACAGAAGTTGCCCGCCATCTGGCATCACTGGGACACACGGTGGAATGGAAATCCCCAGCTCACTTTGCAACACATCAAGAAGGAGAACTACAAGAATGGGGCTTGGTGCCTGCTTTCCTCATTAAGAATGCAGAACAATGGTCCGCTCTGAGTGTATGCATCACATGGTCAGGAATAGTGCTGCGATCGAAAGAAGCTTCTCTATCAACCGAGGAGGCGATCACTCTGAGTGCAAAGTATCTGAATGGACTAGGAAGAAGACCACGATGGCCTCCACTGATCCGGAGAGAGAACCTGCTAAAAGAATCAGATCCAATAGGATGGCCCATGCTCAGTCCGCAATGGAATCACTGCGTCATTGCTGCAGCATACAATTTTGTAGGCCGCAGTGCTCAACCTCATCAGGAAGCGATGAACCCTGTCCCACTGAACCTGCTTGCTCCCACACTCAACCCCACATCCTTTCATGCGTGCATTGCCTGCCCTGGAATTGAACATGATCCTCAAGCAGTATACATCTCCACGATATCCCCACAGAACAAGCAAATCAGAACTAGCATGATAACTTTTCGTGCCACAGAAGACATGTACATCATGTTCAGCAGAGAACTGTTACTCTCACTAACACCCAAACTCACGCTTGTCCTGCTACAAGATGAGTGGCCATGCAATTCGCACGATCAACAACACGACCCTGAGCCGCCACCTCCCAATTGGGATGAAGTCTCATCCTCTGCCAGCGAATCTGCCCTAGAGTCAATCCTAGAATCTGACGACTCGGAGTACTGGGACTCAGAGTAAAGAAAAGAACATCAAACTCACTCTGTGAACGAATCATGCTCGGTCCCTCTCTCCGCTCCAACCCATCCCCTGCTAATCAATGCCGCTCCCCCACTGATCCCAAAATGAACTCATGCTCTCAAGACCTGTGAAAGAATTGAGCACGAGTGTGTCAAAGAATCAAGAACAGGATCTTGCATGCCAAAGAAATGTTGCAACCCCATCCGATTCATCTCACCCGTTGCCAATTGATGCTGGAGATTCCCAAAAGGAATCAACACACCCAAAACCGATGAAAGAATTGCGTACGAAAGTACCAAAGAATTGGAAATGTGCTCTCCACTGTCAAAGAATTGTTGCAACCCCACCTGATTTAACCCACTGCGTGCTAATCATGCTCGGTCCCACTCTCTGCTCTATCCCATCCCCTGCTAACCGATGCTGCTCTCCGATTGATCTCAAAATGAACTCTTGCTCTCAAGACCAGTGAAAGAATTGTGCACGAGTGTGTCAAAGAATCAGGAACATGATCTTGAGTGCCAAAGAAATGTTGCAACCCCATCCGACTCATCTCATTCTCTGCCAATTGATGCTGCTTCTCGGAGACTTCCAAAATGAATCAATACACCCAAAACCGATGAAAGAATTGCGTACGAAAACGCCAAAGAATCGGAAACATGCGCTCAAGTGCCAAAGAATTGTTGCAACCCCACCTGAGTCAACCCACTTCGTGCTAATCTCACAGAGTCCTTGCCAATAGAAGATGCCTTCAGAATGAGTGTGCCAATGTACCAGATACGCATCCATGAATGCAAAAGAAGCATGGCACCACCATCAGATTCAACCATCCCCACCTCACAAACCAGCTGACCCACTCCAATAATAGGAACAGGTGCAGAAAGAATGCTCTCATGTGCCCATCTTTCTATCGATGCAACCCTCCATTTGCTAATCAGCAAGCTGACCCACGAACTCAAAGACAATGCACATGCCTGACCCAATCCCCAAAGAATGACCGATGATGCCTCAGACTCCTTGTTCAAACCATGATGAGAATCAAGTGTGCAAACGAATATGATGTTCAACGTGCAATGCGTGCGATGCTCCCTGACGTACCGTGCCCCCCAATCCTCAATGTTTCAATAGAGAGTTGGCAAACCTCCCTCCCCTCTTTTCTCTCCCCCCCAATAGCAACACCAGCCATCACATATGAAACAAAGTAACAAAATATACAAGCATATCTGCAGAAAAATCTGAGACCCAACCCAAGCACCAAACCACAACCACAGACCACATGCAGTCAAAATCAATACCCAAGTCAGAAATGCAATGAGCATACTCAAATTATTACCCATTACCCAACCATCAGAAGGCAAAAGAAGCGTGATGAGAATCAAATGTGCAAACGAAAATAATGTTCAACGTGCAATGTGTGCGATGCTCCCTGATGTGCCATGCCCTCCAATCCTCAATGCATCAATAGAGAATTGGCAACCCCCCCCCCCCCCTCCTTTCTCCTTGCCCCCATTGCAACACCAGCCATCACATATGAAACAAAGTAACAAGACATACAAGCATATCAGCAGAAAAATCTGAAGCCCAACCCGAGCACCGAACCATGACCACAGACCACATGCAGTCAAAAACAATACCCAAGTCTGAAATGCAATGTGCGTGCCCAAATTATTACCCACCTCCCACCAATCTGAGGGCAAAAGCAGCGGGCAAGCCACCCCGCGGCCGCCAAAAGGGGCCAGTACGAGGTACGGGGGCCGGCGGTGGGTATGCGTAGTCCTCCCGAGCACGTGACACACATAGGTCGCGCCGTCACACGGGAGGTGACTGCCATTCTCCCTTGGGGAATACCTCCCTAAACATACACCGCTCAGACAATAACAATAACAATAACACACACACACACACACACACACAGACACAGACACAGACACAGACACAGACACACACACACACACACACACACACACACACAATGCAGCAATGCACACGCGCAACATCAGGGGCATCACCAAATAGATGGTGTGGACAGGCGCGCAGCACCTGCAGACCTGCGGGCTTCCACTATACAAAGCAACAAAGCATGGGCTCGACAGAAAGCGAGCCAAACGCAAGCACACACGGGCATTGTGGATCGCCATCGCGCTTGTTGTGGTTGTTGTTGCTGCTGCTGCTGTTGTTGTTGTTGTTATGTATTCCGAATTTCGTCACACCAACTTTGCAGGCGTGGTTTCCGTGTTTTCTTGTGAGTGAGCTGTGTGACGTTGGCGGGCAACTTGCTAACACTCTCCTTTGCCGCTGCGCGTCATTTGTGTTCTTCCCACTGCCCATGTGCACACCAATTCAGGCACACCGAGCACACGCTAGACAGGGCAGGCAAATTACCGCAGGGGATGGCCTTCATCAAGGCGTCCGCGGCTCTGGGGTGCTTTGTCAAGAGCATAATCAAATACCAACTGAACACCATCGAGATCAAGCACAGTTGGATGCTCTGGAATAAAGTAACCCCCAACTTGAAGTACCTGCATGCAAACAAACCATTTGGAAAAAAAAAGCACAAATCAGCTTTCTGTTTCGATGCATCTCTTACTTCCCCCTCATGTCTTATACTCATCATACAAGAAGACAGACTGAAACACATGAGTTTGCCACGACACACAAACCAGCATACGCCAGATGGGGCAGAAGACACCTCGTTGACCCCTGTTGCTGGTGCGCACACTGTGTGTGCCCCTAATTCGTTGTTCATGTTGGCCCCCTTCACATACCCATGCCACCGTGTATCCATGGGACTAGCGTACAAATTGAGCTCCTTCCAAAAGTGCCGCCAGACCCCTTTCCACCATTGAGATGGGTACTTGCTGCCCTACCATGTGTAACCAGTGAGGTTTTATTCTGTGTTCTAAGCTGATATAACCCGAGTGGTTTTGGGGCCCTTGTTGAGGTGTGGGGTGAAGGCACCCCTTCAGGCAAAAGCAACAAGTACTGATAGCATTAGCACGTAGCACGTAGCGCGCTCAACGAAATCACACATCCATGGTGGTTCCGTTTTCAACGAAACTTTCGTGAATGATACCTTGTTGTCAAGTAGTAGGGAGGTTGGGGAGCATGCAAAAACCAAGCTTGTCCACAAATGCATTTGACTCCCACGAAATTTGAGCGGGGGTGGAGCTTAGCGAGCAAGCGCGCACAACAACACAGAGAATCAACATCGGAAATAATGTGGGCCACGGAGTTGTGGTTGTGCCCGGCCACAAAGCTACGAAGCAACGATGGCGCTTCGGGAAAAGTCTCGACACACCTACATGCGTCCTCGTCCGCAAGGTAGAGTTTCCTCACAAGGGTCACTGGTGTGGGACAACAACTCCCCACAAGCAACATCGCCACGAAAAATCTCCATGCGTTCGATTGCCCGGAGTGGTCTGGTCTGAGAAGGGGGTGCGCAGAGCCAAGGGGACTGGAGCACTTGGTTTGGGGAGGGGCTGGCCACAACACCTACACATTGAGTTCCCCAACAATTTCAAGTGTCCGCAGTCCATGTTACGACAACTGATGAGAGCCCAAGACGAGAGCAATGTTCTTAAATGGCCAAAACGTGGATAAATGTAAGCGAGCATCTTGTGTTCTCTTGCTTCACCAAGCTTGAGTACTCAATTTGCCTACACTCTTACAATCGACACAGGACACAGAGATGGTTTCTTTTGCTTCGTCATTTGACATGTACTCTAATCACATAAATAACGCCAGACCGACTGAAGACCATTGTGGGTTTTGGGTACCACAATAGGTCATGTCAATAGCCCACCCAAGGTGGATTGCTGCTGGCTGGGACAGTATGTGGACGTGTGTGCGTGTGTGTATGGGTGTGCATTGTCAACCCAACTTGTGGTCATTGGGCAGTGAGTGTCACGGGTGTCATGGTGTCTAACTTAGCACGAATGCCTCGGTGTATGGTACTTGAACTATGATTCGCACGAGCAAATCACGAACGGTATTGTTTCTTGTTGTTGCTTTTGGATGCTCCGAGGCGTCTCTATTGTATGCTTTTCGTTGCCTCATGTGTTCCATATTTCGCCGGAGAAATATAGAACCACCCACCTTTGTTCGCCAAATGGTTAGGAAGAAAAAAAATAATAGCTGTAGAGCCAATTTCAACGAACGGTGCACACATCAAAAGAAAACGCCTGTCTCACATTCATCTTCTTTTTGTTGAAATTTGTTGAAGCGCGATAGTTGGGATAAGGAACATATTCTTGCCCGAAACAACCACTTGGCCCCGAATCACCGTCCAGAACAAGGAGCACAAGGGGTACCAGTAGACAACGTTGAAACAAGTGTGAATTTTATGTCACAGCAAAATCGATTTCATCTATTTGCCGCATGCAACACAATGTGTGGCTAGCCAATGAAGGCTTAACAAATCAAAAATTCATGGGCCGAAACCATGGGTGTGACAACCATCATGAGGAAAATCGGCTCCCGGGTTGCCGACGGTTTTCCGTCTGATTTTAATGCAAGAGAGCCACGCACGAAGACAACCTTTCACGTCTCAACACTTTGTGCAAGGCCACCGGCGTGCTAGGAAAATGTCAATACTTGGGAAATTGTGAATTGTTGAAACAAGCACAAAATCTCGCCAACTACAAGGCTCCAAATCGCGCAAAAGTGCGCACCGTTCACCACTTTACACCACTGGAATTTCTTTTTAATAGGAGCCGTTCTCGGCATGTGGCAAGGGAGAATAAGTGCAACAATGCAAGCAAAGAGACACCGAAAAGCCACGAGGCGCGCGGCTTGCCACAAGGAGTGCACAATGACCAAGGAATGTGCATATGAACACCTAAGAACGTGATACGCCGCCACCACGTCTTCTACCCTCCCTTGGTTATGGATACACACGCATCCTCCACGGCACACAACCACGACACATTGCGGGAACATTTGGCATATTTGGTTGTGTACGACGTTGTTTCGTGTTTTTGACAATTCCGACACGCGCCACCCATCGATTGCCGGGGTTTGTGATTGTGGATCCGCCAATCAACAACACATTGAATGCCGCGACATGGGTCTCATGTTTGAAGAATTTTGAAATCATGGGACGCATCCGTCGCGACATGGGATGTGAAGACAAACGCCTATGCACAAGATCACATGCCTTGTATAGAAAACGCGAAGGTGTAAAACTTTCCCACACGCCGAACGGTGCTTGGTGCCACTCTATTCGTGTCGTGTAAGGGTCTTGCAACAGGTACCCAAGCGCCACATGTTTCTAAAAATCAAAACCCATTGCTCATGAGAAACAAGGGTGTTGTCCCCACAACCGTATACGATGACTTTGTATACTGGAAGCTTACAAGAAAGCCTACATATGTGTCGACAAAGATATCGCACTCGTCCGGCGAGCGAAGTCGCGATGAGCACAAACGTGTTGAGATCGTAGTCCAAACGAACGCACAATATGGCTGCGGGTACCTGGGCAACAATTTCTCTTTTGTGTTCGAGACGCAAAGGACTCGAATAGGTGGTGAGGCGAGGCGACAACGGGCGCGGGTGACAAATACATAAGTACCTTTTCCATAGTAGGCACAACACGTATGTTGCAAAGAGTGCGAGAGAAATCTCGGTGATGTGGAAAATGTAGCTTTCTTTGAAGGCATATGCATATTGCAACATCGGCCTCTGAAGGGAGAACATTCGGTCACGTCACGTGGTATGGGAGGGGAACAGACAAAGGGCCGCGGCCAAGGAAGTCGATAGCGCGTGCGGGGGGGGGGGATAGGTGAGTCGACGTTGTCCACAATGTACCAACAATATAACGGAGCCGGGTTACACTTTGGCAAGCAACAATGAAGCGGGGTCGATGTGTACAAATTGTGCTCATCTAGAACAAATTTGCCTCGTCAATCAGCCTCGGGAAATAGGTGTGTTGAAAACGAAAGGCGAATTTCAGAAAAGACATTCTCTTTTTATCAACCAGCAGGGGTGGGAAGAAATCAGACTTCTGTGAAATGTCTCAGAAATTCTTTGAGCAAGGAAAATGACAGCAAGAGGGTTGAAGTGAAAGCGCCTAATACCGCAAATTTGAACGACTTTTCTGTGTTCAGTGCTCCACTTGCCACGAGTGGAACTGCAAATCATAATTTCTCAACTTGTGATGCAACGTAGTTATTTCAATTTTTGTGGGATTGGCAAAAATAAAAAAAGTCGTGTTACATCTGCAAATTTCAAGTGCACCCAAAGAGTGCAACCAAAACGCTTTGGTGGTGCGGTGCTGGGACTGGGAAGTCGGATGTGGTGAACAGACTGGACTTCTACTCTAGTGTACAAAGTGGAAGACCAGAAGAATTCTCAACCTGTGCATCTCAGCAGCGCATGGCCCATCTGCTCAACAGCGCACGTCAATGCCACTGGCCCAAAAGCATACCCCCCTTGGGGAGCAAAGGCAACGGAGCAGCAATGGGTGTTGCAGCACACAGAGCGAGGCGCCTTTCTGGCAGTATTCCTAATTTCGCACAGTGCGATAACGGCACGCTGCTCAGCTTGATTAGGGTGATTTGCCGAACTCCGAGCGGTTTCCGCCCGTGGGTCACAGTCGCGTCGATTTCTCAAGATTTTTTTGGGGTCTGCAGGATTTTTCTGGATAGATCTACAGATTGAGAGCCAGGCTCTCGATTGATGTAAATCCAGATTTGGTGGTAAAAAGCGCCAGATATACCGCTGGCAACAGAGCGCCCTCAGGGGATGCGCTAAATGCAGCATTTGCCAAATGGCGCCGCAGGTCACAGTGACAGCTCGTTTGAGCGCTACATAGCAGCAAATCTTGTAAATCGTGGTTCTACGGGTAGCTACGGACCCAGGCTAGGTAGGAGGGACGATCCTTTGGGTTTTTTCTGGTTGGGCCCTTTTTCTGCCTTGGGCACTAGTGGTACCTCGTGCTTTTCACGACGGTTTTTGTTGTTTTTCGTAAGGGTGTCCATGGAAAACAACCACCTTGGTCTTGATGAAGGACAGTTTTCTTCGTCCTTCAAGTGGGCAGATTCCATGAGTCTCTGGTTGGCTCAAAAAGATCCTTTTGTGGCTACTCTACTTGATGAAACGGAGAATAGTGTGGCTTTGAGCAGGGAGCAGTCAAGCAGTTCAGAGGGACTGCTGTTTTCTGCTAGTGAGGTTGAAGACTTGGATAAAAGTTGCCGTTGAGGTATTTGCAAGTGAAAGATCGTAGGATGAGCAACGTTGATCGTGCCGTTGCTCGAATGATTGGTAAAATCACGATTCATCAAGTGTCCCGGCATCACACAACTAAATCTGCGGTCTGGGCACGAATGACAAGGTTGCGGAACGGTCTAAGCACCCCGGGCCGTAAACCAACCTTGCCGCATAGTATTGAGCAAGCATTGTTCGAGTACGTAGATGAGCACCGTTGGCGTGACAAAAAGGCCTAGTGAGAGCACCCATGCGCCGAAGGTATACCCTCCTTCCTTTAGTGTAGCAGACCACATTTGTGGCAGCATGCAGATTTCAGCTATATCTACATTCGCGCCTCATAGTTCAGGGTAGATGTGTCCATTTCATGAAAAATTGGTGTATATGAGTAGGGTGGATCGTCCTCTACAAGATGACCAACTTGGTTTTTGCGTGGTGAGCCAATGAACCCTCTCCCGAAGCGCGACCGTGACCGGTACTAAACAGAAATCAGCAAAAAACTACAGTTGGGCAGTGAACTCTTTAGCAAAACCCTCTCCCTCCATGGGGTAAATCGTGTCAAAACAAACCAACGAAGGCATTTCTGAGTAGCCTGGGTCAAGCCCTACGCGTACATATGTTTAGATTTTGCCAGCTCATCGGTGACATCACTCACTAAGCTTGACCGTGACCCGCGCAGTTCTGGACACGTCATTTGGCAACAGCTGGCTTATCGGCAAATCACCCTAGTCGCGCGTGATTGGACAGG
This sequence comes from Eutreptiella sp. 'Long Island Sound 2002', assembly GCA_964036045.1. NCBI lineage: Eukaryota > Euglenozoa > Euglenophyceae > Eutreptiales > Eutreptiaceae > Eutreptiella > Eutreptiella sp. 'Long Island Sound 2002'. Next base: position 114,934,609 of record OZ038383.1, read on the forward strand.
CTGGCAAGATAGAACACCATAGATACGTGATAGATGCAAATCTCCTCTGCCTGATCCCGGTGCCACTATAGCACTAGCTGGACATTATGTGTATTTCTTTATGGCGGCCCTTAGATATTTGAGATCACCTTTTCATACTGCATGCATGGATGCCAATTTTCTAGGTCTTTTCAAAGTCTTAGGAATCTGGATTTTGCAATTTTCGATGTTTCAGTTTCAGTTTCAGATGTTTTGTATCATCTGATTTGGTATGCTTTAGTGTTTGTATTGACACTGGCAGAATCTCGAATATTAGTTTCTTGTGCTACGTTGTGTTTTGTCGTGTTGTGTTTCGCAACCATCCAGAGGGCACCACGAAATAACGGCATGCATGCACTACTTTGCGCACTACTTTGGGCGCGAGGCAAGGGGTAAACAACAAAAAAAATTACATTGGGCCCGAGGGGCCCGGTGCATGTGTACAACACTTCATTTCGGTCGATTTTAAGGGCCGATTTTCGGTAGGGTCCGGGGGGGTACGGTTGGGGGGGGGGGGGGGACGGCGTGTGCCGCCCTGTGCCGTGCCGTGCCGTGCCGCTAGGGGGGGGAGGGGGCGTCCAAGGGGTGCCACGGAGGCCACGGTACACCCTGCCGTCATGTACGTTCCCCCCCCAGCCGCCCCACCGCGCAAACGTCCACGATGTGGTGCCAAGGAGTTGACTCGCTTGAACCTTGATTTGGTCCTGCCGGCACGTACTCGTGCTAGCAAGCGACCCCTGGCCTCCTGAGCTTACCCCTGCCCAAGCAGGGGCTCCTAGCAGTGCCATATGTGGATTTTGCCCCTGAATTTTCGTTGTGGTTTTTCCTGACTCTTTGTATTCCATGATTGATTGTTTGATTCCGCCTCATGCTTTGACCTGCATGGTTGTATCAATAATCAACGGAAGTAGTATGCGCTTTGCTTGTTTTGGTAACGAGGTGATACATGAAAGCCGGATCTATGAACTTTACTATGTACTTAGGACAACACTGTTGCTTGGAACGCATTTGTCGGACATGGTTCTTCATAGGTTAATGGCCATATGAAGATTGTTTCTGCCTCTTGTGCCCGTCACGCCACCAAGCTTCGCTAGAGTACACAATGCTATTTTCAGGTCATGGCCGTGCCCCAAACCTTGGGGTAAGGTGGGACGAAGCGTTTTTTCCATCTCCATGGGTCCAAATGTTGATTTAGACTCTATCCCACCTTAATTCAATGTCGTCCGCCCTTTGGCCTAACGGTGGGGTTGTGGTGCAGTCCCAAGGTGCACTTTACGCCTGTGATCGTCAGGTTTGAGAAATGGATTCATCAGGAATGAGCCATGGCTCATTTAAATGCGAAACGGTCAAAGCAAGGGGCCTTAAATACTTTTTTTTCTTTTCGGTGTACGACCTCAGCACTACAGATATTTGATTGTCAGTATGGTTGACCAGTTGATATAACGGTTTCCAGGTCCTCTAGAAACTGTCCTGTTAGGCACATAAGCCACAGAGCGTAAGCCACAGCTGCACAAACGACTGGGCTCTGCTGTTTTTTTTGGGGGGGGGCGGCATACCATGGTGACTTTCGATTTGATGAGGTCTGCCGTCCAAATTGCCATGTACACTGCCTCATGCGGGTCCGTAGTAGTGGGATTTTCCAGTTGTCGTCGGATCTTGCACAGTACAAGAGAAAACCGATTAGCAAACACAGAACGGACATGGTGCACTCCGATTGCCAGCCGAAAGACCTGCCAGCGACTTGGTACAGGCGGAATGTGCTGATGCTGTGCTGAATGGCATTGTCCTCCTGTGCTATGATCCCCCGGATATGCAGCGGACACTCTGTTTTTAATTCACCACTTTGCAACTCACTGTCGCCATCCTTCTTCTTCAATTTATCCGCTGCCCACACTTGCATAGCCGGGGTCAGGTGCTGCTTCGCAATGACGAAGGGCCGATTGTCTGCGCATCATGAAATCAAGGTTTTGCAAAAAGAATGACCGAAAGCTCATTCCTCCCACGAAATTGCAATCATAAACCCCCCCTATCGCACACGGGTACAGCAGTGTTCGGCGGCAAACAACAGAGGGCAGTACCTTCATCCATCCAGACAGTGGCCTCCAATGGCTGCCCCGGGGGATTAGCCTGTAGTGACTCCAACTGTGCCTCTACTGACCTTGAGTCAATTCGAGTTCCCCGTCTCTCATTCGTGGGTTGTATGCTATCAAGAAGGAATTTTGGGGTACTCGAAATGGCCTCATGGTGCTGATGGGGTGTTGCGAATACCTGGTTCGGTGTGTGCTTCCTTCGGATGGGTGCTGGCCCCGTGGTTGCGTTTGCAGATATGGAAGGTGTAACTCGTATAATGGCATCTCACCTTCTTGTGTTCACCATGCACAAATGCCTGTTTTGCATCAGATGATGCTTTGGCCCAGTACAGCCCAAGTCCCAAATTCGGCTCATAATGTTTCCAATCCCTACTTTGGCCTAGAAGGACGCAACGCTATTCTGGGCCAAAACAAGGATTTGGGCCATTCTGATCCAAAACCGGGATTTGGGCTGTTCTGCACCAAAGCAGGGATTTGCGCCATTATGAGCCAAAACACGGATTAGGGCTGTTTTGTACCAAAATAGGGATTGGGGCCTTTTGAGCCGAAACCGGGATTTGGATCATTTTGGGCCAAAACAGGGATTTGGGCGGCTCTGCATCAAAGCAAGGATTATGGCCCCCAAAGTTTGTGAATCCTCGAACACACCCATGCCCAAAGTTTGTGAATCCTCCAACGCACCCATGCCCAAAGTTTGTGAATCCTCCAGCATGCGACCCAAAAAGTCTGTGAATGCTCCAGAACACCCTCCACCAAAGTTTGTGAATCCCCCAGCAATGCCAGTGGCAAGATTCAACAGCAGTGCTGCTTACGGGTGCGCAGGTTCAGACAGCCCAAAATCATGGAAAGGTCCGACTTCGCCCCTCAATTCCGCAAAAATATGGTTCCGGACCCCCCCTCCCAACCAACACAGCACACAAAATCTGGGTCAAAGTTGTACCCTTCGTGAACGGGGGATAAGTGGCCGTTTGAATGGGGGCCGAATATTCGCGCGAATTTACCCGAATTTTGAGGTTTTTTTGAGCAAAACGCCATATTTCTGGTTGCTTTTGAGGGATTTGAGGGGGTAAAATTCATGCCCAGCTTCGTTACCCATCGTCCAGTGAAAGTCCCGCCCCAAACGCATGCACCATGCCCAAACGTCGCCCAAAACGAAAAGTGGCAAAACCCGGCGTGCCTATAGCCGATCCATAGGCATGAATTCGTACGAACTCGCACGAAATTCGTACGAATTTCATACGAATTCCGTGCGAATTCCGTGCGAATTCATCCGAATTCATACAAATTTCATCCTTGCCCACCCCTTCATTTGCCCTAACACCTGGAGTACCCCCCCCCCCCCAATGCACCCCTGCATGCAGCCCGGCCACAAGCAACAATGGTTCGGGGTCGTGTTGTATTCTCACATCCGTCTCCTGCGACATTGGAACCGCCGCTCTAGGCTCTGAAGGTGCTGCACGTCGGTTATAAGCCGTCTTCTTGTACGGCTCGTGTACCTTTGTACAGTGATGGGCCCTTGCCCATGTTTTGCCCTTTTGGTCGCATCCCACCCTTGCGCCGCGTGCAAGCTGCGTGTTGCTATCAATAAGGGTGCCAATGTGGCACCGAGTGCCATTGTGCACAACCACACCCTTTATCTCGGGAATGTAGCCGCACATTTCCATTGTGTGGCTTGGGGCAAATGTTCCTGTGCCTAACGCAACTATCAAGCGTTGCAGTACCCGGAGGAAAAGTGGTGTGCCAAAGGTCCGAACGGCTCTGTCTGTTCGTGTACATGTTCCTCAACCTAATGTGGCAACGCGGTCTAACCATTGTGGTGAAATGTTTGGGCAAAACAAAGCCACAAGCAGTGGGAGTGACTCGCAACCCCACCATGAGGAGCAAGTTGCGGCCGATAGCGAAAGTAGCAACCAGGAGGAGGAGGAGGAGAGCAATGCGCAAAGCAACTCCAAAAACAGCTTCGGATCATCTTTGACTTCCTTGTTGTCATCAGTATCCTCATCTTCTTCATCATCAAGTTCAGGTGGCTACTTGGCTGGGGGGGGGATTATGTGGTGCACATATTTGCACATATTTGCGCATATTTTGCACATATTTCTTGATGGTCCCTTAGGTTAAAGTCACTGAGGAATGATGGTTACTGTTGTGCTTGTGAGTAGTGCTGTGGTCCTTACTGTTTGTTGTTGCGTCAAATGTTCCATGTCATGTCTCACAGTAAGATTATGTATTGTTCCTCATCACCATGGTGATGGGGACCGGCAGTGTTGGGCGCTTTTTTTCATTTACCAAGTACACAGATACAGACCAGTGACATGGTGTGGATGACAATGGCCGCTGGCAAGCTTTCATGACACACTATAATGGAGACTTTGGAAGGACGATTACAGTAAAGACCGATGTGGGCTTCACATAGACTGAAAGTGTTCTGGTTTGCTTGTGTCCATTGAACGCCAGAGATTCATAACATGCATGGAACCCCTCAGGAATTAATGGCATCCATCCAAACAACACCAAGAAATAATACTGGCCATCCAGGGCCATGTGTTTGGTGCAACGTACAAGCCGCACCAAGTGCTACAGCACAACAACACCAGCACAGCAAAAGACTACCGCCATGCAGCAAAGCACGCTGCTGCAACCTGTGAAGGGTATGCGCAAGCGAAGTGCAGTTGGCACCCAAAAGCGTGCAAAATCGTGAGCTGGACATGGCAAGGTTGCCTTTGAGAGCTGTAGGTAGCCTTGCAGCTTTGTGAACGGCCTCCCTTGCCAGAATGGATATATTTGTCATGGATGTCAAGGACATACCATGTTGCTTTGCTACGCATGGAAGTGGTCGTTGTGGGGGCATGGGGCAATGCCTAGCCCTTGGAGGATTAGCCCGAACGTGACAACTATCATGGGGTACCATCGCTAGAAACGGTCAATGTGGGGGGTTTGGAGCTGAGCCTAGCCCTCGGAGGATCAGCTGGCGGTGCAAAAGCTTGTAGTTTGTGGAGCCATGGACTACATGCTCATTGACAACGGCTCCCCCTGCCAGGGGGTGTGGGCTACTTCAGGCACGCGGACGTTGCTGTGGTGAGGGCCTAGAGTGGAATGCCCCGCTCCTGAATGTTTACCCCTTAGGCCACTGTGTCCCTGCCACCATATTGCATGGGTTGTAGCAAAATTTGTTCACTCTTTGGTAAAAACTACTGGCTATTTCAGCGGGGCCAATTTTGGTGCTACTTTTTGGAAAATATGGCATCAAAAGACATCAAAAGCATCCAGAAATCAGACCACATGATTACTGACAGATGTTTCAATGGTGACAAAGCAGCGATGCCCCCCCCCCCCCCCCACACACACCCATACACATGTTGTGTTGTGCGCACTGTGTGTTGTGCTATGATGCACTGCATGTAAGCGCACCACACAATGTGACATCCTCAGCCCATGCCCAGCCCATTTCTGTGCCCACTCTTGATGCTCCTGATCTCCAGTGAATATTGACAGTCCGTTCTTTGGACACCCATGGCGCTGTCAACCACCGAGATGGTTTGCATGGGGGTGTTTGCCTTTGCAGCTCTTGCGTTGCTGACCGGTCAGCCCCATTTCGATGCGTCAGAGAACCCAGATTGGCAGGGCTATCTTGTGTGTCTGACTATGTTAGCGGCGGTGATGCTGATGATCAACAACTTCCACGCCGCATTTTGCATGATTGCCCTTAATTTGATCTTTGTCCTGTTCAAGATCATCACGCCGAGAGACTTCTTCAACGGGTTCTCTTCAGATGCCGTGATTGCAACCGCCACACTCTCCGTTTTTGCTGATGCCGTGTACCAAAGCAGCATTCTGGATGTCGTAATGGGGCCTTTTTTGCCCACCAAGGCATCTTTGATGGAGGCCAGGCTGCGAATCATGCTCTTGGGGTTCTTCATCTCTTCCTTCCTCAACAACACCCCCGTGATGGCGATCCTGCTTCCCGTCACCGAAGCATACGCAGCTCGCGCAGGCCTTCCGCTGCGCTCGCTGCTGATGCCACTATCCTTTGCCATCTTCTTGGGGTCCAACAACACTTTGATTGGGAGCAGCAGCAACCTGACGACCATGGCTGTGACAGCCAAGATCGTGCCAGGCTACGGGACGGCCGCCTGGCCCGCGCCCAACTTCTTCTCCCCGGGCTTGACGGCGTTTCCGATTGGTGTGGCTGGGCTGGTGTTCATGACCCTCTTCACGACCACCTTCCTGGCAAGCAACCAGCCGGGGAAGAAGGCCTCGTTCGTTGACCGGAGTGCCGACAATGAGGATACGATCCCAGATGCCGATGAGTGCCTGGGCTTTCCAGGGCAGCCTCTCCTCTCGGATTCCTATGCATACCTTGTGGCGTTCAATCCCATTCCTCCGTTTATCGGTCAGACCGTTGGGGCCACCGGTTTGGATAAGAGTGACAACTTGGTGGCCATGAGGCGCATCATCACGTCGTCTCCCAAGGGCTCGGCGTCCCTGGCTCGGGACACCTGGGCCAGCCACGTTCTGAAGGAAAATGACCTGATTATCTTTAGCTGCACCGCCGTAGGTGTTGCTCAGATTCGGAAGCGCCGAGGGCTGCGTCTTTGCAACGAGGGCGTGGACGCCCTTGGGGAGGAGCGGCGCATGCGTGTGCTTGTGGAGGCGGTGGTGGGCCGTGCCAGTGGCTGGGTCGGCCAGACCGTCACCACCTGTGCGATGCAGGCTGCATTCCAGGGTCGCGCTGCGGTCGTGGCTGTCCGTCAGGCCGCCACAAGCTCTCAACGCGTTGACGGCAAGGAGGAAGAGAAAAAGTATTGGCTGAAGACTGACGAGTCTGCCAGTGATGACGAGAGCGGAAGAGGCACTGCTCAAAGAGCGTTCAAGGTGGAGGCCGGCGCTTTGTTGCTTCTGGAGGCGTACAATGATTTTGCCAAGACCTGTCCCAAAGATCACATTGCTATGGTGAGTGCTGTGCCCGGCTCCAAGCCGCCACGATGGTACTCGCCCAAGGACAAATTCCGCATGGTAGTGGTTGCCCTTGTCCTGATTTTGGTCATTTTCACTGCTGCTGCCAACATCCTGCCGCTTTCTGTTTCTGGTTTCTGTGCCATCTTTGCCATGGTTTTCTTGAAGATCATGACCCCCCAAGAAGCTATCAAGGCTGTGGAGGGTCCAACTCTACTGATCATTGCGTCCAGTGGAGGGGTCGGGAAAGCAATTCAGCAAACTGGTCTCGGGGAGTGGCTTGGGGAACGATTTGTTGAGCTGTCGTTCAACTCTTTCATTGGGTTGCTGATCTGGTTCTATGTGCTGATGTCTGTCCTGGGCTGCTTTTTGAACAATAACGCGCAGATTGTGTTGGTGATGCCTATCGCCTACTCGGCGTCTCTCAAGGCAGGGGTTGGGTTCCGGCCATTTATGTATCTCTGCATGTTTTTGGCACATATCTCCTCCTTCAATATTCCAATAGCCAGGGCCCCCAATCTCATGATTGTCAACCGAGGCCCATACACCTTCAGTGATTTTGCTGTATTTGGGAATGTTTTGCAGCTTTTCCTGATGCCTGTCACGCTGTGGCTCTTGTGGACGTTTGAGGTGGGTGATCTATGGAAGTATTTCAACTCCGTCTGCGAGCCATATGGTTCATTGTGCTAAAGGGTCTGCCTGGCCCTTCGTTTCGGTTCAGAGCATTTCGTTTTCTTTGAATTGTGCGTTTGCTCACTTGGTAGTTTCAAGGAGACCTTTTGGCCGCTTTGTGGCATCCCATGTTTTGGACAGAAGGTTACAGCACACATGCACACAATGCAGTGCACATACACACAGTGCACCCTCCATTTTTTTTTGCCTTGCACTGAATTATAAGTCCTCGGACAATTTATTTCAAGATTTATGCCCTGGTGCTGGGTGCTCACGATGCACTGGCAGTTTCAGGCCTTCGGTTGCTGAATCTTGGCCATGTTGGTACGTATCTATGGACTCAGGATGCGACAGCCCTGAGGTTCCTTGACTGTGGTTCCAATTTGTTGTGTATATTATTTTCATCCACCTTGCGGAAGTCTCTTCCGTGACACTTTGATGTTGAAGTTCACTAATCGAACCTCAAGTATTAGCAATGCATCCATGCAAACATGGAGAATCACATGGTTGTGGTGCCCACCTCTCAATGCGGTTCTGCCGTCCAATTTGACCTCAAACAGAGAGAAGGGGTAGCAGACCGGTTGCTGAATTTGTGCTCAGCAGTGCTGTTGTGTGGTTGTTGTCATTGGTGTGTGCATATAAAGGGGTGTGTGTGTGTGTGTGTGTGTGTGTGTGCATGCATGTGCGTGTGCGTGCGTGCGTGTGTTCATGCACACACCTCACATGTAGGGCAGACGTCTTTTCTCGTCCGCTCTTGACGCACTCGCATGTAGGGTTGATTTTGACAACGCTCTCTTTCATGACGTGCAATTCATTCATTCTCTTATTTACGCAAGAGATCAGAGTATCAAAGGGCTCTCCACAAAGGGGTCTCCTTGCGAGTGACTTTTCTGCAGTGGCTTGCGCGTGTGTGTCGACATCTCGGGCGTATTGAGCGACTAACAACGTATGGAGCACTCTCATCCTTGCTGGCAATGAAACCCAGGATGCGTTTCTCCTCCATCTGCCGCACATAGTCGTCTTGCTGTGCCGTATGCACTCAAAAGTCTAGCACCCAGGCCCCCAAAAATGCATTTTTTTGGGGGGGGGTATGCTCATTAGCCCACTACAAAGTTCATGCCAGCCACCAACGGACATGTTGCCCAAGACCAGTCCAACAGGATGTGTCATGGCATCAAAAGACATCAAAAGCATCGAGAAATCAGACCACATGATTACTGACAGATGTTTCAATGGTGACAAAGCAGCAACGGGCCAGCCGCAGCACCGGCCCCACCGCAGCCATCAGGGTGGTCATGCACCAAAGGGGTCCGGTGCCGATGTGGTCCAAGCGGCAGAGCTAGACCGCCTAACAAGCCACACACCAAGCTGACATGGAGGTAGTCCAAAAGTTTGCTGTGGCGACCAATGTTCACCAGGTGCAATGCATGGCAACATACTGGCTCTGCAAACATTTGTTGCCAAGCTCTCTGCAAACACCTGTTGCAAAGCCTTTTTGCAAACTGCTGCCCGCAGGATACACTCATGCCTGGGGAGCCGGCTGGGTCAGTCAGCGGAGCCTCATCTACTGCAAGAAGGGGTGAGCATATCGTGCAGGCAGAGGGTGTTGTGCAAACTGCCGCCATGGTTTTTTCGGTCCGTGGCTGCCGTTGGGTTCTCGTAAGGGCATTGTGTCAACTTGTACCAATCCAAGATGATTTGGCGCAGGGTTGAGGTAATTTCAAGGCCCAAGGGGTGATTGCGAGGGGCTTCCCCCGTCCAGTTGATGCTCGTTGGGTCTTTGGAGGGCGAAAACACTAGGCTCGTTCCCTCCATCATCCTCTGTAGCCCATGCGCAGTGGTTTGCAACGCCTCGAGCGCAACACCAATGGGCCTTTGCTGTAGACACTTGGCATAGCCAAGGGGCACCGGGCATGGTCCTAGATTTTTTTTTCCCGCCCTACTAACGGTGGCACACTGCATGTGTGTTGGAGACCTGGGGTCTCTTGTATAGGGCCAAATTCAAACACCCTGAGCATTCACTTTCTTTGATGACAAGGTCAACCATCAACCATTAACTCACAACACGGCCACAAGAATCCCCACCCACTCCCAATCCCGCAAGGTGCATCAACACCCAAACCCACACATTTTCACCCGCAAGACCCCCCCCCCCTTCACACACAACCCATCACCTAACGCGCAAGACCCCCCTGCACATCCCAGCCAGCCCCCCCGCCGGCCACCAACACATGGCCGTATGGCCTGTGACACAGGGGCTATATTGCAAGCTGCGCATCCGTTGCTTCACAGGCCACCCCTTGTCCAAGCTGCAGTAGGCGTAGGGACCGTATTAATTTGGTACCTAATTTTAATTCGGTACCAAATGTAGTGGAGCCACATAAGACATGGGTTTGATGAAAAATTTGCCAGTTGCATAGGGTTGTGAGTGTACTTTACAAGAGACCACATGCAAGGCAATTTCATTCCCAAGAACTTGAAGTCGCGTGAGCCCAAACCAGCCCCTAAGCCTCAGCCAAAGGCATCTTCAAAGGCATCTTCAAGTGGTGAGCATGTGCAGTTGTTTTGCATGGTGTATGATCGCAAGAAGGGTTTCCAAGCTGAACATTTGTAGGCTTCTCATGCCTCATTGCTTGTAGGAACATGGGTGTGGGCCCAAAGTTTCATGTTTCAGACACCTTCTTGTGTTTACATGCCTTTGGGAACGTAGGCGGAGGTTAAGGTGCATTGATACCATGCACTCACCCCCGTGTGTGTTGGTAGTTGTATGTGTTGCGCGCAAGCCACGTCCTTGTCTAAGCTACAGTAGGCGTAGGGACCGTATTAATTTGGTACTTTTGCGTAGCTATTACAAAGGGGGGGGGGTAGTGTAGCCAACCCTGCCCTAGGCTGTGGCGCGCACAAGGATACGTTCGTAAGGGGGAGATGAGCCCCCTACCCACGAATCGCAAACCCCCATCCGTTGTGGCATCCTGACACCCTGCAAGCCGGGGGAACACCGGGTATCAGCCTCGCCCCAACAATGTGGACGCTGCTAACCCAGCTAGAGACCATCTGGGAGCCAACTCGCTCCTCCTCACACTGCCTCATTGCCTCCCTCCCCAAATAGCATCAAGGGGCCAAGCACGCCAGAGGGAGCCTGCAAACACCCAAGGGACTATACCTTCGCTTCTACCGCAACCCTCCAACCTCCAAGCACAAGCGACCTAGCCTACCCACGAACTATCACATTTCACCACTATTTCTGAACCATGCACAACGCCCCTCGTGCCCCAGACATGCAATGACAAGGACCGACGCTGTTGGGATTCTGGTCATGGCCTCTTGGTAGTTTGCAGCATTCCGCAAATGGCACCCATGCGAATGTCACCCTCAGATTGTTCCATCTCGAGCTCCCAATTTCCGCGCCCTATTGTTGTCTTTGTTTGCATGTGTGGTCTCCTTTTCACCATCCTCATTGGCGCCCCTACTTGCGTACACAGAGTGCGTGTTATAAGTGGAATCTCTGTGTCGCGTGGTTTAAAATCAGTTAGCTACAGTGGTGAGAGGGTTTGTGGCTGCATGGGTACTAATTCCCTTCATAGCCCCCCCGTTTTTTCTTTGTAGTGCTAGAAATTGAAATTTGTCCACCACGCTTTTGGTGTTGCAGCTTTCATGGACCTCGACTAGATCTAGCAATGGCTTGGGTACCAAGAGTTGTGGCCCCCGTATCAACTCATGTTTGTCTGCTCCTTGTTCCCATTGAGACGCACATGCCTCCCAATGTTTCCAGCAGCTGTACCATCTTCCGCACCACCCAGAACATCTTCCATTGACTGCAGTAGGCCAAAACTCTTATCTCATATTTTTTGATTAGCATTGCATAACACAATACCCCTCTCTCACCACTTGACGACGACCCGCCTGCTATGGGCTCAGACCAGCGTTCACCAAGACCCTGGGTGTTTCCTTGGGGCAGGGGAACGGGGTCTTCGTGACCAAGCTCACCTCTAGGCAGCTAAGGGTCAAGGACTGGCGATTCTAGCTCGTAGAGGAGGTGAGCCCTGATGGACTGTACTTCCCCTCTGAGAAGGGTGCCTTTATGGTGGAGATGGAGCAACAGGCCTGAGATATGCACTGTGCAAAGGAAGTTGTGGGCTATGACCTGCATAGGCTCCAAACAGGCATAGCTCTGTGTCTTGACCTCCTCCCCGATCAGCCCGACTTTCACTTCCAGATCTAGCTCCTTGGGCTAGGTGACAGGGGGATTGCCTCCTTTGGCCCTCCGGGTCGGGTACCGTCTTACCAGGACTTCAGGGAGGGCGTGGCCCGCAGCACCTCGCAGGCTACGTCCATGGAGGAGTTGCCGCCGTCCCTTGTGGCGCGCATGCGCGGTAGCGCGTGGCTTGCCTTGTGTTGGCTGCTGGGGTTTGCGGGGTTAGGTGAGTGGAAGCCGTTGGAGGTTCTGCACCTATGCCTTGTCAAACGGCTTCCCCGGTGGTGCCTCAAGAATAGCACGCCCATCTTGCTCGGGCCCTACATCTTCAAGCTGGAGTCGGGGCTTCTATTCCAACGCATGTATTTCATCGCCGAGGCCACTACTTGGAGGGTCTTTTCTTCGCTTGCCCACCGGGCTGCCCTGTCCCATGTGCTGTGTGCCCTGGCATGTCGGTGGCTGGTGGCCTTTTGGCTTGTCCGGCATGGCCGGCTCTATGTGGGGGACAGGGATGAGAAAGATGCGTTTTGCAATACCGTTCGCCCGGGCCTAGGGGTTGTCTGCTCGCTGGTGGGTATGTTGGGGATAGCCGAGTGGACGGAGGAGTTCTTCGGACGCTTCTGCGTGCAAGTTGTGACCCCGCTTGGGCCCGGCCACCCGTATTGCATGGCGACCCTCCTTCTCCCACTCTAGTGGACCCAGATCGGAGTCCCAGACCCCTAGCTAATGTCGGATGGCACCCTCCTCCGGCATGAGGCTGAAGCCCTTCAGTTTGACCGCATCCGAGGTGCCCCCAAGTGCCTAGTAGGCGGGACAGTTGGCGTGAAGCACTCGGTCGAGCCCCCCATAGTCTTGCAAAACGGGCGACGGTCGTCGCTGAAGGACACCTCTAGGACCAACACACAGGCATCCCACGGCGCGCGCAGGCACGGGCTGTCAGAGGGGGAGGCTAAGGGGAGGAAGGTGGAGGGGTCCACCACAGCATCCACGACACCCTGATTGAACCTCGAGCGGGCCCCAGCCATTCACCCGTACATACCCACCCCCATATTGTCCCCTTGCGCCCCCCCATGTGTCAATGACGGGTATCCCCCTCGTTCCGTCCGAGGCCCCGACAAACAAGCTCTGGCGGATGGGGCGGCGGCTTTATCGTATTTTGCGTGCGCTTTGGTCCCTCTGCCCCTCATGGATACTGGTGCTGCGTATGGTCGTTGCGTACTCCTTGTCCTGTGCTTATTTTGTGTTCGAGGCTGTAGCTGTCTTTCCTCCATGGGTGTCACATACCCAGTGTTTGCTCAAAGAGGTGGCTGCAGCTGGCTTGTCCCTGCCGCTCCGTGTCCGTAACACGACGTTGTATGGTACCCTTGCGTCCCTGGGTTCAGACTGCCTAGTGTGCTGTCCCGCTTTCACCTTCGCCAGGTGCGTGGACTGCTCCTTGCCCTGAACGGCCGAAACGTTCTTGCTGGGCAAACTATCCGGTCCTTCTAGTCGGTGCCCGCCTTGCGTGCTCTACGTCTCTGCGACCGATCGTGTCTTAATACTACCCTAGCGGCGCACTCTCTGTCTGTTGTGTGTGCTGATGCGCTTGCTAATGCGCCGGTGTGGTGTGAGCATGGCCCGGCGCCGCTGGACGGTCTGGTCGCTGTTGTGCCTAATGGGTCTCCTGATGGGGATAGCGTGGGCTAGTCTGCGGTCGTTGTCTTGTTGTTGGGTGTCATAGCGGGGGCCTGGTCTAGGTGTGCTGGTTGGTGTGTCGTCGTGGGTGGTACAGTGGTGCGGCAAGGCACTAGCCTTGTGGCTCCTAGGTGAGCTAGGGGTGCCCTTGACGTCTGTCCGCTGGTTCGTGGCGGACAACACGGGGGTCACCTACGGTAAGGACAGCGGTCGTGCCTCTCACTGCCCGTGGGCCGACGTCCTCCGCCTTCGTTAGGCGGCCGCCCTGTTGCAGAGTGGGGCGGCAGAGATTTATGTGCCAACATAGCACAACTCCGGCCCTCAATTGCCGGTGGCGATGGTACAAGTGCGGTCTGACGCTCGGGCCAAACAAGGCATGGTGACAGTCGGTAAAGGGTGCTTTCCATTCCCTGAGTGGCTGGGTGGCACTTTTGCCTCATGTGGCGTGGTATTCTCGCGGCCGATCCCTCGGCTGTCTTGGAGGCCTTTTACTGTGAGGCTCATGTCTTTGTCTCTAGTGTGCCCGTTGGGCTTTCCGCTATGTGCGTCCACTGCATCAAGTCTGGCCGGTTTTTTCCGGGGTCCCTGTCAGCGGCGTTTTGGCTCTGTACTGCCCCCCAACTGCCATGTGGAGCTTGAGCCCGTGTTCACATGACATTTTTGCTGGCGTAAGTTGGGGCAGTGGGGTATGGGGGGCAAGCTACGCGTTTGCCTCTGCACTCGCCCTGCTCCCGTGCGATGGTCATGTGTGGCACTCGCCCCACCACTGCACGGTGTACCACGGTGATCGTGTGGTGGTTTGGGCCCTCGCCCATGAACTGGCCTTCGCATTTTTGCCCCCGCCCCGATGTGTATGTTACATGGTCGGGTCTGGTGCACTCCCCGCATGACCCCCAGTGGTCATAGCTATGGAGAGGGATCTCGCCATGAAGTCGTATGTGGTGGCGCTTGGCGCCTGGCTGTTGTTACCCCCGCGCCTTTGGTGCGAACGACTGCTAAACGTGTCCCCCCGAGACTGGGGCTGGCCCGGCCATTGGGTGGCAGTGGTGCTGGCGGCGGCCCTGGTGCACTGCCTAGGGCGCCCTCTTGACGTGACGTCCAATGTGGCGGGGGAACTGCTTGGGGGGGTGTTCACTGTCCTTCGGCACGCCCGGTCCTGCCCCCCCCCCCCCCCTGCACCAGCCATCAGTCATCTCCGTGGCCCCCACCCACTTCCAGTGTCACGATGGTGTTGCCTACACGGCGGTGCGTGTGGCTGATGCACTATTCGTCTCCTTTCTTGAGGCTCCTCTACCCCACCCCTCTACTCCGCTCTGACCCTGCTGGGGATGGATGGGTGGCCAAAGGCTGCGCCGCAGGCACCCCCGCTGCCCGACGGCGTGGACAACGCCGCCTCGAACTTTGGGGCTTCGTCCCGTAGTGACGCTTCCTCGCACAGTGACGATCCGTTGGAATGATACCTGCCAAGCTGCCTTCTTTGTCCGGATGCTCTTACTAGGGAGTTCGAGGGTGGACCTGTGCATGCGGCAAGGTGGGTGTGGGGCTCCGGCTCTGGACCCTCATCGGTATGAATGGGGCACCGACCCGGGGCCTTTGCAAAGTGTGTGGGGCACCGGCTCCGGGCCCTTGCAAGGTGTGTGGGGCGCCGACTCTGGGCCTCTGCAATGTGTGTAGGGCACCTACTCTGGCCCTTTGCGGAGTATGTCGGGCGCTGGCTCTGGGCCCCCGTTGACGGGACAGAGCAAGCACCGTGTCGGTGGGGTGTGTGTTGTGGCCCCTACTGGTTCGAGGGAGTGCCTTGTGCCCGGTGGGTGGTTACGAGACACCGGGTTTGGGTCCCTACACGTAAAGGGGCTGTTCGCATGTCAGAGTCACAGATCCAGTGGGACGTGTGACCCGGGATGGCCCTCCCGAAAAGAACGAAGCACCAATCCAATCCAATCCAATCCACCTCCCCACCCCTGTTCAAACCCTTGGGCCGGTGGTGTGGCGCTCGGCAGTGGGCAAGACTACGCCAAGAGACCTAAAAAGGGGAGCAATTTGGAATCACACTCTCAACAGTTGACAGTACAACGGAAAGGTAGCATGGACTCACAACTACCAGCTGACCGGGGATTGCCAACCTTGATATCGCTGTGATTGGTTGATGATGCGCGTATAACATTGTGAACCGCTTGTCCATGTATTTGTCCCAAGGGAACCGTGTAGACCCCTATTTCTCATTCATTGGCAACATAATCATCAGGCGACGTAAATTGGTCGTTCTGTGCCATTTGCTTGGTTCAATTGTCTCCCTACTTGCGTATCTTCGGCTATAGGCGTCATATCTTAGCCACATGGATTCTCCACTACATTCTACAGTGTACCCTCTGTGGCCAGCTTCTATCAAGTCATCACTTTGTTTCTATTTCATTTGATTTCTTATCCAAAGACTCATTGCACGTCAGAACCCTTTGTGGGCAAGTGGTTGACAAAAGGTATCACACAAATCTTAAATTTCTAGGGGACGGAAATGGAGCCGGAATGGACCAAATCACCTGTGTCGCTACAGATACATTGCTGCTATGCATTTTTTGTATCTAACCCTACTACCCCATGGGCGGGAACAAGGCACCATGAGTGTCGGCCAGAGCTCTAGACAAAGCTTTTGATGGTACAATTTGAGCCAAAGTGCTATGCGATGCATCACAAAGGATTACTGCATGGGGTACTCTCATGCTCGGTGATCAACTCTCTCCTTGCCCCTCTGGGTTGTAACCTCACAGCAACCGTGGAAGTCCAAAATGAAAAAGAAAAGACACAAACCGAACATGTTCCTATCTCCATGGCTAGATTAGCAGCATTGATTGCTCATGTCCTCAGCCAACTGCCGCCCATGAGACCAATCCTAACCACTTGGAAATAGGTGTGGCACACCATCATGAATGATTCCGCGACGGTCAAGTAATAAACTGAAAGAGACTTATTTGATGACAAGAGATGCAGACAATTTGTTGCACATTGCACCACCCGATGTCTGCCGCTGGTGCAGGCAAACCCACTACAGTTCCAAAAACTGGTGTCAACCAACTTCACCAAACCTGTTCCAAAAAATGGTGTCAACCAACTTCACCAAACTTGTGGAGGCCATCTACACACTCAGAGTACACCGAGCCTTGGGAATGGGCCCTACTTGCATGGAAGTCCTCCCTCCACAATGCAAATGAGAGAGCCCCACCACCATTGTCTAGCTAGTTCGATCAGTGGGTGCCCACTGCCTCACGTATGCTGCAATTTGCTGTGCCCAACCGTGTTAGGGCCACTATATTTCGCCCCAGCAAGTATGCCATGACAGAAACCTTCTTGTACTGGTACACTCACTGAATCAGGAGGGTTGCCCACCAACATGATTGAAGAGCCCCCTTGTATGCTGCTGCAACAAATGGAGTTTATTCCAACAACTCCGTAAAATGAGGAGCCTACCAAAGTGTGATTACACAACGTCCACCCACGGTACTGCACCTTGGAACCAAATGTTGATGTTGCAGTATCTCAAGTGTTTCCACACACACTACCTGACGTGTCATTGCTATCACCACCACTGTTGCAATACCGCATGTTTGCACACCTATCCCAGCCCAAGCCCAGCCCGTGTTGTGTGGCAAGCAAACCAAAAACACCAAGACACTTTGGCGTAGGCCCAAACTCCCTTGCCCAACGGACAACACAAAACTGGAAAACACGGCACCAACCAATATCACCATATGCAAAATTGCAACCAACATCCAGGCACAAGACATCCAAATCCGTGACACCACAAACAAGGCCAATCGCTTTCCCTAAAATGATTCCAAGAACCAAACAATCAACGCCCCAGCCAATAACGCCACAAAAACAACCGCACACAGTGGAGGAACGGCGCCCCGGCACAGACAGTCAACCTTGCCCCAAAACTTGGCTTGTGCCCCATTAGGCCCCATGTACCACACCAATGTGTGGAGGAGGTGTTACTATGGTGGAATGAAAAGATCGAGCCATAGAAAGTACTGATTCTCGGGTTTGGGGGCTGGGAGGCAAGGCGGTATGACACACTGAACAGCCATGAGAAATGGCTGTACCAAAAGTATAGATACCATGCGCATATGCATTATGAAGAAACGATGCCACCACCTTCGGAAATGTGGAGTGAACACATATATGATGTCACATCACCCAGAGCGCAATATTGGTTTCTGCAAGGTATGTATTCAAAAATGTCATCGGATTCAGAGGGTGAATAGGACACAACACATACACATCAGAACAGATATATGCAGTGCCAAGTATGTACAATACCTATGTGCATACAAAAGATAAGGACCCATGGTGTAATGATCGCATTCTTTGCTATCATACATGTGTCTGCAGACAATATTTTGTGGCATTTTTGCCCTTGCTCGTGTCTTGTGTTGTGCCCAAAACCCACTTGATAACACAGATTGTGTGTAGCAAGTAGGCTCATCTCTTCCCTTATTGTGCTTGGCGCATGGTGTGCAGTGCCCCAAAGTACACTATGTTTACTGTGCAAATTGCACATTGTGCAATTTGCCCCGTGTGCTGTGTGCCAAGAGTATGGTGTACAATTTTCAATGTTCCTTTCACCACCGGCTCAGTACCAATACCTAGTGGTGGCTAGGGCACTAGGGTGGTCCATATTCCTTTGGCTAATGGGTGTAATGTTCCTCATCGTCACCGATCAAGTCCTCATTTCTCCCTGACAGGGGTGGTTTTTGAAGGTGTTGGGGTTGTTTGGAATGGTGGGTATTTCCAAAAATGAGTTTTTTTGGGGGTGTATTGGAAAATTTCCCATGTTCCCTAACATGCTGCCTGTCTTCATCATCGTCTTCGACATGGGACTCCAAACGAGGGAGACAACTAGCTGCCTTGGGGACAAGAGGAGATAGTGACGGCAGCCAACGCAATGGTCGATGAGGCCATCACGGAGCCATGGGGCCATGGGGCGATCGGTCGTAACAGCCCCAACCAAGGCTGCCCTTGCAGCCAATGGATATACCCCCCCCCCCCCTGTATAAGCTACGCCCTTGTCCGAGCTACAGCAGGTGTGGGGACCGTATTAATTTGGTACCTAATTTGATTCAGTACAAATGTAGTGCAGCCGCATAAGACATGGGTTTGGTGACAAATTTGCCAGTCACATAGGGTCATGGACACATCTGTTGTGAGTGTTTGCCCACTTGAACCCACATAGCTCTGATTTTGGGGGATATTTGTACATTATATTCCCCTTTCTTGCACCAGCTCACCATGCAATCTTCTCTTTCTGAACCTGGGGGGCCTACGCCCTTGTCCAAGCTACAGTAGGCGTAGGGACCATATTAATTTGGTACTTTTGTGTAGCTTATACAAGGGGGGGGTGGTACCTTCTTAGTGCTCCTAGGTTTGCGGTGACGGGGACGCTTTGTCTGACGCAGGGAGGGGTGGGGGGACGGAAGATGAGGATCACCCCATCAATGATTTAGGTACTCAGTGCAGCATTGAGGATAGTGTGGTTGAGGTTTTGGATTCCGACGTGGCTTACAATTCATCTGGGGAGGGAGGGGAGACTTCTTATGAATACGCATATGAGGTTTTCTTGGTACAGTTTTTGGGCGATGAGCCTTAGAAGCCTTGCAACAGGCGCCGGCTTGGGTAGCGGTTGTTCCTGAAGTGACCTATCCCTCTGATCCTGCGCTTCCCCGCGCTTCGCTTGGGCACAATCCAAAAGAAAGCAAGAGCGCCGAACTCAGGGTACAGTGTGCTAAGTCACGTTTGTCTCTTTGGCACAATGAACTGTTTGTACGTAGCCGGTGCCTGTGAGCGGGGGCAGCCAGTTAGCCAAGTATCCATCTCTATGCCTGCCAAATAGGAATTGGTCTGATGTTTTGCTGACTGGTTCGTTGAACTTGGACCATTTTGCACCATCTCCTCTTTTTCATGACTCCAAATGTCACAAAAAGGGTGGATTACTTCGTTTAATTCCGGATGCTCTGGTCATTTCATCAGCCATCGATCTTCCTTTTCAGGTAGCCTATGTCGCAATCTTGATGCAATGCCAATTTTTTTCCTGCTTGTGCATGGCAGCCATGGTCGAGCTTGTGACCTGGACTTCCTTGCAAGCTGTATACAAGATAGATTCGCCAGTTCATTGTGTTTGCAGTCTCGTGCTAATGAATGGCTTGACACAAATGATGGACTCCTGACAGTATGTTGTGTGCAGATGTTCATGGTCTCCTGGTTTCTTTGCATCTCATTGGCATTCTTGGGTAGTATGTAGCCCAATATGCGGCGGCAGTAGTGAGTAAAAACGAGTTGCCACACTTGATTTTCACTGCCGTGCGCTTCATCAGCGCACTGTGCTCTTCGCTTGGTTGTTGTTGCTGAATGTTAAGGCAGTTGCAGATGAGGCAGCCATGTCAGTGCACAGTTTTGCAGGATTTGCAGTTGTTGTTGTCTGGATGCTTGTACTGCTTGGCATGGGATCACAACTGGTTTGCAAGATGTTGGATTTGTTGGATTGTGCTCTCATGTCATGCGACAAAAGTTGACGAAGATCATATTGTGGTGCCTTTTTTTCACTTTTCAGCGTGTGCTGTTGCGTGTACCTGATAAAGTGCATGTACCTCTGTTCATTTCAGTGTGGCAGTCGTTTGGCAGATGAGGTGATCGGCTTCTTGTCACAGAGCACAACACCAGAAGATAGTGTTACATCGGAGGTTTTTGTGTGTATGAACGCATCATGTTCCCTATGCTGTCCGCTCGCACATGCATCCACTTGCTGCATTCTTTCGTGTTCATCCAAATAAGGCCTCCTGGGGTGATGTTGGAATATCACTGCAAGACATCCTTGTGTCGTACAAACTGCTGGCTCATTGGGTCCATG
Organism: Eutreptiella sp. 'Long Island Sound 2002'; assembly: GCA_964036045.1. NCBI lineage: Eukaryota > Euglenozoa > Euglenophyceae > Eutreptiales > Eutreptiaceae > Eutreptiella > Eutreptiella sp. 'Long Island Sound 2002'. Next base: position 114,955,109 of record OZ038383.1, read on the forward strand.
TTGGCACAGTTTAAGTTTCATTGAATACTGTTAGGTCGATGTTATCCCAAAGGTGATGTTTAGCACACACGTCAAATAATCGCTGGTTCTGATTCGGGTTGCTGTGGGGTAGCTGTTCCGGTAGGAGGTATTATCCTGGCCTAGTGCCAAGGACTCTGTGTGTGGTCTCATTGTTCTTTTTATAGCACTGCTTCGATGAAATAGTTTCCTCACCGTTTTACAGACAAGAGACAAGATTCTGTTTCCATCCTTTTCTGAGCAGGTTGCATTATGTCTGTTTGCGACATGGGGGTGTAGACGTTCAGAGAAACTGTGATTTTGACTTGGACCCAGGAATGTGGGGTCTCCACTTTCGAAGCAATAAAAAGAGCCAGCTTAGAATATCCCTGCTAGCCACACAGGTATGCAAGGATTAAGATCTTGGTCAGGGGGGTTTGGCCAGGATCAGAGGTACATGTTTGTGGGCAAGAAAGCACACCATAGCGCACAGCGGGTAATGTGGAGAGTCTGAGCTGGCAGGCATACTGGAATTCACGGTGTTGCCCTGCCAGAGGGCTGGATAGGTGGGTGTAGAATCGGCGGCCCTTGTCTTTTGGTGCAAGGTCATCTGTGTGTCGCAGGGTCCCTTGCAATTGGTTGTGATTGGGCACTCTCTTGGAGGGCTCATCCTCCGCGCCGCCTTGCCCAAGATACTGGAGTCATCACCACGGATCTTGGTGCCGACCTCCTACGTCAGCCTGCAAACCCCACACTTGGGCTGCCGGAAACCCATGGGAGGCGTCGGCTCCAAATTGTATCGAGGATTGACCAACATCATACTGCCTCTGTTGGCAGGTATGATTCATATGTGTGTGTGTGTGTCCACACCGACGGGTAACTGAGTCGCCATTTCCGTACAGGGGGAGGGAAAATTTCGCCCGGGGACAATTTCGCTGGGGATAATTTCACCGGAGGAAAATTTCGCCACCCTTGAAATCCCCAAAGCTCCAAGTGCCGTACGCCCAAATGACGGCGATAACACAACAAGACACGCCCCAGACGGAGACTCCAAAATTGCAACACATCACCACAACAAACAGGCCCCAGCCCCTCCAGCACCAATACTACCGGATCAGCAGCACCAGATTCCATACATCTGCGCAAGAAACGGTTGGCTCAGGCGCGTTGGTAAGTGCTTGGCTCTTCTAAGGAAACACAATCCCTCTGCCGCGGTGGCAAAGGATGGAACTGTTCCGCCAAAAATTTCGCCAGGGGAAAATTTCGCCACCGTTCTTAACGGCGAAATTTTCCCCGCGAAATTCTCCCCTGGCAAAATTTTCCCTCCCCCTGTAAAGTCCATGGCGGGCAGTACCGACTGACTGACTAACCCAGCGCGGCGTGCAGGTTCGGCCATTTGCTCCGCCCTGAGAAAGCCCTGGGATCCAAACCAGCTAATGGGTATGATCTGACTTGCAGGGCTGCTACTGGGTACCACAGTGTGTCAGTGTGTAAGCTCTGCGTGGGTCTGTGTGTGTGTGTGTGTACGCGCGATTGGATGGTTGCATCCAATACAGACAGCCCCCCTTTTGCCTGGCATTGCGATGGTGGTGGTGCTTGCAATCACTAGCGTTACTGCTGCAGTTGGACGGCTTGTGCTGTTTACGGCGTTTGTGGTTTGTGACTGGACCCTTGGTGCAGCAACCGGCCTCTCGTGGAAATCAGCGATGTCAGTGAGACGTCACACCAAGGTGCTCGCTGATGGAGAGAGATAACCTGGTGAACCCAGGTTGCAGCTGGCTCTGAGCACCAGTCACTGTTTGTTCGTTTCTGTGTGCCATGCATGATGTATCGCGGGGTCTGCTCTGCTGTCAGATCCCTGCACAGTTTCATACTGTATACAGGTCGTGCACATGACTGTTAGTTCTCTCGTTCTAACTGTGTGTGTGTGTGTGTGAAGGACTGGTATAGTGGGTTGTGTTGCGCTTGTGGTGCACAACTGATCGCAATCCAATTGCACATCGCCAAGGCTGCTCCTGAGAGATGCAAGAGATGCTGAGGCAGGCATGCATTGCCACAATGAACAGGATGTGGTAGTTGTATCACTACATATGCATCCGTTCTTCACGTAGTGGTCTAGGCATGTGCTGTGGCAGGATTCGAGGATATCAGTGAGCGACGTTTTTGAGGCCATTTTTGTGAGAAAGGCTGCACCGCAGCTCTGAAAGATGCACGGAATGATGGGGATATGGACATTTTCAGCGTTTCAGGGAACTGCACGGGAAGGAATCTCAATGTAGGATGCGGTGGCGCCAGTTTTCTCTGGTTCATCTCACATTTCAAGGACCGACAGGGGAGCAGTTGCTGCTGAATGACGAACCCCAAGTGTTGCGGCGGCTGGCTAACAGCACGGGAGAGTATTTGAGAAGCCTGCAGCGCTTCGCACACTGCACTTTTGTTGCGATGCCACACAACGATTGGCTGGTCCCCTTCTGTACCGCCAGCGTCACACCACAACACATGCACCCTGAGCCAGACGACAACCATCCTCCTTTTGCAGTAGCCAGGTCCTCCCTTCCCAGTCACTGGCATGTGCATACGGCATATCTCTCAGCGATGTAGGATCCATGCCAACAAAAGGCATTTTCAGGGTCGGGGACAATTTTGCCTTGTTGCTGCCCACTGAGTGTCTCGTTGGGGGGGGGGGGGGGGGCTAGGGCTGACGAAGAGACCATGGAACCTCTGGTTGCACCAAATGGCTCATTTGGCAGATTTCAAAAAGTACCGCACTGATTTGGCATTTTACCGCAGAAGGTGCAAAAAAACACGAAACGTGCATTGCGAATCACGTTTGCATAACCTGAATGTCTCCAGAAGATATCAGATTGCAAAGTTGCTTGTCAATGCTGCAAATGGGAGAGCTCTGATGTGTGATGATTACTGGCTGGCAATATTTTTTCGTGCTGGCCCAAACTCAAAACCTGGCCCCTGCTTGATCCCTTTACTCCGATTGTCCCGTGCCCCACAAATTTATGACGGCTTATATCATCTTGGAATCTGTTTTCAAAACAGCTTGAATAGTGGTAGCCAACTTCAATCCCAATAATTAGCCCCCTTCAGCAACCCTCATGAACAGCAAAGGGTTCCAGAGGGTTTGAGCAATTTGTTGCAGGTTGGTGAATGCCCACGAGGGCTGTCGCAGATTATTCATGATTCGGGGAATGCCTTGTACCCCGTCACGTGGTTTCTTATTGGCGGGTGTTGTAAGTGCTTGGTACGGAACTCACCCACATGTATGTGTCGCTCTCTGTATGTGTATGTGGGTGTGCGTATCTATTCTGATATCATGGGCAAATGCTCCAACCCCAATCATGCAAGGGCCAGCCCGCCATACCAAAACCCTGTGCATGGTCATTTTTCCCATTTTGGTTGGGGCATAACCACAATCAAATTCCTTCTGCATCCTACATTCATGGGGCGGAGAACCACAGTGGGATGTGATGCAAGGGTGTGATGTAGCGACATCCCTGTGGGTGAGGCTGGTTGCTGACGATGAAAAAGGCACATATGTATAGGTTTCGAAAGCCTGAGGACAGTGCTTTTTCAATTCTTTAATTCATAGTGCCAAGTTTGGTACCGTACCTTTGTTTCTTTTAACCGATCTAACGGACATCTGGAGTTGTCATTTCTACTAAGGAACATTGTAGGAAACCCACATATGTCCTTTGTACTGTTTTTTTTTTGTCAGAACCACAGCAGGTTCTGGACAACCTTTTTTGGTTGTGTCTCTCATTGTTTGTGTGCAGGTAGTACAGACAGGGTTGTGCAAGGTACATTGATTTTTGGGCCCACATGTTGGGCTTCATGTGATCCATGTTGGGATCCTGCCCATATCAAACGACAATACAAGCAAACCGTTCGAACAGTTCTTGTGATTTGTGGACGGTGGCCGGTACATTCTGGTGCCTCCTGGCTGGTTCATATTATTTCCTAGTTCTTGGAGAAATACCAGAAATTGCAAAAAAGTTAAAAAAAACAAAAAAGGACAAACCACTTTTTCATGGACCAATCTGTGAGCTCGCAAATGACATTGGTTATGGGTGTTCATTTTGTCCCTGATCCCCAACTGCACTGACCCCAACTTGTCACCATACCTCACTACCCTTCCTCAGCGGTCCTTCGCAACTTTCCCTCCTTATTATCCTTTATTACTTATTGTTCTTCACTAATCCTTCCATGCGGCAACACAGGTACAGCAGGGAGGTCTGTGCAAATACTCTTCCTCGTTACGTTTTTGTTTTTCAGCTATTGTGGATTTTCTCTCAAGCACGAGCCTTTTCTTCAAAAGGTGTTATATGAAAGCACCGCTGAGTCTTGCGACTGTGTCTTCGGATGTTCTACTTCTAGGTTTCCAGTGAGAACTGTGGCACCGCCTCCCGTGGTGACTGAGAGGTATCCTGCTTGGCTGTCGTTCTGCCCCTCTTCTATCTGTACCCTGTTGTACGTGGTCGTTATTGAGATCATGTTTGGGACACATCATTTTATGTTCTCAGAAGTCTCGATCACGAACTATGCAATGGTGGGTTTTCTTGCCCAAGGTTTGGGAACGCGTCGTAGCAGCAGTCCTGAGCAGAGGTGGTTCAGTGCATCATGCGCCTTTCCAGGGGCAAGGGTTGTGCTACTGCTGGAGATCCTGGAACCATTGTACAAGGGTCAAGCCCGGGAGAAATTGTCGCAACCGACCATCTCAAAGAAGTCGAGTACGATCCTGTGATGATGCATCAGCTGCGCGAGGGTCTTCCTGCACTGCGAAATCTAAACATTCAGTTCGGCAAGACATGGGTGCCAGTGCAGTATCACATGGTTCCCATCCATCAAGGCTTAGGTGAGTGCGCTGAAATGTTCATTGGCCCAAATGCCACCCTTTGAGTGCCTCAGGCCGAACGTTTGTCGGATTTTTTGCCTCTCTGATTGGCGGGGAATGCACCACGCCACCACACAGAACAGCACAGCACACCACAACCCACCAAAGCGCCCACCAGTGCGCTCATGCATAGGGGCCAGGAGTTCAATGAGGCCCCAGTGCGCTCATGCGCAGGGGCCAGGAGTTCAATGAGGCCCCAGTGCACTTCTGTGCAGGGGCCATGAGTTCCACAAGGCCCCAGTGCGCTCATGCACAGGGGCCAGAATTTCAATGAGGCCCTTGTGCGATCCTGCGCGGGGGCCAGGAGTTCCACGAGGCCCCAGTGCGCTCATGTACAGGGGCCATGAGTTCCACGAGGCCCCAGTGCGCTCATGCACAGGGGCCAGGATATCAGTGAGGCCACGCTGCTGAAGGCCTGGTTGGGCCCGAACAGCTCGATGGTGTGGGTGTTGCAGGAGCTACGCCTGCACCAGCAGGCGGAGAGGGAGGGGGTCCCGCAGGAGCCCCTGGGCTAACTACGATAGCCTGGTGGGGAGCCTTCAGGTCTCCTTCTTCCTGCTCTCCGCCCCTTTCTAAACACACTCGCACACAGCGCGGGCACAGCACACACAGCCCTCCCGTTTACCTGTACCCGTGGGTAGACATCCCGGCCTTTGCCCTTTGGTAACAGCGCCTTCGGCACAATCCACCAAAGCACAGCAGCGCAGCAAACCACAGCGACAGAGTCTGCAATTCCTGGAATTCCTATCTGCCCCTGCCGCCTGTGTTGCTGCTTGATCCATCTGCCCACTGCAGGCTGCATGAGTGCCTGCTCAGATTCTTGTCTGTCCTTAGTCCCCAGCATGCAGATATAACTCCTGGCTTCTTGTATTGCAGGGAAGATCGATGCAGGTATTGAGTTCATTGATTTACTGCTGGATCTCATATCTGTGGATCTCCAAAATGTTGGAACAGAAGTGGCTGCTGCATAAGCGAATGTTGCTGCTTGTATTCTCTCCATCTGCGTCCTGACTGGTAGTGTTGGTGCGTTGGTTGACATAGAATTCTCAACCAGGAATCCACCATTTGGCTTGTTATTTAGAAACTTCACCCCAGCTTCCTGTATCTTTCTTGGCACATTCCGCTTCAGTGTTCCACAGTGGCAGGTTGCTTGTTGGCTTTCGATTATTCTCGCCTTAGCCTATCAAAGATAGATTTTGGATTTGCAGCTGCAGGAATCTGTCACATTTCAGAACTGTGTGCTGAGGCATAATTGGTGTTCAGGCGTGCTTACGAGTGCCAACAGCAGGTCGAAGTCCTTGTTTCCAGCTTCGACCAATCCTTACATTCATGCAGGCCTTTTTTTCCGCTCATACAAAGTAGTTGAGTCTTAGTTTCGGGTATGGTGCTGCACAGGTCTTGGAAATGCTGGCAGGATATCTCAGTTGGCTTTCCAGCACTGGACAGGCCCGAGAAAACCACTGCCCCAAGCCCCTCCACTAGGAGACGGAGTGTTGTCGTCCAAATTTTTCTCAAAGACCAATGATCTTTCGATCAAATGTTGAAACAATGCATGGGGGAGTCTGCACTGCCATGCTGGTGAGTTTTTGCCTCTCCCCAGCACTTCGACTGTTCGATGCCAACAAACTGTTTCCTTTCCTGTACTCTTTATACCCTGAAACGCTTGCCGTGTGCCTTTTGCACACCACCTGGCTCTGTTTTTATGAGAAGGAGGTACTTTCGGTGCTGAAACACATTCCTGCATGTTGCTGCCCCTGGGACACCCCATTCTATGCTTTCTGACCTTGTTTTGCCCTTCACCATTTGGGGCTAACATGTTGTGAAAATTGTTTGACCAATCATTTTGCAAACGCTGGCGGCTTTGAAGCAGGTTGTGTGACGCAGATTGATAAATGTGGAAAGATATTGGATGTTGTAACAAGTGCCCACTGCTGGCGACCTGGACTACCCTTTGGCATGTTTCTGTTCCACATGATTGTCTGCCGGCCAAAATGCACAGTTTCTCTATGTTTGTTTCATGCCTCCATTTTCATCGTGCGTGGTTTGTGCGATTTGGTCCCAAGGCACACTGCATGTGGGATCCTGACTCACTACAGAATTCATGTCATTTAATTTACTACTGGCACATGTGCCGTTAGAATGTGTTGCGGAAGGGGCCGGTTTGATGTGATGAAAGCTCCATTTGTTGCAACACTGGGGTTTGGAAACCACTGCATACAATGTCACTTTCTGACCGGAGTAATCCCAGTATTTGAATTTCGGCTTTGGGGAAACAGCAACAAAGACAACCTTTGCCAACAACACCTTGGAGACAGGCACCTTCACTTGGGTTCCCTTCTGGGATGCTGATTTCCCGTTTTATTTGTGGTGCAATTTGAATATACTCCAGATTGGGTTCTTGGCTGGAGATATCTGTCTGCTTGGTATGCTGCCAAGTGGAGACCCTGCGCCGTGCCTGTACGAGTGCTGATTTCCCCACTCATTTATTGCAACGCTGAATGCCCTTTTCAGAACATCGAAGCACAAAGATGGTGTTTTCATTGCAGAATTTGCGCGTCCTTCATCTACCAGCACTGTTGCAGGATATTTTTTCTGGATGACCGGAGTGGCATATCTGTCCGTCCCCGTGCTAGCACCTGCACCTGGTTTTCAGGAACGTTTCTCACAGCCCTCTTGGCATGGCAAGCTTTTGAGTGGGAGCCACAGGTGGCCCCCCTGACTTTCTGTCTGTCTTTTTTTTTGCCTACCTATTTTTCTTCGGCACCAACCGCAAATGGCTCCCCTGACCCACCATGGGGTCCAGGTGTGAACAGGGGCTGCAAGTTCCAGGGCGACCCCTTCCCTGTACGACACCGCCTGCGCTCAATCGTTTGCAGCCTGTAATAAACGTCTTTGCATTTGCGAGTCCAGCTGAGCAGAGGGACTGAGCCCAGACAAGTGTGCAGCTGTGAGACTATCACACAATTTACCGGACTGACCGTGAGATCTGTGGTGCAGAACTGTTTGACATGGCTTACATTGCAGCTGCAGCAGCGCTTTCCCCTGCTTTTAAAAAAGTTCTTGACTGGTACGTGTTGCTGGCCCCTGGGCACGTGCTGCAGGTGTGTGTTCTTTCACATCTTACGATGGTGCAATAGTATTTGTGGTGTGTTGTCTACCCATACTATAATGTCCTGTCGCAGGCAATGACGAAGTGCCATGCCCTACCAATAGCCGGGCGGCCAAACAAGGAGAGGCGGTGGAGCCCACACCCTGGTGATCCTTAGAGAAAACCCATGCATGAACACATTTTTTCTAAACCCGGGTAGTGTGTGGGGAATTTTTATTGAAAAGAATGGGAACACGCCCCCCCTTGCCGCCTCTTTGTTGCCGCCACCTTAATTAATTCACTAGCCTTGGGCTGGGCCTTTGGATTGCAACCATTTGCAATGTGCCGGTCTTACTCATCCGGTGCGGTTTGGTTCGTGGGCTTGTGAGGGATGCAAGAAGACCATGTAGGCTAACTCTATTCTAGCATTCTTTGGTGATTGCCTAAGATCTTTGCTATTTATTAAATTCCAATTAGAAGAGACTGGTACCATATTGTGCAGCATTTGTTAGCAAATGTGTTCTTCACGCGCTATTTATTTGATTCCAGCCAAGAGAGATTGGCAGCAAGGGATGGAACCTGTCTTTCACATGATTTGGTAGTGATATTTGCTATTACAACAATCACATTTAACTGGGCGACAATGACGACTTGCATCGTTTGCCCACACCTCATGATAACAATGAAAACATTTTGGTTGCATGTTTTTTGGAGGTGCCTTGTCTTCAACACCACTAGCCCTCCATTTGGCTTCCTTAAAAGTTTTTGCTAGGGGCGAGAAGTCATGAGGATAATTGTTAGCTCTGTCTCATGGGGGGACCTACAATTATTGTCTAGAAATCAGGTGGGACAAAGCCAAAACTAACAATTATTAGCCGAAAATATCGGCCAACAACCGAATCACCCAGGGTTGTGACTAGTCAATGAAACCGGCTAGATGTTGCCGCAGAGCCCACAAAAGAAGCAGAGTTTAAGGCCCTGGATGCGGTGCAATTTTCTTGTAATAGGGATGTGTGTGCCTTGCAGTCCTCCCTTTGCTCTTCCGTACAACTTTTGCGGGAGTATGTTGTGGTTGACACACGCGCCTCCCGGGCAAAGGAGAGTGTTATCTTGGAGGATATTTCGATTGAGGCACCGAATTCCCCGAGTAAAGGTAGCGGTGTTTCCGAGGACATTGTGGCTGAGGCATATGACACCTCCCCGAATAAGGGTAGTGTTGCTTCTGAGGCTTTGTTGGCGGCTGAATCTATGGACGTCCTTGCTAATGACTCTGTGTTGGCTTTCTCGGATTCAGAGTGGGATTATGATGAGCACCCGTTGACACAACTGTCTCTCAACTAGTCCCTTGCCGGGGCTAGGGAATGCTATCGTGCAGCGGCTTGGGCAACCCCCGCAGCACAAGCCGATTCCCCTGTGAATTAGGACTTGTCGAATACTCCTTAGCCTTTTAAAAAGATGCGGCGACCGCGCTTTCCTCCTCGGACCGTTCCTTGGGAGAAAATTTGCTACAAAGTGTTCTCGGGAGATTTTTGTTCTGCGGCAATGGCATGGTGGTAAGCGGCTTCCACGCAATGCTTGCAATACCCCTTTTCATGAAAAATGCTTCTATAGCTCTGTTGTGAAGCTAGAGGATGGGGTGGGCCCTTGTTGTCTTGGGGCAAAGTAGTATGCCCATCTTTCTATCTATCTATAAAATTTGACTTTCAGAGTCGGTGAATGCATGCCCCCACTCCACTCCACTCCACTCCAACGGATATTGGAGGACAAATCTTCAAACTAACATGTGTATTGTTGCATGCTGCCCCTCAAGAATACAAACCTCAAAGCAACCAATCTGTACCATGGGACTTTTTTTTCCCATACGGGTTTTTTTTCATGCCCGATGTGGTTTTCAAGCGTTCACTCACTTTGCTTTGCCTTGCTTGTGCTTGAGGAGGGATTAGGCATGTGCCACCGATATGGAGCTAACAATTCTCGTGCAACACCACTTGGCATGCTAGGAGCCGCAGGACTTGTTGAATGTATCTACCGATGTTCTGTTCTTGACAAAAGAGCCGTGTGTAGAGGAATGGGAAGAGGTTCATTCCAAGCATGGCCATTGACCCAAGTGAGTGAGAGAGCTCCTAGCCACACCTGAGGGTGATGAAAAGAAACCCAGGTGAGTGACTCTTTATCCACGCATGAGCAATGGACATATGATCGTGAGGTACATAAAGAGCAAGCATAAACTGCTCGAGAGTTCCCTATCCAACGCCGTTGCTTGTTCCACCTTATGCTCACCAGTTTTCTCCTCCATTTTCACATCACCAGCCTTCTTTTTTTCACCCGCGCCATCCTTTCCCTCCTTCACCAGGTGGCCACGTTGTGGAACATTGCGCAGAGCCCTAGGTTGACTCAAAATATCTGTAGCTACCAATGCTGTATAATCATCATTTTCATGATACACGGACAATGCCTTCACAGTCATATGCAGCAATTTGCCAGAATTTACCTTCCGTTCCGTTCCGTTTATAATAATATAGAAAACCGTGTACGTATACACTTTTCCAAGAAAAAAACCCTGTACGTACACGGTCTTCCAAGGAAAAACCCCTGTGCATACACTTTTTTTTGGGTCCAAAAAACTGGTGCATGTGTGCTGTTTTCCCCCCCTCCCTACACGGTTTTAAGGCAGTACAATCCACACAGCTGCAGGGGCAGTTGCGGGGCCTCTGGGATACATAGAAGTCTGCAGAGTTGACAAGCAAAAGCGCAGGAGAGCTGCACATGACACAGTGCCAGAAAAGAGCGGCTCAAGGGCATCAGAACTCTGCACAGTGACAGAGCACAGCTGCTGAGAGGCAGCTCAGGACCCCACAGTGGCAGATCAAAGGTGCTGAAGAGAAGCGCAATGTGGCACAGTGGCAGAGAACATTCTGCGTGTCTCTGTCCCACAGGACCTTGGGGGCATGTGTGCACAATTGCCCCACAGGTCACAACCCTCTCCCTCCTTACTGCCCCTTTCATCGTGCCACTCATTGATATCCAGCCCGCACATATGCCAACTTGAGCCTGTCGCCCAGAATACCTCCGCCCCATGTCCTCCCCCACAAGCTATGGGCCGCTCGCGGCCCTATGCATCATGATGACACTCGTCCCAGTCTGTGTCTTCTGGGGGTCTATGCACGTTTCGCTGCATCCACGGCAGCCTGTACAACACCCGCCCAAAGGCGCTGAGCCAGTCCCGACCCTGACCGTGCCGACAGCGGAAGGCATCGACCTCCACATGGCCGCAAAGATGTCGGAAGTGGCCGAAAAAGTTGCGGAGCGTGTGGCCACGAGCGCTGCACGGAAGTATTTGGAGGGCAACCTGAGGGAGGCCGTCCAGGGCTATGTAACTGCGTACCTGACACAGCCCGACCAGGGGCGGGGGGCGAGCCGCCACGAGCGGGGGCCGGCACCGCTGTTGACAGCATCAGCGGTGCCAAACCGACTGGGCCCAAGCCGGTCCGCCTTCATTGTGTTAGGCAAGCCCATTGCTGGGGAGGAGCGGACGCGGGTTGTGCGCCTGCTCAAGCACTTTATCGAGTACCTGGGCAGCCGGTGGGACGTGCAGATCTATTACACTCCTCTGTCCCAACACTTCGTGCAGACAATGGTCCGGGAGGTGGAGGCCCCCAATGTCTTCCTGGACGACTTGGGGCATGACCTGCCAACGCGCCGGCACTACACCGCGTTGTTGAAGAATATCTCGTTCTGGCGTCGGATGCGGGGGGAGAAGGTGCTGACCTTCCAGACCGACACAGTGCTGTGCCGGGGTGCCCCGATGCGGCCCGAAGACTTCTTTGATTGGGACTACATTGGGGCCCCATGGAGTGGCCCCCATTTAAAGGTCCGTGTGTTATACAGAAAGGGACTGATGGGGGGATGAGGTGAGCCGAGTGGCGGGGGAGATGATGAATATTGGGATCCATGTCCGACCTCGTACGTGTGCGTGTGCGTGAAGGTCACCGCCCCCACCCCTGGATCAGCCCGGTCGTGTTGCCCCAGATGGTGAGCCCTTTCGCCGGCATTTGAACACGGGTCCATCCGAGCGAGTATGCACCGCTCATACCACTTACCTAGCCGGTCGCCAGGGGATGGCCATTAGGGTGGGGATGTGGGGCGTGGAGGAGGGGGGGGGGTTGGGAATAGGTGCCCCCATGACCGAGACTTTGTCAAGGGGGATTGCTGAACACTTGTCATGTCTCCAAACGATCAGCGCGTCGTGGGGAATTAGTTTGAGGCAGACCACCATACCCGCCTCCACCCCCATAAGAGCCCTTTTGGAAGGGACGGGTCAAGAATCCCCCCCCCCCCCCCAAAGGAAACCATATACGCCTGTACATATGGTTGTGCATTCGATAGTGGAGCACCCCAACCAAGAAGGGGACACAAAGTGTTCTGCCAAAAGGAAACCATATACGCCTGTACATATGGTTGTGCATTCGATAGTGGAGCACCCCAACCAAGAAGGGGACACAAAGTGCTCTGCCAAAAGGAAACCATATACGCCTGTACATATGGTTGTGCATTCGATAGTGGAGCACCCCAACCAAGAAGGGGACACAAAGTGTTCTGCCAAAAGGAAACCATATACGCCTGTACATATGGTTGTGCATTCGATAGTGGAGCACCCCAACCAAGAAGGGGACACAAAGTGCTCTGCCAAAAGGAAACCATATACGCCTGTACATATGGTTGTGCATTCGATAGTGGAGCACCCCAACCAAGAAGGGGACGCAAAGTGCTCTGCCAAAAGGAAACCATATACGCCTGTACATATGGTTGTGTATTCGATAGTGGAGCACCCCAACCAAGAAGGGGACACAAAGTGTTCTTCCAAAAGGAAACCATATACGTCTGTACATATGGTTGTGCATTCGATAGTGGAGCACCCCAACCAAGAAGGGGACACAAAGTGTTCTGCCAAAAGGAAACCATATACGCCTGTACATATGGTTGTGCATTCGATAGTGGAGCACCCCAACCAAGAAGGGGACACAAAGTGCTCTGCCGAAAGGAAACCATATACGCCTGTACATATGGTTGTGCATTCGATAGTGGAGCACCCCAACCAAGAAGGGGACACAAAGTGTTCTGCCAAAAGGAAACCATATACGCCTGTACATATGGTTGTGCATTCGATAGTGGAGCACCCCAACCAAGAAGGGGACACAAACTGCTCTGTGTGACACAACGGCTGAAAGTGTCCATGGCGGGGGCATCCAGTCGAAGGATACCGACCATTGTTCCCCCAAAGGAAATCCCTCCCCCGTGCTACCCGTCACCGGTTTCCTCGATGAGTAATTTGGTCAAATTTGAGCAGTTCAGTGGAATGACCAGGGACGGTGTTGCCGGTCGCGATTACCGTGCCAAGTCTCTGTGAACTGCAGGCAACGGAATGGACACGCACTGTCAGGGGCACAACCCGGCGCCGCCCGCAAAGGACAACCATACCCTGATTCCATGCCGCACACACTGCCAATACAGAGGTTTCGCTGCCGTTGCCTATATCTTCGCCACCAAGATCTTCGGTTCCCTGTTTGACACGGATTTCATTCCCGTCCAGTAAACACGATTTTCACAGGCAGTGCGAATGGTTTTAGTCTGCCACGGATTCTAAAAAATTTCGCCCACAACCTGTGCCCGCTGCTCTGTCAACATTATTGCCTTCAAACGCAGACACGCGCGGCTCAGCCAAGAGCAATGCATGTGTGCAATACAAAGAGCACACCCAAGCAGTCAGTCAAGTAGCACCCAGCGCCGCTTGAAGGACGTATGCGGCGACAACCATGGGTACGGAACACAGCAATGGCTTTGGTGCTTGAAGAATCGGCCCCAGCCGCAACATAAGCCCTGACCGTGTGCTATGTGCGTGCTTTGGCCCATGGCCTGCGTGTTTCTTGCATGCCTGACCCCCTGCTCTCCTCCGCGTTCATCGCATCTATCTCTGCCGCAGGGCCTGCCAGGGACCTACGGGCAGCATGCGATTACCTGCGGCAACGGCGGACTGTCCATTCGCAGCCGTGACGTCATCATCAAAACGTTGACCGCCTTCCCGCCCGACCAGTTCGGGCCGCCAGGGCCTGAGGACGGGTGGTACTGCAAATGGCTGCCCTATGTTGGGGCAAAGGTGGCCCCCTTTGGCATTGCATCGCAGTGGGCCTCGGAGCTTTGGTGGCTGAACAGGCACTCCGTCGGCTTCCACCAGCTCAACGCGGATGCGATGCGGAAGGTGCAGGCCCATTGCCCAGAGGTCTCATTGCTCGGCACTGGCAGAAACTGACCGTGCTGTTGACCGCGACCTTTTGGGACCCTGACCTGCACGAACTGTCGTGAAAGGCAGGGGCAACTGGAGCCAAAGCGCATGGCCCCTGACATGGCACATCTGACCTATTCGATGCCCCGGCCCCTGACTGTGGCCCTCAGACCAACCTTCACCACCAGCCCAGCACTTACCCTGACCTGGACTCGGGCCAAGACGCTGCGCTCTGCGCCGCCATGTCAGCTGTGCGTTGACTCACTCGTCCCAGTCCTGCACACAGTCGCTTGCATTCCCTTGGAAGCGCCAATCCTCGAGTCGGATGTCCCTTCCGTGATGCCGGACCACTTTGCACCGCGTTGCAGCTCCCTGCGGTGCATTCGCCCGCTCCTTGGACTTCCTCTCCTTGGAGTGCGGAATGCAACACAAACGAAGCCGCCAACAGCCCCACCTCCACCTGTACACAGCGCGTAGTTGGCCAAGAGGACGGGGGCTTACAACTCCCTTCGACCGTGTATGTTGTAATACGTGTAATTTTTTTTTGCGGTAAATGCGTGTAACAAAAAAATCGCCACGTAGTGTATTTTTTTTGCGGTAAGTCGTGTAAACCCGTTTCATGCATTACCGCAAAAAATTAAAACAAATTACACGGCTTGACAATTTTTTTTTATGTGTGTTTTCCCGCAGAAATACATGACGTGACAATTTTTTTACGCGCGTTTACCGCAAAAAAAACATTTACACGACATGACAGTTTTCACGCAAATTGGCGGTATTTTTGAGAAAATCACCGTTTCACGTTGAAAACCGCACTCGGAGGGAATCTGCAAAACTCGTTAAGATATGCCCAAACGATGACGTGGCACCCACAAACTCGGAACAAGCGACCTCAAATGGGGGGCTGGTATACTTTGATTTCAGGATGGGTCCACAATGTCGAATTTCTATGGTGGAACGACCAAAAAGTAGGGGAACATAGGCTTTCCACTTGTGAACTTACAGGTGATATCCTCCTGAGGATACCTGAAAGTACCCCTACTTTTTCGGCGTTCCACCATAGAAATTCGACATTGTGGACCCATCCTGAAATCAAAGTATACCAGGCCCCTATTTTGAGGTCGCTTGTTCCGAATTTGTGGGTGCCACATCATTGTTTGGGCATATCTTAACGAGTTTTGCAGATTCCCACCGAGTGCGGTTTTCAACGTAAAACGGTGATTTTCTCAAAAATACCGCCAAGTTGCGTGAAACCACCATGATATCTGGACCTAGCTTAGGGTTTACGCATTTACCGCAAAAAAAATCATTTTTTTAATAACTTTCACGGCTTACCGCAAAAAAAAATTACACTCATTTACCGCAAAAAAAAATACACGACTTGATGATATTTTGTACACGAGTTACATTTTTCACCCTTCAACCCCTCCGGAGACTGTGCGCAAAATGCTCTTGTACACACGCTTGCGGTACCCTGTGTCACTCCAACTGTACGACTGACCGGGAAGTGGGTTTCTGGACGCGGTTTCTGTAGGCAGCTGTCCCACAGAAGAAGTCCTCCGAATGATGCCACAATGACTGACCAGCCTGCCCCCTGCAAGGGTCACTTGACCGATTCATTTCCCAGAGCACGGCAGTCAAGAATCCGCAAGTGCTGGGTACAGGGGGTCAGAAATTTGGGACGCTTTCAACACTTGGAAACGACAAAATGTAGGCAACAGTCACAGTTGGCGGCATTCAGGTTGTTATGGGTCCTCCATATCTCTTGGTCTCATTTGGTTTGTGCCAACTCCGTGGGTATTGGCATTTTTCCCAGGTCTCCTGATTTTTCCGTCCAATGCGTCAAAATATCGCTCTCTTTGGGGGGGTCTGTGTATATTTTTTTGAAATCTGTGCAAAAAGGCCGTTTCAGAAGAAAATCAGTTAGGGGGGGTAGGTGTTCACATTTTTGAGCACAGAGCTGGAAATTGAACGATGCACTCGACGGAGCAATGCACAGGTGCCCACTGTTTATTCCGAATCCGAATCGTCACCATTGTCGTGCCTCACCACAAGGGCTGGGACCCCATTGCGGCACGTGTCGCCCTGCTTGTGGATGGGAACATATTTCTTCAATTTTTCCCAATCCTGCAGCCTGCAGGCCTGCACAGGGACCCACCCTGTATTGAGAGACATGGCCACAGGCCGCCTGTTGTGAGGTCCACATTTCGTTCCTGGTGGGTGCATGCAGGTTGCTGTGAACCAATTGTGCGAGGTTTCTTGGCATGCTTGGCAGGATGCCGAGTGACCGGCACCTGCTCTGCACCCCCAGAGCGAGCCCTTTTGCGCATCAAAGGCTTTTGTGGTGCATCAGGGGAAGCAACAGCCCGTGGGGTGAATTTGTATGCAGACATCGTAGCTACATGTGACAATCAGACGCCGCAGGCAGCACACACACACCGTCAAAACGGACTCTCAGATGCAGCATGCAGACCTGGGTGTTCCAAATAGCCCTTTTCAAGGGCTTTTGGAATACACCCCCCCCCCCCCCTACGGGACACACATTGGGCACAAACAAGCCAACAATGACGACGACCAGCGAAAACCCACCGAGTTGGCACAAAATGCAACGCTGCCGAAAGATATTCAGATGTTAGCTCTGTGTCTTCTTCTTGTGGGGATTAAGGCAAAAAGGATCTGGGAATGTTTTGGTGATTGCTGGAGCAATGCCTGGCAAGTACCCCAAACATTTCAGTTGTAATTTGCCTTGTGCTGCTCTCCATAGGCCATTGAAGACAGGTTGGACTTATTTTGTCTTTTTCCATTGACCCAGTGCTTGCGTAGGGAAGAGAGTGCAACCGTCTTTGGGTCAGTCCAACTATTTTCTCCTGTTCGTCACTATTTTGGCCCTTCAGCTTTGCTTCTTCTCTTAAAAAGCAACATCAACAGCCATGCACCACCAATGCCGTTCTCCTGTCACACATGCAACCATCAAAACCAAATCATCACCAAAATTTGGATTGGCCATTCATGACTGGAAAGCTAGGCAACCAAGTTGCGTGTCAAAAACAAACAATGATGTTGTGCAGTGGCTTTTCTTCGAAAACCATAGCCCATGGCTTCTTTTAGAAGCCGAGATGCCACCTTTGATTTCTGTTCTTTGGTGAATCCACTGGGTACAAGTGGCTGGCAACACTTCGGATTTGCCTTTCTTCAAAGGTACGTACGGAGGATTTTGGGTTGTTGTTCTGGGAGCATGAAATGATCATATGTCAAGTCCATGGTCATGATTTAGGTCATGGTCATGATGACGCGATGATGATGTTGGGTAAGGTCCAACAATTCGGGCGGATTGTCTGAGCATCGAGAGTTGACATCCAAAGTGTTGCAAGATGGCACCAATCTTGTTTCTTGTCTGGTTTTCAATATGAACAATTTTGCTCATCCAAATGACAGAACTGTTGTGGTGTCTCCATTGCACAGATTATTCAACAGACTCAAAAGATGCGTGTTGAAATCCACCTTCCTATCTTGCTCAATACGCATCCATACTTATGAGTTGCATTTGTTTCTACTTATTCACCTCTGTGTGTCAACATTCCCATTCCATGTTATTCTATTTATCCACTTATGGTCACCATACTACCAGCTGCACAACACACCATATGAACCTGCACATCTTCAGCATATCTACCCATCTTTGTATCTTGTTACGTGTCCCGCAATGTCAGCTTTCATATCCACCCACATATCATTACACACACGTGCACACATTCCATATCCATCTACATAGTTACCCGAATGTATGCCGTTTGCCAAAACACACACCTGCCTGAATATTTATGTACATATCTGTCGACGTATCTACTAGCATTCTTAACTGCATATCTATCACATATCTATGCTAGTGGGCTGCCTCAGATGGGGTGCCATTTGGGTGAATCCTATGTAGGCGGCCATCCCGCGTCCTGGCTGGGACTAGGGCGATCTTAGCAAAGCTTGCTAGTATTGTTGTGCACAGGCTCACTACAGAGTTCGGGAGTAGGTCTCATCAGGGAGGAAACCAGATTGGTTCAAATACCTCCGTACCGTGGTGCCACCCTGCTTCGTGGCATAATTGAAGCCTTAGGCTGACGCATAAGATGCACTTGGATGGTTGCTCGCTGTAGCTGGCCCTCACCGCCTAGATTTGGCGTGCCTTAGAGGTTTTCACAAACAATTCATTTTTTTTCCATGACCATGGCACCAAAGTAGTTTTTAGTGTAAGAGCCGGCAACAACACTATTGAAAGTGGAGAAGTTGCCAACTTAGCGATGATAAAGCCCAAGGGCCCACGACACAACAAAGGTAGCCGCCAAGTGACCGCTGGCAAAAGTGACGCAAGTGACGCAACACCGTGCCCATGACCTGAACGAGACAGCGCAAGTAGCGATGGAAGAGGCTGAAATGCAAAGTGCGAAAAGAACGGGGCGGTGAGGCCAAAGCGTCGAATGCAAGACCATACGAAGCATGTCTTTTTAGTTTTTACCGGCATCTTTTCCAGTGGGTCATGCTTTCCATAGAACAGATAAAAACTTCCGACTAAATAGCTTCGTAATCAATTTCTATTCTTCGAGGCTTCGGGCGGCAGCGGGTATGCGCCAGCAACTCCAAAAAGGGGAAAGAAACACAAGGATGCGGGAACACATTGAAACACATAGAACACATAGAAACCATGACATTTGGTACATGTCTAGTCATATGTGCAAACACACATGCACACATACACAAACACACACACATGCACACACACATTTTGACATAGGCACAGGCACTTTGTGGCTGCCCTACGTTCAAGCATTGGTTGGGCGGGGGGGGGGGCGTGTTTGCTTTTGTCACACATTTTTCAGGGGTGGGTTGAGAACTACCTTGGGGGGGGGGATCGAACTCAGGGGTCTGGAAGGGTGTTTTTTTCTTTGTTTTGCAGGTGGTGTTTTTATTGCATTTTTATGATATTGGATGGACGAACTGCAATTTCAAGTTGCAGGTCTGCCATGCAATGCTCTGCAGTGTTGTGGTGTGTTGTGGTCTCGTAAGGTGTAAACTGGCGTCATGTAGTGTGGTGTGATGTGGTGTGCTACGGTCTGCTGTAGTGTGTGATCCGCTGTGGTGTGCTAAAACGCCGCTAGAACAGTTCCGTAGAGCGCCGCGGGAACAAAAATAGTATCTGCTTATCAGCCCCCCCCCCCTTTTGGAATGGCAGTAATTGCATATGTACCCACAGACATGACATCACCGAGCTTACAACAGCATACGGCACCATACACCACAGGGTGCAGACACCATACAACATGCTCCAATCAGCTAAACACCCAATAAATAACCCAAGATGCCAAACAACCTAACCTCGCAAGCAACCAACACACCCTTCAACCAACCACACCAACCACACCACATGAAAGTACAACAAACCACAGCGCAGGTCATGTGACCATAACACACTACACTCACACACAGTACAACACACCACAGCCAATCACACACTACTGCACACCACGGCGCAACACATCACACCACAACACACCACACGACATGACACGAGGCCACAGCAAGTTAGATGGATGCACTGAGGCTGTTTTGTTTGGAGAACAAGCCTATTTATATGAGCATTTGGCTATCAAATTGAACTCAAGTTGAACAATGATTGATTTTTCTACAACAATGCACGCAATGCACCAAGTCCGAGATTTCACATCATGATGTAGGAATCAACATTAAAACTGACGAATGGCAGGAGATGATTGTGACAGGCAGATTCGCAGGAGCTGAATTGTACCGAATGAGATCTTGATGCCGAAATGGCATGATACTGCACACGGTGGATCCATGGAGCCAATATTACTGCGTAGGCGGTTGGAGAAATAAAGGTCAGAACTGACGTGAAGTGAGGGTAGAAGGCCTAGAAAGCAGAGAAACATACTTTTGTGTGTATTCTACATTCCAAAAGAATGTACACATTTGCGGGTCATTTGTGTAGCCTTTTATGCCATGGACCTATGATTGGTGGTTGGCTTTTCTTTGATCCTGAATCTTTGTTGTGTGCTAGGGTGTGAGGCAGAAATCTTTCTCAGCACATGACAGCAGACCACAGCACATGACACCGGAACACAACACAACACACCTCATGTGACCATAAAACAACACACCACGCGACTACACAGCACAACACGCCATAGAGGATCACACACCACACTACTTTACACTTTACGAGACCACAACACACAACAGGGGTGCACAACATTGCATGGCATACTTGCAACTTGAAATCGCAGTTCTTGAGTCCAATATCACCACCTGCGCAACAAAGAAAAGAACACCCACCCAGACCCCTGAGTTTAACCCCAGCCCCAAAAGGTAATTCTCAAGCCACCCTTGAAAATGTGTGACAAAAGCAAACACCCCCCCCCCCAACCAACGCTTGAAGGGAGGGCAGCCCCTCAGTGCCCGTGCCTATGTCAAAATGTGTGCGTGCATGTGTATATGTGTCCGCGTGTGTGATAATTTCTTTTCTGTGTTCTACCCAAGCTATTATATCATTCTAGTGTTGATCTATTCTAGGCTAGAACGTCTTGGCTAGAGTGTTCTAGCCTAGAACAAGATTGGGTCTTCTATCGTGTACCAAGGGTACCAGCTCGCACAAACTGTTGCGTTTTGTTGAATGCGAGCTTTAACATGTGCTCCCGTTCAAGAAGTGGGAGGACACGACACGCCAGTTTGTGCCTCGGAGCTGCGAGGAGCGCTCAGCCCGCATGCTCCCCAAAACGGAGGGGCAATTCTACGTACGTGACTTGGCCCTAGCCCGGGAACCAGAAAAGGGCCTCTGCCCACCGCAACAAGGCGTGCCAAAACGTCGCCCCAAAGGGCTAATGCAGCGGCAACGCATGTGGTGCATCCAGCGGGGGTCAGGCCGGGGATAGGGGCGGTGGGCCCGCCCCAAATTGGTGCCACGGATCCGCAGTGCGCACGTCCGTGAGCATGGGATGCCATTACCCACGGTTTTGTGGCAGCAATGATGGGTGTGACGGTAACCATTCATCAGAAGCAGTGCTTCGTACACGGGAGGGGATATTCGAAAGCACTCTTTCCGAACATTGGAAGCAATTATGAGGAGTGCTGCTTCCCAACATGGGAACTATTTCCCAACCTGTTGCGGCAAAGACACTTCCGGGACGCCCAGAGTGAAGAGAAATCGGTTGCACCACTCGGTCCAGATGTGCCATGCACTACGCCGAATTGACGTGAGGATTTCAGGCGGTACACGCTAAGCACCGCATCTAAAAACTCCTAGGAAAAAACGATTTGGTGCTTTGAAAGTGTGCAATGTATGTTGTTGTTGTCCCGCTGTCAAGACAATTTGGCTTGTGTCAATTGGTTTTCATGGGGAGCACCGAGCTGCCGGGACGCAAGGTCTTGCAACAACTTCAGCTCGCGGGCCTTGTGTTGCCTTGATTTCCCATGGGCAAAAGCGTTGGTGCCCTTGTTTCCGCTACCACGTGGCGTGACAATAGAACAACAGTGGCAAACAGCAGAAGCACAACACTGTGGGTGAGTCCAAAATGTGGAAGGTGATGTCTCATGCAATTCAAGCACATCCCAAGCGCAACCCCATGGGAAAGTACAGTCAAGTGAAATCATGCTGGCAAATGTGCGGATAATCGCGCTCAAGGTCAAGTAAGCATGTTTGCGCATCTACAGACATGCTTGCAAAAAACGCGCAAGTATTGCATATAAGCGCCAAGGTCTCCCTGAAAAAAAGTGTACAAAGGGAAAAGGGCTCCATCTGCTACTCCCACTATTGGCGGCCATGGTTGCTTGAGGGGGAGCAAGACTCACAAACCCCAGGGTGAAGGTAGCCTACACCATGGTGTCTGCTGGGTATTGGGTGGCGGTGGTGGCGGGCGTGTCCAAGGTCCCGTGGTTGTTGGGGAGGACAACCTGGAACTTTCGGCGCCCCGGCTACGGTGCCACCTGTATTGTGCTTGTACTCAGGGTGCACATAAAACCCTTTTGTCCTTGTCTTGCACTTCAAAATCAAATTGTTTTAAATGAAAGCTCTCCATTCCAATTGATCCTCTTGGCAAGCACAAAGAAGGCAATAGCAAGAAGACGAAGTCGTGAACAAACATTCAGCTGGACTAACTGGCTGGTCCAGTAATACGAGTTCACATGCCTAAATAACAAGAAATTGATATAACAATAAATTCTCATTACCAAGGCAATAAAAACAATGTTTTACATACTTCTGAGTAGTCTATTGAGTCACAAGCCCTTTCAATGTTACCTAAATCACTGTCGGCGAGAAAAGACGGCGACAGTCGCGACACGCCATCTGAAGCTTCGAAATAGCTTCAATATAGCTTCTAATACATTAGAACCTTCTAAAATGTCATAAAACATGATTAAATCGCATTATAAGCATATGGAATGTGATTATTCATGTATGGCTACTAATGTATCCTAGATCTCTGCTCTCTGTAGTGTACTTAAGAGCAGTAGTCTCTAGCAGTAAGCTCTAGGCTTGGAATGTCAGCCAAATATGCGCAAATATCCTAGTGTTCTAGGAACGTGAAGCTTTGAGAGGTCTAGTAGAGGTCCTCCAGAAAGCTTCTGAGAGGCCCAAATGCCCCAACTTATTACACCCCCTTCCTAAGCTTCATGCACATTCACTAAGAATGTTCAAGACAAGCTGATAATCTAACATAAGGAGGGGTATGGGCATAAGGAATGCTCATCTTAAATGTTCTGATTGTCTATTGTAGTGTCTTACTACCCCCTTCCTAGAGGTAAAGATATATCTCCGCCTAAGAGGGTAAAGTTCCTAAGTCTTGAGTATGGTAGGGCTCAAAATGAAACATGAGAAACACTAAGCAAAACGCTAGCATACAAAGTATCAACAATGATAACCTAGAGCTTCAGGCAAAAATTGAGGGTAAGTGTAATGCATCTGGATGTAGACGTATAAATTACAGTGAGCTATACGGAAAATCAATACCCAATGAGAATGAAATGCAACATGTGGGGTTAAACTGGAAACTCAAGCTTTGCAAAAGCTGTCTATTGACATGACGTGTCTTCCTCATCCAAAGAGAGGTGTAACCGCTGTGTAGTGGCGGATCTTTCTTGTAACTGCGAAGCCTGTAGCCTTGATGCCCCAGGGGTCGTAACGCCCGACACTGCCCCTGATATCTCCGAACCCGACTGACCATCTCCAGACCCATATCCAGCCTCTAGGAGCAACATATGCAAAGCACTTTGAAGGTCATTGAACTCCACGGTGGAATATGAATAGTCAGAAAACCCGGTCTACAAAAATGGAGCAGACATAGAATTTCATTGTGCATTCATCGAACATAATGACTCATTGCGAAATCATTCGAAATAATTCAAATCAATCCGATTGGGAAATCACGAAAGACAAATGCGACTCCACGCGCGCTCACAGGCGACATCTGGCGGCGAACAGAAACCTTGTAAACAAGGGGAAAATTACTGCACTAATGTACAGCTGAGAATCATTGAAATTCTGATCACATTGATGTATAAATTGAGTGCTGTCACACTGATGCTGTTACCCTCCCCCTCTGCAAACATACGTCAGTATGTCAGGACGGGTCAAGTGAAGTGAAAGAAACGGCAAAAGTGGTCAAAAACTGACTAATCCATGTCAAAATGTGAGAAATTGAGCTGAATTGAGCAAAACTGTGCTGACATCTGTGCTTCATGATGGCCATCGACTTGAGTGAAACGCATAGGTACCTTAGGGCACACACAAACAGGATCGTTCAAGCTCAAAAAATCGAAAATTGGAAAACTGGGTGAAGAATGTGCATGCATGATCAACATCCATGATTCATGATGAGATCAGATCACTTTTTCAGTCGCCAGGAATTTTCTCAGAAAGTTGATAAGAATTCTTCCAGGTTGTTCAGCAGGGAGGGCTCGATGGTCGTAGACTCGGGCACGGAGATGATGAATTCCCAATAGAGCACACATGTTCTCCCACCAGGTCCCAATGAACTCCTTCCCACTGGCCGTCAGAATTTCACTGGGGACATCCCAGCTACTCAACCACTGACTTGCAGTCCACTTGGCAGCCATTTCAGAGGTAAGATGCTTTGTGTTGCAAGGGAGGACCTGGATGTTGCCACTGTGGGCGTCTTGAATTAACAAAACCCCATCGATTGGCTTCTTCGTGTAGAGATATTACCCTTGGATTTGTCCCAACTGGAAGACATCCGCCGTCACCTTGTTGAACAACCTCTCAGAAATTGGCAATCCTTTCAGTAGTCCTTCTGCCTTCTGATTCTTGGGGATGTTCACCTGACATTGCTTGCATCCTTTGGCAACTGGGTCACAGGATCCCTTGAGGTCCCGAGTGTACACTCT
The DNA here is from genome assembly GCA_964036045.1 of Eutreptiella sp. 'Long Island Sound 2002'. NCBI lineage: Eukaryota > Euglenozoa > Euglenophyceae > Eutreptiales > Eutreptiaceae > Eutreptiella > Eutreptiella sp. 'Long Island Sound 2002'. The sequence goes on from OZ038383.1 coordinate 114,979,781, forward strand.
GTGTCGAAGCTCCTGCACCTGAACACGAGAATGTCCGTGGGATGTCTCATTCCGATGCCAGTGTTTGACATATTTGTCGATTAGACAGTCAGGAATACAAATCCGTCCTTGCCAAAAAAACTTGCTGCCTTGGATCTTGAAATCAGCCGTCTCCTCAGCGTCGCAAGGCTTGTCCCCTTTTAACTTGTGGTATACAGACCCAAAGAACCTGTCATCCTTGTACATCTTCGTCCAATCCACATGGAGAAATGAAGTTTCCTTGTCTTTTTGTTGTGGAGGGAGCTTGGATTTGGCCTTGGATCTCGTCAGAGGAAACACATTCAGGAGCGGCAGCGACAACTCAGAGTCAGAGTTAACCCTTTCAGTCTGATCTGCCTTGGTACTCTCCTTGCATCTGACCAATTCACCGAACATTGGAGACAATGTTTTTTGATCAGTGCTTGTTCCTGCTTGTCAAACTCGATCACTTTGGCTTCATCCTTCGATGTCCCATGAAAACTCACTTCAGAGTAAGCCTCTGAGGCTGGGTGGGCCCAGCGACTCAGGGCATCCGCCACTGTATTGTAGCGACCCGGGATGTAAGTCACATGGAGGTCGAATTTGCTGAGAAATTCATGCCAGCGGCCTCTTTTTTGAGACATGGCGGTTTCCCGCCCAAAACATCATCACAAACTGCTCACAATGCGAGGTTCCTCGAAGGACAGCCGCGGCAATGGAACCAGCACAAAACGATCATGCCACTGTAAATTTTCCTGGGTGCAAAGCACTGCCAAGTGAGGCACCAATAGCCTAGGGAGAGTGACAAATGGCAATCAAATATTGCTGGGCTACCAACAGGAGAGGAAGCAGTTTGAAAGGCGCGATGAAACTAAAAGAGATAGGGCATGACCAGGTTCCTGTTGGAGTAACACTTCTGGATCGTCAGAAAAATGCAGTGGTCTGTAAGACTGAAAAAGAACCTGAGCTCTGTGACAGATGGATCATTCTAGGGAGACAGAGTCCACAGGTAAGCATACATATAAACAGGGTACAAGGGCTTGAAACTGGGAAACAGGGTCGTCTGCAGAAAGACAAAAAAATAGAAAATAAATAAGGGCCTGGGTATGCAGGTTCCAGTGAAAATGGGGTGCCTGTTTGTCTGGATCGTCTGAACGATCCAGTGGTCTGTAGGACTGGAAAGGAACCTGAGCTCTGTGACAGATGGATCATCCTAGGAAGACAGAGTACACAGATAAGCAGACATATAAACCTGGGTATGCTGGCACCACGAAAAAAAACAGAAATGAATTGGCGAGCGTGATATGAGGCGGGGGGGGGGGGGGGGGGGGGGGGGGGGGGGGCTGTGGTTATGGGAAAATGGGGGTCAGGTGGGATCTATGGTTTCTGGGGGGGGGGGGGGGGCTTTCATGCATCTTGCTGAGGGGGGGGGATTCAGCCTGCGTCTTTTTGGAGCAGAGTCGAGAAGTTTTGCAAGGTGGTGGTGAGAAGTGGTGCAATTGGAATGTGGAGATGAAGTTGAGGGAGAAGATGTTGTGTTGGGGAAGTTGTGGGGTGTGAGGTTCAAGCGGTGGAATTTTGATGAAGGTTTTGTTTTGTGAGGGGAGCTAATTTGGTAGCGGTGTTTGTTGGCGGGTTTGTTGTGTGGTTGTTTCTTTGGATAAGTAAGTTTTGTTGGAGCGCTGGAGGAGGTGCTGAGGTCAGACATTGGTGTAAACCAGGGGTTGTCAGGGGCGTGAGGCTCGAGGTGATCAAGGTTCAGAGGGTTTGTAATGAACCAGTCTCTGATAGACTCCAAGGCTTTGGAGAGGGGTTTGCGACGATGTTGGAGGGCTTTGGTGAGTGAGTTTATATGGTGAGCATAAGTGGTGTTTCTGTGTGGGGTTCGGAGAAGGTTGCTGAGAGAGTTGGGTACAAGGGTTTTGAAATAATTGCGGACTTCTCCCCTTGGAGCAGTGGGGATCCAGTTTGTTACAGTGTGGCGGAAGGGTAGTGGCCATGTGTTGTTGAAGAGTTCGCGAAGGTGAATTGTGGAGGTGCAGTATGAGAGAGTTGACAGGGGGTCCAAAGGGAGCACATCGGGAACTTAAAATCATTGAGGATGAAGCGAGGTTTGTAGCCTTTACAAGAGAAAAGGCCGTTCACCCATTTAAATGAAAACACGGAGAACCATGAAGAGTGTAGAAAGTAGTCATTGCTGAGTGAGAGATGGATGTTGTTATGATGATGTTGAGGGAGTTGAGTGGTCAAGTTTTGTAGGAAATGTTTCCGGGAAGTATGCTGAAGCCGATGGTAAGGATGGGGGAAGTGACTGACGGGAGGTAGTTGTTAGGGTGTTGGTATTGATTGTGAGGAATCCAGTTTGCGATAGAGTCAGCGATTTCGTTCCCCAAGATGTCGACGTGTCCTTTGCACCAAACGAAGAGTGGAGCAAGTTTAGATTGGTTGCCAGCGGCATGCCAGCGGCCTCTTCTCCCAGCCGGTCCCCCAGGGGTATCCACATGCTGTGTCCTCTAGCTTTCCAGTGACTTGTGGTCAGTGAGTACCTCAACGCGATGACCCAGGATCCAACCCTCATAGCGCCGTACGGCACAGAGAATCGCGTAGGCTTCTTGTTCCCTTGGACTCAATTTTTGCCGTCTTGTTGTAAGCTTGCGAGACCAGAAAGCCACGGGGGTGATGGTGACCTTCATCGTCGACTTGTTCGATCGTAGCACCAATGGCGTAACGACTGGCGTCTGTACGAATATAAAAAGGTCTTCCATCCAACCGCGGAGTCTTTAATGTAACCACATTTGCCAGTGCTTCCTTGAGACCAGTAAAGGCCTCTTCACATTCTGGCGTCCACTTGAGCTTGACTTGGGATCCCTTCTTTCCTTCTACTTTACCAACCTTGAGTAACTCTGTCAAAGAACCAGAGTACTTGGCGTAGAGGGGAAGGAAATTGTTGTAGTAATTGCAGCAGCCTAAAAAGGCACGAAGCTGAGTGATGGTTTTAGGCCTTTCCCAGAGCTGCAGGGCAGCCATTTTTCCTGGGGCAGGTCCTCTTGTCCCATCTTCCAAGACAGAGCCGCAGAAATCCACACTCTGGAGGAACATTTTGCCCTTCTTGGGTCCACACACGAGCTTCTCTTGTCGAAGGACTACGAGAACTTTGCGGACTTGTTCTTCGTGCAACTTCAGGCACTCATCAAAGTCTTTTCCTAACGGCGTGGCAATCAGAAGGTCGTCGATGTAGATGCTGCAGAATTCTTGTAAACCCAGAGCCTTGTGCTTCTGAAATAAAATAGTCTCCATCATCTTTTGGAACATTGACGGCGCATTCTTGAGACCCATCGGCATTACAGGCCACTGGACAGTGCCACAGGGCGTGCACATTGCTGTCAAATGCCTATCCTCCTTTCGAAGGGGCATCTGATGAAAGCCATGGCGCAAATCTAACACAGTATAGAGGTTGCCTTTTGCCCTCTTGGCGATCTCCTCCTGGATGTAGGGAAGCGGATGCGCGTCAGGAACTGTGGCAGCATTCAGTGCTCTGTAATCCACCACTAGACGCCAAGCATCTATGCTGGATTGGTCAGCAGGTGGGGGTTTTGGCACAGTAAATGGTGCTGAACACCACTCAGAACTCATGCAGCCCTCCAACCAACCGAACTCATGGAGATTGCGCTCAACAATCTTTCGCAGGGCATCTGCTTTGGCGCCGTGAAGATAGAATGGATGTTGCTTGTGCACCTTTGAGCCTTGGATTATGTCAATCTTGGCTTCCGCATTTTCACGTCGAATTGGGGGGTTTTTCCACAACTTCCCACTCAGCACGTTATCTTTATAATCTTCAAACACTGCGTCCCTTCTTGCAGATATCGTGTCTCCGTCGACCTGATTCCCACATTTAATCACCGACATTATGTCCACCAATTTGCGAATTGTTGGTCGTGGTCTCATGTTCTTGGCCGCTTCATTCCCAACTTCCTCGTCGCATTGTTGGCGGATGAAGCTCACCTGAGCTCGCTCCTCAGTGGGGTCCCACCAATGAAGGGGGTACACGAATGTCTTGAAGGGATGGTCGGACGAATTCAGCTGCATTCCTGTCACTTCAGGTGAGATTCTTGGAGATTTTCATCATTCTTGCTTGAAATCTTGACATTTTTGACTTGATTCTTGTCTGATGGGGAAGAATTGGAATGAATGGAGGCGTTCTCTTGAGGGACGCCGGTTGTCCTTCCCTCCTTCCGCAAGGATGTGTCGGGATTCCTCTCTCGATCGTCTCGATCCGCCTCAATTTAGTCGATTCTGGACGAATTTGATATGACCTCTTCTGTTCCCATCTCACTTGCATCTTGCCAATAATCACCCAGATTCCCGTCAACTAAGTACACCAACGTGCTCCATGAACGCTGTGGCAAAGGTTTGCCATTGTCTTCGCAATATAGCTTCGGGCCTTTGTGAGGTAACTCGACAATGTCGATCGAAATATCCATAATGTCCTTGAACCAAGTTTGTTTTGGCTGATCGGGGACAATTAAAATCCCCTTTGCGCCGGATTGCTTCAGCTTCTGCACCACAAGAGGAAAAACGTCGAAGGGCGGATCGCTCCATAAAGGTTCGGACCAGTCCTCACTCCAGGCATCGTCGGGCAACTTCGGAAATCTTTTATTCTTTTTGTTTGCAAATACATCAACTTGAGGACAATAATTGTGGTTCTTTTCGAAATAATCCACCAGAATGTGCCGCCATTCGTCGACGACACGATAGCAAACTGACTTCCACTTTTTGCAGTTCAATGATTCCACCTTTCCTTCAGCGAATTGCTGTTGATACCTTGTTCATTCCTGGCCATCTTGCTGAATTTGTAGCTTATTTCGCTCTTTGAAGTGTTGAACACTCTTGGTGTATGGGTGCAGATAATACAGTGCGGACGGGTCGCTGGCTGACGGATCTTGGAGGAAGCATGTCCTGTGTTTCATGGGCGACACACGATGAGCGTGAAGCCAAGGTTGACCCAAGAATAAATCATACTTAATGGTGGCTTCATAGAATTTTCCAGAGAACCACTCCTCCGTCACCGTATCCACACTCCAATCACCAGTCTGACCGCCAAATCTGCCTCCCTGTTGCCACCATCAAGGCGATGTCCGCTCACTCCTTCCAGCTGGACGGGTGTCGAGGATGACCTCGCCTCATCCTCCTGCAGAAAGCCTTTCCTCACCAGATTGACCTCTGAACCATTGTCAATCAGGGATTTGGCAAGTTTGACCTTACCATCTGCCGTCCTGACCTGGATCCAGCAGACAAACTGTCGCTGTTTGCCTCGACGGACAGCGCCGAGAACCCAGGCAGGGTAGAGGAGGCCGGAGGAACGGGCCAGACGATCCCAGCAGCGTCCATCCACTTGTTTGGTGACAGGTCGCGCGATCGCAGCAGAAGAAAAATAAAATTACGAGAAAAAGACGCACCGCCAGCAGAAATAAAGCGAAAAATCGTCTTTTCCGACCTCAGAAACCCCCCCAACAATTTTACGCCGCTGTTTGGCGAGGTCGCAAAATATAGGACACTCACCGAAAAAGACGAACAATAGAGTCGCGACGGCGAAGAAACTGAGCGTTGCTTGCCCCAAACCACCTAGCAAAGTGCGTGCCCTAGGCGCTAGGGACTTGTGCGCGCCCCAAAACAACCCACACATAGACAACAACAACGCCACCGGCCGCCGACAAGCAAGTATGTTATGTGCCGCGCACCGCTAGAAACCAACGAAACAAGCACAACGCGGAAAGAGGTAAACAAGGAGAATAAATAGGTAACGAACCGCACCAATACCACAAGTACACGACCAAGCAATGCAAGCCCGCTCATGTAGGAAATACGCGCGAAGGGGACCACAACAAAAAGAGCAAGAGGCCGCACATGTACCCAAGTATGTTGAATGTCGTGCATGAAAAATACACACAAGCAACAACAACGCCACCGGCCGCCGGAAAGCAAGTATGTTATGTGCCATATGTTGTGTGCATAACGCCGTAACAAGCGCAAAACAAGTAACGTGTTAAGCAACGCCAAAGTGCGCCGCCACGAAAAGCGCAACGAAAACCGCACCGGCAAGGAAAACCAACAAGAGGTGGCACCGAAAGAACGCCTATGCTCACCCCCGCTCACATAGGGAAAGAAAGGTATGCCCGCACGCGCATGCCCGGAACGCCGCAAGGCCATCACCGCCACGGACGAGCAACATGGTATGAAGGGACAAACAGGGAGGAACAAAAAGACCACCGAGGTAAAGCACAACATCAAAAAAAAAAAAAAAAAAAAAAAAAAAAACCAAGCATACACACCTGGCTAGTGGGGTCCAAGTATGTTGCCACGCTACGCTACGTAACCGAGACGTGCCCACCGCCCACCCGCACGCCCGCTTATGTAGGAGGCGAAAGGGAGTGAAAGGGAACAAAAGGTATGCCGCCGCATGCAAACGAATAGTAGACAAGCCACACACCGCCACCAAGAACGCAAGTATGTTACCATGTCGTGCCACGTCGCCAACCGCGGAGTTGCGTGGGTTAGAACACACAAATAGCCAGGGAGGGGGACATGAGGAGCAAACACACAAATAGCATAGCGCCGGCGAGTGCCGGGTCCCAACAAACACACGTGCACGCACCCATGTTCTATCCTCACAGGTCCCGAAGAGAAGCGTATGCTCGTGTCTGCGTCGTCCGGGCGTTAAAGTAGGGTTGTCTTAGACGCTTAGGCAAGTATTGCGTCGTGCCGTCGTCACACATAAGCGAACGCCCGACAAGGCGGGAGGACTAGGACACGTTAAGGTAGTGGAGAAAGAGGCAGGTATGTTGCATGTCACGCCGCGCGCGCGGAACGGGCGACGAGAAAAGGTAGCGGCCAAAGGGGGGTGGAGACAAGCCGGGAGCAAGTGGGGCGATAAACCTACACGCAAGCCGGTCGCACACGAATGTCGCATGACGTACCAGCCAGCTCGAGGTGCCGTGTCGCGACAAAACCGCCGCCGCCGCACGCTTGTTTACGCACCCTTCTCTCCCTACGCAGGTTCAAAAGAGGAAGCCCGGGCCGACAAGGAAAAAGACAGAGACACGCAACAAAGCGGAGGCAGGGAAAAAGTGCATGCCAGGGAGAGGAGTAGAGGAAAGGGTAAAGAGCAACGAAGCCGCGAAAGGAACAAGGGGTAGCCAGCGAACGAGCAAGGGGCGCACACAGAGGAGGGGACAAGGCGGGCGCACGGCGAGCACAACACCGCACCGAGACACCGGAGAGGGGAGCACCGGAGGACCAAGGAAAGAGCAGCACCACGCACCACGACACGCACGGCACAGACACCACACACACCGCACACACCCAACGAACCCCGGCAACCCACCCGGCAGTGGGCGGGCAGACGGGAGAGGGACAGCGCCTGACCCCAAGCGCCCCTCACCATGGTGGAAGGCACCCCCCCCGGGGACGCCCTTCCGCCACCCCCACAGCGAGCAACGCCGGCCCGCAAGGGCGCACGCTGTGGGGCCGGTGCCGGGCCCCCACGCCCACACCGACCGCACCCGGGACACGCGGGTCGCGGAACCCTGGCTGCACGCTCCGGAGGACGGGCAGCCGGGGGAGGGACAGCGCCTGGCACCAAGCGCCGCTCACAACGGTGGAAGGCAGCCCCCCCCGGGGACGCCCTTCCGCCACCCCCACAGCGAGCAACGCCGGCCCGCAAGGGCGCACGCTGTGGGGCCGGTGCTGGGTCCACACGCCCGCATCGACCGCACCCGGGAAACACGGGTCGCGGAACCCTGGCTGCACGCTCCGGAGGACGAGCGGCCGGGGGAGGGGCAGCGCCTGACACCAGGCGCCCCTCACAACGGTGGAAGGCACCCCCCCCGGGGACGCCCTTCCGCCACCCCCACAGCGAGCAACGCCGGCCCGCAAGGGCGCACGCTGTGGGGCCGGTGCTGGGTCCACACGCCCGCATCGACCGCACCCCGGACACACGGGTCGCCGAACCCTGGCTGCGCGCTCCGGAGGACGAGCAGCCGGGGGAGGGACAGCGCCTGACACCAGGCGCCCCTCACAACGCTGGAAGGCACCCCCCCCGGGGACGCCCTTCTGCCGCCCCCACAGCGAGCAACGCCGACCCGCAAGGGCGCACGCTGTGGGGCCGGTGCTGGGTCCACAGGCCCGCATCGACCGCACCCGGGACACACGGGTCGCGGAACCCTGGCTGCACGCTCCGGAGGACGGGCAGCCGGGGGAGGGACAGCGCCTGACACCAGGCGCCCCTCACAACGGTGGAAGGCACCCCCCCCGGGGACGCCCTTCCGCCACCCCCATAGCGAGCAACGCCAGCCCGCAAGGGCGCACGCTGTGGGGCCGGTGCTGGGTCCACACGCCCGCATCGACCGCACCCGGGACACGCGGGTCGCGGAACCCTAGCTGCACGCTCCGGAGGACGAGCGGCCGGGGGAGGGACAGCGCCTGACACCAGGCGCCCCTCACAACGGCGGAAGGCAGCCCCCCCGGGGACGCCCTTCCGCCACCCCCACAGCGAGCAACGCCGGCCCGCAAGGGCGCACGCTGTGGGGCTGGTGCTGGGTCCACACGCCCACATCAACCGTGCCCGGGACACGCGGGTCGCGGAGCCCTGGCTGCACGCTCCAGAGGACGAGCGGCCGGGGGAGGGACAGCGCCTGACACCAGGCGCCCCTCACAACGGTGGAAGGCACCCCCCCCGGGGACGCCCTTCCGCCACCCCCACAGCGAGCAACGCCAGCCCGCAAGGGCGCACGCTGTGGGGCCGATGCTGGGTCCACACGCCCGCATCGACCGCACCCGGGACACACGGGTCGCGGAACCCTGGCTGCACGCTCCGGAGGACGGGCGGCCGGGGGAGGGACAGCGCCTGACACCAGGCGCCCCTCACAACGGTAGAAGGCACCCCCCCCCGGGGACACCCTTCCACCACCCCCACAGCGAGCAACGCCGGCCCGCAAGGGCGCACGCTGTGGGGCCGGTGCTGGGTCCACACGCCCGCACCGACCGCACCCGGGACACACGGGTCGCGGAACCCTGGCTGCACGCTCCGGAGGACGAGCGGCCGGGGAAGGGACAGCGCCTGACACCAGGCGCCCCTCACAACGGTGGAAGGCACCCCCCCCGGGGACGCCCTTCCGCCACCCCCACAGCGAGCAACGCCGGCCCGCAAGGGCGCACGCTGCGGGGCCGGTGCTGGGTCCACACGCCCGCATCGACCGCACCCGGGACACACGGGTCGCAGAACCCCGGCTGCACGCTCCAAAGGACGAGCGGCTGGGGAAGGGACAGCGCCTGACGCCAGGCGCCCCTCACAACGGTGGTAGGCACCCCCCCCGGGGGCGCCCCTCCGCCACCCCCACAGCGAGCAACGCCGGCCCGCAAGGGCGCACGCTGTGAGGCCGGTGCTGGGTCCACACGCCCGCATCGACCGCACCCGGGACACGCGGGTCACGGAACCCTGGCTGCACGCTCCGGAGGACGAGCGGCCGGGGGAGGGACAGCGCCTGACACCAGGCGCCCCTCACGACGGTGGAAGGCACCCCCCCCGGGGACGCCCTTCCGTCACCCCCACAGCGAGCAACACCGGCCCGCAAGGGCGCACGCTGTGGGGCCGGTGCTGGGTCCACACGCCCGCATCGACCGCACCCGGGACACGCGGGTCGCGGAACCCTGGCTGCACGCTCCGGAAGACGAGTGGCCGGGGGAGGGACAGCGCCTGACACCAGGCGCCCCTCACGATGGTGGAAGGCACCCCCCCCGGGGACGCCCTTCCGCCACCCCCACAGCGAGCAGCGTCGGCCCGCAAGGGCGCACGCTGTGGGGCCGGTGCTGGGTCCACTGCCCGCATCGACCGCGCCCGGGACACGCGGGTCGCGGAACCTGGCTGCACGCTCCGGAGGACGAGCGGCCGAGGGAGGGACAGTGCCTGACACCAGGCGCCCCTCACAACGGTGGAAGGCAGCCTTCCCTTGGGACGCCCTTCCGCCACCCCCACAGCGAACAACGCCGGCCCGCAAGGGCGCACGCCGTGGGGCCGGTACTGGGTCCACACGCCCACGTCGACCGCACCCGGGACACACGGGTCGCGGAACCCTGGCTGCGCGCTCCGGAGGACGAGCGGCCGGGGAAGGGACAGCGCCTGACACCAGGCGCCCCTCACAACGGTGGAAAGCACCCCCCCCGGGGACGCCATTCCGCCAGCCCCACAGCGAGCAGCGTCGGCCCGCAAGGGCGCACGCTGTGGGACCGGTGCTGGGTCCACACGCCCGCATCGACCGCGCCCGGGACACACGGGTCGCGGAACCCTGGCTGCACGCTACGAAGGGCGAGCGCGGCCGGGGGAGGGACAGCGCCTGACACCAGGCGCCCCTCACAACGGTGGAAGGCACCCCCCCGGGGACGCCCTTCCGCCACCCCCACAGCGAGCAACGCCGGCCCGCAAGGGCGCACGCTGTGGGGCCGGTGCTGGGTCCACATGCCCGCATCGACCGCACCCGGGACACACGGGTCGCGGAACCCTGGCTGCACGCTCCGGAGGACGAGCGGCCGGGGAAGGGACAGCGCCTGACACCAGGCGCCCCTCACAACGGTGGAAGGCACCCCCCCCCGGGGACGCCCTCCCGCCACCCCCACAGCGAGCAACGCCGGCCCGCAAGGGCACACGCTGTGGGGCCGGTGCAGGGTCCACTGCCCGCATCGACCACGCCCGGGACACGCGGGTCGCGGAACCCTGGCTGCACGCTCCGGAGGACGAGCGGCCGGGGGCGGGACAGCGCCTAACACCGGACGCCCCTCGCAACACTGGAAGGCGCCCCCCCGGGGATGCCCATCCACCGCCCCCACACCGAGCAACGCACCAACGCACCAAGGCACCAGCCACGGGACATCCGCACCCCGCCCCCTGCTCTTAGACACAGCGACATAGCAATGGCGGAACCCGCGGCACCACGCAAGACACGCCCCCGATCTCCGACGCTGGACGAAGCACACGAGGTCATCAGGGCGCTGGGACTCAGAGACGGCGAAGGAGACCCCCCACAAGAGGACACGGGCACAGACTCCGACCTGGAGGCATTGCCGGAGCCCCCCACGGGGGGCGCGCCCGCGGAACCTGCGCCGCCGGCGGGCAGCGTATCCGCGATCTGCCCCGCGTGGAAACGGGGCCATTGCACCGGCGAAGGCTGGTGCCCCAAACAGCACCCCCAGCCCGATGCCGACGACGGCGCGTTGCCCGAGGTGAAACCCGCGGCCGCACGCGCCGCCCTACGCTACGGGGTGACGCAGGGCTGGATCCTGGATGAGACCGCGCGCGGCAGCGTGAACATCCAGGAGGCCGTCGACCGCGTCACCCACGCGGGACAGGCGGCGGTGGCCCTGCACACCCGGGGCCGCCACGGTGGACCCGCAGAGGGGATCATTGTGGATCCCTCGGGAATGGTGCTGGTCCTGGCGGCGGACATGGTCCGAGGGGTGCTCCACGTGTCCCGCGTGCGGCGGGCGTGCCCACAGTGGACCATCCAGGTGTACACCCCCCCGCGGGCGTGGCCCTTTTCCACATGGGCCGTGCTCGCCGTCATGTGGCACCTGGCACCAGAGGACGCCCCCACAGGGACCGCGGAGGACATCGCCCGGGACCTCCACACCTGGCCGGCCGACCAGGAATACCCCTGGCGCAGGCCCCGGGGCGGCCTCCCGGTGGCACCAGCGGCGGAGGGGCTCAGCCTCGCGGCAACCCTCCAACGGCACCCTGACAAGTATGCACGCCACTTCCTGCAGACGGGCACGGTCCCGGCCGCCCCGCCAGACTCCGAGTGGCGATGGGACGCAGGGGTGGCGCAACCACTGCCGGGCCCCTGGACCCTCCCGTTGTGGTACTTACCAATGGGCACCTTGGCCCACGCCACCCAGGCCGTCAAGGGGGCTTTCCCGCAGCCGCCCCTCCCCGGCGTGGCCCTGCTCCGCAGCCTGCAGGCGGGGGCCGCCTGGGTACGGTGGAGGGAAGGGAAGGGGCGCTCGAGCCCCTATTTCCCCATGGTCCAAGGCCAGGCGCTGATTCATGCCGAGGGCATGGGGACCGTGGAATGGGGGGCGATCGTGCCCGGCACGGCGTGCAGGTGGGTCACGGCGGCCGCCCCACAGCCCATGCGGTCGCCGCCGGCGTGCCACCGCCTCCTACGGATGGTCCCCTCATTGGCCCCCCGGCACGCCTTTACAAGGGACGTGTGGAAAGCCGTACTGAGCCACACCAGGGAGTGGCTGACGAACCCGGGTACGCGGTACCCGCCGGGACCGGTGCTCGAACAGCTCACGGCCCCCACACCCGGGGTCCTCCACGCCCTACACAGGGCGTCGGCCCTCACGAAGCAGCTCAACGACGAAGTGCTGGACCTGGCGCTGGAGCCGCTGCGGGTGCTCTACCCGCAGGCACACATCCCACCCGCGGGCACGTCCAACCGCCTAGGCCGCCTGGGGTTGCAGCGCCGCGTCGAGGCCGCGCACCCAGGAGGCGTGGTGGAACAGTGGCTAACGCTCCGCAATCCGTCCACCACGGAGGGCCACTGGTACCTGCACCAGCTCCTCTTCCAGCCACGGGCAGCCCCGGAACACCGCCGGCAGAACCCGTACCACACGCACCCGGAGCGCCGGGGCGCGCAAAACTACCCGCAGCCAATCCCGCCCGCCCTCCCGCCGGGGCAGGGCCCGGAGGCGCTACAGCGGGGCCCCCCGCTCGACACCGCCACCACGGTACAGCAGTGGGGAGGCGACGATGCGAGCGGTGCCGAACCGGACTGCACGAACTGCGGAGCGGTGGCCTGGATGGCAGCCTGCAGGCACCTCACCCGAGATACCACGGGACTCCGGCAGTACAGACCCACGGACCGCACGGCGCTGGCGTCCGCGGTCGCGGCCGTCACCATGGGTCCAGTGGCGGCGTGGCCGGCGCAGCTGCTGCCCCACGTCCCCTGCCGCGACACGCGGCCCCGACGGCCGGCCGCGACGCACGAGCCGACGACGCCCCTCACGGCGGAGCAACTATACGTCGTCGCGGCGGCTTTGCTAGCAGACGGCGGGGAGAGCTTCGTCCACCACCACGGCCCGGCGCAAATTGCGGGATGCATACAAGGGCCCCAGCGCGATGCACCAGACCCGGGGCATACCACACTCCGCGGGCGCACCCGCGTCTGGGGTGCGGGCGATGGCGCACCCCCGCCCGGGCCTAAGCAGGGGGAGGCGCTGGTACTGCAGACGGCAGGCTACCAAGCCATCGTACACGGCCACGCCGGAGGGTACCGGTCGCACATCCTGGCCGGAGGCCGATGGGCGGTCTGGCACAGCACCGCCAGGCAAGGGGCATTCCCGCCCCTGTCCCACGTCGACTGGCGACAGGGGCCCACCCAGGCCTACTACATGTCGGCGGACCCCTGGCCGCTGGCGGTCCTGCTGCACACTGTCAGCGCCCCCAACAAGAGGCAGGAACCGGGGTGGGTCAACCCCCCCACACTGGTGTGGAGCCCCGACCAGGAGGAGCATCTACGGGCCGCGTGGCAGGGAGACGCCATCAGGGCAACGGACGTCCCGGACCTCCACGCGGGGCCCATCACGCACGCCCGCCCAGCGGCTACCCTGGCGGTGGCCCAACGGGGGCAGCAGAACCCACAGTGGGTGGTCTGCATGTTCAGCCCGGCGGACGCGCACGTCGTCGTCTGCGACCCTGAACGCCTGCCGGGGCCCGAAGCCGTGATCCGCGTGGCAGACTGCACACGCATGATCATCAAGGCGCTGCGGGAGGGCGAACACCACGCCCTCCTGCTCCAGGTCAGGCTGAAGGACAACGCCCGGGCGGCGAGGCCGGGAGTGTGGCCGGCAGCGGCGCACCTCGCCGACCTGGAGCTCCAGCTGGCGGTCCCGACCACGGTGTACCACTGGCTACAGGCCTTCCACGACCTGCGGTGGAGGAGCAAACCCGACCGCCAAATCGGCTCCACGCACTGACAAACGTGGCTGCAAGCGGACGCGCAGCGCGATGCCGCCCGAGGCCTCGGGCCCGCGCCCGCGACGCGAGCCCTCAATGCGGCGGCCCCGGGCCGCACGCTGGCACCACACACGGTGCCGCTGGCCAACCTGCCCTTCGAACCAGCGGCGGAGGGCGCCATTCGGAAGTCAGTGCAGCTCCCCCCGGCGCGAGGGGCCACGGAGCCGACGAAATGCCCCCTGTGTGCGGACAAGTACTACACCAGCGGGGCGATGCTGGAACACCTGGCGTGGCACGCGGTGCACGCTGCGGCCCCGGCAGACGACAAGGAGGCGGCCGCCAACATCCTGCAGGGGAGAGCACGGAGGTCCCCGTGGCACGCCCCGTACACCCGGCGCCCCCCGCCCCAGGCAGCCGACCACGCAGATGGAGGTGAGGAGGCACCCGGAGCGGCCCCGGGGGCCGGCGGTGCGGCCCCACCAGGGTCCATGTCCATCCCCGCGGGGCTGGCCCCCCTGGCCCCCCTGACTCCCCCGGTCCCCCGGGCCCCCTTGTGGGCCCCGCTGGGAACGGGCTCAGCGGATGCGGCGCACCCAGATGCCCTGGCGGCACCAGCGAACCCGGCGGCGATGCCGACGCGGGATAGCTGACTCCAGGAGGACACGACGGGCGACGCCCTGTGGCTCCTCTCTTGGAACCTGCGCAACGGCCTCGTGCCGCCAGACCGGTCCCTCCGGGACACACTCCGGCGGCGCAGGGGGCCGGCGGCCTGCACCGACAAGGAGCACCTCATCACCGGCATGCTGCCCCAGGAGGGGGGCTTTGCCATCATGCTCCAGGAAACGGGGATCGCCACCAGGGCGCAGGAGATGCACGTGGCCGCGACGCTCCGGGACAAGGGGTACACCGCCTACTTCAGCAGCCGGCTGGCGGAGACGGGGGCCACCTCCACCTCGAGAGGGGGGGGCCTCCTCACCGCGGTCAGCAGCAAGTACGTGGCGGAGCACGAGGTGCTCAGCTTCACGGAAATTGTCCCCGGGAAAGCCGCGGCCCTGGAGATCCGCACGGACGGGGGAGGCCTCACCCTCATCAGCGTCCACGGGCCGCAAGCAGGTTGCTCCCCGTGGGCGGGACGGGCGGCGTTCTGGGCCGACATACAAATGTATGCCACGGCACGCAGCCTCGGCGGGAGGCACCCGGTGGTCATCGCCGGTGACACCAACATCTACATGGATGTCCCCGCCAACCCGGCCACGGAGCATTTCCGAGCGGGCTGGGAAGCCTGCGGCTTCCGAAGAGCCGCGGCGGGCGGAGAGGAGGACATGACCCCCACGCTCCACCCGTCCCAGCACAGGGTGGACACTTTCCTGGTCAACGAGCCCCTCCTGCCGTGGTCCCTGCGGGAGAGCGTCTGGGCTCGCGGCATGGCACACCCCCAGGTGGTCGGCTCGGACCACCTCCCGGTCCGCCTGGCCCTGCCGGGCCTCCTCAGCGCAGCGGGACGCGCGGCGATGCCCACCCCCTACAGCCACACGGAAGGCCGCCTCCTCCCGTACGACGCCGAGGCCGCGCCCGTCCAACACTGCCTGTGGGCGGCGGTCACCGCCGCGCAGGATGAACCCTCCCTTGCGCCCTGGCTGGGTCCCGCAGAGCAGCACGACTACGGGTCCATGCCCGCGGCTGCGGTGGACAAGGTGTTCGAACACCTCCACGCGACGCATGACGCCCTGGCGCGCGTGGTGGGACGCCGGCAGCCGTCTCCGGCGGGAACGGACCCGGCGGAGGGGGACCCCCCGGAGAGCGGAAAGCAGCTCCAGGCAGCGGTCCTCCGCTATGACACCCTGGCAGCGCGCGCCCCGGCAGCGTACCAGGCGGACGCGGCCAGGCATGGCATCCGGTCCGAGGCGGCGCTCCGGCTCACGAAGGAACTGCAGAGTGTGTCGCCCGGGTTCCGCCCGACCACGCAGGGCCAGCTGCAGGAGGAGCTGGAGAGGCAAGCAGCCGCCCTCGAGGAGGACATTCGCCAGCTCCGCGCCCTCATGGCGGCAGACCGCAAGCGCGCCATCAAGGAATTCTGGCGCCGCCACGCCCCCGACATCGCCCAGCGATGGAAAGCCGTGCGGGGAGCCATAGAGGTAGAGGCCCCAGGCCCGTCAGGCCTCTGGAACGTGCGGGTTCCCAACACCCAAACGCTCCTCACGGAGGCCCACGACGTGATGTTCGCAGTTCGCGCCTTCTGGCGAGAACTGTATGACAAACGCCCGGTGGACCTCCCGGGTTTCCAGGCGGTCCTCGGCCGCCACGTCCCCCGGGTCCCTGAGGGAGCCTGGACACAGGTCCAGCAGTACTCCATGCAGGACCTGAAGTCCGCCCTGGACAAGGCCGATGGCAAGGCCCCGGGTCCTAACCACGTGGAGGCCCGCTTCATCAAGGCCCTCCCGGCTTCCGTCCAGTGGCTCCTGGTCCACTCCTACCGGGCCATCCTCCGCGGCGCCCCGCCACCGATGCACTGGAGGGACGCGCACATCTGGCTCAGCCCCAAGGTACCGGGCTCTGCCAGACTGGACGACTACAGGCCCATAGCCCTGGGCCAGCTGGACATGAAGCTGCTCACGGGCCCCCTCACCCAGCGCATCACGGAGGTGCTCACACGGCACGGGGTGGTCAGCAACTGGCAGCAGGGGGCCCTCCCTGGCTCCAACACAGGCCCCCCACTGTTCATGGCGCAGCGGCAGCTCCAGCGGGGAAGGCCCAACTACGTCTTCTCCTTCGACGCCCGCAAGGCCTTCGACACCGCCCCACACGGCGCCCTCCACCTCATCCTGCGCCACCTCTCCGTGCCGCCGGACGTCATTGACCTCCTGCTCTTCCTCCACACGTGCGCCAGGCTGCGCATCGTCACAGCACACGGGCTAACGCAGCCCGTCTACATGCTACGCGGCGTCCGGCAGGGCAACCCCGAGAGCCCCCTGCTGTACGCGCTCCTCCTGGAGCCTCTGCTCAGGGCACAGGGGCACCGCCTGCGCCCGCCGGGAGGAGCCGAGCACGGCCTCATCCAGGCCTATATCGACGACCTGCTGGTGGTGGCCCACACGCTGCAGCACTTCGTCGAGGGCGTGGAGGCGGTGGCCGCGTACCTGGGGATGATGGGCATGGAGCTCAACCCCCGCAAGTGCGCCATGGCCACCACGGAGGGGGTCCCGGGCCTGCAGCTGCGCCTCTGCCCCCACCTGGAAAACCCGTGGTACTGGGTACCAGCGGCGGACTCCGTCCCCTACCTGGGACTCCAGCTGCAGCCGGACGGGGAGTTCTCCCTGCAGCGCAAGCACCGGCTTCGCCTGGCGGCAGTGCACCACTGGTGCCTTAACAGCCTCGCGCCACCGAAAGTGGTGCAGGATGTCATCCTGGCGATCCTCGGAGGGGTGACGCAGTACGTCGCCCCTTTCATCGCCGACGACTCCGACACTGCACGCCACCTGGACCACATCACGGTCCAGGTCGCGAAGGACAGGGCACGATACGCCTTCGACGCCTCGCGGGACAGCCTGCAGGATGACCGGACCCTGGGGCTCACACGGGTGCCCACGCGGTGCCAGCAGGCAGCGGTGGCCCTCGTGGGTACACTCGTCCACCACCGCGCAACCTCCGTGCGCGCGGAGGTCACCAAGAAGTTCTGGGAGATAGCCGGCGCGCACGGAATATGCCCTGAGGTGCACTACCCCGTCCCGGAGTTCGCAACTCTGGCGGGAGGCGACTGGGTCCAGCGCATACCCCGGGCCCTGGCCGCCCTGGGAGTGGGGATGTACAACCCCATCGCGTGCCCCAGGGCGGCTCATGTCCAACTACAGTCCCCGCGGGGCAAAATCGTCACGCTGCGCACCGCCAAGCTGCGACACCGCGACACGTGCCGCCTGACGGTGCCACACGCAACGCCGTGGCATGGGCACCACGGGCCACGCCACCCCTTCCCCGACAACGACGATCCGTGGCCGACGGCGGTGCGGGAGTGCCTCGACCAATGCGCCAATGAACACCTCCATTATTGCCGCCATGAGCAAGGGCCCACCAACCACCCCGGGTGGCGCGATGCCCTGGCCCACCTCTTCCACACCACCGGCACGCGGGACCCCCGCCTGAGACTCGTCCACCCCACGAGGGCTAAGCAGGACGCCCACACCGGCCCACGGGTGACCCCAGACGGCCTGCACCTCCACGTCGGGGGCTACCGCCGCCGGGACGGCCTGCCCCCCCCCACGCGGGGGGCGGCGTACCACCCACCAGCGGCCCTCATGTACATCCTCCGCGACGTACTCGCGGAAAGCGAGCACCAAGAGCCCAACGCGGACGTGGCGTGGCCAGAGCCCCTACGCCCCCGGCCCCACGCGCCGATGCCGTTGTGGCTGGTGACCACAGACGACCAATGCACCCAAGCGGCGGGACAAGCGCAGCTCCGGGCCGAGTGGGTGATAGTGCAAGTGGGGGGAGGCCAGCCCGAACCCCGTGGGCTCCCCCGTGGCACCGCCCTACTGGTGGCTACGGGGGTGCCGCACGACCCACACATGGCGGTGCACGCGCTGGAGGACCGTCCGGAGGACACAGGACACTTGGTGGTACACCAGCGCGGGGGCCCGGCGTGGCTCAAGGAACATGTGACGGCGCTACGGTCCTGGGCAAGCACGGTCGCCGGAGCGGAGATCCGGCTGCACGACCACCCGGCGATCAGCCCAGGCGACACCAGGGCGCTGAGCATGGACCAACTGACCCACAGCCACCCCGACGTCCGGTGGCACTCCACCGACCTCAACGCGGGGTGGCTCAGCCCCACCGGATACTACTGGATCCCGGAGGCCTGGGGACACACCTCCTCTGACGCGTCCGGGGGCGGACCCTGCAAACACGCCACCAGCGTCGCTCTCACCGCCGACCTCACCCGCACGTGGGCGGTGGCCATCTCGGGCACGGTGCCTGACGGAGAGGGGGTGGCCGCCTCCCTCCCCCTACATTACGGTGCACACAGACCATGGGTCCACACGGTGGACGCCGAAGTCATCCTCCACCTCCTGCGGCACGCAGATCGCGAGCGAACCACGGGGGTCCCCGCGGGCGCAGCGAAGGTGGTCAACCAGATACCCCTGAGGTGGCTCCGGGACGGCCTGTGCGCGCGGGGGCAACACGCCGGGCACCCGTTCTGGTACGTCCGAGCCACCTCGCACCACAGTGACGCCCTACTGCACAAGGCGGACTGGGCGGCGTCCCAGGACACCGTCTTGCAGAACACGCCCCCGGACCCTGGCCACACCCAACTCATCGTCGCCGGCCGTGACGGCCATCTCGATCTACGGCCCCCCACGATGCGGGTGCTCGGCGAGGTCGCGCAACGGGCGCAGACGGACCATGCGCTGACGCACCGGGGACACACACCTCTGGGCGCGGCCCACGCCACGGCCTACGTCCACGCCCGGGACCTCACCGCGGCGGCCACCAACCACCGGGCGCTGCGGGCCCGAGACGGCCACACGCAGGTGCAGTGCAGGCTCCGCGTCCGGAAGGAGCGGCTCTGCGGCGTCGCCATCGTCCCGCAACCGTGCCTTTTCTGCGGCGGCCCGGAAGAGACCCCGGTGCACATGCACGTGGGCTGCACCCACTCGCGGCTCCTCTGGCCCCACTACCGCCAGGCGGTGCACGAGGCGGCCCGCCACCTCCCACCTGGGGACAAGGCCCTGTGGGTGGCCTCGTGGCGCTCTGCAGGCGCCACGTGGACGGAGGTGTTCTGCTCCGGACTGGTGCCCGAGGACGCGGAGGCGCAGCTCCGCGCCATAACCCGATACGACCCGCCGGGAGGGACCTCGGTGGACGACTTCCTCCACCACATGCTCCGGCTGGGGGACTTCGCGTGGGAGCTTCGCAACCACCGGCTGGAGCAACTCCTCCACGACCCCCTAAGCGCGGCGGCCCGGGCGCACCGGTGGCTCACTGCGGCGGAGGGCGACCACCCTCCCCCTCCCCCGCGCCCTGACAAGGGCTTCGTAGCCTCCCTCCGTGTTGTGAATGGCACTCTGGAGTGCCCACTCCAAGAGGGCCCCCACCCGTATCAGGACCTGCCGGGGGGGTTCTCGAGGCACCTGCAAGACGCCCTTTTCCCACCGTGGATCATCGGGCGCGGCTCCATGACCGCATGGGAGGCGCGCATCGTGGGGGAGGAGTGGGCGCGGGAGTGGGGCCGATGGTGCGCCGCCACGCGCGCCCCGGAGACCCCTGCGCAACGATACGCCGCCATCCCGCTCCGGGGGTGGGGGCCGGACACCCGGCCGAGACCCACCATGGTCTGCGGGGCGGGACCTGACCACCCGTGGGACGCGGCGACGGGGGAATGGCTGCAGGCGGCCCCGGGGCCGCAAACGGCATGGACTGGGGACGTATCCTCACTCGTCAGGACGCCCGTCCCGCCCCGCATCGTCCTTCACACCGCCAACGTGCTCCGGGCCACGGAGATACGCACGTGGGGACACGCTGCGGCCACCGTCCGGTGGCAACCCCCAGAGGACGGGGCCACCCAACTCACCGTGGCGCACTTCAAAGCGGGGGGGCCGGTATACGACGACGCCCTGTCCCGGCTGGGCGACACCCAGGGGCCCTTACTCCTCATGCTCCCCACCGGTATCGCAGCCGCGCTGCGCCAGGAGCTGGACGGCTGCGAAGGGCTGCGAGTGGGGTGGGAGGCGGTCGCGGACGGCACCCTACTGGCCCTCCTCCACAGGGACACCGCGAACGGGTGCCAATGGGACGCGCTGACGCCCCACCTCACCGGGCGCCACGTGTACATGGCGAGCCCCCCCCAGGGGCACCCCCGCCCGGCGTGGGACGACCTCATCGCCGCCTTCCACGACCACGGGATCCTCCCCGGTGACACGTGGCAGGAGGTCCAGCGGAAGACGCTTGGCAAGGACTACCGGCGCCGCGTCCGCGCCCGCTTGCTGGAGATCCGGGACCCCCTCCGACAGAGGTGGGACGACCTCTGGCTCCGCCATCTCGACCCTTGGTCGCCGCCCTCCCACCTCCCACACACCTGCCGACTCTGCGGAGAGTGTGACACGGTGTCCTCCGCAGCAGCGACAGGCGCCAACAGGTGCGAGCGGTGCACCCAGGTAGCCGCGTGCCCCTGGCCCGAACCTCCCGCAGGTCCGCGCAGGCGCACAGAGGAGGAGGCCTTGCGCCGGCGCATCGAGGGGGCACACACCCCCTCACACGAACAGGCGGGCCCCGCGGGCGCTGCCCTTCTGTGGATCCACGTGCACCTGCGGGACCCCACATCCATTGCGCACCTGTCGCACGTGTTCGCCCCCTAACCCCCACCCGCCGCCGCCCTTTGCAGAGCCCGCAGCACCATGCCACGCCGACGGGGGGATGGGCCGGGGCACACCAGGGCCCGCCGCAGAGCGCAGGAGGCGGCCGTCCGGGGCCTGGTGGCGGACGCGGTGGCGGAGGCAAAAGGAGCGCACGCTGCCGCACGGTGCGACCTGGAGGGCAGTGCGAGGGCCTTCCTCAACGAGACCGCCCTCCCGGCCGTCCGCGCCCTGAACGGAGCGGGGGCCCCTACGCTGCTCCCGGCAATGCACCGGATCGTGAACGCCGTCCGGCCGGGGCTCATCAGCCCGGAAGCGGCCCTCTACGGGCACTGGATGGAGTGGCGCGAGTCCAATCGGTCGGGCCGGCCCCTGTCCATGGGGGACGCCCTCCGGCTGACGGGAGCGGGGTCTGCCATGTCCCTCCGCAGTAGCGCCCCAGCCCTGCTGCACGCCCTCAGGACGCGCTACCCCGGGGACGCGGCCCCGTACCTGAACCAGGCGCGGGCCACGTACCCGGGGGGAGTGTCCGAGTTGGATGCGGCGCTCCACCTTCTACACCCGCCGGACGAGGACCTGGAGGTGGGCGAGGTCACGGTGTTCGTGGAAGGCGCGGACGAGGCGTCCGCCCGCCCCCGGCCGACCAACCCGGTGTATGACGGCACCGGGCCTACCCCCCCGTACGCCGTCGTCTACGAGGCGTTCCCCAGGGAGCCCACTTGGTGCCCCGCCCTCCCACCGGCGACGCACGCGCCCCGCGGCTGGGCTAACCCAGACCTGTCCCCCCCCCTCTCCAGGACCAGGGGTGCCCACCACAGGGGGCAGGTCCTCTGGCAAGAGTGCCCTGGCACCCCCCTCCTCCTCCTCGTCGTCGCGTCCCGCGGGGGCCCGGGGCGGATCCTGGGGATCACCCCCACCCACCTCTATGGGGCCACACCCGTACCCCGCCCCCCCCTCCCGGCGCCCGCGGCGCGGGACGGGGTACACACCTTCCTGCGCACACAGGAGGTCACCGCCGTTACGGGGGTCCATCTGGTGCGGCTGCCCCCGGCACCGCTCGACGACCCCCGGGGGCCCAGGGCCCTGAGCCCCGCCCCAGACTGGGAGCTGTGGCGCGACGCGTGGGCCGCGTGGCTCCCCCGCCTCCCCTCCCAATGCCGGTGGATGGCTGCGGACCCCCGGCCGTGCGGGGCTGACGCCACAGCCGGCCCCCCACCCCCTCCCCCCCCCCCCCCCGCAGAGCACCACACGGCACTGCCCACGGCACGGCACTGATGCACCAGGAGGTAGTGGGAAGGGCGCGCCTACCACCACGCATGCCTACCAGAGTGACAGTGATGGCAGACTCTGATGGGTCCCTCGGGCGGGACGACCGCCACCACCGCCGGTCCCGCTCCCGCTCCCCCGTCTCCTCCCCAGAGTGGACGGGGGAGACCCTCGCGGAGCGCGAGGAGCGGAGGCTGGCGGAGGCGGCGGTGGTCGGGCCGCCGCCGCCGGCCCGGGAACCTGGGCCAGCCGAGACGGCCGCCCCCGCCGCCCAAGCGGCCAGCCCCGCCGCCCCGCCCCGCCCTGACGCGCAGGAGGCGGAGACCGCGGCGAGCCACGCCGCGGCCCCGGCCGCGGCCCCCGGCACGCCGCCGGCAAGGGGGGCAGCCCCGGCGCAGGAGCCGGACGCGTCGCCGAGGGCTGCCGCAGCCGCGCAGGAGAGCAAGCAGGGCGCAAGAGGGGTTGCGACGGACCCCGCACGGGCCGTGGGCGCCTCGCCGGCGGCCGCCGCGGCAGCAGAGAAGACCGGGGAGGATGTGCGAGGGTCTGCGACCGCGGCCACGGGCGCCTCGTCGGCGGCCGCCGCGGCAGCGAAGGAGAGTGCGGAGGGCGCGAGAGGGGCTGCGGCCCCTGGCACGCCGCGCAAGCGGGGGAAGAACCCCGCGCGGGCCGCGGACGCCTCGCCGGCGGCCGCCGCAGCAGCAGCAGTGGGCAGGGAGAGCGCGAAGTACCGCGCCCACGCCAACCCCGCCCACACCCACACCAGCCCCCCCAAGCCGTACCCCCCCAAGCCCTTCCCCCCGGGGCGGGAGCGGCACGTCCGCCCCCCGACGCGCGAGCGCTCGCCGCCGGGCGTCACGCTGCCGCAACTGCAAAGGCAGCGGGACGCCCGGCGAGTGGTCCAGGAAGGGCGCAGCGGCGAGGGGGAGGGGAGCGGCGGACGGCGTGACAGGCAGGGGGCAGGGGAGGGGTCGGGGCACGGGAAGGGCGCGCAGGAGCGCGGGCAGGGGGCCCAGGTGCAGGGGGCGGAGCGGGGGGTGGTGGGAGAGCGAGCGGGCCGGGGCGTGGTGGACGAGAGGCGGGACCCGCGACTCGGGCAGGGGGTCGGGGAGGGGCCAGGACACGGGAAGGGTGTTCAGGGGCGCAAGAAGGGTACCCAGGCGCAGGGGGCAGGACAAGGGGGGATGGGAGAGCGAGCGTGCCAGGGCGTGGGGGACGAGAGGCGGGACCCGCGACACGGGCACGGGACCGGAAAGGGGCCCAAGGGCAAGGGCAAGGGCAAGGGCAAGGGCCCCAAGGGACAGGAGGGACAGGGCACGGGAGCCCAGGGGGGAGGGCGGGGCGAGGGGAGGGGGGCAGAGGGCGGAGCACCCCCGCAGCCAGACGTGCAGCCGGTGAGGTGCATCCCCCCCGGCATCCAACAGATGCCGGCACACCACACCTACCACCACCACCACCACCACCACCACCACCTCTACAACATCGACCCTGACGCCGGCGAGCTCATCCCCCCCCAACCCCCACGACACCAGCACCAGCAAGCCCCCCCCGCGCCGAGGGCGGAGCCGGCGCGGATGGCCTCGGCGGAGGGGGGACGGGGCGTGGCATCGGCGCCGCAGGTGCAGGAGCAGCGAGGGGGGCCGGCACGGGGGGCGGAGGAGAGCCGGCCGTGGAACGTGGACTGGGGCGCAGTCCCGGACCCGCTGGGGGGGGAGACCCCCCCCCTGGTGGGGGAAGTGTACGGGTGGTTGTGCTGGGCCAACCAGGGGACCTCCAGGAGGTCGCGGAACCGGCCCTTCGATGCCGTGCTCCTCCGGAGGGACGGAGGAAACCGAGAGGCACCCCCGGGGGGGTGGGCGGCCCCAGAGGACCACGAGAGGGTCCTCAGGTCAGTGATCCGGGCGGCGTGGCCCGACAGGGAGCCGACGTGGCCGGCCTTCCTGGAGGGGGGAGCGGTGCTCCGCATCACGGATGCGGACGCCAACAACTGGCTCCCCCGGGCTTTGCGTAGCG
This sequence comes from Eutreptiella sp. 'Long Island Sound 2002', assembly GCA_964036045.1. Taxonomy (NCBI): domain Eukaryota; phylum Euglenozoa; class Euglenophyceae; order Eutreptiales; family Eutreptiaceae; genus Eutreptiella; species Eutreptiella sp. 'Long Island Sound 2002'. The sequence continues at coordinate 115,004,408 of OZ038383.1, forward strand.
CCCTCGCCCACTGGCGCTACCGCCGGCACAACCCGCCGCCGCCGCAGCCCCAGCCCCCACACAAGCGGCGGCGCAAGTGAAGGCCCAGACGGCGGGCACGGGAGGGTTGGGGGGGGGGATGGGCCCCCTGACCCACGCCCCCCCCACGGTATGGCACGACGTGCGGGGACGCGCCGCCACCCGCGGGAGGGAGTGCGGGGGCGACAAGCGCGGGGAGGAACCGGCTGCCCCGCAACCTGCTAACCACTGACCGCTAACCCCCACGGCCACCCCCGGCCGGCCGGCGCCGCGCGGCAACGGCCGGGGAGGTGAGGGCCCCGGCGAGGGCCTGCGCGGGCATCCAGCTCTCGATAGGGGGGGCGGGTGACGGGCGCGACCCCCTGGCCGATGGCTGGCCCCCGGGACCAGGGCTGCCATGCCGCCCCCGCCCCCCCCCCCCGACGGCCGACGAGAGGCATCACCAGGGGGCCAAAGGGCCCCCCCCAACCCATCCCCCCCCCCCCGCACAGACCCGGGGGCGGGCGAGGGGGCGGCCCCCCCACCCCCCCCCCCCGCACCCACCGCAGCAGGGGAGCCACAGGCGCGGCCCTCCGCCCCCCCAGGGCCGGGGGGGCGCCCCCCCCTCAGGGGGAACGGCGGCGCAATGCGGGCAACGGCGGCTGGGCCTGCTCCCGCGAACCCACACCGGCGTCCCGGGGCAACGCGCACGACGGAGCAGGAAGGAGGCCGCGCCCCACATGACCCTCCCGTAACCACAGCCCGCTCCGAGGTGGCAGAGGGAGGGTGTCAAGTCAGATGGGGCCCCCAGGGGGGCGGTCCACGGGCCGCCCCTCACCCCCCCCACCCCGGGGCGGCACTTCAGCCCCGACCGCAAGCGCGCGCCGGAAGGGAGCGCACCGGCGACGCGGAGAGAGCCAGGAAGGAGTACCACAGGCCGCCGCCTGGAACGAGAGCAGGGAGGCCGCGGCGCGACACCCCCCCCCCCCCCCGCCCCCCCACCGGCCCGCCAGCCGCAGGGGCCCCGGCCCCCACACCCCGAGGCTGAAGGGACGGACCCCCCCGCCCGAGAGGGGAGCCGGAGTGTGACCCGCCCCGACGCCCCAGCCGCCGGCTCCAATGGGGGCCGCGAAGAGCAAGTGGGCCCACGCCTGCGCACCGGGACGCCGCGCAGATCGTGCCCAGAGAAGCCGGGTGGGCGCGAGCCGGAATGGTATGGGTGGCCACGCCCCACATGGACAGCACGACGCCAAGGGACGCCCGCTTTGTTGCCTACCCGGGCAAAGCGGCCCCGCAACCCGCTAACCACTGACCGCTGACCCTCACGGCCACCCCCGGCCGGCTAGCGCCGCGCGGCAACGGCCGGGAGATGAGGGGCCCCAGGGAGGGACTGCGTGAGGATCCGGCACTCGGTAGAGGGGGGCGGGGGAAGGGCGCGACCCCCCTGGCCGATGGCTGGCCCCCGGGGCTGGGACCGCCAAGCCGCCCTCCCCCCCCCCCTTTTGGCCGACAGGGGGCATCGCCAGGGAACCGAAGGACCCCCCCCACTCCCCCCCCCCCCCGCACCCAACCCAGCTGGGGAGCCACAGGCGCGGCCCTCCGCCCCCCCAGGGCCGGGGGGGCGCCCCCACCCACAGGAGGAACGGCGACACGGTAAGGGAATCGGCGGCTGGACCTGCCCCCACGAACCCACACCGGCGTGCCGGAGCAACGCGCACAACGGAACACGAAGGAGGCCGCGCCCCACGTGACCCTCCCGTGACCACAGCCCACTCCGAGGGGACAGAGGGGGGGTTTGCAGGTCAGCCGGGGCCCCCAGGGGAGCGGTCCACGGGCCGCCCCTCACCCCCCCCCGCCCCGGGGCGGCACTTCAGCCCCGACCGCACGCGCGCGCCGGAGGGGAGGGCCAGAAAGGGGTACCGCAGGCCGCCGCCCTGAACGAGAGCGGGGAGGCCGCAGCGCGACACCCCCCCCGAGGCAAGGGGAATGGACCCCCCCCGCCCGAGAGGGGGGCCGGAGTGTGACCCGCCCCCCCGCTCCGGCCGCCGGCCCACAAGGGGGCCGCGAAGAACAAGCGGGCCCACGCCTGCGCACCGGGACGCCGCACAGATCGTACCCGGAGAGGCTGGGTGAACACGAACCGGAGTGGTATGGGGGGCCACGCCCCCCATGGACAGCGCAACGCCAGTGACGCCCGCTTTGTTGCCTGCCCAGGGAAGGCAGAGGGACGGAAAGAGGCAGAGCGACCCCCCGCCCTACAGTCAGTCGGCGACCCGGTGGTGCTACTGCCCGCCTCTTACCCCTGTGCACGTCAGTCGGCGATCCAACGCACCCCACCCAGCCCCCTCCCCTGTCCCGACCCCGTGCGCGTGGACTGAGGCCTCCCGGCACGCGCAACACGCTTCACAGCGCACAGCCCCACCCTCAGGACTGGATTCATAGCCGACGACACCCCTCAGTGGCGTAAGAGACTCCCGCGGCCCAGTAGTGAGAGCGTCGGTCTTCAATTGTCCAGTGCGGGGGTTCGATCCCGGGCGTTGGTGCTCCTGGGATCCCTGCACGTAGAGCTCTCTAGTTGGCGACGTGGGAACCACCCCCCCCTCCAGCAACTCGCGCCACCACCGATACCGGTGGATCGGGTGGAGGTCTCGTTCGTTTTACCCCCCACCCAAGAAAAACAAAAGACATGGGAACCACCCACCCCTGCAGCAGTGCGCACCGTCACCTGTACTCAAACAGGTCGATGGGAGGCCTCGCCCGGTATTCGAAGGGATCGGTGGGAGACCACCTATCCCGGGGTTCGAACCAGCTCCTTCGCGGCGCGCGCCGGGTGCGCTACCTCCGGGGCGGCTGCCTTCAGAGATACACCGGCACCCGGGTCACAGAACAAACGCGCCCGCAACCCCCTCCCCCTGTACTAAGAGTACGCCCGCGGCAGGGCTGCTCTGCTGGGCCATGAACCGGGACATTGGAGCACCACTCCAGCCACGGTCACCCCAACCCCCCCACGCATCCCGCAGGGCGAAGCTCCGTGCGCATCAGGCTCGTCATGAGAATCCGGCGGGCCGGCGCCTGGACACCAAGACGACACCTCTCTCCCCCCCCGCAGGAACAGAGCGGGGCCCCCACAACCGCACGCCCGCAACGCAGACCCCGACAGCCCACCTAGTGGACGGGCAGATGAGGGAAGAGGAACGCCCCACGCCCCACGCAACGGACGAAGGCACCCCCCCGGGGACGCCCAGCCGCCGCCCCCGCAACCCCAAGCCAAGTAGGGGGGAACCGGGACCGGACCGCCCCCCCCCAAGCACGCCAGACGGAGCACGGGACCGGGACAGGACACGCGGAGGGGCACGGACCACATGGAACGGCCCTACCAGCGCCCAGCGCCGGGACCACGCGAGATGCGCGCGCCACACCACCCAGCGGGGAGCGGACACCGCGAGAGCGCGAGCGCACACACACGAAAAGGACACGCGGGGACCACCAGAAGGGCAACCGGACCGAGCGCGCGGAACGCACAGACCACATGGAATGGCGTACCAGCGAGCGAGGATAAGGGACACCCGGACGGGACGGCCCGCCACACGCAACGCGGGATACGCGGGGCGGGAAGGGGGAAGAAGGGGAGACACAACACCAGGTACCGGCCCGAACCCCCCCGAACCGGCCGCGAGCGCCGCGCACACACAGACGGGACACTGCACCCGCCAAGGCAGTAGTGGCGCACAGCGCCACGCCCCAACCCCTAGGCTAGGCAGCCACCGCGCCAGCCCAAGGGGGTCCCACTGGCGACAAGCCAGTAGCACGGGCCCGGCGGCGCCGGTGCCCCGGGCGACCACGCATTAGGGGGGCGACGCAGTGGGTAAGCGCCCGCGGCCACGGCTGCAAATTGATGCACTGACCGGGGAGTGGCGAAATGGGGACGCCGGGGAAGGACGGGGCTCCGAGCTCTGTGAACCCGGGGGACTCCGCCACCAGGCAGGAGGTGCGTCTTGGAGGGCCCCCCACTAGGACCCGGTGGGGAGGATATCACCTGGCCCGACCAGGTGGCCCCCCGGGGCCGAAAAGCATCTAGTACCCGCAAAATCAAACCTCAAACCTCAAACCTCCTGTGTTTCATGGGCGACACACGATGAGCGTGAAGCCAAGGTTGACCCAAGAATAAATCATACTTAATGGTGGCTTCATAGAATTTTCCAGAGAACCACTCCTCCGTCACCGTATCCACACTCCAATCACCAGTCTGACCGCCAAATCTGCCTCCCTGTTGCCACCATCAAGGCGATGTCCGCTCACTCCTTCCAGCTGGACGGGTGTCGAGGATGACCTCGCCTCATCCTCCTGCAGAAAGCCTTTCCTCACCAGATTGACCTCTGAACCATTGTCAATCAGGGATTTGGCAAGTTTGACCTTACCATCTGCCGTCCTGACCTGGATCCAGCAGACAAACTGTCGCTGTTTGCCTCGACGGACAGCGCCGAGAACCCAGGCAGGGTAGAGGAGGCCGGAGGAACGGGCCAGACGATCCCAGCAGCGTCCATCCACCGCCCCAACTACCCTGATGGGCTTTGCCTCCTGCCACTCAACACCAATGTTGGGGGTTTGGTCAAGTTGGCCTCCCTACTGCCATTCTTCTTTGCCGTTTGCCTGCACGTCTTGTACCCGTCCTTCGTCAACCCATTCTTCCCCTGTCTCAACGGCATTGACTCCTTTTCCACGTCCACGACGAAGAATGACTGTCCACCACCACCTTTCTTACCTCCTTGGCCTTTGTTGTTGGAGGTTTTGGAATTGGGGTTGAATTCGTTGGATCTGCCCTTGCCACGACCTCCAGTATCCTTGTTGCTGCCGAAGGTCTGGTTCGCTGGCGTCTCCGTGTACAGGGGGTTGCCATTCACCTTGGAATCATCTTGATTCCGGGACTTACCTTGTCCTTTTCCACCCTTTTCACCAGATTCTCCACCAGATTTTCCACCAGCTTCGGTCCATCTTGAGCCGCTTGGATCTCCGCCTTGCTGCGAGTAATCTTTTGGTGTCCAATCTCTGTTCTTTCCTTTGGGCTGCGCTTTACCATTTCCCTGTCCATGTTGGTCAGCATCTCGTGCTCCATCGTGTTCGGAATGTTAGGGGGGTTATTCTTTTCCGTCCATTTTGGACTGACTGGTTTTGAGATCTGAGGGCGCCCATCTGTGGTCTGCGGTCGAGTGAGTCGCCGCCCGACCTTCTTTCCCAAAGGAAAGGCACACGGCGCATCCCTTCTCACCGACGGCACTGATCTTGCCTCCCAATCCTTGCGCATCTTGGGACTTCTGGCGTTCTAAGTTTGCATACTTTTCAAGATGCTCCCAGATCTGTTCAACCCCATATGAGAAGATCCACGGCCGCACCTTCAAAACTGTTCCCTTAAACTTCACTTTTCCATCCACCATGTTACAGAAAAACTCCGACTGTTCAGAATCATGGAACTCGACTCTCCATCTGCCCTCACGAAGGGTGATAGCTTTCAAACCAATAGCACGGATGGAGTTTAGCAACTCACGAACTGCCATTTTACCCATAGTCTCCGGCAATCCTCGGACTTCAACCCAGTTGCCCAGGACTTTTTTGTCCGCTTGGGAGTCCCTGATCTTCTGCTTGGTCTCCGGCGTCAGCTTGCTCAACAGAATCTTCTTCATTTTCCCTTCAGAAAGGCCTTCTCCAGCGCTCTCCGCTTCCTGCACCAAAAACTCCCAATCCTGCCTTGCAATTTGGATCTCTTCAAGAAACAGTTACTTGATCGCCCTGAAGTTCTTGAGGCAGTTCCTGCAATGATCCTCAGGGAGTCGAGAGCCTTTCTTTTTACACGTTCGCCACAGCTCTTCATAAGTCAGGGGATCTCCTTGATTCTGCCTTTCGACATAGAGATTATATGTACTGTCCCTGAGTTTGCCAGTCAAACAGTCCATTAAACCGAGAATCCAGAGTTCCTTGTCGAGTTTCTCTGTCTGCAGCCAAACCATGAATTGTCTTTCGAAGGAAGCCCAATAGTTTGGGTGCCCTGAGAACTTAGGCTGCTTCATTACTGAACCTCTAAGCCTCATTAGCAACGGATTGAGCAGGTGATTCAGGTTCAAACCTGTGGATGTGCCAGCAGGATTGACAAAAACTGGGTTGACGGCGGCGCCTCCCATTGCCTGTGCTTGAGCAATTCCGGCCGCCAACAACGTCTGGTCCACAGTAGGCTGCGCAAACGGTGTTGATTGTACTTGATGATACCTCATCTCCTTCAATTTCTTCTGGTTCCTGTTCATTTTGGCTTCATTTTCCTTCTTTTCCTTGCCTTTCTTCTTCAAGGCTATTGATCTCTCCTTCACGGTGGTCCTTGCTTCTCCATCAATATCACCAACGGTACCAACAGACAGTATAGACCTCTCTGACGAAGATTCTCCTCCTTCAGTACCCAGATTGAAACCAATAGGACTTGTAATTCCAGTAGGGGGAATGCCAGAATTTCGTGTAAAAGCTGGGAGTGAACCAGTAAAAGCTGGGGGTGCCGGAGTGTGTGGAACGCCGTAGGGCGTGGATGCAGGTGCAGTTGAGGAGGTAGGTGCTGGGTGGCCCGCCAGTGCCGGCGCTGGTCCAGTGAGCCCAGTGGTGCTCACATTTTGTACCAGATTGGTCACCTTTTCCAGCTTTTGCTCCATCTCCTCCCACTTGCTGTCATCATCCCGCTTTCTCTCCTTGGCGGCCTTCTTCAGCTCCTTCACTCTGTCTTCCAGCGACGAAATGTGGCGCCGACAGGAGCAGTCCTTGGCGCACTCACCACATGATGGACATCTAGTGCTGTTTCCTTTACTTCTTACCTCATCAACCCAAGTGTCAACACTGGAGTTCGAGTTGGAAAGTTTGGACAATTGCTCTCTGGAGAGGTGAGAATGTGTCGAATCACACCTCATTTCGTCGACCTCTTCGTCGTTCGGACCCCAGGCTCTCGACGGGCCAGCGTGCTGATGCACATTCTGGCGTCTTTCCTCCGCAATGATGGCCATTTGAACCATCAAGGCAGCCTGGTGGTGGAACTGGTCCATAAGCTCCTCCCAGTCCTCTTGTTCGTGTAATGCGGCGTCAAATCTCAGTCGGCCGCTCTCACTGATGAACTGGTACGACGCCCTGAACCAGTCACTCAGGCGGCCTCGATAGCCCGCCTCCGCCAGTAGCGAATTCTGGCAGTTCAGGAACTCCTGATTCCAGATTTCCTGGAAGTGATTTTCCCAATATTCACCAGGAATCTCACTAATTCCAGTATTCAACGGCTCTCCTTCGCTGCTGCTGTCTTCAAGATCAGGCAAAGAGTGAGAGTTGGAGGGATATTCACTTGAGGAGGAAGATTCTCGACCGGGTTGAAGGTTAGGTGGGGCGTTCATACAACAATCAGCACAAGTATGAACTCCAGGCCAATGTCTATGACCACAGTAAGGACACTCAGAAGGGTGATCTTCGGTCCGCTGGGGAGATGCCACAAATGTAACTTCGGCGGGAACACGAAATGACTCAGAACGAGTGATAGCCCCGCAAAAGCCCGATGATCTAAGGGTGTCCGTGGAGATTCCAGAAGCAGAGTCATGATTTCCTCTGCTACCATGTAACCGCTGTGTAGTGGTGGATCTTTCTTGTAACTGCGAAGCCTGTAGCCTTGATGCCCCAGGCGTCGCAACGCCCGACACTGCCCTTGATATCTCCGAACCCGACTGACCATCTCCAGACCCATATCCAGCCTCTAGGAGCAACATATGCAAAGCACTTTGAAGGTCATTGAACTCCACGGTGGAATATGAATAGTCAGAAAACCCGGTCTACAAAAATGGAGCAGACATAGAATTTCATTGTGCATTCATCAAACATAGTGACTCATTGCGAAATCATTCGAAATAATTCAAATAAATCCGATTGGGAAATCACGAAAGACAAATGCGACTCCACGCGCGCTCACAGGCTACATCTGGCGGCGAACAGAAAACCTGAAAACAAGGGGAAAATTTACTGCACTAATGTACATCTGAGAATCATTGAAATTCTGATGACATTGATGTATAAATTGAGTGCTGTCACACTGATGGCGTTACAAGAGGACATACCACCTTACTCAAAAAACACGTTACATGTGGCTACCTAATGCAATGGATGCATTGTGGTACCTATTTGATGCAATGGGTTTCTTGGCGTGCATTACATGGACAGAGAAAGCGAGGCAGCATCAGTAATGACTAACTGTTGATTAGTTTAGCGGGTAGGGATCACTCATAGTGTGTGTGTGGGGGGGTGGCAGTCACAATGAGACCAAAAAACTCATCTGACCCGGATCTGCTTATCCTTATCCTGGCCATAGGGATTGATCCGTCTGAGGGCATGGGCATTTATACTATTACTGCAACCAAAAAAACATTGAAAGATATATTCCGTCATTACCAACCTTTTCACTCATACTTTCTGACTATCTCCAGAAAACAAAGCGGAAACATCAGTAACCTATCGTGGCTGGATTTCATGTACAAAAGAATCAATATTCCATCACGGCAATATGCACAAGAATTCTACTGCCTAGCATACGCACGCCATGTTCCTGAGTAGGACATAGCCCACAGGACTTGAATGAGATATGAACCTAGCGGGAATTCTCATTTGTGTAGAAATTTTCTAAATGACTTAAATCACCAATGCAAATAATTTGCACGAAGGGGTGAAAATGTAGAAGTGTGTTTGTCATGTAAATTCAGAGAAAGAAGATGTATGAGTTGTGGCAAGGTGCTAAAGATGACAAAACCAATGAATTGTATCTGAATGTAGGGATTGGGCTCACGGGTAGGGTTGGGTTGGTCCCCTTGGGTTGGTTGGAAACGAAGTAGGTAAGTAATACGTGAAAAAGAGTTGAAAGGTGGGATCTTTCGTGGAAAGCCGTTCAGCTCTAGTGCGAGCAAACAGATATCCTACACGACTGGAGGGTGACCACTGCCTCATAGGCGAAATGTATCATTGTCAGGTTGTCTCAGACAAGTAGAAGTAGTAAATCTGCGAAGAATGCTATCGTAGTTAAAGTGTGTTCTGTACCTTACCGGAAGACCAATTACGGCGAGCCCCTTGCCCAGCAGATGGTTGTACAAAGCCATCCCTGCGGTGGCCTGTCTTCCTACTCCAAAAGAGAATTCCGCTCAACTGAACTCCAGGATTCAGGCTAGCCTCGTGGACCTTAACTCGGTCATCTATCTCTACCGACAGAGAAGGGGTCTATCCCACTGGAGGCAAAGTACTTATCTACCCGCGCGAGGGTAGAAGCCCATTACTGTAGGCTTTCGATACCTTTCGATAATCCTTTTCAATGAGCCCATCGTAGTGCACCGCTGGTCTCGGTGGCTACCGGCGTAGGACTTGTCACTAACACATCGCGGAATGCATTAGCCAAGTCACAGGCTAAGTGACCAAGCTTAAACCTGTTCACTTGTGTTACAAAACAAAGATGTGGCGGGCTGAGACCAATGCCGGCTCGTGTAAGCGGACACTGACTTTCTACACGAAGGAAACGACTTAGAAATTGGCTCATAGGCAAAAAAGTGATGGATGTGGTACTACAGCGATTCCTCAGAGTGTAATATCCAAATAAATACATGGAATAATCAAATGACGCATGGTATGTGTTTTTGTGTGTGCTATATGTGTGGTGTGATGAGGGAGGGAATGTGTAAGAGAAATCCAATTAGGTCTGTCATGAATCTGATGGTCTGGTAGCGGGGATAGAGTATGTGATGTTGTAGACTGTGGACACTCAATCGAGCACTCTCAAACCCAGTAATGGAGCCTGTACCAGGCAATCTAGCGAACGTTAACGAAGCGGAATGTACCCGTAGTGGTTTGGTAGCAACCTTGAGGATAAATTAGCTCTTTAGACCAGATGACCTAGGGCAATGATCGCGAGGGTTCAAAAAGAGATTCATTCGTCACAACGTGCAGTTAATCAACAAAAGTTGAGTGGATATGAATTGATTGTTCGTCGCTGCGATCCAAAACTCAGGGTCTATTGAGCAAAAGGTGCTGATAGAACTACGTAGGGCAGATCAATTACGGACCATAATGCATGTTGAGAGTTATGGGCAAGCCCTTGCAATAAGGAAGTAATGCAATAAGTATGAAATGTAAGATTTGCAAAGTGAAATGCAATGAATGAGTGACCCTTCTGAACGAAGCGAATGAAATGCAACCCGAATGGAGACTAGAATACGTCACTAGTCAAACGCATGCCTTGACGGCCATGCAGTGAAGGATGAGATGCATCGTAGAGTGAAATGAGGACAAATCACTTCCTAGCTCAAATGCAATTGTGCTCAAATGCAATACCTTGACAAATTCAGGCTTCCGGAAAGGGTCTCAGCACAAGCATGAGTGGCGGACCGTGACCAGAAGTCATGTAGTCTATGCAGAGTCTCAGCAACCCAAGAGAGGGCACGGACCGTGCTCAGAACTACATTGAACTATGTGGCTTGGTTCGGTACAGAGATGAAAATAAGTTAAATGGCATTGCACGCTAACATTCCGGCCTGCACCTATTGGAATGCTTACCTCTATTACAGTACCAGCGCCTTGCGGCACTTCTCCTCACCACCCTGCCCTACAGGGGGAGGACCGGAGACATTAAGTTGAGTTAAACACTCAACCGTTAGCATTGGGGTACTACCATGAAGTGGATGCATCTCCTACACTAGCTTGTGAGCTAGCTAGCTAGCTAGCTAGAGTAAGTAAGTAAGAGTTAGTACGTTTTGCGAGCTTCTTCCGCGGCCATGTACCACCAACAACCTCTCTTATTGAAGGATGGTCACAAGGACCCAGAGAGAGGTCTATGCCAATGGTTTGGTCTAGTGCGGTCTTTTAATGTTTCACTTGGGTGCTCCTGCATTGAGCCTTCTCTTCCGCCTTCCACTCACACCCGTCTTTCTCCACCCTCGTCCCCGGTGCCCTATTTCGCCGCAACGGCCCAAAGTCCGACTACGCGGCTACCGGGACAAGGTCCAACTTGTGGGCCCTACGCACCATCGGGTACCCTGTAATCAGGGCACTAGGTTCGGAGGAGTCTCCGAGAGGATAGGACAGTGAATGTGGCTGTCGCAAGCGGACTGTTAATGGTTGTGGCCAAGCTTGTTTTGTGGCCGAAAAAGGCAGCAAAATGTTTCACTATTTATTGTGTGTCTAAAGGAGTTGTTTCTACCTAGGCGAAGCCTAGTCAGACTGAATCAAAACTGATGCAAACAATCAAAAACTGCAATATTATACAATGATCCATGGTTAGAAGACCACAACTTCGCGAATGATTTAGCAAAACAATGATACAAAAAAAATCTTGTTTGTTGAACATGCCCACCTTCTGCAACACGTTTCTGTACTATGTCCCTGAGACGTCAGAATAAGAATATCTGCACTGTTTAGGCCATGCCCTCAGGTTTTGGAAACATATTTCATGTTGCCCCAACTCATCCTAGGTTCAGGGAAATAGAAGTTGGGGGGAGACACATGAATCTCACATGCAACACATGCTGAAAAACTATCAAAAAAGCATAAGAAAATCAGCCGTTTTCACTGTCATCTCATTTTCAAAAACCTCCAATGATTGGATATCTGCAAACTAGACACCATTACCCTTCTAAAACAGCTTTGATCACCGATCAACTCACCAAAGGCTCTGAGAAAGGTCTTTTTCTTGTAGCATCATGATTCAAAAGTGTCAAAACATGCTTTCATGCACTAAGTTAACCACCATGGGAAAAATCCATTCTTGACCAGAGAAATTCAAAGTAAACATGTTTCGGAAACTCCATGCTCCAGTGTTTGTAAAAGACCTCCGTTCAGGTTCGGACTCACCATGGTCCCAGAGAAATGATTAAACCGCCAAACTCATTTTTCACGATTTTTCACCAAGTGGTTTGTGTGGTAAATTGTTGCAATTTTACCATAGCCATTCTCAATTTTCCAAAATGAAAGTGACTCAGGGTTACAAAGCGCGTACTTCAGTGTTGTTTAGAAAAGTAATGTCGGTCCTCAAACCTTTTTTCTCTGGGAGATATGAAGGAAGCACAAAAGGCACTTTTTAGGGGTTTTCAAAGGGTGGTTCATGGGTGAAGTTGTTGGGGATGTGAAAAATGATAGAAATATTGGCTTCAGAAGAAAGGTATGCAATAAAAGCGTACTACTGTCTACTTTTGAAAAATGCTTGTCTCAGATTTTTTCAGCGCAGTGGCGCGAAAATATGTGTAAAACACCAAATGTCAGTTTGGGGTGTTTTTGAGGGTTGGGCAAAAGGTGATTCATGGGGCATTTCAAAAAACCACAGAAAAGAGCCCTTCAGGAGTTGAAACAAAGTGAGAGTCGCATTTGAAAGCTAGCGCTCTCCAATTTACAATGGCGCCTTTGTTAGCGCGATTCGACACACTGGCGTGTAGTTATGCGTGAAATGGATTAGGCCATTTTCGACATTTTTGGCCTTTTGAAACATCAAGGAGACGGAAGAAATCATAACGAATTCAAAGCCTTTGGGCTCCAAGGAGGGTGCACTGTGACTGGGGTAGGGACTTATAGTCATGGACCGTCTCTTTTGCCCCTTCCATTGACATAGGGTCAACTAGTACGCGCGCCAGAAAGGAGAAGTAAAGCCTTGAGAAGCAAAACAACAAGCATGCAAAATGTAGCAAAACAAAGCCACACCATCAATGGCTCTAAGCCTCAAAGAGCCTCAAGTGAGCCTGCAGAAGCTTGCTGGCAGCGCTCTTGCAACAGGTTGTCGTCGCAGAAGGCGTGATCGTCGTCGCTGAAGCTCTGGCAAGTCGCCTTGAGTTGTCCAAATTCACCATATTCTTGAAACTTGTTTTTACGTTAAAATCCTTCAAAATCTTCTCCAAACTCATTGAAAAAAACCCACAACACGCCTTTTGAACTCTTCTGCAGCCTCTGGCGTTGTCGTCTTTGCGTAAAGGCCGCTTCACCCCATGCTCTTTCAGTCTTCGAATTTATTTGAAGGCTCTTTGACCATAGGAAGAAGTATACCTCGAAAATTTAAAAGTTTCCCAAACTTTTTGATAAATTCAAGCAAGGAACTCACTTTACTTGAACAGCGTACCCTGGCCCAGCTGCTGAGTGTCGTCCTCGTCGTCGTCGTCCTGCTGGAACTTCAGATTACTGGACTGTATTGTGCTTGTACTTAGAGTGCAAATAAAACCCTTTTGTCCTTGTCTTGCACTTCAAAATGAAATTGTTTCAAATGAATTTCTCCATTCCGATTGATCCTCTTGGCAAGCACAAAGAAGGCAACAGCAAGAAGACGAAGTCGTGAAGGAACATTCAGCTGGACTAACTGGCTGGTCCAGTAATACGGGTTCACATGCCTAAATAACAAGAAAATTGATAGAACAATAAATTTTCATTAAAAAGGCAATAAAACCAATATTTTACCAGCTTTCTGAGTAGTCTATTGAGTCACAAGCCCTTTCAATATTACCTAAATCACTGTCGGCGAGAAAAGACGGCAACAGTCGCGACACGCCATCTGAAGCTTCGAAATAGCTTCAATATAGCTTCTAATACATTGGAACCTTCTAAAATGTCATAAAACATGATTAAATCACATTATAAGCACATAGAATGTGATTATTCATGTGTGGCTACTAATGTATCCTAGATCTCTGCTCTCTGTGGTGTACCTAAGAGCAGTAGACTCTAGCAGTAAGCTATAGGCTTGGAATATCAGCCAAATATGAGCAAATATCCTAGTGTTCTAGGAACGTGAAGCTTTGAGAGGTCTAGTAGAGATCCTCCAGAAAGCTTCTGAGAGGCCCAAATGCCCCAACGTATTACACCAACTGCATGCGCACCGTGCTGCCTACTGTAGAAGCCGCCCCCTTGTCATCTCCGCTTGCCCCTGCCAAGCCCATGTGGCCCCAGGAGGGTACCGCATCCCGTGACAACCAATTTGCATCCGCGCCCCGGTCTCTAACCCCCTTATCCTCGCCTCTGTCCCTTGTTGCTCGCGCTCCTGCCCCTTTACGCTCCGGGCCTTGCGCCCCCTGACTCTAGCCCGGTGACTATCCCTCTCCACCTCTGCTGCGTGTGCCTACTTCTCCGCATCTTGTAACTTCCCCCGCGGGCGGTGGTTGCTGCTGAAGCGGTACCCAGAACCCCATGGCTAGGTTACGGCATACAACCGGTCTCCGGTCCACTAACCCCAGGTACGGAAGGGAAGACGCCCGTTGACGCCCGGTGCGAGCCCGGAGGGAGCGTGTTCCGTGCCGTAAAGCCCCGCATCGGCAACCGATGCGCCGCCAGCGGAGATTGATATATCAGAACATCAGGAATCAGCAGGGTTTTATTTTCATATCGTTTCCGTCAATTTTTACGCTTCCGTTCTGATATTCACTGTTTTGACAGCTGGCGGTTAGTTCGCGACTTTAGCGTAACCGCCAGTTCCACTGTTATATACAGATATTTTAGCGCAAATCGTGACGAAGACTCTAAAGTCTTCAGGAATTGCATTGATGCATCCGCAATTTTCACATTCTACACTCGCAACCTTAATCCAAATTTTTCAGGATGTCGAAATCGGATTTTCGATTTCCACATCTCCGCACTTGATTTGACCTCTTTCGAGTGGACCTACGTGCTTCCCTATGCACGAATCAACTTTCCTTTTGTCTTGCCCTCCATTTGTCTTAGAGATATGGGCAAAACAAAGTTGATTCGTGAGGCCACTTGTGAGGGTCATATCTCGTGCCGCTTGCGAGGAAGGACAATAAGGAAACGTGGGATGTATTCACGATACTCCCGACGTAATTTAGGAAGCTTTATACGCCTCCACACGTGTGCGCTAGCGTAATGGATCATGGTCAAGAGGGTAGAGTTTGCGTTATAACTCTTTGGCCATGATATTGCGTGCGTTAAGATAACTTTCGAGTGTAGCGCGCGAGTGTTGGTGTTGCATAGGAACTCTCCTTGAGTTCCTATGAGCGATTGACACAAAGTTATGCCCTTGGAGGGGCATGACATATCGTGGGGGGAGCTACCTTTTTGGGCAATATGTGGTATGTGCCATGTGTTGTATTGCGTGCCCATTTGGCGGGTTTGGCTAGGAGCGATACACCCACCAATGGACCTTATATTGCACGAGGCCCTTCCTTACACTCCCCACGATCAATTGCAAGCCCAACCTTCGTGGAGGGAAGCTTGTGTGGCGATCCCAAAGCGACGCGTTGGGAGCAAGGTGTGTGTTTTGCAATTTTCCATATTTTCATGTGCCCACTTGGGAAGTAGCGCTCGTGACCTTTCAAGGCGCCCCAAGTGGAGCACATATGTGGAATCGAAGGTCATTGGTGTCAAGTCATTGTGTTTAGAAGGATTGGTCGATTACTCAATCCAAGCCGAAGTTATTATAACATATTTGTGCGCCTTTCAAGGCACTTTTGGGTGTTTTTTTCGCCAATATTGATGTTTTTTGCCCGTCATGATGTCAAGTGGCGACCGTGTATCTCAACGTTGCGCTCAATTGACATCATGACCCAAGTATGTTATAAGGGTACATACTTCGGTGCCCAACATATCTTGGACCCGGCGAATAACTCCTCTTGGGCTTGGCATACCGTGGCCGCCATGTTGGCCATTTGGGACCATCCCAAATCATGGGCTCACTTGGTGACCCTGCCATTCCCAAAACCGGAGGAGTTGGGCGACGCCCAAAAGATATGTTGGACACATATGACTTGATATGAATCCTATGGCACACTCCGGTCCAAGTCGGGCATGTGCCTCATTTGCCCCAACCATGAGTGTGCGCATTTTCGGCCATTTTGAGCAATTTTCCACATTTTCTGCCCGCCGTGCACTATGTTCAGCCCACCCGTGCACACCGGACGCATGGACCAATGGACCATATATGACATGGGTGTTATGTATATTGGTCCCCATGGTTCACACACCACGTGGGCGAAGCGGAGCAACCTTCGTTAAGGTGCTAGCCCAAAGTGAGTGTGGGCAATTTTGCCATTTTGGCATTTGTGGACCCCATTGGGATTGTCACCACGCCAACTGGCATGGAGATCTTTGAGAGCCAAGGGCATGGGAGTCTCTGTTCGACTCTGGGTGAATCGCGTATGGAATGGCGGATCCGATCTCCAAGCCGGCGTGGAGATATACTATTGGGAGCACCCCCGAATTTTGGCTCATTTCGAGCAGCCAAAAGGACCCCCTTTTGGGACCCCAATTTCACCCCCCCGTGTGGTCAATTGGCGGCCCCATATCTCTGTGCCAATGAGGAGCCCGGACCTAATTTCAAGTTGTACACTCAGAAAAAAGTCCTAGGTCCTGCCTCCTATCCTGTGAGCCATTGGCCTTGCCCTGGCCGGGCGAGCCACGCGTGAGAATGACGCCAATTTTGGTAATTTTGGCATCACGACCCCACTTGACGAACCCGTGGTGCCCTGATACTGGGACGTCAGAGGGAACCAGGTTGGGTGAGGGCTCCAGGGAGTTCGTACTCGAAGAGCATAGGGTCAGTTGCCTCGTTCCTACCTCTGGCGGGTCCGGAGGAGGGGTCAGATTCGGAGATCTTTGAGCTAATTTCAGTTTGGGCTGAAACAGCCCATTTTCAGCTACCAACTCCTAGGGAATAATGGCGGGGCCATATCTCTGGCTCAGAGAGGAGTTGGGACCTGCCGTTAAGGGAGCATAGGGATCCACAGTCGGTTGGCCTATGAGCTCCTTGGTTGCCAGGAACTCGCCTGTGGCTGGGCGGGACAGCCCCCCTATTGGCAGGGTTTCAGGGTCCGGACTGAGCAGGGCATGGGTTGTGTTTGAGCCCCCGCCCCCACCAGCCACTGAGAGGGTCGGACCTGGGATTGGGATACGAGTTAGGACTGAGTGTCTATTGACCTGTGATGCCCTTACCCCAGTCCAGTCTTAACCCCATGTGTACATATCCTGATGTGTTGCTGTACATACTTTTGTTCCCTTGTTTCAGAGTGGCAAGGATCCTGAAACACTTTGTCACATGACATGAGCGCATTGATGCCCCTGTGAGCGTAGTGCTTTGCCTGCCTGCTCACTTGCGCGTGTCCACCGCAGCGTCCCGTGGCCAGGCCCCCCACGGGAACGCGTGAAAAGCGTTTCACCGCCGCGGGGTCACCCATCCCCCGCGTGCCACTCGGGGCCACCAACCCCGAGCAGCGCAGCGCAGCAGCTCGCAGCTTGCAGCTCGCAGCGCAGCGCAGCGGCTCGCAGCGCCGCCCGGCAGCAGCGCCGAGACCGTGAAGGAAGTGCAGAGACCGGAACTCCGTCATCAACGAGTTCCCTCGGCCAATCAGCAAGGCCGCACTCCCAGCTACAGCAACCACTTCCACAACCACCGGCCGACCAGCACCGGCCGCACTCCCAGTCCAGTGCTGCAGCACCCGCCTCAACAAACACCACCAGGACCAGTTCGTTGAGAGGAACGAGTGCACACCAAGGACCTCAAGACCAAGTACGCCCCCCGCTGCCATGGTAAACTGGCAAGAAGCGGGTAAGACGTGGCCGCGGCCCCACCTCCCGGCAGTGCGCCTACTGCGTGGGTTGGTTTGGGACCAGCACTACCGCCACAGCCACCCCCAGTGCGAAGGCGGCATGCCCGGGAGCTTCGAGCTCCGCGCAGACATGAGCCCCGACCGCCTGCAGGCCGTGGAGGACTGGCTGCGGGTGGAAGAGTTTGCCTTCCGCTTCCACCAGAGGCGCTGGAGGACCTGGACCCGGCCGGACAGGCCCGGCGAAGGGCTGCGCCCCGACGGGATTGAGGAGGACGAGAAGCCCAACGAGTACCCGTGGGGCGCCTCGATCAACGTCTCCATGTGGGACATGATCGAGAAGAACTTCCCGGAACCGGGGAGCGAGCGCAGGCTGCAGGGCAGCTGCAGCAGCGCGTCTCCGGGGAAGGAGAAGCGGTCCGCCGGGGACAGGAAGCGGGACCGGAAGTGGCGGGAGTACCAGGAGTCCCTGGCCGCCGAAGCCGCCCAAGGCGCCAAGGGCGGAACTCCAGCCCCAAGTCCCCAACGGGCCAATGGCGGTCACCACCCCGGCTCCACCACCCTTGCCGACTTCCTCCAAGTCGCCAAGCAGACCAAGGCCAAGCCCCGTCCGCTGCTCCTGAGGAAGTCAGGCCCCAGCAGCGACGTGGAGTCGGCCCACCACGGGAGGATGCCGGCCGACCAGGCCAGCTCCAGCAGCAGCGTCGCTCCCGACCAAAGGGTTGTGGCGCGCGCCTGTGAGCGTGCCTGTGGGGTACCCTGCAACCTTCGGGTTGCCCGGCAACGGGCCATGCAGCAGAACGCTGCAATGGAGGGCGCCTCCGGCATCGCCCACGAGGAGGCTGCAGAGTGGGCGCATGGGATGGCCATCCACGCCTCGACCGTGGCGGCCATTGCGGCCGGACTCACGGCCGTAGCCGCCCATGGGGCAGCGACTGCCCAGGTCAACGGTGAGCTGGCGGCAGCCGACGAGGAAGCCCGCCTGACGCAGGAGGCCATTGCCTGCAAGGAGGCCGAGGTGAAGGCGCTGGAAGAGGCGCTTGCCCAAGAGAGGGCAAAGAAGGAGGCGAGTAAGAAAAAGTGCCTTTCCATTGCTTTGAGGCATACTCTAGTTGTATTAGAGATGCACTGAGCATCCATGCATTTTTATCTTAGTATTGGTCCCACCAAAACTGGTGATAACACATTTTGACCTATGGAACCAAACACCCAATCAGGATATGGAGTGGACCCCCTAATCCCCTTTCAATGTGAAGTAAAACATCTTTTCCTGAGTTGACTGAGAACTGACATACCCAAAGTAGAGCCTATGGATTTATCTATGTTTTTCCATGAATTCTTAGCTATCCTAGTGGTATGCACCCTAGGGGGCTGGGCACCTCTTTTTGAGAGGTCCTGGGTTCAATTCCCGGTCAGCCTAGCTAAGTAGGAAGATCCCATGTGACATGGCAGTGACCTCATCGCCACATACCATGCCACCTCAGCACATATGGGACCCAAAACAAAGAGTGCACATCTCCTGAGATGGCACTATGGAGAGAGAGTGACCATGAGGCAGTTTTCTAACTCTTTTCCAAAAACATTTCAGCTATCTTTGTGAATATGCATTCATTTGTGACCTGAGTTGCAGTTTCTGTGAATATCCAATCATCTTTCACTGTTTACACTGCAGCCCTTCATGCTTTGATCCTGAATCCTCTTCTCCTTGCATACTTCTGGCTTGGGTTATCCTGGATTGACTCTATTGACTCTATTTCTGCAAACAAAAGGTTTTCATCATCCCAAACAAGCAGCAAGAAACCCTACAGCAACAGCAAGCAGCAGGAGAAGCAAAAACACAGTGCTGAAACCACTATAAACTTTTCTGGTAGCAAGAGGCAGCCTGTCTCTGCGCACCAGCAGCAACCCCGTGCCGTACATCCAGTGCGCCGAGTACGGGCAAACATAAGCAGAAGGGTGAAAGAAGATGGATCCAGGAAAGGAGGACGCTGACGTGAAGACAGCGCCAGCGTCTGAGGCACCGGCAAGGCCGGCACCTGGCGCTGTACCTTCGGCGGAGCCCTTACATGGGCCAGTGGATGCGGCTGAGGACTCCCTGGATGGACTCCAGACGGCCTTCGGGGCCCTGTCCGTCGAAGAGGTGGTCGTGGTCACTCAGCCTGTGAAGAGGAAGAGAAGTGAGAGCGAGAAGGATGCTGGAGAAGGAGCAGACGAAGGGAAGGAACAAGGGCAAGACCTGACGAGTGTCCCTACCTTCGAAGGCGCACCAAGCGCTTCTGGCCTCCACGCATCACCCTCTCCTATGACCACCAAACTCCCAGTCGCTGCAACATCCACTTCCTCAACCAACCCGCCTATGGCAGAGGGCACAGGCTTTACTGGCATGCCTCCCTACCCCGCCTATGGTATGGGCCCACCTACCACTGCGCTCCATGAGGCAACTACTGCCAGTGAGCCGGTGGCTTCCAGCTCTGCGCCGCGATGGTATGCGGCTGACTATCCCCATCCACTACACGCTACTGGAACCTATATGGATGTTCCTGGGTATGCTCCTGGGTATGCACCTGGGTATGCACCCCTGAGTGGGTTGAGGAGAGGACCAGAGTCTCTTGGAGGCAGGAGTAGAGGATCGGGAAGATCCTCCAACAGGTCCCTGACGCGGTCGGAGATCAACGAGGTGCTCCGAGGAGCCACTTCAAAAATCGTGGGCGACCTCACTCAAGAGATCCATGAGAAGCTGGAGCCCCTGATGATCCCGCCCCAAACGTCACCTATCTCGGTGGGAACGTC
Source organism: Eutreptiella sp. 'Long Island Sound 2002' (assembly GCA_964036045.1). Taxonomy (NCBI): domain Eukaryota; phylum Euglenozoa; class Euglenophyceae; order Eutreptiales; family Eutreptiaceae; genus Eutreptiella; species Eutreptiella sp. 'Long Island Sound 2002'. Next base: position 115,024,753 of record OZ038383.1, read on the forward strand.
ACCCCACCGAGTACAGGCTAACCACCTGACGGCAGGGTTGACAAATACCCTTGGGAGCCTGAGGAGCAGACCGATGCCGACGCCTGCAGCTATTCCGAGAAGTCCCTTCGTGCCGAGAACGGCCCAGCCGCCCTACAGCCACGTGACGAACTCGACGAGGGCCGAGCTGGACCGGCTGGGGCTGACAGCCTTAAGGGCTATGGTGGACGTGGAACCTTATGGCTCCAGTGATCTAGGCGGAGACCCCTCCGATGACGAGCCGCCGTCGATGGATTCTTCTTCGCCCTCAGATGACGATGACCCTGAGGACCCCGAGGACCCCAAGGGTAAGAAGAAGAAGAAGAAGAAGAAGAAGACCCGACGCCCTGAAGGACGCCGAGCTCAGGAGGCGAAGGCTATTGCCACCTCCAAGATAGTGGTGAACCTGCCTGAGTTCACAGGCAAGGACCTCAGCGAGTTCGCTGAGAACTTTGGCCGGTTCCTACGACTGACCGGCCAAACCCACGCGAGTGGGCGAGTGAAGTGTGATCTGCTCCTGCAGTGCTGCAAGACCAAGTACCCGGAGAAGCAGGTCAGGCAGATCGTGACTAACTCCGCCACCTTTGCCGATGTGTTGGTTGCCCTGGAGAGGCAGTACCCAACCTACGAAACCGACCTCTCCATCAGGGTCGAGATCCAGAACCTACCCGTGCTGCCCAACAACCCCAAGCCTGGCAGGGTATCTGAGCTGTTGGCTGATCTGGATCACTGGGCTGGACGACTGACGCCCGGCTCCTACAGCAGCGACGACCTGCTATTCTGGTTGGTGGCCAAGCTCCCTCGAGAGCTATGGGACGAGTGCCGATTGACGGCTGAGCGCAAGGCTAGATCCCTCCACTACGAGGATCTATGCGTGCTGCTCCTGGAGATGGCGCTGGAGAAGGAGAGCGACCAGCACCTGAACAACTACCGTCCTGGTGGTGGAGGTTCTGGAGGCAAAGGGTACCAAGGGTCCCGACCTGGGCAGGGGACTACCCCCAAACACGCCCACGCCCGTACCATGGAGAACGTGAAGGAGCTATTCTGATGTGATGCCAGAGACGAGCAGGGACACCTGCAGCACGCCTCTGACTGCGAGCAGCGAGACTGCTTCGTAGTTCAGGGGAAGCAGCAGGAAAAGAACACCGGCGCTAAAGCGAAGCTGCCGGATCATTACCGGTGCACCATCACGTGTGCATTCTGCGGTAAGCGGAAGCACTACGAGGATGAGTGCTACCATAAGCAACGCCTATCGGCGAAGCTTAAAGGGGAAGATCCTGGCCAAGGCTCAAGCAAAGGTGGAGGCAAGGGCAAAGGCAACGACTCCGGCAAGGGCAAGTCGAAAGGACGTGGTCAAGGTGGTCAAGACAAGGGTCAAGGTGGACGAGGAGGAGGTGCTAACCGCCAGCCCGACAACAAGAACAAGGACAAGAACGGAGGCAACCCCAACCCTAATCCAGGGGGGAACTCCGAGCCCTCTGGAGGGCAATCTGGTCCGACCACACGCTCACAAACGCAGGCCCAGCAAGAACAAGGAGCCAAGCGTGAGCATGAAGGTGGTGATGACGGCAACACTAAGAAAAGGAGCCGTTTCATGAGGAAGGCCCGCAAATTGCGGAACAAGGGGTTCGAGGTGACCTGTCCCGCGGAGTTCTGACGGGGACGCTCTGGTGGCACCCAAGACCTGGTGTTGTGGGTACGTATCCGACTAGGGGGACGTGAATACCTGGGGGTATTGGACACTGGCGCCACAATATCTATAGTGGCCAAGAAAATTTTACCTGTTGGGAGCCTGAAGAACACCATGACCACCGCCGCTATACGCATGGGGGATGGACATGTGGTGCACAGCTGCGGGGACTGTGAAGTGGAGGTACCTATGGGCTCTCGGACTATCGCCCATCGGTTCTATGTGATGGACACTGAGGCCTTCGACTTTGTACTGGGTACTGACTTCTTCGTACAGCACTCCCAGATACAATCCCTGACGCTGCAAGCGCCCTACCTCCTCTATGTGGACCACGGCAGTGGCAGAGAGTCTGTGCCACTGGAGCAGTCGGAACATACCTCGAGTTACCTGAGACTATCGAAGGAGGAGCCCTCGAACATGATGGCGGCCTCCAAAACGGAGGACTATCAACTATTGGGGGAAGTCCTAGACCAAGGTCTGAAGGAGTTGGGTTACTCGCGAGAAGACCTAAGTGTGGAGTTGTTCGCCAGCGACAAGCAACATGTACTGGGCCTTTACTGCAGCAAGGGGAAGAACTGCAGCTACAAATTTTACTGGCCCTCTTTCGGGATGGCCTACGGGAACCCCAGGTTCAGTGAACTGGGGAAGGTGCTGACCAAGGTGGCCTTGGAACGTTCCCGTATGGTCCTGTGTTCCCCCGATTGGGGAGCCCATGGGGGCAACGAGTACTGGCGAAACCTCCTGGACAGGGTGACTATCAGCTCTGTTCGTTTGCCTGATGAGGCCATCTACGTGCCTCTGGGACGCAAGACGCCTATTGGGAAGCCCGGATGGGGGAGTATGCTCAGCGTGGTGGACGGAAGTCTTACCACCATCCCCTGGGAGGACCTGGACCCGACTCTGGTCCAGGCTATACAACGAGAAAGCGATGGACTCGCCTTGGGTGACTTGAAGGATCGCCTACGACCTCAAGATGCTGTTGAGACTACACCCGGAGGAGATGAGTACGTCCTGACTGACACCAACGCCCCCAACTCTCCCTGTCATGTACCTGTTCCTGATGGAGTCTCTGAGTGTGGACTATCTGAGCTACCTAGCTCGATCCACTCAGATGACGAAACTGAGCACGACGCCTTCTTCGTGCAGACCTGTGTGGAGGAAGTGGAGAACGCCGAGTACGTCGCCCCACTAAAACCCCTACTCTCCGTGAGGGTGGAAGACCCCGTGGATGAAGAGCTGGACCCTCGATCCAGGCTCAGGGAGTATGTGGATTCCAAGAGGAAGTTGGTGGCGAAAAGGCTATGCTACGCGAAGCCTACCCGCAGCTCATGGCCACTGAAGCAAGGACGTATGGGAGACCTATCCCAACTGAAGGAGGACCTCGAACAGAAGATCACCACCTGGCAAAGGGAGGTAGATCTCAAGCTCATGAAGAGCGTGTGGGGCGCCCATGTGAGGACCCCAGAGGAGGACAACCTCTCGGAGGAATGTGTATGTGAACCCCCTCGAGCGTGCCTATGTTGCCATCGTCCATCGGAGATGGTAGAACAAGACCTTCTATATGCCTACCAAGGGCTGAAGGATACTACCACGGGCGAAGAGTCGGTGGAGGACCACCTCCCGACGTCTATTCAGGGGGCAAGCAACTTACACTCTGACGAGGACATGGAGGACAAGATCAAGGTATTGGACCCGCGGGTACAGAAGCTTATAAGGACCTATCAGGAGGTGTTCGGAGAACTACCCCCTCCAGCCTCATGTGACAAGCTGGTACAGATGGACCTCAAGCTGAAACCGGAGTTCGTGGGTCACAAGATCCGGAGGAGACCCTATCCAGCTCCTAAAGAGCAGGCCGACGAAATTGAGCGACAGATACAAGAGTGTATCGACGCTGGCCTAGTCGTGGAGTACAAGGACGGGGACTACCCCCACACTGCAACCCCTGTTTCCTGGTGGCTAAACCCGGGTCTACAGTCAAACGGCTGGTAGTGGACTATGGAGAGCTGAACAAGAAGACGTTGAACCACTCAGGGTCCATTCCCAATATGGAGTCTACCCTGGAGAAGATGGCCTCCTGTCGCTACAAGACCAAGATGGACAAGCGCAGCGGATTCTGGCAAGTGGACCTGACGCCCAACGCACAGGAACTACTGGCCTTCATCACCCCTCAGGGGAGGGTGTTCAAGTGGAAGGTTATGCCGTTTGGCGTGGCTAACGCACCCGCTCTATTCCAAGAGCTGATGAACAAGATCTTGTCCATCCTACGAAGGAGACCCAAGGTGCAGGAGCTCATATCCCGTGGTGCCCAGATGGAGGCTCACATCGACGATGTATGCCTCGGTACCAATACCCAGGAGGATCACCTAATCCTCTTGGGTGAGTTCTTTGCGGTCTGCCAGGAGAACCACACACGACTCAAGCTGGAGAAGTGTGAGTTCATGCAGGAGACCATGCAGTACCTGGGGTTTGATGTTGGCTATGGGTGGTGGACCCCAGCGGCCTCTAAGGCCAAACCCCTGATGGATGCCAAGGTACGACACGAAGACCCCAAGAAAGGACTTCATGATGTACGCAGTTTCATTGGGGCGTGCAACTTCTATCGCCGCCACATCAAGAACTTCACCTATACCAGCGCCGTTCTGACGGACTTGATCAAGAAGAGTACTACTTGGCGCTGGGGCCCACAAGAGCAACAAGCGTTTGATGAGCTCAAAGACAAGGTAGCCAACGCTAAGTGCTTGGGCGTGCCTAGGGCACAAGGGGAGATTATCCTGGTGACCGACGCCAGCAATGTGGGCGGTGGTGGAACGTTGTTCCAATGGCAAGCACTAGAGAAGGAGGAGTTCCACTTGGCCATTTCCCAATGGGGGACGGAAGGTCTCAACCGAGATGGAACCCTCAAGCACAGCTACCCTGACGACAAGTGGGTCCTAGTACCTCTGGGCCACTGGAACTGGAAGTGGAACCAGGCCAGGGGGAACTACTCCACCTATGAGCAGGAATTGCTCGCGGGTATGCTGGTGCTATCCTCACAAGCACGACTGTTGGGGAGTAACCCTGTGGTCTGGCTGTGCGACCAAGAACCGGTCTGCAGTTTCGGGAAGGGTCCCCCACCTGAGAAGGCCAAGCTACGACGCTGGTGGACCTACCTCAGTCAACTACGGCTGACGGTACACCATATCCAGGGAGTAAAGAACGAGTGTGCCAACTACATCAGCCGCAACAACTTCGACGCCCTGATTGGTGCCCGGTCTGAAGCGCTGGCTAAGGAGGCGTTCAGCCGTATGGACATACACCTGGACCTGAACATGACCATGATACGCCCCCTGGATGGACTCCAACAATCGGAGTACCTGAAGGAGTTCGGGGATATCTACCGGCGCCTGGATAAACGCCTTGAACCCCTCCTGGTCAACCAAGACCAGTGGAAGAGGGACAAGAGCTATCTCTGGCACGAGGACCGCATCGTGGTACCCAGTGACAGAGTCCCAGCGCTGCTGAAGTGGACCCATGAGTCCAGCGGTCATGTGGGTGCTGACCGTACCCTGAGGTTGTTCAAGCAGTGGTTCCACACTACGTGGACTGACGACCAACTGCGGAAAACCCTGCAGCCTATCGTGGACAAGTGCCCGTGCAGGTCCTGTAAACCAGGGGATATCAGGGACAGAGGTCTCTACTCGACCCTGCCCATCCCTCACTGTGCTAACCGTGTTCTATACGTGGACTACACGGAGATGCCGAAGTTCGGGGGCTATGACTTCGCCCTCGTGGTAACCTGTGGGTTGACCAGGTTTACCAGGGTGTTCCCATGTACCAAGCACATTACCGGGGAGGAGACTATCAAGATACTCCTGGAGGAGTGGTTTTGTGTCTATGGGGCGCCCAAGGAGATCAACTCCGATGAGGACGTGCGAGTACGCTCAGATACTGGCTGGTACAAGAGGGTCCTGAGATCCCTCAATGTCCAGGTGTCTACGGGGATTCCCTACTCTCACACGAGCAACCCCCTATGTGAGCGACAGATCCGTGTAGTGAAGGAGAACGTACGGATATGGTGCAAAACCGAACGCACCAGGGACTGGGTGAGACTACTCCCCGTCATATCCTTGATGATGAACTCCCAAGAGAGTTCAGCTACTGGGTACTCGCCCCATGAGCTATTCCTCGGGCGCCCGGCATGGTTCCTACATGCCCCCTATCCAGAGGACACCCATTCTTCTGTGGGTGAATGGGTCCAAGAGCAACAAGCGAAGGTGGACAAGGCCAAGGCTATGCTCCAGAGAGTGAGGGAGCGTCAGTGGAACAAGAAGAACAAGCACCGTGTACCGGCCACCTAGCAAGAAGGGGACTTGGTGCTGGTGCACCACAGTCGCCTACCCGCCTGGCCACGCTCTACCAGCGATGACCCATACTTCGGGCCGTACAAGATCCTATCTGTGGATGGACATCGTATCACCGTGCGGTGTTTTCCCCGTCTAGGGGGGACCCTGGTGTGCGCTGCTCAACACCTGAAGCGCTACCATGATCCTGAAGACCTCTGTGGGGAGGAGTGGGAGCTGAACGACGAGGAAATCGCCGCTCTGGACCTACAAGGGGCAGCCAGCCCTATGGAAGTTGAAGGTGAACTCCCCGACATGAACGCCGAGGAGATGGCTAAGGAGAACTTCTACCTGGTGAAGTCTGTCGTACGCCACCGCTATCGCCAGGGTTGGCGCTTCCTCACCCTCTGGGAAGGGTTTGGAGTCGAAGAGGCCACCTGGGAGCCCTTCTCTGCATTTGTTCTACCTGAGGGACGCCTAAACTCAGTTCTGGTTGACTACTTGTCCCAGAACAACCTTGGTGAGTTGCTGAGGCTCGCTGAGACGCTTGCCTCCAAGACTAAAGCTAGGGACTGAACCTTACCCTTACCTGCCAAAGCGTATGTGTGAGTGTGCTATTCCTAAGGTCCTGAGAGCAAGCCGCAGAAGTGGTGTCCTAATTATACCCAAGTCTGCGCCCTTGCTAAACCTGGAGGGTTGGCTTATTGATGCCACGGGGTACGCCCCGGGTCTCCCCTCCCCTAAGCGCCCAATTTCTGTGCTGGCGCCAAACCTTTGGGGAATACCCAGCGTACTAATCCAGGTATTGTTTTCCCTACCTATCTGTCTACTACAGGGAGGGGTGGCCAAAAGCTATGAAGGCATGAAAACACCGTTTTGCTAAATGGCCAAAACACTGACCTAACCACTGCCACAGCCCACCAACCCTGCTAAAATTACAGGAAACGGGTGGGACAGTGACACACGCACTACAGGTCCTACACAGCCTACAGTGGCACCATCCTGGTGGGCGAGCACTGGGGCAACTGGCTCAAGCCCCCACTCAGGACTACCACTCCTACACGCACACTCTACTGGGCGTTGCGAAGGCAAAGGTGTCGTGGGTCCTAGCGACCCTCCTGTGAAATGACAAGAGAACACAGCGCTGCTAAGCAACTGTGGCCTAACAGGGGACGCCACAACGCGTTTCCCCTGCTAGGGCTTGGAGGGAAGGAGTGCTCTCGCGTGCAAGGCGCAGATGTCGATGAAGTTGGACTCCCTGCTCTGCCACAGGCGGAGCGGAGTTACTTGTTTGTGTGATCTGCGCCCTTGTTTAGCAGGGCATAAAAAAATGCTGCTGCACCAATCACCCTACCTGCCCACCTGTAAAACAAAGGCAACTGAAAGGGCGTTTGCGGCGGAGGAACCAAGCCACACTCCAGGTATTATACCCTTCTCAGTGTGACCTATAATACACTGTCCGCAAACACGCTGGAGGACCAGCTACCCTTGTCAAGCAAGCAAGCTTTAAGGGACCCCTCAGGTTCTCTTAAAGAACGTACCGAGGAGCCCCTGGGTAGCCTAAACAAGGTTTACCGTGCGCACTTCGCGTGGCCTACCCTTTAATGCGTGTGTGCATGCGCGAGTATGCAACAGTACCTAGGGCAAACCTGCCCATCTGAGTCTCAATCACGAACTCCACCAGGGGGTGGCCCCGCCTGGGCTTACTCACCTTACCTACCGCTGGAGAAAGAGAACAAGTGGGGCGCACGCGAAGAACGTTGCTATGCACTTGTGTGTATGTCTAATCACCCTGATCTGACCGCTAATCATCTGCAATCTTTCTAATCAATCCCTCTATGGCGTTCTATCTTTGTTAGCGCTGCTACAAGGCTCGTTCACGGAGACACGAGACGAGCAATGTGTATGCGGCATACGAGACGAGCATACCTGTAGTTTATACCTGATTCATTGAAGTCTTTTCGTTCATTTTCGAATTCTTGAATTTTTGAAGCTTCTATTAGTGTGGGTGGAATCTGTATGTTTATTTATTAATGTGTGTCTCGTCATTTTCAAGACTACGTGAGACATACGTTTACAATTCCATTATTTCTCCATTTTCCGGCGCTTCGCTAGGAGCCGCTCCTGCGCGCCGCCATTTTATGCGTATAAATTTCTGGATTTAAAAAATCCAGAGATGACTACAATTTCTATAAAAATGTGCTTCTGATGCACAATTGGATTCTGCTCAGGTGTGTCGTTTCAGAAAAATTCTAGGCCGTCATTTGACGGATTTTGATGTCGTAGCTTCGTTTTTACGTGGATTCGTCCATAGTTCTCCCATTCCTGCCTCTGCAGATACCCACGCGCAGCCTCGCTGAGTAGGCCGTGTTCGGGCCGAAACGCAGGTGCCTGGAGAGACTGAGCAGAACCAAGACCCCACCAAGGTCACAGGTCGCCAGCAGGTTTACGAGAACCCATGCGAGTGTGTATATTGTGTCTTGCGTTTGGGTTGTGTCGACGCTGCGTCTTGGAGGGAGGGATGCATATGCACATGTCTTGGCATGCTCCCATACTAACCCAACCAAGCCACAGGAGCCCCGGCAGCGCCATGAGCGCTGAGTCTTCTGTAGGATATGTTACAAACAAAGCAGCAAAAGGACACCAGCCATGGTGAGCGCCCATTTTTCAGTGTGAGGGAAACTGTAGGTATTTTAAAGTAGATGTGGAAACGAAGGAAAGGCCAAGAAAAATTCCCTTTTTCCTAAAATGCGACAGTGGTGGCCACCACAGCACGAGGGGGGAGTAAGAAAAAGTGCTTTTCCATTGCTTTGAGGCATACTCTAGTTGTATTAGAGATGCACTGAGCATCCATGCATTTTTATCTTAGTATTGGTCCCACCAAAACTGGTGATAACACATTTTGACCTATGGAACCAAACACCCAATCAGGATATGGAGTGGACCCCCTAATCCCCTTTCAATGTGAAGTAAAACATCTTTTCCTGAGTTGACTGAGAACTGACATACCCAAAGTAGAGCCTATGGATTTATCTATGTTTTTCCATGAATTCTTAGCTATCCTAGTGGTATGCACCCTAGGGGGCTGGGCACCTCTTTTTGAGAGGTCCTGGGTTCAATTCCCGGTCAGCCTAGCTAAGTAGGAAGATCCCATGTGACATGGCAGTGACCTCATCGCCACATACCATGCCACCTCAGCACATATGGGACCCAAAACAAAGAGTGCACATCTCCTGAGATGGCACTATGGAGAGAGAGTGACCGTGAGGCAGTTTTCTAACTCTTTTCCAAAAACATTTCAGCTATCTTTGTGAATATGCATTCATTTGTGACCTGAGTTGCAGTTTCTGTGAATATCCAATCATCTTTCACTGTTTACACTGCAGCCCTTCATGCTTTGATCCTGAATCCTCTTCTCCTTGCATACTTCTGGCCTGGGGTATCCTGGATTGACTCTATTGACTCTATTTCTGCAAACAAAAGGTTTTCATCATCCCAAACAAGCAGCAGGAAACCCTAGAGCAACAGCAAGCAGCAGGAGAAGCAAAAACACAGTGCTGAAACCACTATAAACGTTTCTAGGCGGAGGAAAGGGCCCACGCCGAAGCGACGGCTAAGGCCCAGGCGGACGCCGCCAAGAAGAACGCCATCGAGGCCGCGCGACGGAAGGTCGCTGAAGAGAGGGCCAAGACGGAGGCGGAGTTGGCGGCGTTGGAGGCGGAGAAGGCTCGGCTGCAGCAGACCCGGGAAGCCGAGGCGGCTCGTGCCCGGGAGGAGGCCGAAAGGCGAGCTGCCGCAGCCACCGCCGCCGCAATGGAGGAGGCAGAGGCCAAACTCCGCCGCGAGACTCCCCCGGGAGGATCTCGAGTGGAGACCCTTCGAAAGCTTTTCGAAGGGGACGCCTCCTCCAAGATGACGCTGGACGAGGCCGACACGGGCAGCAGTGGGAGCAGTGGCCCCACTGCCTACCGACGGAGGAAGGGTAAGGGGAAGACCCCCGAGAGGCCACGGAGGCCAGCGGGCGGACACCCCCACAACAGCGACCCCTTCTTCACCGCCAGCGACAGGGATGAGCGAGGCCGCCGACATCGCCAAGGAGTGGCTGGCGGAGGAGTCGGAGACGTCCCCATGGAGCCGGAGGGTGAGGATGAGGATCCCCCTCCTCCCTACCGGAGCTCGGAGTCTTCCGAGACCGAGACGCCCAGGTGGGGCGAAATGGGCGAGGATGACGACATGGTCCGCCTCCTGGACATGGACTTCGACATCACGAAGAAGCGCCCATCCTCGGACCCACCGAGGCGACCCGGCGGAGACCCACCGGGACCCCCTGGCGGAGGACCATCAGGACCCCCTGGAGGACGCCCACCAAGTGGACCCCCTGGAGGCGGACCACCGGGCGGGGGAGGACCCCCTGGACAAGGCGGACCCGGCGGAGGCCCTCCTGGAGGACCCCCTGGGGACCCCGACGACCCACCAGGGGACGGCGACCCGGATGCCACCCGGCGGTGGATTGTCTACCTCCGCAGGAGGGTCCAGTTCTCCGAGCGCGAGGTAGACACGGGCAAGGGCAAGATGACTCGCATCGCCAGGGTCGCCGCGCGCGCACAGAGAGAGCTGGACATCGCCAAGATCGAGATGGTCAAGAGCGCCGGCGTCGCCACCGCCACCCAGAAGCTGCTGGACATCGCCAGGGGCGAGACCAGGTCGCTGAACAAGGTCGTCAGCGGCCTGCAGCAGAGGCTGGATGCGCTGGAAGCCCGTGGGAGCGTCGGCAGCGACCACCCGCCCCTGGAGTCTGGCTCGTCGGACGACGGCTGGGGACCCGGACCAGGTCCAGGCAGACCCCACGCCCCTGGCAGAGCCCCCAGGAGTCGCCCCAGCGCCAGTGTCCCCTCTCTCAGCGCCCCCTCTCACCACAGCGCGGGCCGCCGCAACGAGCGCGTGCCGCCCGGCAGTGGCAGTGAGGATTGGCGTGACGAGTGGCTCAGCGCGGAGTACCACAACCGCCGCGCTCCACCGCTGACACCGGTACGCCCCCGACGCCCCGCACCAGCCCCGGAGCCAATCCCAATGGCTGGTGGACGTTATGGTGGACTCAGGGATGAGGTCCCCAGAGGAGACGTTGAGTGGGATTTCGATGGAGGTGAGGACCTGGACCTGGACCTGCTGGAGTTTGACATCAGCCCGCCGCGTGGCGTACGACGGGAGGCTGCTGAACGCAGCCGCCGGCGCCGTGATGAGAAGGCGTACATGGAAGGAGTACGGCGTGAACATCTGGGTTCAGCGTACATGGAGGAACCGCGGCGTAGCCACAGGGATTCCACGGAGGAGATGGACGTGGCGGCCGTGGGAGTCCGTGGGCGAGGCCGATGGGAACCTCGGTCGACCTCGCGGCCGGCGTTCATGGTCTCTAAGGCCGCGGATGCCGCCGTGTGGGAAGATTTGAAGGACATCAAGCCCCCCATGTACGATGGCAACCCCCTCAACCTCGAATGCTTCATGGAGAAGCTGGACGATTGGGGGATGACCGTCACTGCAGACATGCCTCCCGCGGATGCGGAGAAATATGTCTTCAGACGGTTCAGGTACCGCCTGCCGGAAGTGCTCCAAGAGCTGTACTTCGTGGCGACCAAGGAGGGGAAAATCAAGACCCTCAAGGAAACCAAGAAGTGGCTCAACGAGCAGGAGCGCGTGGACGCTCCGCTGGTGGCTGCCAAGCGGTGGAAGTCCATCAAGCTTCAGCATGATGGACGGGAGATCCGCCTACGGGACTGGCGGGACTTCCGAGGGCAATATACCCTCTTCCGCCGCAACGTGGAGATTTGGAACGAGGGTGACGAGCAGGCTCGCTTGCTCTCCATGCTACCGGAAGCATGGATCAAGAGGGTCACCAAGGAGGAAGCCAAGCGGGCCAAGTCCAACCACACGGTCAAGATGATGCTCCCCAAAAAGTATCATGCGAACGTGGTGGCGTGGACGAGGAAGAACGTGGCCCGGGATGTCAAACGGCACTCCCTGCGGAACGCTCTCCTCATCACCGTCTCGGGCGATCGCGAGAAGACCGCGATGTGGCGACTCGACGAGTGTGACGTGAGCGGCCAGACCATCCGTCTGCAGGCCATCCCGGCGCGGATGAGCTGCGACGAGATCCCGGAGTGGGTTGGAGAGGAAGTACTCAAGGAGTACCGGAACCTCCACCACACCCGCCGGTTGAGGCCCGGCGACCGCGACGTCAACTACGTTGGCGAGGGTTCTGGCGGGCAAGCTGCCATGAACCCAGCGGGAGCCGACGGCGATGAAGCTCTCGTCGACGATGACGACGATGAGCCCGCCGAGGTGGCCGTTTGCGCCTTCGTGGCCCACAACGGCGCGGGGAGCAACCAGGGAAGCTGGAAGCCCCTGCAGCCGGGTTGGAAGAAGAAGGAGAAGAAGGACCCTCGTCGCATTGGCAGCCCTCCGCTGTCCTTTGGGGAGTTCATACGAGCTCACCCTCAGGGCTGTTTCGTGTGTTATGGGAGGAAGCAAGGCTTCAACCATGACCACCGAACATGCCCCATCCACCAGGCCGACACGGAGGCCTACAAGAAGGCGCACGGGACGAAGAAGCGTGCACCTGCGGGTATCCGGGAGGCCAAAGTGGAGGTGGACAAGGACGAGCTCTCCAAGCTGATGTCGCAGGCGACCGAGTTGGCCAAGGAGATCCAGGAGATCAAGAGGAACTGAGTCCCCAGGTCGGACAACAAGAACAAGGAGAACAACCAGAATGACCAGAACAAGGACAAGGACAAGAAGACTAGAAGGGGAGGGAGGAAGGGCGTCAACGAGGTTGATGCGGAGGAGAACACCCCTACTTCCACAACCGACGCCCCCTAGCGGAGCCCCTGCAGCCAAGGGCCCCAGCTAGGGAGGTCGCAGGATGGTGTGGTGGGAAGCGCCACACCGTCCCAATCGGGAGTCGGTAAGCACAAAGGGATTGCCGCGGGCGGAAGGCCCGGTCCGGCGCCCAGTCGCGGTGGCGGGGTGAGGGCAAGTGAAGGCACGAACCCTTGCGCCCGTCCATCCTTCGCGACCAAAAATGTGTTTGATGTACTTCAGGATCTATCCGAGAGTATCAGAGGATCACCCGGACCGCAGCTGGATGCTGCAGATGGGCAGCCTGAGCCCATTGTCCACGACTTGCACCAGTCGCTTGTTGAGCTTCTGGAACGGCCGGAGATCCTGAGCTTGCACGCCGTGCGCCGAGTTGGGCGTGAGCGGCAGTTGCATCTTAAGGTCCGTGCCTTATGCGGGGAAGTGGAAAAGGTTTTCGACGTGTTGGTCGACACGGGCGCTCAGGTCAGCTTGGTCAAGGCTGGCCTACTTCCGCCAGAGTGTTTGACCGACAGTCGGAAACCTGTCAGGCTGAAGGTGGCGAACGGCCAGTACATGGTGGGAGGCACGAAGGAAGCGGCCATTGGGCTGCAGTTCGTGAACCATCGTGAGCTGAGCCGCCCAGACCTCGGCAAGGAAATCGTCCTGCAAGGTCGCTTCTACGAGGCCGAGATGGACTGGGACATGATCGTTGGGTACGACTTCATGATGGAGACGGACTCCGGCGTCCTCCCGGCCCAGGCCTCCATGACCCTGTACCAGGACGACCAGCTCTCGTGGCTTTCGTCACCTGAGCACCATGTGGAATGCCAATGGATCCACCCCGAACGCGATCAGCTCGAAGTAGCCGCACTGGGCACTGAGCCAACTGGGCCAGCAAACCAGGAGTACGGCGTAAGGCCGGAAGTGGCGAGCCGAGTGGTTGCGGACCTGGGAGCTTCGGATCTGGCCCTGGATGCGTTCTCTTCAGGAACCTCCGCCCATCTTCGGGTTTGTGAGAAGTACTGGAGCGCCCAGGACTCCGCGTGGAGGAAGCACTGGGGTCCGCATCAGGGATTGATGTGGATCCATTGCCCCCGTTGGGACGTTCCAAGAGCGACAGCGAAGATTCGCAAGGACCGCTCCAAGGCAGTGCTGTTTGTTCCTATGGGATGCACCGAGGAGGAAAGTACCCGACATCCGGTGTCTCATTGACCAACATGACCTTAAACAAGGTCGTCCTACCGGCTGGAGAGAGTGTCTATCAGGACGCTAAGGGACAGCCCATGCCACCCCAGAGATGGCCAACGGAATTCCACTATGTGGATGGGGGCCTTGATCAGGCCGATACCACGGATTTCGTGTGTGTCAACCGCATCATAGCAGAGCCATGGCGGCAATGCTTTGCGGTTCCCCCCGTTGACATCGGAGAATCGGAAGACCCCCTCACTGAAGAGGAGTTGGATCTGGTTCAGGGGTATATGGATCAGCCCTTTCACGACTGGGGAAAGCAGCGTGAGGGCAAAGGCCAGGACAAAGCCTGGTGGGAAGTGGACTCGATCGTCTCTGGTTCCTATGATTGGAACACCTTCGTGCAGAGGGTGCTGGACCACTTGTCCAGCCAGGACGAGCCAATAGGGGGTAACCCACCCACCTACGGCGATCTATTCCGAGGCAAGACCAGAGATGGCCCTTTGGGCCACCTGGGAAGACCGCCTGAGCCGAAACCGAGTGGGGTCGCTACCCCTCAAGTAAGCTCCGTGGTTCAAGTACCCGGAAAGGCCAAGGCGGAGTCCGACGATTGCCCCAAGATCCAGGCATTGAGGGCCAGGCTGAAGCAGAAGTATGGTGATACCTTCTTCAGCGGTAAGCCTGTGTTTCCCCCACCGGTGCGTGGACCGTATGGCGAGGCCAAGATACGACTGAAGCAGGACCCCCGTGTGTATCGACACCGGGAGTTTGCCCTGAGGGGCGAGAGGAAGGAAGCCATGGAGAAGATCCTCCGTGACTTCATCGAGAGAGGCTGGCTCGAGCCGTGCCACTCCGAGTGGGCCTCTTCATGCTTCGTCGTCCTCAAGAAGGTGGCCGGTGAGTGGCAGCTCGTGGTCGACTACCGCGTCCTAAACGCCCAAACGCAGCACGACAGCTATACGCTGCCCCTCATTGAGGACATGCTGCAAAAGCAACACCGGCGGAGGATCTTCACGGTGATTAACCTGAAACATGGTTATCATCAGATGCCTCTCGCCGAGGAGTCCCGTGCCTGCACAGCCATGAGCACCCCACTTGGACCTCTCCAGTGGAAGATGATGCCCATGGGCGTTACCAACGGCAATGCGGCTTTTCAGCGGATGCTGGAGAACCTGCTTGAGCCGGTGCGTGACTGTGCGGACCCCTTCGTGGACGACGTGATCATCGCGTCCGGGGACCCCAGTATGAGCTACGAGGAGCTCCTGGAGGCACACGAGAGGGACGTCACTCGAGTGCTGGACCTTCTGGTTCGGCACAAGCTCACGGGCAGCAGTGACAAGGCCACCATTGCGGTAAGCGAGGTGGTCTTCGCTGGCCACGTAGTCGGGAACGGGCAGCGAAAGCCCATACCTGGCAAGGTGGCTGCGATTGAGCACTGGGAAAAGCCCAAGACGGTCTCTGAGCTACGGGCGTATCTGGGGTTCTGCAACTACTACTCGGGGTATATCAAGATGTATGCCGAATATGCAGCCCCCATGACGACCATGCTCAAGGGCAACCGAAAGGAGACCAAGAAGGGGTCCAAGAAGGCTGTGGTCGGGGATGCTGTTTCCGACCGTGCCTTTGAGGGGATGAAGCAGGCGCTGCTATCCGCAGTGCGTCTGCACCTCGTGGATCCCGACCGAGGGTTCGTCCTGCGCACGGACGCTTCCGACTACGCCGTTGGCGCTGTGTTGGAGCAAGTGCTTGACGATGGGAGGCACGTGCCCGTGGCCTTCTGGAGCCGAGTCCTGGCGGAAGGCCAGAGACGGAAGTGGACGCCCCGAGAAAAGGAGGCGTATGCCATCGTCATGGCTCTCAGGAAATGGGCTGGGTACATAGCCCTCCATCCCGTCACCGTCTGCACCGACCATCAGAGTCTGCAGTCGTGGCACAAGGAGCACGTGGACACCCCCTCAGGTCCCGCCTCCCGACGGGCAAGATGGCATGAGACCTTGGCCAAGTTGGATCTCACGGTTGTGTATATTCCTGGAAAGGATAACACGGTGGCGGACTGTCTCAGCAGGTGGGCCTATCCCGCCAGCAAGGGCATGACGGATATCTCTGCCCATGGCGATGAGGCTGAGACCGCTGAAGCCAAGAAGATCATCAAAATGGAGCGCCTGATGGAGGAGGAGGGTGTAAAATGCTTCGTCGTCATGGCTGCGGATGCCCCCCTCGGAACGAGGATGGGCAGAGCAGTCAGAGTACTCGCCCCTGATGGAGCTGAGTCCGACAAGCACCTCTTCCCGGAGTCTTGCCTCCAGGATGACTGGACCGACGACTACGCCAAGTCTGAGGCCTTTGCGGCCGAGTATAGGGCTGTGACCGACCCTGATGACGGGCAGAAGTGGCCAAAGGGGCTGACCGAGGAAGATGACAAGCTCTACCGGAACGGTAAGCTGCTAGTACCGGAGTCCCGGGTGCTCGAGCTGTGCGAGGCTTGGCACCACCACATGCTGCACCCAGGGGTCAAGAAGCAAGCCCTTGACATGCAGCGCCGGTTCGAGATCGACCATATCGTTCTCTACACCGCCATCAAGAAGGTCAGGAAGGGTTGCTCGGTCTGTCAGGCCTGCAATCCCGATAACCGGAACGTCAAGGGGGAAGCCCAATGGACCCCGGTTCCTGACTAGCCCATGGAGAGCGTGGCCATGGACGTCTTCTCCATGCCCGAAGTGCACATGTCAAGGAGACCTTTGACTGTGTGGTTCTTTGTGTGGATCGCCACAGTGGCTACGTAGTAGCCGTTCCGGCACGCAAAAAGGGGTTGCTTGCCAAGGAAGTGGCAGTCATGATGCTCCGTCATTGGCTGACCGTCTTTGACATCCCCCGCACCATTTGCAGTGACCGAGGGCCCCAGTTTACTGGTGGCTGGTTCAAGGCTATGTGTTCCCTCATGGGAATACGACATGCCAAGAGCGTCGCCTATCTCAGCCGGTCCAACGGCCGTGCTGAAGTGGCTGGACGGCAGCTGTTTGAGAAGCTGCGCAAGATTCACATCACCAATCCACGTCGGAACTGGTTTGAGGAGATGTGGCCTGCTCTGAAGGCCCATCATGACACCCCCACCCCGGCTGGTTTGTCCCCTCACCAGATTCTGTTCGGCAGGGACCCCCTGGGTCGGGGACTTCCCTTGTCTGGTGATGGCATGGCTATGGACGCCAAGGAATTCTTCGCGCGGCAAGAGGCGACGGCGCGTGACATCCGCCAGCAGCTCGAGAAGGAGCATGCTGAGCGTCAGAAGTCCGCCCCGAGCTCGACAGCGCAGAAGTTCAGGGTGGGAGACCCGGTGTGGGTGATCAGACCCCGCCCTATGGGCACCCACCGCACCAAGACCTGGTTCACACCCGGAGAGGTGGTCCGCAGGATTGGTGAGGACACCTACCGCATCAAGGTGGGTCACGGACAGTTCCGGGAGCGGCACGAGAGTCAACTCCGTGTGCGGGAACCCGACCTCCGTGGCCAGCATGTGTCCCTGAGCTACGCCACACATGAGGCCGATTCGGACGACGACTATGCTGAGCAGGACGACTATACAGTCGAGAAGATCCTTGCTCAGCGTCCGAACGCCTCGGCACCCGGAGGCCTGGGGTTCAAGGTTCGTTGGCGAGGCTATGGGCCGTCCCACGATACCTGGGAACCCGTCTCCTCGTTCGTGCCGCGGGTTAATACTCCCTTCATGGAGTACATCCGCAAGCACAAGACCAAGATCCATGTCTCGGACTTGGCAGCACTCACCCAGGCGATTGCAGCTAGGGGTGCCTGATCAGCGCCCTGAGCTCTCCCCTGATGCATTATGAGCGCTTGTGAGGTCGACGGATCGTCCCTTACTTGCTTGCTCTCTTACATCTTCCGGTGACCTGCCATCAGAGTGGCCATATACCCCCCCCTGCTGAATCCAGAGGAGGATGGCCCCTCTCTTTCAATTCTATTCGTCACTCCCCACCTGCTGAATCCTTGGGAAACCAGGTAGGGCGACTGACCTTCATATTTTCTGAGCTCTTGGGGCCTTGAAGCCCATACGTCGTTGCGCAACGGATGCCGCTGTCATCGGCATTGCGATTTTTGAGTGTGTGGTCTGGTCCCATGGCACTTGTGGGATCCAGACCAGTCTACGTGTGTCAGCTGACTATATATGGCCTGAACTCAGGCGTTTTCCTGTCCACCCTTGTGCACATGCCTTATCCTAACCAGGGCGTGGTTTGGCGCTCTGTCCAGAGTGTGTTTACACGCCTATTACCCGATCTATTGCTTGTTTTTCTGCCCCCGAGGATATGTGCATCTGTATGTCAGCCCATCACCGAAAGGTGGACTCATTTCCCCCTGATGGGATGCGAATCGAATACGAGGGCGCCCTGAGTCGCCGCTTACATGCTTTTACTTAAGGTCCAGCCTGGACCAGTAATTAAGTACAGATTCTTCTGTTTGAGTGCCCGTGATACCGTGTGCCCTATTCGCTGTGATGTGGAGATCCTGATGGCGCCAGGCGGGAAGCCCAGTTGCCTGACTACACTCCCAGCGGTCCGCCACTGTCAGTCCCAATGTGAGCCTGCCGACTCGCAGACGCACTTGCAGTCGGATGGGGAAGGTTTGCCTGGGAAACTGGTGGTTTGAGGAGTCGACGCCTCCACCCACACTGCATGAGGACTCCCTCATGTATGGCCTTCGTGGTAATAGGGCGAGGGAAAAGACGGCCTTGATGCCCGATCCCTTAAGGAGGAGCTCGTTCGGCTGTACCACTCTGGACTCGCGTCGTGGATATGGACATGGTGCGCTCGAGGAAGGACCCGTGGGGACTCTCCCCCAGCCGGCGGGCCTTGGGAAGCTTGGGGTAGCCTGATGGATCTTTGTGGTCGCTTTCGACCTGTGGGACCACCTCGGTCGTCGTGTGACGCCTATGTTGGCCGTGTATGCCACTGCCACTGTGGTGGTGACCGTAGCAGCCGGCACCCGGTGCGCCTGGTATGGGTTAACGGGTCCTTTGGATGCCGAACAATCGCCGCCAGGACCCGGGACTTGATACTTGATACTATACTTTCAGTTACTAACAGCTACAGCACCGTACCTGTCTTACTGTGGGATTTGGGCAGCCTAACCTGCGAATCAGCCTGAAGTGAGGATGTGACACCCCCCCCCTTCAGGAAATGGTCCTGGGTACCCGCTGCCATGCGTGGGTGTTATCGAGCCCCCCCCAGGGTTTGCTCTAAGGAGGGGGGTGAAGCGGTACCCAGAACCCCATGGCCAGGTTACGGCATACAACCGGTCTCCGGTCCACTAACCCCAGGTACAGAAGGGAAGACGCCCGTTGACGCCCGGTGCGAGCCCGGAGGGAGCGTGTTCCGTGCCGTAAAGCCCCGCATCGGCAACCGATGCGCCGCCAGCGGAGATTGATATATCAGAACATCAGGAATCAGCAGGGTTTCCTTTTCATATTGTTTC
This sequence comes from Eutreptiella sp. 'Long Island Sound 2002', assembly GCA_964036045.1. Taxonomy (NCBI): domain Eukaryota; phylum Euglenozoa; class Euglenophyceae; order Eutreptiales; family Eutreptiaceae; genus Eutreptiella; species Eutreptiella sp. 'Long Island Sound 2002'. Next base: position 115,044,301 of record OZ038383.1, read on the forward strand.
CGTCAATTTTTACGCTTCCGTTCTGATATTCACTGTTTTGACAGCTGGCGGTTAGTTTGCGACTTTAGCGTAACCGCCAGTTTAACTGTTATATACAGATATTTTAGCGCAAATCGTGAGGAAGACTCTAAAGTCTTCAGGAATTGCATTGATGCATCCGCAATTTTCACATTCTACACTCGCAACCTTAATCCGAATTCTTCAGGATGTCGAAATCGGATTTTCAATTTCGACATCCCCGCACTTGATTTGACCTCTTTCAAGTGGACCTACGTGCTTCCCTATGCACGAATCAGCTTTCCTTTTGTCTTGCCCTCCATTTGTCTTAGAGATATGGGCAAAACAAAGTTGATTCGTAAGGCCACTTGTGAGGCTCATATCTCGTGCCGCTTGCGAGGAAGGACAATAAGGAAACGTGGGATGTATTCACGATACTCCCGACGTAATTTAGGAAGCTTTATACGCCTTGCGTCTCCACACGTACGCGCTAGCGTAATGCATCATGGTCAAGAGGGTAGAGTTTGCGTTATAACTCTTTGGCCATGATATTGCGTGCGTTAAGATAACTTTCGAGTGTAGCGCGCGAGTGTTGGTGTTGCATAGGAACTCTCCTTGAGTTCCTATGAGCGATTGACACAAAGTTATGCCCTTGGAGGGGCATGACATATCGTGGGGGGAGCTACCTTTTTGGGCAATATGTGGTATGTGCCATGTGTTGTATTGCGTGCCCATTTGGCGGGTTTGGCTAAGAGCGATACACCCACCAATGGACCTCATATTGCACGAGGCCCTTCCTTATACTCCCCACAATCAATTGCAAGCCTAACCTTCGTGGAGGGAAGCTTGTGTGGCGATCCCAAAGCGACGCGTAGGGAGCAAGGTGTGTGTTTTGCAATTTTCCATATTTTCATGTGCCCACTTGGGAAGTAGCGCTCGTGACCTTTCAAGGCGCCCCAAGTGGAGCACATATGTGGAATCGAAGGTCATTGGTGTCAAGTCATTGTGTTTAGAAGGATTGGTCGATTACTCAATCCAAGCCGAAGTTATTATAATATATTTGTGCGCCTTTCAAGGCACTTTTGGGTGTTTTTTTTCGCCAATATTGATGTTTTTTGCCCGTCATGATGTCAAGTGGCGACCGTGTATCTCAACGTTGCGCTCAATTGACATCATGACCCAAGTATGTTATGAGGGTACATACTTCGGTGCCCAACATATCTTGGACCCGGCGAATAACTCCTCTTGGGCTTGGCATACCGTGGCCGCCATGTTGGCGATTTGGGACCATCCCAAATCATGGGCTCACTTGGCGACCCTGCCATTCCCAAAACCGGAGGAGTTGGGCGACGCCCAAAAGATATTTTGGACACATATGACTTGATACGAATCCTATGGCACACTCCGGTCCAAGTCGGGCATGTGCCTCATTTGCCACAACCATGAGTGTGCGCATTTTCGGCCATTTTGAGCAATTTTCCACATTTTCTGCCCGCCGTGCACTATGTTCAGCCCACCCGTGCACGCCGGACGCATGGACCAATGGACCATATATGACATGGGTGTTATGTATATTGGTCCCCATGGTTCACACACCACGTGGGCGAAGCGGAGCAACCTTCGTTAAGGTGCTAGCCCAAAGTGAGTGTGGGCAATTTTGCCATTTTGGCATTTGTGGACCCCATTGGGTTTGTCACCACGCCAAGTGGCATCGGGATCTTTGAGAGCCAAGGGCATGGGAGTCTCTGTTCGACTCTGGGTGAATCGCGTATGGAATGGCGGATCCCATCTCCAAGCCGGCGTTGAGATATACTATTGGGAGCACCCCCGAGTTTTGGCTCATTTCGAGCAGCCAAAAGGACCCCCTTTTGGGACCCCAATTTCACCCCCCCGTGTGGTCAATTGGCGGCCCCATATCTCTATGCCGATGGGGAGCCCGGACCTAATTTCAAGTTGTACACTCAGATATAAGTCCTAGGTCCTGCCTCCTATCCTGTGAGTCATTGGCCTTGCCCTGGCCGGGCGAGCCACGCGTGAGAATGACGCCAATTTTGATGATTTTGGCATCATGACCCCACTTGACGAACCCGTGGTGCCCTGATACTGGGACCTGAGAGGGAACCAGGTTGGGTGAGGGCTACGAGGAGGTCGTACTCGAAGGGCATAGGGTCAGTTGCCTCGTTCCTACCTCTGGCGGGTCCGGAGGAGGGGTCAATTTTGGAGATTTTTGAGCTAATTTCAGTTTGGGCTGAAACAGCCCATTTTCAGCTACCAACTCCTAGGGGAGGATGGCGGGGCCATATCTCTAGCTCAGAGGGGAGTTGGGACCTGCTGTTAAGGGAGCATAGGGGGCCACAGTCGGTTGGCCTATGAGCTCCTTGGTTACCAGGAACTCGCCTGTGGCTGGGCGGTACACCCCGCCTATTGGCAGGGATTCAGGGTCCGGACTGAGCAGGGCATGGGTTGTGTTTGAGCCCCCGCCCCCACCAGCCACTGAGAGGGTCGGACCTGGGATTGGGATACGAGTTAGGACTGAGTGTCTATTGACCCGTGATGACCTTACCCCAGTCCAGTCTTAACCCCATGTGTACAGATCCTGATGTGTTGCTGTACATAGTTTTGTTCCCTTGTTTCAGAGTGGCAAGGATCCTGAAACGCTTTGTCACATGACATGAGCGCATTGATGCCCCTGTGAGCGTAGTGCTTTGCCTGCCTGCTCACTTGCGCGTGTCCACCGCAGCGTCCCGTGGCCAGGCCCCCCACGGGAACGCGTCACTGCCACTGGTGCCAAACCTCCTGTTGCCCCCTTAAAATGCTCCCACCTGGGGAACAAGAGTAAGAAAAAGTGTATTTCCATGCCAAAAAGGTAAGCTTTAGTTGTCTTAGAGATGCCTAAGGGCATACTGTATTTTTATCTTAGTATTGACCTATCCAAAAAGGGGTGACAAAGCACTTTGACCTATAAAACCAAGCATTGAACTATGGATGTTGGGTGGACCCCTGACCTCCCAACTGATTGGACATAAGCACCATTTCCTGGACTGACTGAGGCGCGAACATTGATCCAGAGCCTATGTATTTTTCTATATTTTCTCATGAATGCTTGGCTATCCTAGTGGTCTGCACCCTAGGGGGCTGGGGCACCTCTTTTTGACAGGTCATGGGTTCAATTCCCAGTCTGCCTGGCTAAGTAGGAAGATCCCATGTGACATGGCAGTGACCTCATCGCCACATACCATGCCACCTCAGCACTTATGGGACCCAAAGCAAATAGTGCACATCTCTAGATGGCACTATAAAAGAGAGAGTGCCCATGTCGGTCTTTTTTCTCATGATTGTAGGATACTTTCTAACTATCTTTTCTTAAATCTGTAGTTATTGTGAGTTCCTTTGCTGATACATAATCTCCTTTGACTGCAGCCCTTCATGCTGTGGATTTGATCCTGTATCTCCTCTCCTTGCACTGTGGGTACTTGGGAGTTTTGGTTTATTTCAACAAAACATTTGTTATCAAAAAATCTGACCTACAGCAAGAAGCAGCAGGAGCAAGCAGAGGCACAAACAAAACAATATCATCAAAGCATCCACAGTGGAAGCCTGTTTTAATTTCTACATGGGGGCTGGCGGGGATAACGACATGGGTCCTCTGGGCGGAGACAACGGAGGCATCGAGCCTCTGTTATATGTGGGGCTGACTCCGCTGCCAAGACTCGCCACCCGCTTGCGAGACGCCCAAGAGGGCGTCGTTGTCCCCCCCCCCCCTCCACCACATCCACTCCCAACTCCCTGGAGTGCATCCACGTCTCCCTATATACATCCCTTTGCGCATCAACATCAAATGGGGGTCCTAGAAGTCCTCCACACCGTTACCCCACCCCCTAATCCCATGTACCCCCGAGCACACCTAGCCGCACAAGGTGCCCCTGCAACACCCCCCTGCAAAGGGGCAGACAAGCACAACAAGGGCACGTGGACCATGTGCTGCCCCTCGTGGTGCTAGACATGCATTGCAGTTTTTGTTGTTGTTCATCGTGGACATTTGCGAGGAAGATTTGCACAATTGCTCCGCCCTTGTGCATGGCAGAATCGGTCGTTCATTGATTGCTCTCTTTCTTCCTTTTGCGATATTATCACACAACCGGTGCTCATTTTTTTCACCCACCAATTGATTTTCCTACAAAATGTGGCACTGCTTGCAGCCTAAGCCCTGTGCACTGCACCATGCGCGGAAGCATTTGTGCTCCGCTGTCCGGTGGCGGCACGCCCCCAAATCCCTTGTTCCCAGCGCTTCGCCCCGTGTCCATTATGGGTCGGATGTCCCCTTAAGTTGCAGTACGGTTGCGAGCAAGGTAGCCGCACCATCGACTTCAGCCGAGGCTGCATCCCCGGCTGCGCCCTGGCCGCCGGCTGCGGTGGACGTCGACGCCTGTGTTGTGGTGGTGCAGCCCTGCGTCGAGACCGGGGCCATGCCCACTTAATTGACCCCCCCCCCCCATTACGATCGTAGAGATCCATTGCCATGAACTGCCCTTAGCATGGCAGCTGACCCTCCTGGGGCTGGGGGAAGGGCAAAGGTGGAGCTCGCGGCTACCACATGGCACCTGGAGGTAGAAACTCAAGTGAGGACCCAGGACCCTCCCCTACATGTATCATTCCCGTTCCCCGTTACCATGTTGCCCCCCCCCACCCCCCACCTTCCGAGGAAGGAGAAAATCTGATTGCGCCTTGCATGTGGAGGTGACAGGAAGTTGGAATGCACGGTCTAGGGGACGATGGGGCGAGCACCGTTTAGCAGCTGCTAGCAGGTACTGGGCCACGTGGGCGGGGGCAGAGCACGCAACACCCATGAGATGAGGGCGTCCCCATCACGTTGCGGGTCCTTCAGAACCTATAACTGGAACGGAACATTCTAGAGAAGGATTTCCCCTGATCCCTGATGACGGGGTGCAGCCCAGCTGTGGTGTGGATAACAAAGCAGGGGTGGTGGGTGCACACGGGTTGACCAACATGGAGGCTTGCTAGATGAAACACGGCATCCCGCCTGGGGTCCCCCCCTACTCCCACCCACAAAATGTGCCGATAGATGGGCACTTCTGATGGTCCAAGATGCCGAAAATGTTGCTACACTAATGTTTAGTGAGGGGGTCAAGGTGGGAGGCGTTGGAAAGCACGATGGTGTGCTTCTTGTTGGGCGTCCACAGGGTAAAGAGGGCCCCCTGTGTGCTGAACTGTTGGCGGCGGTGGGGGGGGCCTGGCAGCCGGTCCTAACAAGAACAAGGACCTTGAGGGTGATCTCATCGCACCTCTCTTCTCGGGCCTCCCCAAGAGGTGTTCCTGCCTGAATACTCAGGCGATCCTGAGGGAACAGGCCACAAAGGTTGGGAGGTGGCAGTCACTTGGGGCACAGTTAGGGCTGGGGGGGGGGGGTGTCCGGGGGGGGTGTGACCGTCGGTGTGCGGCAGCTACTGAATAGATTCGCGCCCAGAGACAAGGACCGACCCGCGCGCCATCTTGAAAACATCGGTGAAAGGGCGCGGCAGACTGTCGGCCAAATTGATTGCCAATGTCCCAGAAAGCTTACTAGCCAAAGTGTCATTTTTAGGAGGCTTTGACTAGTACCTTGGAGAGTATCTGCACCGCGCGTGCGCCCCGCGCGTGCACGTTCTCCCAGAGAGGCCTAGACGTTTCCCTCTGTTGAAACTGTGCATACATAGAGAAAATACCTTGGTGGCGCGCACGGTTGCCTGGTCAGGATATGTGCGTCATGTGCTCCCAGCTTGTGTCTCCGCTCGTCGCCGGTCTTCTGGTTGAAGATCACGTCGGAAAACTGGCAAACTCATCCCAATGTTTTGCACCCTCCGGCAAGTGCTCTTGTAGTCCCCGGGCCCCAAAATGTCATTATGGACCGTGTACCCTCGGCCATCAAACAAGTGGAGGGCCATGGGGGGGGTTTTTTGCACTGTGCATCCCCTCAATCCCCGGGGTGCTGGGGGAAGGGGGGGTGTTCCAAAAGAACGAAAGTGTTCGAGGTGACATCAACGAGGGAGTCAAGGAGAGGGGTTGTGGGCAAGAGGGGCATGAGGGGGTCAGCCCAGCCCCAAAAGCACTTCCTACGGGGCATCTGATGAAGAGTAGGGAGAGTGACATTGACGCAGGTTTGGCTGGATGGGTCTCTGGTTGGCGACGTACCCGGTTGCTTGGCTCGATTTAGGCATGTTTTCCTGGTGCCTTGTTTTGCTTCTTCCTTGATTTGTCTCAGTGCGTCACTGCACCCCCTCTGACAGTCACACGAGCAAGCTGCAACAAGTCGATAAGGATCACTTGGGTGTGTGCGAGGTACTCAGTGGCAGATGTACAAGGTGGTGAAGGGGAAGGAAGCAGATGCAAGCAACATAAGTAAAGCAATAAATGTAGGGGACCCTATGTGACAAAGGAATCACAGTAGGTCACCAAGCATACATCCCAGGAGAAATCACGATTGGGATGTTGGAAAGGATGAAGGTTGCTTGAGTTCCTGAACCCATTCCCACTTTGACCCTCAAGCCGATTCACGGGGTAGTGACACCGAAGTCTGGATGCTGAAGTGGCAATAATAGGCAAAATTGGGGTGATTCGCATGGGTGGTTCGGGCAGCCAAGGCTGAGCCTATGGCCCATGACATAGGAAACAGGATAAGAGACTCATACCTAAGTCTGGGGTCCTTATATGGACCTTCGATATGGGGCCACCAATAGATCACATGGGGGGCTGAGATTGGGGTTTGAAAACGGGTGATTTGGCATACCCAAAATGGAGCGAAAAATGGAAGTATCCCCAAGAGTATTACTCTAATATGGCTGGGAGACAGGACTCAACACTTGGTGTGGGACTCAATGAGAGTTCAACGTGGGCCAACACGTAGTTGGTTCCCAGATTTCTCCATAAGCCATGGCATGGTGGTTGCCAGAGCTGAGTCCACAAGTGCCAAAACGGGAAAATTTCCCACAATGACCTTGGGCTAGCTCCTTGTGAGTGGGCGCCTCGGTTCTCCCACGTGGCATTTGACCCATGAGGACCAATATGCATAAGGAGCATACCAGATTTGGTCCACTGGTCCATGCATGGAGAAAGATGTCCTTGATTAATGCCCTAGATATTTTGATGAAATCCTGCAGGTTTTGAAGTTGAAAACCCAAACCAGAGCAGCAAGTAGAGCACGAACAGGATGTGGATCGAATCAATGAATGGTTTTGGAATCCAGTGTAACACAGAAGGGCTGCAGATAGACAACGCAGGTTTATACACAAAGATTCAATCACAAATGGATAATACAAAAGATTTTATATGAAAATTGGACTGACTCAGGCCTCCAAGATAGAATTAGAGACTTCATGTGCACTCTTTTGGGTGAAATGGTGCTGGTTAGGAATGTGGGGCATAGATGTCAGGCCAACACAGAAAATGACTTGGCCAAGCAACTGGAGTCAGAAACAGTTAAAAAGTAGAACCACAATAAGTGGTAGAAACAATTGAGTATAGGGGTCTTGGGGTGGGAGACCACTAGGCTTAACCTCCAAGGCCTAAAGCATGAAATGCCTTTTTTATTTCGGTATATCCTCCATGAAGGAAGGTACCTCCGCTCAGTTGAGTGGTAGGGGTGAACTTCATGGGGGGGCTAGGGTTACAACCCTAGTTACTTTGAGAAAGTATACTTTAGGCTTCAAAAGAGAGATAAAAATACTTAAGTTAGTCTTAGCATCAACAAAAGGGTTTTAAGGGGGGCTTGGCCTGGATCAAGCCCTCCAAGAAAGACATGGCAGTGACTTTTTCTTACTCCCCCCTGGAGTACTAGTTAGCTAAGCTAGTAGGACCAAGGAAAAAGGCTCAAATAATCCCAAAATTACCTCAGAAAATGCATTAAACTTACCAAGAACATCCTCATCAGTTCATAGAAGCCTATCACACTGTAGGTACCCTCGAAAAACAGTGTAATGTACCGTGAATGATGTCCCTCCGATGGGGCATTCCTCAAAAGTCGCCGGCGTGCGACGAAAACGTTTGGTAAAATATGGGGGTAGTGGGGTTTGAACCCAGGACTCCCTCCCTTGAGCACATATGCTTGCCCACTAGGGTTCAGTCGAACGCTCGAATGCGGACAGCGATCGCTGTATAAACGGCGTTTTAGTAAATGTCCTGACCAAGGGCCAGGGCGGAGCAATACTCCCAATGGAGGACACAAACCTCCAGGAGCTGCAAAAAATAGAAAATGTAACCAACAGGGAGTGATTCCTGCGGTACAGCGAAAAGGGTAGCGATTTAGCAAGTCAAATCGCTAAAAACTGACAAAATCACGCGAGAAATCGTCATTTTTACACATAACTCAAAGTCGCAGACAAGCGCAAAGGAAGCGGACTTCAAAAACAAGGTTGCGCAAGCGTAAACGGCTTTTGAAAAAGAATGTATGAGCCGTAGTTTTTAAAGTTCAAAAGGAAATTTTTGCACAGTTGCATCAACATTTTTATAAACTTTAGGGAAAAGTATTCAAACTGAACCCACACCACAGAGCAGGTGAACAACCCACCTCTCAGTTATGCCAGTGTCATCTCACACGCATGCATTGCGTTCGTGTTGGTTGCTTCGTTAAAAGGTTAGGGTTGTCAACGCTGTGTTCGTTGGGGGATCGGGCGCTCATCTCCTTTGCTCTGCACAGGTTAAGACAGGAATGAAAGGTATGCGATGCGAATGGAGCGCGCAGCGCGCACGTAGGGTTAGAATATGCGCTGTGCTCGCGATGCATGTGCCTAATTGAGGCATTCACACGCTGTGACGCTTTCCCTGTACCCCTCCCTATTCATCCTTGCTCTCTCTTCACAGGTAAGAAAAGAAAGTGTTTGTTCGTGTGTAGCCGTAGCGTTAAAGTAGGGTTGCTTAGAACGCTTAGGCTTGTTAATAACTCGCAATAGGGTTGTTTTGCGTTCGCTTCACTTCGGCATTCACACGATGCATGGTGAGTAAGGTAGGTAAGCCCAGGAGGAGCTCACCTCCTGGTTGAGTCAATGTGGTAATGGTTCCGCCTCCCTTCCCTGCATGCGTGCACACGATGCATTAAAGGGTAGGCCACGCGAAATGCGCACCGTAAACCTTGTTTAGGTTACCCAGGGGCTCCTCGGTACGTTCTTTTAGAGAACCTGAGGAGTCTCTTAACGCTTGCTTGCTTGACAGGGGCTGTTTGAGGACAGTGTATTATAGGTCACACTGAGAAGCGTATAATACGTGGAGTGTGGCTTGGTTCCTCAGCCGCAAACACCCCTTCATTGGCCTTTGTTGTACAGGTTGGAGAGGTTCAGGGTGATTTGTGCACGCAGCAGCTGCCTTCGGCGGCTATCCCATTTTTCTGCCGCAGCCAAACAGGGGCGCTGATCACACAATCAATTGACTGCGCCTCAGCCAGGATTGGCGTGGGCAGTTCGACTCCATCGACATCCGCGCTGTGCACGCAACAAGAGCACCCCTTCCCTCCAAGCCCTAGCAGGGAAACGTGTTGTGACGTCCCTGTTAGGCCACAGTTGCTTAGCAGCGCTGTGTTCTCTTGTCTTCTTCACAGGAGGGTCATTAGGACCCGAGACTTCATTGACAGCAACACCAAGTAGCGTGTGTAGGGGTTAGGATCGGCAGGCCTGGCAGGGGTTGAGTGCAAGTGATGAGTGCTCACCCTGCCTTCGAAGGCCGGTGCTGGCGTTAGTGAGTGTATTGTAGTGGTGTCTCCTGTCCCGCGTGCTTTTCCTAGTGGGCAGGGGAGTGCGTTAGCTTTTGGCCCTTAGCAAAAATGGGCGTTTTGTATGCCCTTAGCACACTTGGCCACCCCTCCCCTCTAGTAGGTAGGGCTTTTGCCGTCTTCCCCCAAGGATAGGCGCCAGCACAGAAATTGGGCGCCATAGGAGTGGTAATAGTACCTGATTAGGACCTTCGGTCCGACGTCAGCGAAGCCCGGTCTCCGGGACCCACGCCGGGGAGTGAAGTGAGACACACACAGACATACGTAGCACACATAGGGGTATGGTAAACCCTGTAAGGAAGGGTAAAACCCCATGGGTCTGGACCAGTCAGGTGTCCTAACTGTGGGCTCGCTTGTCCCCAAGGAGGGAAGGCACACCTTGCCTCGTAACACCTTGCTTGTCATTCCCCCCTGGTGTAGTAAGCCACCGTTCTTCGTTGGCTCCCCAAGGTCATTACATCAGGGCAGTCCCCATGCAACACATGGTCAACAAGGCATACACTCGCTGGGTGGCTGCAATCCTGATAAGCGGCCACCTGGTTCACGCTGGAAACCACAGGCATGGGTCTGCAGGGCACAGACTGGGTCAGTGCAGTGCTCAGTGCACCTGTCAGTAGACTGACACAGGGAGATTAGTTTCGCTTCTTACGCTGGGACATAGTCTCAGCACGGATTAGGAGCTGCCCCTCGTTGTTCTCAACGAGGTAGGTGCGAAAGAGAGGGTTGATACTCCCGTCTGGTTGTATGAAGGCTGACATAGGTTCCCAGGTCGCCTCAGATAACCCATAGCCACCCCACAGGGTTAGGAATTTCCAGCCCTGTTTATACTCGTGGCGAGCAATACCTGCAACCACGTAGTAACCATCGACTGCCATCTCATCGGCAGTCATCTGTTGAAGTTCGTCTGCCTCCTCTGGACTGGCAGCGTTCTCTAGGTCTATACGCTCGACCTCACTGTCGCTGAGGCGCCACTCATCCCAAGACAAATCGTCAGGGGAGTGATAGTGCCTCAACTGTTTAGGTGCACACAGCAGTTCACCACCTAGACGTGGACTGCACCTGACATGAGTCCTTGATCCATCTATCCTGATGATACGATAGGGTCCAAAATAAGGGTCCTGTAGGCAGTTACGTGGCCAGGAGGGTAGGCGTGAATGGTGTACCAAAACAAGGTCACCAACCTTGAAGCTGGCAGGTCGCCGTAGGCGGTTCCGTCGGCTCAGTTCACGGTCACGAATGTGTCTCAGGTGGGTCCCAGCCTGGTTAGCCAGAGACTGCTTGTGTTCCAGCCAATCTCCCACAGGGCTCTTGAAGTCCTCAGGAAAGGGTCCTTTGAAAAATCAAGCAGGTCGTCCTCCATGGAACAGTTCGTGGGGGGTGAAACCCGTAGAGGAGCTCTGCTGTGAGTTCATGGTCAGCACTGCCCAGGGCACTAGGCATACCCGGTCCTTGGTATGCTCCTGTTTCATCAGGATTCTTAAGTTTTGCTCCACCACACGGTTCTGTCTCTCACAGAGAGGGTTAGACGTGTTGGTATAGTGAAGCGGTAGCGTGAGGGTCTCCCTACCGCTACCCGCTGTGGCTCGCACGTGCGCTGAATAGCGCAATTTATGACGTAAAATGGGATTACGAAGGCTACAGAGCAATAGCGAGGATTGCCGTTTTTTATGTTAAAATAGCAGTTTTTTATAATAAATTTATGCTGTTGTGCCCCATTTTGTAATTATTCGCGAGATTTCACTGTTTTTCCGTGTTTTCACAGGCATCTATGTAGATTTGGAGGCCTGTGGCTCACGCCTTAGAACAGTTTAAGCAACTTAAACCGACTCACGAAATGTTCGACTCTTCCAGAAATTGCGGTGCTTTGCAAGGGGTCCACGAAAACGCTTCAAAACTGTTCTAACAACCCTGAACAGGGACAGCCGCCGGCTGCAGCGCATCGCAGCGCCAAGGAGCGGCGCTAACAAGCGCTGGAACCAGAAGGCTCTGGGCGCAGCGCCAGTCATCACCGCAACGTGGCCGTCAGCCGCAGCAAGCGGCCAGAGGAGAGGCAGCAAGTGACTCCGCAGCGTCCCGAATGAGCAGCAGCGACAGCAGCGGCGTCAGGACGTGGGGACCGCAAAATGGCGGCTACAACCTCGACAGCATGAGCGACGCGTCAGACTGGAGTTTCAGTCCAAGGCCAAGTTCGAGCCGCAGTCCCGCGCTCGAGCAACAGAGGTATGGCCCTTCCAGCCGTCAACCCTATGGCCGTGGGAACCAGTACGGCGGCAGCGCAGGCCGTCCCAAGAGCGGCAGTACCAGCCGCAATCCGGATTACCGTGACGGCCACCCAGCCGTCGAACGAGAACTCTTCCGCAAGCCGGACCATCGTCAAGCAGCGTGGGAGCGCCAACCAGTATCCTGGAGAACGCCGGAGCGCCAATCAGCGCTGCACCGAAGACAAGGTCCAAGCCGTGGTCACGCAGACCGTGGTCAAGCGTCGAGGGAGCGCCAACCTGCGCCCCAGAAAGCGCCGGAGTACCGACCAGTACCCCAACGTGGAGGAGAGTTCACCGGAAATCCACGCAACCGCAGTCCCAGTCGGTTAAGCTCGGAGATCGCCATCCTACCTACCGAGACGGTGGAGTTGAAGGCCTGGGCCGCAGAGATGACAGCCTTGGGCGAGGAGTGCAGCAGCGGAGATCCGGACCCTGAAGTCGGCGCAGGAGAGTCTGCAAGAGCGAGTGCGCCGCTTGGAGAAGACGTCCAGGACGAAGTCCGCTACGGGCGAAGCGAAGAAAAGGGTGGAAGTCGTGGAGGACTTCCAGACGCCGAAAAAGACCGCCACAGCCAGCGGAGCGATCAACCAAGACAGTGGGACGCAGACGCTGGGCAGTGGCAGCCGTCGTTGGAGACGATGATAATTTAAAATTCCGTTTGTTGGAACACCTGTGGGCAAGTCCAGTCTTGTCAGACTTGCCGTGGTGAGAGCCCAGTCTTGTCAGGCTCCACCAACCGGGTATATATGTGGGTCGTAAAACCCATGTATATATGGGGCAGCTCAGTCCACCTCCTCCACCTCATCCTCCGACCCCCCCCTCCCCGCCAAACTCATCCTCAAGGCCACAGCGAAAGCCAAAGCCGCGGCCGCACGCACCAACCCCCCAACCCCCACACAGGCGACTCAGGCACCCCGGCAACCCACCGGGACGACCCCCGACCCGGCATCGACGCCCTCACACCTCCGGACAGAGGTACTCCTCAACCTGGAACCGGACCCCAACCCCAAACCCGACCCCAAACCCAAACCGGACCCCAACCCCAAACGCAACCCCAAACCCAAGCCGGCGCCCACGCGACCACACACAACACCGCATACGCAACGACACAAAACCACCCGATACCACCCCCGCCCAGGCCCTCGCCCAAGCCAGGACCCCCCACCCACCACGACCCGCGCCCCCCTCCCGCCGGCACCCACCACCACCGCGGAGACGGCCACCCAGCACGACCCCCTCCAAACCCTCGTCAAAATCCCCGTCATCAAACGCCCCGTCATCCATCCCCCACAAACCACCACCACCGCCGGCCAAACCGACCCAGGGACGTGGGACCCCTCAACCATCGTCACCGTCAAGCCCGCCCCCCAACCCTTCCTCCATGCCCACCACATAGTGCAGCCCCGGGGACTGCCCACGATGCCCAACCCCCCACCCCCACAAGGGGGACCGGAAAACCCACAAGGACTCCATGGGCCATACCCGCAACACCAACCCCACCACTACACACACCACCACCACCAGCGGCCCCACCACCACCACTACCAACACCACCCCCACCACTACCACTGCCCACCGCCCTACCCCACCGGGCCACAACCCCCCGTACACCAACAGCACCAGCGGACGGGATGGCAGCCGCCGAACGCCCCGCCCGCATACCCACCCCCCCCGTACCAGCCACCACCCCCGTACCAGCCGTACCCCCGCGGCCACCATCCGATGGCCGAGGGGGCCCCATGGACGACGGGGGATCTCCCCCCCCAACCAGCACCGCGTGACGCCCCGTACCCCCCCGGCCACCATCCGATGGCCGAAGGGGCCCCAAGGACGACGGGGGACCTCCCCCCCCAAGCGGCGCCGCGCGAGCCCCCCCAGAGGCCGCCGACGCTTCCGGACTGGCCCGACTCGAGCGACGAGGGCCGGTGCCGCAAGCGGCGGCGCTCCCGCTCCCCCCCCGCACGACACACTCGCCCACGACGCCCACCCTCCCACCGCGCCTCAACCACCCACTCGCGCCGCTCCCGCTCCCCCAGGTACCACCACGACCCCCAGGGACCCCGCTCCCGTCGCTCCCGCTCCCCCGGGCACCACCACGAGCGCCACCGCCGCCCCATGTCCCCCTCCCCCTCCCCCCACCGGCCACCCAGCCCCCGCCACCACCACTCCCGCTCCCCCCGACGCAGCCAGGCACGCCGCCGCCGCCCCACGTCCACCTCCCCCTCCCCCCACACGCCCCGCCGGGCTCCCCGTTCCCCCCGCCACCCGTACCCATCCACCACCCCCAGCCCCCGCCACCACCACTCCCGCTCCCCCGGACGCCACCGAGCGCGCCACCGCCGCCCCATGTCCACCTCCCCCTCCCGCTCCCCCCTCTGCCCGTACCCGTCCTCCACCCCCAGCCCCCGCCGCCGCCGCTCCCGCTCCCCCAGGCACCGCCACCCCCGCCACCACCGCAGGTCCACATCTTCCCCCCGCCCCTCAAAGACCCCAGGCACGGACCCCTCCCCCCCCCGGGCCCCCGCCTACCTCGCCTGGTGGTCTCCCTCCGCTCTGCAGGAGCTCCGCCGCTGGGTGAAATGGGCCGGGGGAGCGGGAAGACACAGAGGGGTGCACACGGTGCATACCTTCGAGGAGGTGCGCACCCGCACCCCCGCAAACCCCAATGAGGCCGCCCTGGAGGCCATCATGCCGCAAGCGGCATGGGAGGCCCTCCTCCGCGATGCGGTCCAGGGCCTCCGCCCCCCCTACACCCCCCAAGCCCTCCGCCGGTGGCTCCAGGCCACCCACCCCCAAGCCTGGGCCACCGGCGCCCCCTCCCCACCCCGCCCCTCCCACCACCACCACACCAGGAAGGGGCAGGACAAGGGCAAGGGAAGGGCAAGGGACACCAAGGACCACACAGGCAAGAGGGCACGGAAGGGCCCCAAGTGAGGGCAGGCACACGCAGGGACAGGGCGCCGGAAGCGACACCACATGGGGTCAGGACACCACCCAAGAACCAGGAAGGAACGGGAACGGGGACCAAGAAACGGAGGAAAAGGGCACCACGACAGCCCCAGAGGACACGAGACCAAGGCACAGGCCCCCAGGGAGGGCAACCCCACGGACCGTCACGCGACCACACCATGGGCTATAAGGGCCGGGCTGCGCTACCGTCGCGGTTTGACGCAGAGTATTGCTACGGGGGCTTGATCTCGGCTGGTCTCACGTCCGTGAGGGCGTCCGTCACCAACCTGTTGCGTCCAGTGGAGGAATGGCACTGCGGCGGCGCACCGATCCCGTCCATGATGAGTATCGAGCATCGCAAGGGGAAGCGAAACGCTGTGATCGATCGCGAAGGCTTTGGTGCTGCTGGACGGTGCCCCCCCTTCAACGCCATCTCCGAGCGCCGTGAAGACTGGAAGTACCAAGAATACTACCGATGCCCCGGACCCCAGCAGTCCAGCACCGGAGATATGGACATCCCCCTGACCCTACAGTGTGAGCTCATCCCTGCCGGCGGCACCGACCCGGACCCTGCCAGCGCAGCCGAGCTGCAGTGAAAGCCATTCGCCACTCAAACAGCGTTCGGAAGACACCTCCATCGTCCGACTCCTGATGTCTGTTTGTCTGCCTTGGAGAAGGAACGCTTTTCCTACACCCCGAGTACACCTGCCTGTCTGCGAGGCCCGGTGAAGATTGAGTCCATGGGTGGGAGTCAGTGTGCACGCCCCAAGGACACCGTGATCATTCAGCAGAATTTCCCGAAGACCTAACCGACCCACACAGGCCAGGCTGACCTCCACTGACCCACCGCGGCACCACGCGAGACCACGGCACACCACACCACAGCGCGCCGGAGAGCAACGCACCACAGCACGACGCGACGCGACGCGGCACAGAGCGGCACAACACGACACAACTGACCCTAACCTGAGGGACTAACCGAAGCCAGCCACCGCACACCCGGGAAGGCGCCGCGCCACCACGCCACACACCGGCACCACAGGCCACACACGGGACCACAGAGCGCCAGGCGACAACGGTGACGGACCACCCAGAAGATTACAGCCGGCACCGCGGAGGGGTAAGGACACGAGCAACCCCAGCCCCCTAACCCAAAACCACAAGCAGCCGCCTGGCGCAGCCGCCCAGCCGGCAGAGCCAGGACCTAACCCAGCAAGAAGGGGCGCCGAGCCCACAGTGTACAGAGCCCACCCGACCCATGGGGCCGGAACATGGCCACACAGAACGCAACTGAAAACAGCAGCCCGGAAGACAACACTGAATACAGGCCAGTGCGTGCGCCAGCCCAGGGAAGGCAGAGGGAGGAACAGGCAAGCCCCCCCCCCAAAAAAAAAAAAAAAGGAGGGGGGAAGGGGAAAAGGCACGAAAACAGCCCACAGCCGCCCAACCACCCGCCAACACCACCACAGGCGGCCAGGCCCCCCCCAGAAGAAAAAAAAAAAAAAAAGGGGGACCCCCGCAGAGGCACAGGCGAACCACCCACCCAAAACCGGCAACACCAAGCCAGTAACAGCGGACCACGGGGAAAAGAGACAGAAAAAAAAAAAAAAAAAGAGTGCCACCAGCCCAGCCCGAAAGAAAGGGGATGGAGGGACAGGGACCACAAAGCCCAGAAAAGAAAAGAAAAAAAAAAGAAAAGAAAAAACCAAAGCAAAAAAAAAAAAAAAACACACCCCGACAACCCAGCCAAGACGGACTGGGCACAGGAGAGACCCGGGCCCGGCACACACGCCCACACCGCGCGCCGGAACCGGAAACGGCGGGGGGCAAGCGGGGCGCCCACGAAACCACACACGTCCCAAAAGCAGACCGAAACCGAAGCCCAACCACGAACACCACAAATAGCCGACACTAGGGGGACAACACCACAAATCGAGCCCAAAAACACCCACCCTAAACCCCAGCCAGGACAGACGGGGTTAACAAAACCCGCACCCAACCGCCAACCGGACCCAAACACAAACACCACACAACAGTAGGAAACCCAGTGCCCACAGCCCGGGCACTGAGGCAGCCCGTGCCATGCAGGTGACCCGGCCAAACGAGATCCGGAGCCCGGGGGTAAGGCTGCATCCTAAGGCCTGCGCTGCTTTGGGACTCGAGGCGGAGCGTGCGACACCCAAGCACCTCGGAACCCTAGTACCAGGAACGTGCATGCACGCCTTGGGAACGGGATACGCCAGGAAGTCCGGTGAACCCCTAGGGTTCCGCCCAAAGGAGGGGACGTGCGCAAGCACGGGGGCACACCCTCCCGGCGAGACAAGCAAGTCACGCTGGCGGCGATCAGCCCTCCCGGCGTAGCCCGGGGCCGCTTTGTTGGGGGCCAACAGTCAGGTCTAGCGGGAAGTAAGCCGCCTCCCCTCTTCACGCGCGAAGCCTCTTCCTGTTCGTCACAGGGGCGAGGCCAGGGGGAACCATGGGGCGCCTCTCCACGACCGAGTGCACCTACCTACCTACCTGGGGCAGCTCAGCCCCTGGCACACGCACCCGCACTTGTACAGTACAGTGCACGGTGCCTGGGTAAGGCACGAACTGACACAGCAACATGCATTTGATGCTGAGTTACAGTGCTGTGTGCGTGCCTGTCCTGTTGCTTGATGTTTGAAAGCATGGAGGTTTTCGGAAAACTGAAAACTTTTGCCAGGTTTTCAAAAACAAACGGGGCAGGCCACCCAAGGCCTTTTTCTTTTTCTTATCCTAGTGTGGCAAAGCAGGTTTTTGCCTGAGGGTAGTATTGGTGCTCCCCACCGGACACCTAGGAAAAGGCTACCTCTGGGGTTTGTTTTTCCTCTTGGAGGATAAACAAACCTTTAAGTAGGGGGGTGAAGCGGTAGCGTGAGGGTCTCCCCACCGCTACCCGCTGTGGCTCGCACGTGCACTGAATAGCGCAATTTATGACGTAAAATGGGATTACGAAGGCTACAGAGCAATAGCGAGGATTGCCGCTTTTTATGTTAAAATAGCACTTTTTTATAATAAATTTATGCTGTTGTGCCCCATTTTGTAATTATTCGCGAGATTTCACTGTTTTTCCGTGTTTTCACAGGCATCTATGTAGATTTGGAGGCCTGTGGCTAACGCCTGAGAACAGTTTAAGCAACTTAAACCGACTCACGAAATGTTCGATTCTTGCAGAAATTGCGGTGCTTTGCAAGGGGTCCACGAAAACGCTTCAATAGGGCACACCTGTGGTTACCTCCACGTTGAGGGCATTTAGCACTCGTTTGTACCACCCAGTGTCACTGCGGATGCGTACATCCTCATCAGAGTGCACCTGCTTAGGTGCTCCATAGGGTTCGAACCATTGTTCGACCAACATTTTCACAGTGTGCTCACCTGTGATTTTCTTATTGCAAGGGAACACACGGGTGAAGCGAGATAGGCCACAGGTGACCACTAGGCAACTATCATAGCCGCCGAAGCGTGGTAGGCCGTGGATGAAATCCACGTAGAGAAGAGAGTTAGCACAATAGGGTATGGGTAAGCTGGAGATCAGGCCCCTATCCCTACTGTCGCTCTGCTTGCTGGCATGACAGCCACAAGCATCCACAATGGTCTGCATACGCGACCTCAGTTCAGTCAGGGTTAGACTAGAGTAGAAACACTGACGGAAGAAGTCCACTGAGCGATTAGCGCCAGTGTGACCAGAACTGAGATGGGACCACTGTAGGCACCCATCCAGTCGTGCCTCAGGCACCACAACTCGGTCCTCGTAGAAGAGGTACTGATTGTTTTTATACCACTGGTGCCCGTCAATGACACGGGGTTCGAGACCAGTGCTGAGGATTTGGAGAATTTCTTTATACTCTGACTGATAGTCGGTTAGACTCCAACCCTCCAGGATTCCAGCAGTGCGCATGGACAGGTCAAGCCGGACATCCATACGCTGGAAAGCCTCTCTGGCGAGCGTCTCAGAGCTCTCACCTATAAGCGCATCGAAGTTGTTGCGCGATATATAGTCAGATAGTTCATTCTTTATTCCGGGGATATGATGCGATGTCAGCCTGAACTGGCTCAGGTAGGTCCACCACCGTTTTAGCTTTGCTTTCTCTGGTGGTGGGCCCTTCTGAAAAAAAATTCACAGGCTCCTGGTCACACAGCCAGACAATAGGGTTAGATCCCAGGAGTCGGGATTGTCACAAAAGCACCAACATACCGGCCAGGAGTTCCTGGTCATAGGTGCTGTAATTGGAACGCGCTTGGTTCCATTTCCAATTCCAGTGTCCCAGTGGCACCAGTCGCCACTCACTGGTAGGATAGTCATGTTTCAACGAACCATCACGGTTCAGTCCACTAGTACGATCATGGCAGTGGGTTAGTTCAGCGGGGTTAAGCTCCTGCCATTGGTAGATCGTACCACCCCCCCCTACATCACTGGCATCAGTGATCAGGACTATCTTGCCCTCAGGGCGGGGTACTCCGAGGCAGTTGGAGGAGGCAATCTTCTTCTTCAACTCCTGGAAACACTCTTCCCCTCTGGAGGTCCACCTCCAGTGAGTAGTTTTCTTGATTAGGTCAGTGAGGGGGGCAGAGGAGTAAGTAAAATTGTGGATGTGACGCCGATAGAAATTACAGGCGCCCACAAAACTCCTCACGTCGTGTAGACCCTTCTTAGGGTCATCGCGAATCTGCATGTCCTGTAGGGGCTGCATCTTAGACGCGGCTGGTTTCCACCAACCATGCCCCATGTTGAAACCCAAATATTCCATCTTCTCTTTCATAAACTCACATTTTTCGAGTTTGATTCGGAGATGGTTTTCTCGACAGACAATGGGAAATTCACGGAGGAGAAGGACATGGTCCTCTGTGGTATTAGTACCCAAACTCACGTCGTCGATGTGAGCCTCCATTTCTGCACCCCGAGGAATCAACTCCTGTACTAGAGGCCTGCGCCTCAGTATGTACAAAATTTTGTTCATAAGCTCCTGGAAGAGCGCTGGGGCATTAACCACCCCAAAAGGCATAACCTTCCACTTAAAGACACGGCCCTTAGGGGTTATAAAAGCCAGCAGCTCCTGAGCTGCGGCGGTTAGGTCCACCTGCCAGAAACCAGAGCGTTTGTCCATTTTGGTCTTGTACCTGCATTTGGCAATACGCTCCAGGGTATTTTCCATGTTAGGAATACTCCCTGAGTGGTTCTGGGCTTTCTTGTTGACCTCACCATAGTCTACAACCAGTCGTAGGGCAGTCGACCCTGGTTTGGCAACCAGGAAACAGGGACTGCAGTGATGGGGGTAATCCCCCTGCTTATATTCTTCAACGAGGCCAGCATCAATACATTCCTGGATCTGGCGCTCGATTTCTTCAACCTGTTCCTGTGGAGCGGGATAGGGACGACGCCTCACTCGCGTCTTTTCAAATTCAGTTTTCAGTTTCAGGTCCATCTGGACCAGTTTTTTACAAGAGAGGGGAGGCGGCAAGGCGCCGAACACCTCCTCATAGGTTATCAGCAGTTTCTTCAGGCGGGGGTCAAGGTTAAGACTCTTGAGTTTCTGAAGGAAATCCTCCTCAGCATGGAGGTTGCTCTTTCCATGTTCTTTCTTTTTCTGCCGATCAGCAGTTTCGGCAGACACAGAACCATTGTCCCACTCAGGGGGACATTGCTGCCCATAGTGCAGAGAATACACTAGCAGTATCTCAGGATCAGGCAGCATATAGGAATCATCGTCCTCCTCAGACCAGATGGAGGATTTCCAGGTCTGTCTGAGGTATTGCAGCCGCTCTTGGCGTTCAATACCTTCGGCCTTCAGGTACAACAGCCGCCGGAGTTCCTGAGTGTCATGCTCAGACAATGGCATGTTATTAGCAGCAGGCCGCGCCAGAGCATCAGCACTCCGGGCCACGGGTTCACCTGTGTGCGTAGGCTGCATGTGTAGCACTGGCTTCCCAACAGGGGAAGCGAGCTCAGGGGTTGACTCTAGATCTACCTCCTCTAGCAACAGCTGGGCTACGAAGGCACTGTGTTTTATGTCAACACAGCTGGGATCAACAGGAGGGATAGTGCTGGCGATTTCAGACAGCTGGTTGTCAGCATCCTCCTTTACAGCTGCAGGTTCCAGATAGTCATCGGGAGACTCACACCCTGTAAGTGTGGCAGATAGGTGCTCAGGAGATGGATTTTTGAGATCAGAAAGGGCCAGACCAGGATTTTCGGCCATGACCTCTTTCAGTAGCACCTGGTCCAGGTCACACAGGGGTACAGGATTGAGAGATCCATCGACGATGGACAGGAAACTGGCCCACCCAGGGGCCTGCATAGCTGTGTCTGAGTCCTCAGGCACATAGATGGGGCCGTTGGGGAGTTGCACTCTTCCCACCGTCATTCGATCTAGCATACGGCGCCGGTAAGCATGTTCACCAGAGCAGCCCCAATCAGGGGTGCACATGACAACCCTTCCTCCCTCATAAGCGATTTTGGTTAGAACCTTCGCGAGCAGGGAGAAGGGAGGGTTAGCATACGCTAGGCCCATTGCTTTCCAGAAGAAACGGAAAGCATTGTTCAATTGTTTCGAGCAGTACAACTGCATGATGTGCTGTTGTTGGCTCGCAAACAATTCCACCTGGATCTCATCCAGGTTTACCTGAAGGGCCGCCAGTCCATTTTCAAGAACGTGACGGGCCAATTGGTAGTTTTCAGTACAATAGTTAGTCTTGGATGCGTAGCGCAGCCCAGACTCTTTTCGTCCTGACAGCTCCAAAGATACGGAGAATAGCCCACTGCTAAAGTCGCGGTGCAAAGAATAGGGGCGCTGGAGAGACAGCATTTTTACCTGGGGGTTTCTTCGTAGGAAGTCTGTACCAATGATGATGTCAAAGGCGTCGGTGTCCAGCACTCTGCAGTTTTGGGTCACGGTTTCGTCGCCCAGGCATATAGTCACATCGACCCCCCCAAAGGAATGGATGGTACGCCCATCCCCTACTCTTATGGCCACGGTCATAGTTTTCTTGAAGGTCTTTAGCAGGCGCCGGGCCACTATGGAAAGTGTTGCACCGGTGTCCAGAACCGCTCGCAAAACTTGATCCCCGATTTTCACGAGGATCCAGAAAACCAAGTCCTCCTCTTCGGAGCTGCCCCCCTACTCCTCATCAGGGAACTGGACATCCACCCCTGCAGCAATGAGGGACCTGGCCATCCAGGCCAAGCGCCTCTTCTTGGAGTTATTCCCCTCAGGGGTAGCGTTATCCCCTTGGGGGCACTTCTTGGGGTCACCTGCGGCAGGAGCGGGTGTAGCAGCAGGAGTGGGTGTAGCAACGGGCGCTGATGAGCGCCTCTGGGGGTTGGGGGGTCCATTTTTGCCACCCCCCTTGCCACCTCCTTTACCACCTTTATCCCCATTCTGGGGGTTTTTGGTGGGTGTTTGTGTCTTCTGGCGTTCGGCCTCCTGACGCTTGAGTTTATCACTCTCCCGTTTCTTTATGTGACATTCGTCTTCGTAGTGACAACGTTTGCCACAATACCCACAGGTGATGGTACACCTGAAATGATCCTGATGGGTCACAGGTTTCCCATCCTTGGTATGCTGCTGTCGTTTCATCTGCAGCATACAGCTACTGCGGTGATCGCAGTCAGAGGCATGACAAGGCCCCCCCTTGTCATTGACAGGTTTGCAGTGGAACAGAGGGGGTGTACCTGCATCAGGTTTAACCTCATTCATGGCACGTAGGTTACCCCTCCCTTTACCACCTCCCTGGTTGGTGTTAGTGGGATTTTTAGGCCCTTTCCCTTTCGCCACATTCGGGGGTAGGGGTACCACCTTGGTCCAAATGCTTCTTGAGGAATTTCTCCATGTGGGAGTCATTCTCTCTCTCAAGAGCTAGCTCAATCAGGAGGTCCACCAGTTCATCGTACGAGTGTGTCCGACTCTTCCTCTCAGAGGTAGAGCGGCAATCATCCCACGTACGTTGGGGGATCTTACTCATGAGCCATAGGTGCGGCTCAGTGGCTCCGTAGGAGCCCACGTTCATCCGCGAAAACAGATACTCCAAGTCGCACACATATTCAGAGATTCGCGCAGCGGAAGGAAGCTCAGGGAGCATAGGTAGCTCCTCTGTCTGTGTGCGCACACTGAGGTCAGTCTCATAGACTGGGAACATTTTCTCCACCCTCTGGAGTACCTCTGCCCAGGTGGAACAGGTTTTCACAATCTGTTTCACCTGTTTTTGCAAAAATTTCTTTTTGCATGAGCGTTTCAGCAGTGAGCATTTGGTGGCCACATCCCCATGGGATTGGCCAGTCAGCAAAAGAAACTCAGCAAATTCTTCTGCCCATTCGGGCAGATTTTTGGGGTCGAACTCCGGCAGTTCCAGCTGGATGTTCGCCTGGGCAATAAGTCTGCCCGTCTTCCCACCCCCCGGAGTTAGGCCAGAAGGCGATACGCCGGCGAGAGGTGCCAGGGCTGACAGCCCTCTCTTCTCAGTCTCTGTCACAGGCACGTCCTGTAGTTCCGCCATGGGCACTGTCCTGGCACGGGGGTGAAAGGGGCTGGGGCAGGTGACCTTAGGCAACAGCCTTGAAACCCTTGATCTCTTAAGATCTTTGGCCAGGGTACTCAGTCCGGGAGAGGGGGAGGAGAACTCTGGCTTGGGTAAGGGTTCTGCAATACCCAGTTTCGCCTCAATGGCCTCCGATAGGGCCGTCACATCTGGATCTTCTGATCCAGACAGAAGTTTGGCCAGCAGTTGGGCCGTATGATCCAGGGCACCGTAGGTTGGCCTTGGATGATGTTGTTCCTCAACTCGAGTCGGGCCCACTTCGGGAGCCCTTGGGGTTGGACAACGTGCTCTTGGATACTCGGGTCTTGGTCGTCTTGGCAGGGATGCTGTCTCAGCTCTGTCGGACGGCGAGCCAGAGTGCGTGTAGGACCCTAGGTCTGTATGTGGTCTGGATCCGTGTACTGCCAATGGCTCCTCCCCATCTTCTCCACGAATGGATTTGTAGTACTCCTCATGCAGGATGTATTGATCCATTTTCTTCCTCAGCTCCTCGTATTCCTCAGGGCCTCCAATCGCTGTTGAGGATGAAGCCGGACAGGCGGATCGGGAGACTGAAGCTGCTACACGCCTGCGGAGATGATGCAGGCTGTCTCCACCGTGGGCCGCTAAGGCCTCGGTGGTAAGGATTTTATTTTCTTCTGCCCTTCTGCGATCCGGATCTCCTTGGGACCCAGATGCGCCACTGAGATGTTGTGGAGCTCGGTAAGGTGGTTCACTCATAGGGTGGGCCATGCGGCCCATTGGTACTTGGACAGTTCTTATGGGCCAGGTCCTGACGCTTGGCGTGGACATGATGAACTTGTTGTTGAGCTTTGTGTGCTGCACTTCTTCTCAGGGTCGGTTCAAAGGGTCACAAGGGACTGTCTCTGCTACCGGAAAGATTTCCTTGATTAATGCCCTAGATATTTTGATGAAATCCTGCAGGTTTTGAAGTTGAAAACCCAAACCAAAGCAGCAAGTAGAGCAAGAACAGGATGTGGATCGAATCAATGAATGGTTTTGGAATCCAGTGTAACACAGAAGGGCTGCAGATAGACAATGCAGGTTTATACACAAAGATTTAATCACAAATGGATAATACAAAAGATTTTATATGAAAATTGGACTGACTCAGGCCTCCAAGATAGCATTAGGCACTTCATGTGCACTCTTTTGGGTGAACTGGTGCTTGTTAGGAATGTGGGGCATAGATGTCAGGCCAACGCAGAAAATGACTTGGCCAAGCAACTGGATTCATAAACAGTTAAAAAGTAGAACCACAATAAGTGGTAGAAACAATTGAGTATAGGGGTCTTGGGGTGGGAGCCCACTAGGCTTTACCTCCAAGGCCTAAAGCATGAAATGCCTATTTTATTTCGGTATATCCTCCATGAAGGAAGGTACCTCCGCTCAGTTGAGTGGTAGGGGTGAACTTCATGGGGGGGCTAGGGTTACAACCCTAGTTACTTTGAGAAAGTGTACTTTAGGCTTCAAAAGAGAGATAAAAATACTTAAGTTAGTCTTAGCATCAACAAAAAGGTTTTAAGGGGGGCTTGGCCTGGATCAAGCCCTCCAAGAAAGACATGGCAGTGACTTTTTCCTACTCATGGGGGGCTGCACATAGTGCACGTGGGGCAAAAAATATGGAAAATGGCCAAAAATAGGCGAAATGTGCACAATCATGGTCAGGGCAAATGGGGTACATGTCCGACTTGGACCGGGGTATGCTGTTACATTTTGACTCAAGACCACTTGTCCACCATACCTTTTCACCGTCGACCAAACCTCCCTGGTGTTGTGGTTTGTTTCTTGGGAACTTGACTTGTACTCCTGTGCCTCTTTGTTTCTCAAAATCCAAAATCCCAAATCGACAAACCACGCAGGATCTTTAGACGGGGCACCAATACATAACACAATCTCGAAGACAAAAACCCTGTTCAGACATCGAAGTATCTTACAGGGCTCATTCACACAGTTGGCATTCGATGCTTCTTTAGTATTCACGGACCGCAGTGCGATTGCGACTGCGACTTGCGACTTGCGCACTCGCTGCGCTGCTGCTATTCAAAGCCATAACACTACCCCCAACTTGAGACCACGAAGAGGTCTCAACGTCTGGGTGGGCGTCACAATGTCGAATCTGCAGAGCAGGCCTAGAAAAATGTTTTTTTTGGACCTCGACATGTGCTGGCTACAGAAGCATAACAGTGGTCGAAACTCACACACTGAGGTGCAGTCATGGTATACCTGTCGTCAGCGCCTCATTCATACGCCGTGTTCGACTCTGCCACGGCTGTGTCTTGGCGGAAGCTGCAGAAGACAATTTTGCCAGGCAGACTGCACGGGCGCTGAAGCCACAGCAAGGCTGTGGGCACGTCGAACCATAACATACCATAACATTGGGCACAGCTATCGAAGCTGGTTTCCCAGCAGACAAACAACCAACAGGCTTATATATCTGTCAACTCGACAGGACATATGAAGGCAGTCGATACCATTAATGGCATCCAGACTGTCGAATAAGCCATTACTTGGCATCCAGACATGTCAAGTCAGCAGTCCGTGCCCCACGTAAACGTGGATGAACGATCTACCTGGAGTCGACACACTTCGTGCACTTCCTTCAGTATCTCGACGCCAGCCATGAACTTGAAGGTGTCATGACCCGTGTAGTGTCAACGAATGTCACTTCCGAGGCCAGCTTCTGAATCAGGATACCAGGTCGATGGTTCAGCAATCGAAGGTCGGGATCGCCAGGTCGGCCGTCGACGGGGCGCTTGTACTGGAATACGAAGACATGTTCACGGGCAAGCGCTCGAAATTGTCCAGGTCCCAATGTTTGTGCCTTGGTCGAATAGAAATCCCGAAGGGTCGACAGTTCTCAAGCTTCCTCGCTCCACAGATTGGTCCGATTGGTGACTTCGAAGGAGAACCCGTCACGTCGACCAGTAGACCATCGATAGGTTTCCTTCCAACCAGTACCAGCGGCCATGCTGTGGTAGCACTGACCAGTTCGAGTATTGACTCGCCACAATGGCCTATCAGCAATCGAAACTCGTCGCACAACAATGATGGCACTGACGTCATCGACTCCAGGCCCGAGGGTATATCGCTCAATGACCTCAAGCATGTCGGTTCGAGAACCTTCCTCTTGGAGTCGACCCAGGTGTTGATGTACATACTGACCATCAGCGAGGGAACTCTGCAGAGCGAATCGAACCGCTTCCGCTGTCACAAGGCTCGAAGCCGTGTCAACAATGACCGCTTCGAGGAGTTGGTCTCGGCAGCTGACCTTGCGTCGACGGGCAGGCTTGAAATCATCATGGATCGGCGTGAGGTACTTGAAGAACGGGATGTCAAAGTGGTGCTGATAGGCGTTCGACTCCGCCGGTAAAAACCGGTGGTCCACGGGGTCCGGGTGGAACGGGTCACTCGCAGGCGAGTCGCTGGGCTCAACCTCCGCCTGTTCGTCAGCATAGACATCCCTTCAGAACTGGACCGATCGACGCCAACGTCGTGCACCTTGGTATCCGGCCTCGAAGGGGGACATGAGGTATTTCGAGGTACCCATGCGTCGAACCAAATCGGCGGCGTCAACGAAAGGAAAGAGCTTGACATACTCCTCACTGGTCGAGTGAAGGGCAGCAACTCGTCGGATTGCCTTATCGAAGTCGTGGTATCCGAGCCGTCCGGGTCCAGTCTGGTAAATCGTCGCCAACTGGACAAGGTCGATGGGGGCACCTGGTGCGACGGCGTTGTACGCCTAGGGTTCGGTCTGTTCTCTGAGTCGAAAGTACTCCTGGAGCTCAACTGCAAGGTCCTGTGTTCGATGTGGAGCGCACCCATAAGTTTATATCCAAGTCAACAGGTGGCTCGTGGACCTCGCAGTTGGTGTCGGCGAAGAAGCAAATCGACTTTGTACGCGCGAAAGCAGGCTCGATCTTCGAAGAGCCAGTCGTTCGTCTGGCAAACCTTCTGGAGATCGCGAATAACTCCAAGGATCGAAACGGCAACGGGGGCTTCCCGTTTCATCTTGTCCTCAGTCCAGAGGCGTCGGTACCTGAAGATCAGGTCGATTCCCTCGGCAACGTTTATCAGGTCGTCGATTCCTGAGATCTCTCGATGCATGCGGTTGAGTCGAGCAATTGGATTCGGCAGGTCATATTCGGAGGGATTTTGTCAGAATCCCCAATCGAGCTCTTCGTCGCAGTGACACCAGTCGACAAGGGCCTTTCGAAGGTTCCGGTAAGCCACTTCGATTTTTGTATACCACTGGTAGCCCGGCTTGCCACCGGCATTCCCACGCTCATCGAAAGATGTGTCGGGTGCGCTTCGCGCCATCTCATAAGGGAATGGTGCGGTTCGTCCCCAACTGTTGATGTTGATGGTCTTGCCTAACTCAGTGATAGTGGCATTCGTCTTG
Source organism: Eutreptiella sp. 'Long Island Sound 2002' (assembly GCA_964036045.1). NCBI lineage: Eukaryota > Euglenozoa > Euglenophyceae > Eutreptiales > Eutreptiaceae > Eutreptiella > Eutreptiella sp. 'Long Island Sound 2002'. Next base: position 115,072,217 of record OZ038383.1, read on the forward strand.
GTCACAACTGCGGCATGGCGTTCGTTCAGGAATACGTGTCTTGCTCGTTGACCAGCCATGGCGCTCGACGCAATAGTGAGTACGTATGGTTCGAGCTTGGTGTATTCCGATTTCATTAAATCGTCCTCGTGTGTCCCAAATCAATAGGGTGGCTTCATTCCGAACGTACCCAAGTGTCGGAGTTGATCAACGGTCTCGATTTCATGGTTGTATTGCGACATGTTATAGGGCTTCCACAGCGGTTCTGGCGCCGTCACAGTATCGTAACTGGGCGGTTGTGTCGACCAACTTTGTGTGGAGTCGTACACATAATCATCCTGGTCGTCAGACTCGAGTGGCCAGGGTTCATCGTCGTCATTGTAGTAGTAGGAGTCGGATTGGTTCGTTCGAGTAGAAGCTTGCGTCTTCGGGGCATTGGACTGCCAGGATTGCTCGTCCCAGTCGTTGGGGGCAGCGTTATCGTTGTTGTTATAGCTGGAGGTATTCGGCTCTCCAGTATTCGGTCCCCATGACGGTTCGTCCCTGGATGCCCTTGATGTCCAGGTGTTTGGCCTCAATGTCCAAGAACTCTCGACCCGTCCGGGCGCTGAACAGAGGAAGGGGGATCAGTCGTCGTATCCCGTGTAGCAAGCGAGATCTTCATCAGAATCGAACCATTCTTCATGGGCCCATTCATTCGAAGAATCGGAGTGGGTATCAGGCTTTGCGAGACTCGAGCACTGTCTTCGATGGTATTCTGCATCAACCGGGGGCGGGGGCCCATACAGCTTGCAGAGTTTCGGGTGCATGCGGGGTGGGGTCCCTCCCTTGGTCGATTCCGGAACAGGCCAGCCGGCCAGGGCTTGCTCGAGTACTTCCAAGCCTGCTGTGCCTCCTTATGTGACGACTCGCCCACTCGGTGCTTTTCTGCAGATTTCTGCAAATTCCTCGTGAGAGGAAACACCTCCCTTGCCTCCTTTCGACGAGAGTCCTCGTTTTCTTTTGGCGCTCCCAGCAAATGCCGACTGACTGTAGTTTGGCGCTTCGAATGGATCGAGAGGCCGACTCGGTCAAGTTGGCGCTGATGCTACCGACCAACAGCGGCGAGCTGAAGTCGATGTCGCTAGGGGCTTGGCACCATCGTTGTCATTGATCGCGTCAACATGGATGACATTCGACGGCGATGCTCGAGGAAGTGGAGGTCGAGAGGAAGTTCGCGGCGTCCGGGATGTAGTACCGTAGGTGGAGGCTCCGGCGGTCGACCCGGAACCTGGCATGAGTTTTTCGAAAAACCACGCTGCAGAGAAGAGTAAGGTTACTCAGGGTGGAGTCGAAGAAACTCAAGGTACACAGGATCCTCCTCTACAGCTTTGCTGGACTCCCAAGACCATGTGTCGTCATCCCATTCACAGCGGTACAGGAATGTGTGGCGCTTTCTAGATCCCACTCGACGTCTAGCCAGGATCTTGACAAGTCCAGGAGATTCTCCAGTTTCGACAGGGGGCATCGGGAACTCCCACACCGGCTGTCCCTGTCGATGGATGTAGGGCTTTACGCTGACTCGATTGAAAACTCGCAACCCATCGAAGGGGGCAGGGATGTCAAGTTTAACATTCTCGCCCTTGTTCAGTACCTCGAGAACCTTGTAAGGGCCGCACCACAACATCGAGTTTCCCTTTATGTTGATATTCGGGTACCAACACCCACCATCGTTCACCCACTTCAGGCACTCCAACGTGTCGGTCCATTTGCAGGACACATGCATCTGGCGTTGACGTTCCTCGGCAAGCATTGCACGCACAGAATCGAATGTACGTTCTGCTCGTTGCATATAATCACTCATGGTTGATGGCTCATGTGCATGAGAAGTCATTCGGGGTAAATCCAATGGAAAACGGGGTCTTCGTCCTTCATCTATCTCGAACAGGGATAGCCGAAGGCTATTGGATGTCAGGTTGTTAAACTGAATCTCGGCGAACAGTAGGTTGACATCCCACTCGCTGTTGCCGAAGATGCCGTGTGTACATAGGCGCTGGAGGATCCACTAGTTGCTGCGCTTCGCCAGGCCATTGCCTCGAGGGCGGTTGGCTACCGTCTGGTGCATCTCGATCTTGAAATGCTGAGCCAACTCCTTCCACGCCTGGAACTCGAACAGCTTGTCTCGGTCCGAAACAATTTGTCGAGGGCATCCTTTCAGTCGAACTCCTTCACGCAGGAACACACAGATAAGGTCGTCCGCTGTCATATCCTTGCGACAAGGGATGAACATTCCACGCTTGGAGAATCGGTCGACCACAGTCATGATGGCGTCATGGCCCCTTGTGGTTGGCGGCGATCCGGAAACCCAATCGACGGACACACTGTGCGATTTGGTGTCGGGCACCGGTAATGGTCTTGGCACTCTGGCGGTGTTGACTTGCCTTGATTTTGCCGCTTGACAGACATCGCAACTTCGTACGTATCGCTCAACGTAGTGTCGGAGGTGCGAACAAACGTAGCGGCGCTTGATCAGGGCCATGGTTCGAAGGACAAACGAATGGCCATAGAACTCCGACTCGTGATACATGGCCACAATCGACGTCACCAGTGTTCGAGGGACAAGCACACGCTTGCCCATCGTCGACAAATGGAAGAATTTGCCGTCATCGAAGGACAACTTGGCATCGCGAAGCTGGTGTCGTGTCGCAGGCCTTCGAACCGCGACTTCGTAGATGTGCTTCGTACGTGGGTCTTCTCGATAGGCCGCTGCCCACACAGCTGTCGAAGTCAAGTCCTTGCACTGATAATGTCGATGTACTCGGCGGTGTGTGCATTTAAGACTTGATGGGTACGGCGTGTTGCACCCATTTCGGCAAGGGAACTGATTGTAACGTGTCGTCACGGTGACGTTGACAGCGAATCAGTTCTGCCATGGTTGGAGCATATCAAAGTTCATTGCCAAAAGTGACTCGAAGGGGGCGATCCATGCTTACATCGGGCAGGTCGTCGCTGTCGGCAGGCGTGTCCGCCTCATTGCCAGCATCATCGAGATGCATGTCTGGTGGGTGTGAATCCTCAACCATGATCTCAGCCGATGGTACTGGCTCCAGTCCCAGGTCTTCCGGCTCGACAGTCGTCGCGTCTGATGGTAGCGGCTCTAGGTCCTCCGGTTCGACGGCGGGCTCTGTGTCGAATTGGAGGGCGGGTTCCGCATGTTTGTCAGCATCAGGTTCCTTCCCCACGGAGCGTCCGCTTCGAAGCGAAACGTACAGGTGGTCGTACGGCCGGGGCCACACCTCGTCGTGTGAGAATGAGTCCTCGAGTACATGTAGGAACTCATCGACAGGTTAGAGTACTTCAATGGCCGCACGCGCGCATAGCGAAGAGCTGAAGATTGAAGGCCAGAATGATTTCAAACAAAAATCACGGGTATCAGTGCAAACATCGACAGAAGCCGATTTCTTGGATGCTGATCCATGCCTGCTGAAAGGCGCGTCTCCATGCCATCTCGCTGCAGGATTTCGCAAACCTGCAGTCCCGTATGCCCACAAAAGAACGTCTCCTCTTCACGATGATGAATTTTATGACCTGGACGCTTCGATAAACCGGTTTGCTACGACTCTAAAACAGCAACTGCGAGAATACCAAGCCACCCACATATTGCTTCAGCAACTGCATCTTTTCCCTCGCCTGCCGCATGACGCTCGTCAGCCTGGTCTCGAATGTACAACACACGGAGATCAAGAAACTCTCAAAGAGTCTGTCAAGAGCAACTCGAACTCTCACTACTCAATTATTCAACCTGATGACCAGCAACCTACAAACCTGGAGTACGAGTACGACAAATCGTTCAGCGACGTCGAATATATCGCCAGTAGCGTGCCCTTGGAGAGCACCGCCTCACCTGTTGCAGAACCCGAGCGGCGCCGTACCACTCTGCCGACCTCCCCAGTGACTTTGCTCAACATGCTGGTTTTTTTCAGCACTTTGATATGCCAAATTCTGTGCCGGCTACGTCTCCCACGCCCCAAAGCGTCGGATCAAAGGTCCAGGCCTCCGCGCAAACGCAAACGCCACTGTCCAAGACGCAAAATCAAATGAGTACCACTATCTGAGCTTCGCCGAAAGATCGGAGCGAGTCCCACTGTACCTAAATGCACGACGCCACCTGAATACTACTCCAGCAGTGATCATGTCGACACCACGGTTCTACAACACTTCCCTCTGCTGCCCACAAACTTTCACGGCGAACATGGAGCGCCCGCCTCACAAAAAAGGCTCAGAACACGCAGCGCGAATACTCCCGCCAGAGAACTCTTCACGGTCAGCCCACAAGAGATTCCAGACGTGAGCAGTACTTCACAACTGCATTCTGTGTCTTGCTATGTTTCATCTGCCAATGTCAACACCTCCTTCACAGCAGAGCTGTCGTTGACCTACGGCCTTAGTCCGGGAATAGTCGAAAGCCACGTCATCGACACATTGGGCCGAAGACGCAAGGACTGGCGCTGTCCTTGTGGTTACAGCAACTTTCAAGGTAGAGATGTGTGTCGCTCCTGCTCTCATCCACGGCTACGCTGCCAGGTGACACCGAACGACGATGTCGAGCCCCGAAAATCTGATTGCCTTGTGCAGTAGCTCAAGCAGCACGCGCACTGGATTTCAATGAGTTCATCTTGACTCTTAAATCTGATGAATCTAAATTTTGAAGAGTTCGTCAGCGAGCTCTCTCTGGTATATGAGCTACCCTTCGGGCTTAAGCCAACTCACTGATATCTGCTCTTGCTCTGTTTTTTTTTTGTATGTTAGCTTCTTTTTTCTCTTACTCCGTCGAGCGGCCCCACAGTACATTCGCTCCCTTTAGCAGGAACGAAAATCGTGTGTTCCGGGACACTATTGTCTTTAGCCCAACACGACAGCGACTGTGTTTGTCTAAGGGCCACGCCCATACGCTGTGTTTTCCACACCTGTGTTGCTGTGCGTTCGCAGGTGCCACCTGCTTTGAGCGCCAAATCTCGCTACAACGACTTGGTCTAGCAGTGAGATGTGACAGTAAGTAAACTACTGTCTACTGCATTCTGCAGTGAACGTGCTTCCAGAGAACACGTGTCTTCGGACTCGTTTTTTCAACAAGCATTACCATCTTTTTGTTCCGTTCAGTCTTTGCTGCCTGCCTACTTTGGTTCAGTTACGATGACACGAAGAACAAAAATATTTTCACCTGCCCACACCACCGTCCAGCAGGCACCACTCCCCTCAGCAACCGCACTACAGATGTACCGCTACATACTCACACACACTCACACACACACACACACACAAACACACACACACTATTGCCGCAGTCCTGGCAACAAACACCAAATACACTAGCACACTCAATCTTATGTCACTGGTACTGGCACGTCAGTTTTGTGGCAGCAAACTGGCAGCATCGCCCCTAAGCCTGCAACCACACTGATCACTGTGTCTCTTCACCAATCATCCAGTTACTTATGGCCTAAATACCTGGGTTCAACCATTTCATCTACCCGGCTTTTCCATCCATTGTTTTCTTTTGGAAACTCTTGTCCGTTGTGCAGCAGTGCACAGCAACCAGCCGACGTGCTCAGTGCCCTTTGCTGAGTACAGGTCACCTTCACACTCCAAACATTCATCTTTTCTTCTCAACTTTTCAACCTGATGTAGAGCTCAAGCCGTCATGCTCTGACCCCCAAGCCGCAACCGTACCGCCTTCAGAAATCAGGCAGAGGCCCCGGCTCTGCGGTTGTCTATAACGGGGCTGCCAAGTTTCATTGAGATAGGGCAGAAGAGAACAGCAACGCGCAGCGGTACTCAGCCCGTGATTGAACTTGGTTTCGGGCTCCCGCCCCTCCCCAAAAAAAAGCTTGGCGGGCAAGAGCCTTTCCCCCCGGCCTGGCCAGCCACAAAAGGCGCCGTTCAGTGCAAAAAACTCATCAACAGGTTCTCCTTCCGGTGAAGCCCAATTTTCGACCAGCGGAATTACGAAAGCCCGTGTACGTGTGGCATTCTCGATGTCCATCAACTGTTGCGAAGTCAGACGGGAGCAGGCGTCCGCCGCGGGATTCTCGAGGCCCGGTACGTACCACAACGTCAGGTTGTATTCTTCGAGGAATTGGGACCATCGTGCTTGCCGTGGTGTCAGCGGTCGAGGACATGTCTTGAGATATCGAACACTTTCGTGGTCAGTGTGCACGTGCACCTGCTGCGGTCCTCGAAGTAGGTGAAACCACTGTTTCAAGGCTAATACGATGGCCAACAGCTCCCGTTCTCGAATCGGGTAACGAGTTTCGGCAGGCTGCATTTTCCGCGACATGAAGGCAATAGGTCGAAGATGTCCCTTGTACTTTCCATGCGCACATCGTTGCGCCAGCGTAGCACCCACGCAGTGTTTCGAAGCGTCTGTGTACAGGTGATACGGTCGTCGGGGGTCGATAGCACTGAGATGTGTCGCATTGATCATCACCTGCTTCAGCTTGTCGAAGGAAGCTTGATGAACGGCTGTCTATTCCCACTCGGAGTCTGCCTTAAACATCGCGGTCAGAGGGGCTGCGACAGCTTGGAACCCTTCGACAAACTGCTGGTAAAATCCACACAATCCAATGAATTGTCGACCTTCATGAACCGTAGTTGGCGGAGGCCAACCTCGAATGACCTTGATCTTCTCAGGGTCCATGTGTACGCCATCTTTGTCGATGATGTATCCACAGAAGGGTACTCGACTCTGGAAGAATGTGGATTCATCGATGCAGGGAAAGAGCTGGTGCTTACGGAGTAGTTCATGTACCAAATCGAGATGTCGTTGGTGTTCATCCGCATCCTTCGAGAAGACGAGGATGTCGTCGATGTACACCCATACAAAGATCCCGAAATGGTCTCGAAGGACATCATTCACGACGCGTTGGAACGTTGATGGCGCATTACAGAGGCCAAAGGGCATAACAACCCACTCAAAGGCGCCAAATTGCGTGTTGAAGGCGGTTTTCTCGATATCTTCGTCTTGGATTCGGATCTGGTTGAACCCACTAACAAGGTCGATCTTCGAAAATACGGTGGAACCCCCCAGTGTACTCAAGATGCATTGGATCGATGGCAAAGGATACCGATCTCGTACAGTTCGCGTATTCAACGCTCGGTAGTCGACGCACATGCGCCATTTACCATTCGCTTTCTTCACCAGTAGGCAACCCGCTCCGTATGGACTCGAGGATGGCCTGATCCGACCAGATCGATGCAACTTGTCCAATTGTCGTCGAAGTTCATCTAGTTGGCTCGGATCCATTTTGTAAGGGTGTACCCGCGGTGGATTGTCTTCCGAACCGAGGTGTATTCGATGATCTCTACCAGGTCGATACGGAGATAGGTCTTCATACTCCGCTTTCTCCCGGTCGTAGAGGTCTGCCCACGTGTGTAATCGATTCGGCAGTTTGCGTCGAACGGGGTCAAGCCCGTCATTGTCATTGCTAGCTTGCATCTTATACATTTGATCGACAGGCACTGCTGGTCGAGGCATGAAGCAAAGAAATACTTGATCTCCCGTGAGATCAGCTTGACGGATTTCTCTTTTGAGTTTCGGCAACGAAATGTACTCAATCTCCATATCGCTGCACTCCTCATCGGTGATACCATCTTCCGTTTCGGACTCATCGTACATGTTAGTACCGTGCTGAACGTGTGTCCACGAGTGTAGGTCGAGGCGTTCCTTGGCATGTGGGGTAGGATTCCCAACTGGACTCGCTTTCGAGGAACTGGATGAAAGTATTGAAAGAAGGTCCAGCTTTGAAGCAGCTTGAAACTGTAGCTGGGTGGAATGTCTTGATTCGCCAAAAGATAACCGGTACAAATTTGAACCATGTTGGATGTCGGCGTACCGTTCCTTCCAGTTGACAGTCAGATTGTAGCTTCGAAGCCATGGTAGTCCAAGTACCACATCCGGCAAAATCTCCAGGAACTTGAAGTGATGACAAAATACAAGCTCTCCAACTGGAGTATAAGCTCTCGTGTAGTACCGTACTTTGACTTGGACACCTCGGGCTGTCAAGACGTGTCCAGGGTTTCTCAGTTTGTAGAGGGGAAGTCGCGCCTTCTTTGCAGTTTGCATTGACATAAAGTCGCTGGTCGCTCCACAGTCGACCAATAATTCTACGCTGGAGTCAAAGGAGTCTTCACGACATGCGCAAATGCGCCCTCGAACCGTGAACGGAGACGCATGCTCAGGTTCGGTTCCTTTGACGTTGACATCTCCAAGTGTCGAATTCTTTTCGGGTTTATTGGTGCTGGTGGTGGTGTTCAACTCTTCTCGAGGACGTCCGCCACCAGGTGTCCGGAAATGTTTTCTAGGCCGTTGAGGGCGTTTCTCTGCTCTTGGAGCGAGATCGAAAATGTCCCTTGCTGTCTCGACTTTGATCTCGTCTCGGTGTCTTGGACCTTGATTCCCGACTTTCTCGTCCTCGGGATGGCGGTCAACCTTTTGGACAGTCACGGGCCAAGTAGCCTTGTTCACCACAATTGTAGCAACGCCTACTTTCTCGAACATCTTGGCGTCCACCATCTTGGCGTCCGAACCGTTCATTACTACGTTCGCCAATGTAGGCATGTAGCTCTTCTCGGAGTTTGGCAATTGCATCGAGGTTCATCGGTCTGGCACGGTCGAAGCCGTGGGCACTGCAGCTGGAGTCGGCACAACCTTTGCATCCAACCACCCACCTCGCTGCGCGCACAATGGGCCAGGTGTTTGAAACACGCATCTCCTTCGGCTTGCAGAGACTGGGCCACAGAACCCATAGCTTCAGTTCGATTGCGGGGTGCTTTTGCATTGAGCTCTGGCTTGAACAATTGAGCCTGCAGGTAGTCGTACAGAAAGTCATCGCTCAACTCAAAGGCAGACCCCAGGCGCACATTCTCCTCGACCAGAACCATCACCGCGGGCTTTAACTTGGTGTACAAGGACTTGTAATCTTTGCAGTCAGCCCAGTTCTCCACCTGGGGTTCAATGTCCCTTCTTGCCTCATCCACCACTTGCTGAGGATCATGGTTCAGACGCCACAGGGTTGGGTACATTTCTTCGGTTTTGGCATTGCCCTTGTTGCCGTGGACCACTGTGTCCATTACGGCATAAAGAATAGCAGCGGGAGTTGCGGTGTGCTGGTAATGATAGGCTGGACCGTACACTGCACAACGAACCTCATCGGGCAGACCGACGGCAGATTCTTGTGAGTACCAGCGACCATATTGTAATCTCCTGAGCATCATTTTCTCACTTCGAGCGTACCGCACCAGGTGACTGCCACCTGCATGCTGACTGAGATTCTGCAAACAACTGCTCCAATTCCTCGTCACTCTCGGATATTTTTCATCTCCTGGGAGCAGGCCACTGTTCATGAACTCCTGGAAGTCCTTATACGCCTGAAGTTCAAAGTGGCTTTATCTTCGTGTCAATGACTGCCTCCTCTGTTTTTTCGCCATTTGCATCAAGGAGTGTGTGTCTGGAACACTCTCCATTCTTTGTCTGCTTTCGCTCACAGGCACGTTGTTGATGACGTCGTTGCAGAAGTACTCAGACGGGATGTGTGGTAGTTGATGGAAACCATCATTGCCCTGCTCAACATGTTCATGAACGCCATCTGTTCCACTAGCCATGGATTGCCTGAATCATGTACAACAAAGCATGTGAATGCAGATGGCAAGCCAATGCTGTGTGGCCTCTACCAGCAATTAGCGTAGCATGCTGACAAGTGAGCTCTGCAGGCCAGACACCAGAGCCCCCCCTCCCGATTGGTGTGCAAAGGATGCGCATACACAAAACAAGACGTGCGGACACCGACACGTATGAACAACAAAATGACCCGCGAATTGTCTGTTGGCATGCGTATTCAGGTCTACTGAGTAACAGGCTCTATGTGCCACTTCTTCTGGCCAATAGTGCAACCCAGACAAACAGCCATCTACCGTGACACCAACGGCGGCCCTTGGTATATTTTGCTTGTGTCTGTGGGTCTCAGTTTTTTCTTTTCACCCCTCCCCTTCACGGATCCTCTGGAGAAAGGTGTAACACCGGTAAAAAAAAGATTTTTGCCACTTGTAAACAACAAAACAACAGTCCTGTCATACGAGCCCCTTTTCCTTCCCCCCCCCCCCACGCGGACAATTTTTCCACATCCCTAGGGGGCTTGATAGCGGGCTCCAACCTTTGTGCAGTGTTGGGCTACAGGATTCTACGCTAGAATGCTTGCCTCTTCCAACTTTGGTGAAAGTGGTGACAGTGGTGAAAGTGGTGAAAGTGGTTAAATTGGGTGAACAAGTTGAGGGAGGGGAAGTGGTTGACACCCGCTTCACCACGTTCATTGATTTCACATGAGCAAATTTCACCTGTTCCAATCTTGGTGAAGTAGGTGAAAGTGGTGAAATGGGTGAAGTGGGTGAAATGGGTGAAATGGGTGAAATTGGGTTACATAGGTGAATCCAGGGAACTGGGTGAACATGCTTGCCTGTTCCAACCTTGGTGAAGTAGGTGAAAGTGGAGGTGAATCCAGGGAACTGGGTGAACATGCGGTGGAACCTTTTTGGAACTCTGGTAAAACTTTGGTGGAACCCTGGTAAAACCTTGGTGGAACCCTGGTACCTTAATGAAAGAACCTTAGTGGAACCCTGGTAAAACCTTGGTGGAACCTTAGTAGAACCCCGGTAAAACTCCCACTTGCCTCCCACTTGCCCAGGTCTCCCACGTTATTCACCAACTTCACTCTTTTCACCTGCTTCACCCACTTCACTAATTTCACATGTGCCCCCTACTTGCCCAGGGTTGGATGACAACTGGTAAAACCTTGGTGGAACCTTAGTAGAACCCCGGTAAAACTCCCACTTGCCTCCCACTTGCCTCCCACTTGCCCAGGTCTCCCACATTATTCACCAACTTCACTCTTTTCACCTGCTCCACCCACTTCACTGATTTCACATGTGCCCCCTACTTGCCCAGGGTTGGATGACAGTTGTCACAACTCTTCATTAGTTCAACCACTTCACGGTATTCACCAACTTCACTCTTTTCACCTGCTTCACCTACTTCACTAATTTACATGCACCTCCCACCTGCCAAGTGTTGGATGACGGTGGCTAGAACTCTTCATTGATTCAACCACTTCACCTAATTCACCAATTTCATCTACTGAAGCGGTACCGTGGGGCCTCGCGGAGCGTGAGGCCTTCGACCCTTGAGACCCACGGGACACTGCGCTGAACTTGTCTCTTTGATCTTGAAAATCTCTGCCTTGCACTGATTTTCCCTTTCTTGATCCACTGATTTGTCTACCATTTTGCTATCCAGCTTGTCTTGGCCACACTTGCTTTGCTTTGACTTGAGAAAAACAAGATGCTGATCCCTTGCTTTGCTTTGACGTGAGAAAAACAAGATGCTGATCCCTTGGTATTCCTGCATACTTTGCCGCCGCACGCTTGGTCCTGCCTTGCTTTCACGTGAGAAAAGCTGAACTCCTTGCTAGCTTTTTTGAACCACAGATTGATTTTGATAATAAAATATCCTGCTGCTCATGCAAAGATACAAACCCTTGGATCGTCCAAGCCTTGCTGGCACCCAATAGCAAACGCAGCGCACCAAATCCACAGGAGGTCTAACCTGTATCGAGGGTTTCTTTCAGTGAATCCATCATAGGCTGGGACCTTCCAATTTTCAGGTTTTACGATGCTGAGCGCCATAGGCCAGTAGCCGTAGGCCCTCAACGAGGGCGCTCTTGCCACGATGCTAAGCGCCACCGGCGTATTCCACACCTTTGGCCCTAAACGAGGGCGTTGCTTGCGTCCACGATGCCCTGGCATGCTTCCCCAGGACGAGGGATGCGGCGTTCAGGCCAGTGCCGGCCTACAAATAATTCTGAGAACCTTTGACGGTCCTCCCATATGACACAAACCTGAACGTCAACGACAAACAGATTCCGTAACAAACAGAATTAACATACACGACTCAAATCGCATATATTAAGCTACAGAATTTAACTATATAAAAAATAAATGCCAAATAAAAACACGTAACGGCAGCTATTGGCTGCCTTCAGTCACTCTCTTGACGATGGAATTGCGTCATTTGCGTGACTTCGCGCTATGCGCCAGAAGCCTTCGCGACGCTAAGCTCTGCTACAAAAATGCAAACGCGGGGATCGTTACTGATTCCGCTTCACGCCCCTCCTAAGAGCTTAGCCAGGTTGCCGGCCGCGAAGACGGACTTCTCCAGCGTTACTGACGCGTTCCCGTGGGGGGCCGGCCACGGGACGCTGCGGTGGACACACGCAAGTGAGCAGGCAGGCAAAGCACTACGCTCACAAGGGCATCAATGCGTTGTCATGTGACAAAGCGTTTCAGAATCCTTGCCACTCTGCAAAGAGGGAACGAAAGTATGTACAGCAACACATCAGGATATGTACACATGGGGTTAAGACTGGACTGGGGTAAGGGCATCAAGGGACAATAGACACTCAGTCCCGACTCATATCCCAATCCCAGGTCCGACCCTCTCAGTGGCTGATGGGGGCGGGGGCTCAAACACAACCCATGCCCTGCTCAGTCCGGACCCTGAAACCCTGCCAATGGGAGAGGTGTCCCGCACAGCCACAGGCGAGTTCCTGCGAACCAATCAGTTCCAAGGCCAACCGACAGTGGCTCCCTATGCTCCCTCAACGGCAGGTCCCAACTCCACTCTGAGCCAGAGATATGGCCCCGCCATTATCACCCAGGAGTTGGTAGCTGAAAATGGGCTGTTTCAGCCCAAACTGAAATTGGCTTGAAAAACTCCAAAATTGACCCCTCGTCCGGACCCGCCAGAGGTAGGGACGAGGCAACTGACCCTATGCCCTTCGAGTACGAACTCCCTGGAGCCCTCACCCAACCTGGTTCCCTCTGAGGTCCCGGCATCAGGGCATCACGGATGAGTCAAGTGGGGTCATGATGCCAAAATCACCAAAATTGGCGTCATTCCCACGCGCGGCTCGCTCGGCCAAGGTGAGGCCAATGGCTCACAGGGTAGGAGGCAGGACCTAGGACTTATATCTGAGTGTACAACTTGGATTTAGGTCCGGGCTCTCTATGGGCTTAGAGAAATGGGGCCGCCAATTGACCACACGGAAGGGGGAAATTGGGGTCCCAAAATTGGGTCATTTTGGCTGCTTGAAATGAGCCAAAATTCGGTGTGCTCCCAGTAGTATATCTCCACGCCGGCTTGGAGATCGGATCCGCCATTCCATACGTGATCCACCGGGAGTCCAACGGAGACTCCCATGCCCTTGGCTCTCAGAAATCTCCATGCCACTCGGCGTGGTGACGATCCCAATTGGGTCCACAAATGCAAAAATGGCAAAATTGCCCATACTCAATTTGGCCTAGCGCCTTGACGAAGGCGGCTCCGCTTCGCCCACGTGGTGTGTGGACCATGGGGACCATTACCCATAACACCCATGTCATATATGGTCCATGGGTCCATGCGTCCGGCGTGCACGAAGGTTAGAACATGGGGCACGGCGGGCAGCAAAAGTGGAAAAATGCTCAAAATGGCCAAAATTGCGCACGCTCATGGTTAGGGCAAATGAGGCACGTGCCCGACTTGGACCGGAGTGTGCCATAGGATTGATGTCAAGTCATATGTGTCCAACATATCTTTGGGGCGTCGCCCAACTCCTCCGGTATTGGGAATGGCAGGGTCGCCAAGTGAGCCCATGATTTGGGATAGTCCCAAATCGCCAACATGGCGGCCACGGTATGCCAAGCCTAAGAGGAGCTATTCGCCGGGTCCAAGATATGTTGGGCACCGAAGTATGTACCCTCATATCATACTTGGGTCATGATGTCAATTGAGCGCAACGTTGAAATACACGGTCGCCACTTGACATCATGACGGGCCAAAAACGGCAAAATTGGCACAAAGACAAACCAAAGTGCCTTGAAAGGCGCACAATTATATTATAATATCTTTGGCTTGGATCGTGCAATCAACTAATCCTTCTAAACACAATGACTTGACACCAATGACCTTCGATCCCACATATGTGCTCCACTTGGGGCGCCATGAAAGGTTACGAGCGCTGCTTCCCAAGTGGGCACATGAAAATATGGAAAATTGTAAAATACACACCTTGCTCCCAACGCATCGCTTCGGGATCACCACACAAGCTTCCCTTCACGAAGGTTAGGCTTGCAATTGACTGTAGGGAGTACGGAGAAGGGGCTTGCACAATATGAGGTCCATTGGCGGGCTTGTCTTGGAGCAATGGGCCCGCCAAATGGGCACGCAACACAACACATGACACATACCAAATATTGCCCAAAAATGTAGCTCCCACCACGATATGTCATGCCCCTCCAAGGGCATAACTTTGTGTCAATCGCTCATAGGAACTCAAGGAGAGTTCCTATGCAACACCAACACTTGCGCGCTACACTCGAAAGTTATCTTAACGCACGCAATATCATGGTCATAGAGTTATAACGCAAACTCTACCCTCTTGACCATGATCCATTACACTAGCGCGCATGTGTAGAAACGCAAGGCATATGAAGCTTCCTAAATTACGTCGGGAGTATTATGAATACATCCCACGTTTCCTTATCGTCAATACTCGCAAGCGGCACGAGATATGACCTTCACAAGTGGCCTCACGAATCAACTTTGTATTGCCCATATCTTTAAGACAAATGGAGGGCAGGATAAAAGGGAAGTTGATTCGTGCATACGGAAACACGTAGGTCCACTCGAAAGAGGTCAAATCAAGTGCGGGGATGTCGAAGTCGAAAATCCGATTTCGACATCCTGAAAAATTCGGATTAAGGTTGCGAGTATTAATTATGAAAATTGCGGAAGCATCCATGCAGTTCCTGGCGACTTTGGAGCCTTCGTGACGGATAACGTTAAAATTTCCATTATAAACAGTTAAACTGGCGGTTACGGTAAAGTCGCGAACCAACCGCCAGCAGTCAAAACAGTGAGTATCGGAACGGAAGCATAAAAATTGACGGAAACAATATGAAAATAAAACCCTGTCGATTCCTGATGTTCTGATACACAAATCTCCGCTGGCGGTGCATCGGATGCCGATGCGGGGCTTCACGGCACGGGACACGCCGTGCATGGGGTTAGTGGACCGGAGACCGGTTGTATGCCGTAACCTGGCCATGGGGTTCTGGGTACCGCTTCACCCCCCTCCTTAGAGCAAACCCTGGGGGGGCTCGATAACACCCACGCATGGCAGCGGGTACCCAGGACCACTCCCTGAAAGGGGGGGGGGTGTCACATCCTCACTTCAGTAAGTCACAGTAAGATAGGTATCCCACAGTGGGATAGGTATGCTGCTGTAACAGCTCGTAGCACATGTATAGTATCAAGTATCAAGTCCCGGGTCCTGGCGGCGATTGTTCGGCATCCAAAGGACCCGTTAACCCATACCAGGCGCACCGGGTGCCGGCTGCTACGGTCACCACCATGGTGGCAGTGGCATACACGGCCAACATAGGCGTCACACGACGGCCGAGGTGGCCCCACAAGTCGAGAGCGACCACAAAGATCCATCAGGCTACCCCAAGCTTCCCAAGGCCCGCCGACTGGGGAGAGTCCCCACGGGTCCTTCCTCGGGCGCACCATGTCCATATCCATACGACGCGAGTCCAGAGTGCCATAGTCGAACTCCTTACGAACCCCAAATCGTAAGGGAACTCCTCCTGAAGGGATCGGGCATCAAGGCCGTCTTTTCCCTCGCCCTACTACCACGAAGCGTGGCCATACATGAGGGAGTCCTCATGCAGTGTGGGCGGAGGCGTCGACTCCTCAAACCACCAGTTTCCCAGGCGGACTGACCGAGGTCAGGAGCACCGGAGGCCGCCATCCGAATGCAAGTGCGTCTGCAAATCGGTAGGCTCACACTGGGACTGACAGTGGCGGACCGCTGGGAGTGTAGTCAGGCAACTGGGCTTCCCGCCTGGCGCCATCAGGATCTCCACACATCACAGCGAATAGGGCAACACGGTATCACGGGCACTCAAACAGTAGAATCTGTAATCAAGTACTGGTCCAGGCTGGACCAGGCTGTAAGGATATGTACACGGCGACTCAAGGCGCCTCTGTATCCCGATTCGTGGTGAAAAACAGTCCATCCCTCAGTGATGGGCTGATGACACTTAACATACAGATGCACATATCCTGGAGGGCAGAAAAACAAGCAACAATTTAAGTAAATAGGCGTGTAAACACACTCAGAACAGAGTGCCAAACCACGCCACGGTCAGGATAAGGCAAATGCAGGAGGATGGACAGGATAACGCCTGAGTCCAGGCATATATAGTCTCGAGACACACGTCGACTGGTCTGGATTCCGCAAATGCCATGGAACCAGACCACACACCAAAAAATCGCAATGCCGATGACAGCGGCATCCGTTGCGCAACGTCGTATGGGCTTCAAGGCCCCAAGAGCTCAAAAATATGAAGGTCAGTCGCCCTACCTGGTTTCCCAAGGATTCAGCAGGGGGGGAGTGACGAATAGTAGAAAAGAGGGGCCATCCTCCTCTGGATACAGCAGGGGGGGGTATGTGGCCACTCTGTCACCGAAAGATGGAAGAGAGCAAGCAAGTAAGGGACGATTCGTCGGCACCACAAGCGCTCATAACACATCAGGGGAGAGCTCAGGGCGCTGATCAGGCACCCCTGGCTGCTATCGCCCGGGTGAGTGCTGCCAAGTCCGAGACATGGATCTTGGTCTTGTGCTTGCGGATGTACTCCATGAAGGGAGTATTGACCCGCGGCACGAATGAGGAGACGGGTTCCCAGGTGTCGTGGGACGGCCCATAGCCTCGCCAACGAACCTTGAACTCCAGACCTCCGGGTGCCGAGGCCTTCGGACGCTGAGCCAGGATCTTCTCGACAGTGTAGTCGTCCTGCTCAGCATAGTCGTCGTCCGAGTCGGCCTCATGTCTGGCATAGTCCAGGGACACATGTCGGCCACGGAGGTCGGGTTCCCGCGCACGGAGTTGACTCTCGTGGCGCTCCCGGAACTGTCCGTGACCCACCTTGATGCGGTAGGTGTCCTCACCAATCCTGCGGACCACCTCGCCGGGTGTGAACCAGGTCTTGGTGCGGTGGGTGCCCATGGGGCGGGGTCTGATCACCCACACCGGGTCTCCCACCCTGAACTTCTGCGCTGTCGAGCTCGGGGCGGACTTCTGACGCTCAGCATGCTCCTTCTCAAGCTGCTGGCGGATGTCACGCGCCGTTTGCTCTTGCCGCGCGAAGAACTCCTTGGCATCCATAGCCATGCCATCACCAGACAAGGGAAGTCCCCTACCCAGGGGGTCCCTGCCAAACAGAATCTGGTGAGGGGACAAACCGCCCGGAGTGGGGGTGTCATGATGGGCCTTCAGAGCAGGCCACATCTCCTCGAACCAGTTCCGCCGCGGATTGGTGATGTGGATCTTGCGCAGCTTCTCGAACAGCTGCCGTCCAGCCACTTCAGCACGGCCGTTAGACCGGCTGAGATAGGCGACGCTCTTGGCGTGTCGTATTCCCATCAGGGAACACATGGCCTTGAACCAGCCACCAGTAAACTGGGGCCCTCGGTCACTGCAAATGGTGCGGGGGATGTCAAAGACGGTCAGCCAATGACGAATCATCATGACTGCCACCTCCTTGGCAAGCAACCCCTTTTTGCGTGCCGGAACGGCTACAACGTAGCCGCTGTGGCGGTCCACACAGAGAACCACACAGTCAAAGGTCTCCTTGCCAATGTGCACTTCGGGCATGGAGAAGACGTCCATGGCCACGCTCTCCATGGGCTGGTCAGGAACCGGGGTCCATTGGGGTTCCCCCTTGACGTTCCGGTTGTCGGGATTGCAGGCCTGACAGACCGAGCAACCCTTCCTGACCCTCTTGATGGCGGTGTAGAGAACGATACGGTCGATCTCGAACCGACGCTGCATGTCAAGAGCTTGCTTCTTGACCCCTGGGTGCAGCATGTGGTGGTGCCAAGCTTCACACAGCTCGAGCACCCGGGACTCTGGGATTAGCAGCTTACCATTCCGGTAGAGCTTGCCATCTTCCTCAGTCAGCCCCTTTGGCCACTTCTGCCCGTCATCAGGGTCGGTCACAGCCCTATACTCGGCCGCAAAGGCCTCAGACTTGGCGTAATCGTCGGTCCAGTCGTCCTGGAGGCAAGACTCTGGGAAGAGGTGCTTGTCGGACTCCACTCCCACAGGGGGTGCCGGACCGGGCCTTCCGCCCGCGGCACCCACAGGGGCGAGTACACTGACCGTTCTGCTCACCCTCTTAGCGAGGGGGGCATATGCGGCCATGACGACGAAGCATTTGGCACCCTCCTCCTCCATCAGGCGCTCCATTTCAATGATCCTCTTGGCTTCAGCGGTCTCAGCCTCATCGCCATGGGCAGAGATATCCTGCATGCCCTTGCTGGCGGGATAGGCCCACCTACTGAGACAGTCCGCCACGGTGTTATCCTTTCCAGGAATATAAACAACCGTAAGGTCGAACTTGGCCAAGGTCTCATGCCATCTTGCCCGTCGGGAGGCGGGACCTGAGGGGGTGTCCACGTGCTCCTTGTGCCACGACTGCAGACTCTGATGGTCGGTGCAGACGGTGACGGGATGGAGGGCTATGTACCCAGCCCATTTCCTGAGAGCCATGACGATGGCATACGCCTCCTTCTCACGGGGCGTCCACGTCCGTCTCTGGCCTTCCGCCAGGACTCGGCTCCAGAAGGCCACGGGCACGTGCCTCCCATCGTCAAGCACTTGCTCCAACACAGCCCCAATGGCGTAGTCGGAAGCGTCGGTGCGCAGGACGAACCCTCGGTCGGGATCCACGAGGTGCAGACCCACTGCGGATAGCAGCGCCTGCTTCATCCCCTCAAAGGCACGGTCAGACTCTTCAGTCCAGACCAGAGCCTTCTTGGACCCCTTCTTGGTCTCCTCTCGGTTGCCCTTGAGCATGGTCGTCATGGGGGCTGCATACTCGGCATACATTTTGATATACCCCGAGTAGTAATTGCAGAACCCCAGATACGCCCGTAGCTCAGAGACCGTTTTGGGCTTTTCCCAGTGCTCAATCGCAGCCACCTTGCCAGGTATGGGCTTTCGCTGCCCGTTCCCGACCACGTGGCCAGCGAAGACCACCTCGCTTACCGCAATGGTGGCCTTGTCACTGCTGCCCGTAAGTTTGTGCCGAACCAGAAGGTCCAGCACTCGAGTGACGTCCCTCTCGTGTGCCTCCAGGAGCTCCTCGTAGCTCATGCTGGGGTCCCCGGACGCGATGATCACGTCGTCCACGAAGGGGTCCGCACAGTCGCGCACCGGCTCAAGCAGGTTCTCCAGCATCCGCTGAAAAGCCGCATTGCCGTTGGTAACGCCCATAGGCATCACCTTCCACTGGAGAGGTCCAAGTGGGGTGCTCATGGCTGTGCAGGCACGGGACTCTTCGGCGAGAGGCATCTGATGATAACCATGTTTCAGGTCAATCACCGTGAAGATCCTCCGCCGGTGTTGCTTTTGCAGCATGTCCTCAATGAGGGGCAGCGTATAGCTGTCGTGCTGCGTTTGGGCGTTCAGGCCGCGGTAGTCGACCACGAGCCGCCACTCACCGGCAACCTTCTTGGGGACGACGAAGCAGGGAGAGGCCCACTCGGAGTGGCACGGCTCAAGCCAGCCTCTCTGGATGAAGTCACGGAGGATCTTCTCCATGGCCTCTTTCCTCTCGCCCCTCAGGGCAAACTCCCGGTGTCGATACACACGGGGGTCCTGCTTCAGTCGTATCTTGGCCTCGCCATACGGTCCACGCACCGGTGGGGGAAACACAGGCTTACCGCTGAAGAAGGTCTCGCCATACTTCTGCTTCAGCCTGGCCCTTAACGCCTGGATCTTGGGGCAGTCATCGGACTCCGCCTTGGCTTTTCCGGGCACTTGAACCACGGAGCTTACTTGAGGGGTTGCGACCCCGCTCGCTTTCGGCTCAGGTGGTCTTCCCAGGTGGCCCAAAGGGCCATCTCTGGTCTTGCCTCGGAACAGATCGCCGTAGGTGGGTGGGTTACCGCCAGGCGGCTCGTCTTGGCTGGACATGTGATCCAGCACCCTCTGCACGAAGGTATTCCCGTCATAGGAACCGGAGACGATTGAGTCCACTTCCCACCAGGCTTTGTCCTGGCCTTTGCCCTCCCGCTGGTTTCCCCAGTCGTGAAAGGGCTGATCCATATACCCCTGAACCAGATCCCACTCCTCTTCAGTGAGGGGGTCTTCGGAGTCCGATTCTTCGATGTCAACAGGGGGAACCGCAAAGCATTGCCGCCAAGGCTCTGCTATGATACGGTTGACGCACACGAAGTCCGTGGTGTCGGCCTGATCAAGGCCCCCATCCACATAGTGGAATTCTGTTGGCCATCTCTGGGGTGGCATGGGCTGTCCCTTAGCGTCCTGATAGACACTCCCTCCAGCCGGTAGGACGACCTTGTTCAAGGTCATGTTGGTCAATGAGGCTACCCAATGTCGGGTACTTTCCTCCTCGGTGCATCCCATAGGAACAACCAGCACTGCCTTGGAGCGGTCCTTGCGAATCTTCGCTATCGCTCTTGGAATGTCCCAACGGGGGCAATGGATCCACATCAATCCCTGATGCGGACCCCAGTGCTTCTTCCACGCGGAGTCCTGGGCGCTCCAGTACTTCTCACATACCCGCAGATGGGCGGAGGTTCCTGAAGAGAACGCATCCAGGGCCAGATCCGACGCTCCCAGGTCCGCGACCACTCGGTACGCCACTTCCGGCCTTACGCCGTACTCCTGATTCGCTGGCCCAGTGGGCTCAGTGTCCAGCGCGGCCACTTCGAGCTGATTGCGTTCGGGGTGGATCCATTGGCATTCCACATGGTGCTCAGGTGACGAAAGCCACGAGAGTTGGTCGTCCTGGTACAGGGTCATGGAAGCCTGGGCCGGGAGGACGCCGGAGTCCGTCTCCATCATGAAGTCGTACCCGACGATCATGTCCCAGTCCATCTCGGCCTCGTAGAAGCTACCGTGCAGGAGGATTTCCTTGCCGAGGTCTGGGCGGCTCAGCTCACGATGGTTCACGAACTGCAGCCCAATGGCCGCTTCCTTCGTGCCGCCCACCATGTACTGGCCGTTCGCCACCTTCAGCCTGACAGGCTTCCGACTGTCGGTCAGACACTCTGGTGGAAGTAGGCCAGCCTTGACCAAGCTGACTTGAGCTCCCGTGTCGACCAACACGTCGAAAACCTTTTCCACTTCCCCGCATAAGGCACGGACCTTAAGATGCAACTGCCGCTCGCGACCGACACGGCGAACGGCGTGCAAACTCAGGATCTCCGGCCGTTCCAGAAGCTCCACAAGCGACTGGTGCAGGTCGTGGACAATGGGCTCAGGCTGCCCATCTGCAGCATCCAGCTGCGGTCCGGGTGATCCTCCGATACTCTCGGATAGATCCTGTAGTACATCAAACACGTTCTTGGTCGCGAAGGACGGACGGGTGCAAGGGTTCGTGCCTTCACTTGCCCTCACCCCGCCTCCGCGACTGGGCGCCGGACCGGGCCTTCCGCCCGCGGCAGTCCCCTTGTGCTTACCGACTCCCGACAGGGATGGTTCGGCGCTTCCCACGTCACCATCCTGCGACCGCCCTAGCTGGGGCCCTTGGCTGCAGGGGCTCCGCTAGGGGGCGTCGGTTGTGGAAGAGGGGGTGTTCTCCTCGGCCTCAACGTCGTTGACGCCCTTCTTTCTTCCCCCTTTACCTCCTCCTTTACCCTTGTTCTTGTCCTTGTCCTTGTTCTGGTCATTCTGCTTGTTCTCCTTGTTCTTGTTATCCGACCTGGGGACCCAGTTCCGCTTGATCTCCTGGATCTCCTTGGCCAACTCGGTTCCCACCGACGACATCAGTTTGGCCAGCTCGTCCCTGTCCACCTCCATCTTGGCTTCCCGGATACCCGCGGGCGCACGCTTCTTCGACCCGTGCGCCTTCTTGTAAGCCTCCGTGTCGGCCTTGTGGGCGGGGCATGTTCGGTGGTCATGGTTGAAGCCTTTCTTCCTCCCATAACACACGAAACAGCCCTGCGGGTGAGCTCGTACGAACTCCCCAAAGGACAGCGGAGGGTCGCCAATACGGCGAGGGTCCCTCTTCTCCTGCTTCTTCCAACCTGGCTGCAGGGGCTTCCAGTTTGCTGGCTTGGTCCCCGCGCTCAGGTTCTTGGCCACGAAGGCACACACGGCCATTTCGGCGGGCTCATCGTCGTCGTCATCGTCGACGAGAGTCTCATCGCCGCCGGCTCCCGCTGGGTCCATGGCAGATTCCCCGCCAGGCCCCTCGCCAACGTAGTTGACGTCGCGGTCGCCGGGCCTCAACCCGCGGGTGTGGTGGAGGTTTCGGTACTCCTTGAGTACTTCCTCGCCAACCCACTCCAGGATCTCGTCGCAGCTCATCCGCGCCGGGATGGGCTGCAGACGGATGGTCTGGCCGCTCAACTCACAGTCGTCAAGGCGCCAAATCGCGGTCTTCTCGCGATCGCCCGAGACGGTGATGAGAAGAGCGTTCCGCAGGGAGTGCCGTTTGACATCCCGGGCCACGTTCTTCTTCGCCCAACTCACCACGTTCGTATGATACTCCTTGGGGAGCATCATCTTGACCGTGTGGTTGGACTTGGCCCTCTTGGATTCCTCCTTGGTGACCCTCTTGATCCATGCTTCCGGTAGCATGGAGAGCAGGCGAGCCTGCTCGTCACCCTCGTTCCAATCCTCCACGTTGCGGCGGAAGAGGGTGTATTTCCCTCGGAAGTCACGCCATTCCCGTAGGCGGATCTCCCGTCCATCATGCTCAAGCTTGATGGACTTCCAGCGCTTGGCAGCCACCTGCGGAGCGTCCACCCGCTCCTGCTCGTTGAGCCACTTCTTGGCGTCCTTGAGGGTCTTGATTTTCCCCTCCTTGGTCGCCACGAAGTATAGCTCGCCGAGCACTTCCGGCAGGCGGTACCTGAACCGTTTGAAGACATATCTCTCCGCATCCGCGGGAGGTTGGTCTTCAGTGACGGCCAGCCCCCAATCGTCCAGCTTCTCCAAGAAGCGGTCGAGGTTGAGGGGGTTGCCGTCGTACATGGGGGGCTTGATGTCCTTCAAGTCTTCCCACACGGCGGCGTCCGCGGCCTTAGAGACCATGAACGCCGGCCGCGAGGTCGACCGAGGTTCCCATCGGCCTCGCCCACGGACTCCCACGGCCGCCACGTCCATCTCCTCCATGGAGTCTCTGTGGCTACGCCGCGGTTCCTCCACGTACGCTGAACCGAAGTGTTCACGCCGTACTGCATCCATGTACGCATCCTCATCACGGCGCCGGCGGCTGCGTTCAGCGGCCTCCCGTCGTACACCACGCGGCGGGCTGATGTCGAACTCCTCCAGGTCCAGGTCCAGGTCCAGGTCCTCACCTTCGCCGACATCCCACTCCTCGTCTCCTCTGGGGACCTCATCCCTGAGTCCACCATAACGTCCTCCAGCCCTGGGGATTGGCACCGGGGCTGGTGGCGGGCGTCGGGGGCGTACAGGCGTCCGCGGTGGAGCACGGCGGTTGTGGTAGTCCGCGCTGAGCCACTCATCGCGCCATTCCTCACTGCCACTGCCGGGCGGCGCGCGCTCGTTGCGGCGGCCCGCGCTGTGGTGAGAGGGGGCGGTGAGAGAGGGGGCACTGGCGCGGGGGCGACTCCTGGGGGCTCCGCCGGGGGCGTGGGGTCTGCCTGGACCTGGTCCGGGTCCCCAGCCGTCGTCCGACGAGCCAGACTCCAGGGGTGGGTGGTCGCTGCCGACTCTCCCACGGGCTTCCAGCGCATCCAGCCTCTCCTGCAGGCCGCTGACGACGTTGGTCAGCGACTTGGTCTCGGCCCTGGCGATGTCCAGGTCCTTCTGCGCGCGCGCGGCGACCGTGGAGATGCGAGCCGTCTCGCTCTTGCCCGTGTCTACCTCCAGCTCGAGCAACTGGACTCTCCTGCGGAGGTAGACAATCCACCGCCAGGTGGCATCCGGGACACCGTTCCCTGGTGGGTCGCCGGGGTCCCCAGGGGGTCCTCCAGGAGGGCCTCCGCCGGGTCCGCCCGGTCCAGGGGGTCCTCCCCCGCCCGGTGGTCCGCCTCCAGGGGGTCCACTTGGTGGGCGTCCTCCAGGGGGTCCTGAAGGTCCTCCGCCAGGGGGTCCCGGTGGGTCTCCGCCGGGTCGCCTCGGTGGGTCCGAGGATGGGCGCCTCCTCGTGATGCCGAAGTCCATGTCGTCATCCTCGTCCATGTCGCCCCACCTGGGCGTCTCGGTCACGGAGGACTCGGAGCTCCGGTAGGGAGGAGGGGGATCCTCATCCTCACCTTCCATGGGGACGTCTCCGCCACTTCCGCCCGTCCAAGCCACCACTTGGCGATGTCGACGGCCTCGTTCATCCCCGTCACTGGCGGTGAAGAAGGGGTCACTGTCGTGGGGGTGCCCACCCGCTGGCCTCCGCGGCCTCTCGGGGGTCTTCCCCTTGCCCTTCCTCCGTCGACGGGCGGTGGTGCTACCGCTCCCACTGCTGCCCGTGTCCGCCTCATCCAGCTTCATCCTGGAGGAGGCGTCCCCTTCGAAAAGCCTTTGAAGGGTCTCCACTCGCGATCCTCCCGGGGGAGTCTCGTGGCGGAGTTTGGCCTCTGCCTCCTCCATTGCGGCGGCGGTGGCTGCGGCAGCTCGCGCTTCGGCCTCTTCCCGAGCACGAGCCGCCTCGGTCTCCCGGGCCTGCAGCAGCTGCGCCTTCTGCGCCTCCAGCGCCGCCAGCTCCGCCTCCGTCTTGGCCTTCTCCTCAGCGACCTTCCGTCGCGCGGCCTCGATGGCTTCCTTCTTGGCGGCATCCTCATGGGCCTTAGCCGTCGCTTCGGCGTGGGCCCTTTCCTCCGCCTCCTTCTTTGCCCTCTCTTGGGCAAGCGCCTCCCCCAGCGCCTTCACCTCGGCCTCCTTGCGGGCAATGGCCTCCTGTGTCAGGCGGGCTTCCTCGTCGGCTGCCGCCAACTCACCGTTGACCTGGGCAGTCGCTACCCCATGGGCGGCCACGGCCGTGAGTCCAGCCGCAATGGCCGCCACGGTCTGGGTGTGGATGGCCATGCCATGCGCCCACTGCGCAGCTTCCTCCTGGGCGATGCCGGCGGCGCCCTCCACAGCAGCGCTGTACTGCTTGGCCCGTTGCCGGGCAACCCGACGGTTGCAGGGCACCCCACAGGCGCGCTCACAGGCGCGCGCCACGTCCCTTTCGGGAGCGACGCTGCTGCTGGAGCTGGCCTGGTCGGCCGGCGTCCTCCCGCGGTGGGCCGACTCGATGTCGCTGCTGGGGCCTGCTGAGGCCTGCCGGGCCCTCAGGAGCAGCGGACGGGGTTTGGCCTGGGTCTGCTTGGCGACTTGGATGTAGTCGCCAAGGGTGGTGGAGCCGGGGTGGTGTCCACCATTGGGCCGTTGGGGACTGGGGGCTGGGGTTCCGCCCTTGGCGCCTTGGGCGGCTTCGGCAGCCAGGGACTCCTGGTACTCCCGCCACCTCCGGTCCCTCTTCTTGTCCCCGGCGGACCTCTTCTCCGTCGCCGGAGACGCGCTGCTGCTGCCCTGCAGCCTGCGCTCGTTCCCCGGTTCCGGGAACTTCTTCTCGATCACGTCCCACAGGGAGACGTTGATCGAGGCGCCCGACGGGTAGGCGTTGGGCTCCTCGTCCTCCTCAATCCCGTCGGGACGCAGCCCTTCCCCGGGCCTGTCCGGCCGGGTCCACGCCCTCCAGCGCCTCTGCTGGTGGCGGTACTCGTACCCCTCCGCCCGCAGCCAGTCCTCCACGGCCTGCAGGCGGTCGGGGGCGATGTCCGTGCGGAGCTCGAAGCTCCTGGGCATGCCCCCTTCGCACTGGGGGTTGCTGTGGCGGTAATGCTGGTCCCAAACCAACCCACGCAGCAGGCGTGCTGCATGGGGGTGGGGCCGCGGCCACGTCCTGCCCGCTTCCTGCCAATTCACCATGGCAGCGGGGGCGTAGATGGTCTTGAAGTCTTTGATGTGCACTCGTTCACCTCAACGAACTGGTTGTGGTTGTTGGGGAGGGTGCTGCAGCACTGGATTGGAAGTGCGGCTGGTGCTGGTCAGCCGGTGGTTGTGGAGGTGGTTGACGCGGCCTTACTGGTCGGCCGTTGGGACTCCGGGTCGGCCGATGGGGCTGATGCAGGAGTCCTGGTCTGTGCACCTCTTCCACGGGCGCTGCGCGGTCAGGACGATGTTCTGGACGGCGCTGCGGGCTCCGTGACGAACTCGGCGCTGTCGCTGAGTGGCGCTGCGAGCTGCTGCGCTGCGCTGCGAGACGCTGCGCTGCGCTGCGAGCTGCGAGCTGCGCCGCGCTGCTGCGACGCGCTGCTCGGGGTCTGTGGCCCCGAGTGGCACGCGAGGGTTGGGTAACCCCGCGGCGGTGAAACGCTTTTGACGCGTTCCCGTGGGGGGCCGGCCACGGGACGCTGCGGTGGACACACGCAAGTGAGCAGGCAGGCAAAGCACTACGCTCACAAGGGCATCAATGCGTTGTCATGTGACAAAGCGTTTCAGAATCCTTGCCACTCTGCAAAGAGGGAACGAAAGTATGTACAGCAACACATCAGGATATGTACACATGGGGTTAAGACTGGACTGGGGTAAGGGCATCAAGGGACAATAGACACTCAGTCCCGACTCATATCCCAATCCCAGGTCCGACCCTCTCAGTGGCTGATGGGGGCGGGGGCTCAAACACAACCCATGCCCTGCTCAGTCCGGACCCTGAAACCCTGCCAATGGGAGAGGTGTCCCGCACAGCCACAGGCGAATTCCTGCGAACCAATCAGTTCCAAGGCCAACCGACAGTGGCTCCCTATGCTCCCTTAACGGCAGGTCCCAACTCCACTCTGAGCCAGAGATATGGCCCCGCCATTATCACCCAGGAGTTGGTAGCTGAAAATGGGCTGTTTCAGCCCAAACTGAAATTGGCTTGAAAAACTCCAAAATTGACCCCTCGTCCGGACCCGCCAGAGGTGGGGACGAGGCAACTGACCCTATGCCCTTCGAGTACGAACTCCCTGGAGCCCTCACCCAACCTGGTTCCCTCTGAGGTCCCGGCATCAGGGCATCACGGATGAGTCAAGTGGGGTCATGATGCCAAAATCACCAAAATTGGCGTCATTCCCACGCGCGGCTCGCTCGGCCAAGGTGAGGCCAATGGCTCACAGGGTAGGAGGCAGGACCTAGGACTTATATCTGAGTGTACAACTTGGATTTAGGTCCGGGCTCCCTATGGGCTTAGAGGAATGGGGCCGCCAATTGACCACACGGAAGGGGGAAATTGGGGTCCCAAAATTGGGTCATTTTGGCTGCTTGAAATGAGCCAAAATTCGGTGTGCTCCCAATAGTATATCTCCACGCCGGCTTGGAGATCGGATCCGCCATTCCATACGTAATCTACCGGGAGTCCAACGGAGACTCCCATGCCCTTGGCTCTCAAAGATCTCCATGCCACTCGGCGTGGTGACGATCCCAATTGGGTCCACAAATGCAAAAATGGCAAAATTGCCCATACTCAATTTGGCCTAGCGCCTTGACGAAGGCGGCTCCGCTTCGCCCACGTGGTGTGTGGACCATGGGGACCATTACCCATAACACCCATGTCATATATGGTCCATGGGTCCATGCGTCCGGCGTGCACGAAGGTTAGAACATGGGGCACGGCGGGCAGCAAAAGTGGAAAAATGCTCAAAATGGCCAAAATTGCGCACGCTCATGGTTAGAGCAAATGAGGCACGTGCCCGACTTGGACCGGAGTGTGCCATAGGATTGATGTCAAGTCATATGTGTCCAACATATCTTTGGGGCGTCGCCCAACTCCTCCGGTATTGGGAATGGCAGGGTCGCCAAGTGAGCCCATGATTTGGGATAGTCCCAAATCGCCAACATGGCGGCCACGGTATGCCAAGCCTAAGAGGAGCTATTCGCCGGGTCCAAGATATGTTGGGCACCGAAGTATGTACCCTCATATCATACTTGGGTCATGATGTCAATTGAGCGCAAAGTTGAAATACACGGTCGCCACTTGACATCATGACGGGCCAAAAACGGCAAAATTGGCACAAAGACAAACCAAAGTGCCTTGAAAGGCGCACAATTATATTATAATATCTTTGGCTTGGATCGTGCAATCAACTAATCCTTCTAAACACAATGACTTGACACCAATGACCTTCGATCCCACATATGTGCTCCACTTGGGGCGCCATGAAAGGTTACGAGCGCTGCTTCCCAAGTGGGCACATGAAAATATGGAAAATTGTAAAATACACACCTTGCTCCCAACGCATCGCTTCGGGATCACCACACAAGCTTCCCTTCACGAAGGTTAGGCTTGCAATTGACTGTAGGGAGTACGGAGAAGGGGCTTGCACAATATGAGGTCCATTGGCGGGCTTGTCTTGGAGCAATGGGCCCGCCAAATGGGCACGCAACACAACACATGACACATACCAAATATTGCCCAAAAATGTAGCTCCCACCACGATATGTCATGCCCCTCCAAGGGCATAACTTTGTGTCAATCGCTCATAGGAACTCAAGGAGAGTTCCTATGCAACACCAACACTTGCGCGCTACACTCGAAAGTTATCTTAACGCACGCAATATCATGGTCATAGAGTTATAACGCAAACTCTACCCTCTTGACCATGATCCATTACACTAGCGCGCATGTGTAGAAACGCAAGGCATATGAAGCTTCCTAAATTACGTCGGGAGTATTATGAATACATCCCACGTTTCCTTATCGTCAATACTCGCAAGCGGCACGAGATATGACCTTCACAAGTGGCCTCACGAATCAACTTTGTATTGCCCATATCTTTAAGACAAATGGAGGGCAGGATAAAAGGGAAGTTGATTCGTGCATACGGAAACACGTAGGTCCACTCGAAAGAGGTCAAATCAAGTGCGGGGATGTCGAAGTCGAAAATCCGATTTCGACATCCTGAAAAATTCGGATTAAGGTTGCGAGTATTAATTATGAAAATTGCGGAAGCATCCATGCAGTTCCTGGCGACTTTGGAGCCTTCGTGACGGATAACGTTAAAATTTCCATTATAAACAGTTAAACTGGCGGTTACGGTAAAGTCGCGAACCAACCGCCAGCAGTCAAAACAGTGAGTATCGGAACGGAAGCATAAAAATTGACGGAAACAATATGAAAATAAAACCCTGTCGATTCCTGATGTTCTGATACACAAATCTCCGCTGGCGGTGCATCGGATGCCGATGCGGGGCTTCACGGCACGGGACACGCCGTGCATGGGGTTAGTGGACCGGAGACCGGTTGTATGCCGTAACCTGGCCATGGGGTTCTGGGTACCGCTTCATTACTTGGCGACTCTCGCTGAGACCTCGAAGGTTGAACGAAGGCCTGCTTTGACGTTGTCCCCTCCGCCGCATCTTGGCTTCCGTGCAGCACCGATGCTGGTCTTGTGCACCTTTCTTCACCACGCAGTGTAACTGTGGACCATGGTCGGGAGCACCCATACTGCGTACACGCTGGCACCGAACGTGTACCCCTCGAAGAATTCGGGAATCTTCAGTTTTGTTGTCCACTCCACACGCGGCTGCTTGCAACACATGATCGGACGCGTCTAAGGCGGCTAGATGCTCCTTCAGAATTATTTTGAAGCGGTACCGTGGGGCTTCGCGGAGCGTGAGGCCTTCGACCCTTGAGACCCACGGGACACTGCGCTGAACTTGTTTCTTTGATCTTGAAAATCTCTGCCTTGCACTGATTTTCCCTTTCTTGATCCACTGATTTGTCTACCATTTTGCTATCCAGCTTGTCTTGGCCACACTTGCTTTGCTTTGACTTGAGAAAAACAAGATGCTGATCCCTTGCTTTGCTTTGACGCGAGAAAAACAAGATGCTGATCCCTTGGTATTCCTGCATACTTTGCCGCCGCACGCTTGGTCCTGCCTTGCTGTCACGTGAGAAAAGCTGAACTCCTTGCGAGCTTTTTTGAACCACAGATTGATTTTGATAATAAAATATCCCGCTGCTCATGCAAAGATACAAACCCTTGGATCGTCCAAGCCTTGCTGGCACCCAATAGCAAACGCAGCGCACCAAATCCACAGGAGGTCTAACCTGTATCGAGGGTTTCTTTCAGTGAATCCATCATAGGCTGAGACCTTCCAATTTTCAGGTTCCACGATGCTGAGCGCCATAGGCCAGTAGCCGTAGGCCCTCAACGAGGGCGCTCTTGCCATGATGCTAAGCGCCACCGGCGTATTCCACACCTTTGGCCCTCAACGAGGGCGTTGCTTGCGTCCACGATGCCCTGGCATGCTTCCCCAGGACGAGGGATGCGGCGTTCAGGCCAGTGCCGGCCTACAAATAATTCTCAGAACCTTTGACGGTCCTCCCATATGACACAAACCTGAACGTCAACGACAAACAGATTCCGTAACAAACAGAATTAACATACACGACTCAAATCGCATATATTAAGCTACAGAATTTAACTATATAAAAAATAAATGCCAAATAAAAACACGTAACGGCCGCTATTGGCTGCCTTCAGTCACTATCTTGACGATGGAATTGCGTCATTTGCGTGACTTCGCGCTATGCGCCAGAAGCCTTCGCGACGCTAAGCTCTGCTACAAAAATGCAAACGCGGGGATCGTTACCGATTCCGCTTCACTATTGCAAAAATATTCAAAGCCCCTCCCACTTGCCCAGGTCTCCCACGTTATTCACCAACTTCACTCTTTTCACCTGCTTCACCCACTTCACTGATTTCACATGTGCCCCCTACTTGCCCAGGGTTGGATGACAGTTGTCACAACTCTTCATTAGTTCAACCACTTCACGGTATTCACAAACTTCACTCTTTTCACCTGCTTCACCTACTTCACTAATTTACATGCACCTCCCACCTGCCCAGTGTTGGATGACGGTGGCTAGAACTCTTCATTGATTCAACCACTTCAGCTGATTCACCAATTTCATCTGTTGCAAAAATATTCAAAGCCCCTCTGTACTGATTTACATGCACATGGTGAAGTAGGTGAAAGTGGTGAAAGTGTCGAAATTTGGTGAACAAGTTGAGGGAACTGGGTGAACATGCATACCACAATCATTGATTTCACATGAGCCTCCCACTTGCCCAGGTCTCCCACGTTATTCACCATCCAGGCAACTGGGTGAACATGCTTGCCTGTTCCAACCTTGGTGAAGTTGGTGAAAGTGGTGAAAGTCGTGAAATGCATAGGTGCATAGGTGCATAGGTTACATAGGTGCATAGGTGCATAGGTGCATAGGTTACATAGGTGAATCCAGGGAACTGGGTGAACATGCTTGCCTGTTCCAACCTTGGTGAAGTAGGTGAAAGTGGAGGTGAATCCAGGGAACTGGGTGAACTGGGTGAACTGGGTCACCCCTCCCTTTCACGGATCCTCTGGAGAAAGGTGTAACACCGGTAAAAAAAAGGTTTTTGCCACTTGTAAACAACAAAACAACAGTCCTGTCATACGAGCCCCTTTTCCTTCCCCCCCCCCCCACGCGGACAATTTTTCCACATCCCTAGGGGGCTTGATAGCGGGCTCCAACCCCTGTGCAGTGTTGGGCTACAGGATTCTACGCTAGAATGCTTGCCTCTTCCTACTTTGGTGAAAGTGGTGACAGTGGTGAAAGTGGTGAAAGTGGTTAAATTGGGTGAACAAGTTGAGGGAGGGGAAGTGGTTGACACCCGCTTCACCACGTTCATTGATTTCACATGAGCAAATTTCACCTGTTCCAATCTTGGTGAAGTAGGTGAAAGTGGTGAAATGGGTGAAGTGGGTGAAATGGGTGAAATGGGTGAAATTGGGTTACATAGGTGAATCCAGGGAACTGGGTGAACATGCTTGCCTGTTCCAACCTTGGTGAAGTAGGTGAAAGTGGAGGTGAATCCAGGGAACTGGGTGAACATGCGGTGGAACCTTTTTGGAACCCTGGTAAAACTTTGGTGGAACCCTGGTAAAACCTTGGTGGAACCCTGGTACCTTAGTGAAAGAACCTTAGTAGAACCCCGGTAAAACTCCCACTTGCCTCCCAGTTGCCCAGGTCTCCCACGTTATTCACCAACTTCACTCTTTTCACCTGCTTCACCCACTTCACTAATTTCACATGTGCCCCCTACTTGCCCAGGGTTGGATGACAACTGGTAAAACCTTGGTGGAACCTTAGTAGAACCCCGGTAAAACTCCCACTTGCCTCCCACTTGCCTCCCACTTGCCCAGGTCTCCCACGTTATTCACCAACTTCACTCTTTTCACCTGCTTCACCCACTTCACTGATTTCACATGTGCCCCCTACTTGCCCAGGGTTGGATGACAGTTGTCACAACTCTTCATTAGTTCAACCACTTCACGGTATTCACCAACTTCACTCTTTTCACCTGCTTCACCTACTTCACTAATTTACATGCACCTCCCACCTGCCAAGTGTTGGATGACGGTGGCTAGAACTCTTCATTGATTCAACCACTTCACCTAATTCACCAATTGCATCTATTGCAAAAATATTCAAAGCCCCTCCCACTTGCCCAGGTCTCCCACGTTATTCACCAACTTCACTCTTTTCACCTGCTTCACCCACTTTACTGATTTCACATGTGCCCCCTACTTGCCCAGGGTTGGATGACAGTTGTCACAACTCTTCATTAGTTCAACCACTTCACGGTATTCACCAACTTCACTCTTTTCACCTGCTTCACCTACTTCACTAATTTACATGCACCTCCCACCTGCCCAGTGTTGGATGACGGTGGCTAGAACTCTTCATTGATTCAACCACTTCAGCTGATTCACCAATTTCATCTGTTGCAAAAATATTCAAAGCCCCTCTGGACTGATTTACATGCACATGGTGAAGTAGGTGAAAGTGGTGAAAGTGGTGAAATTCGGTGAACAAGTTGAGGGAACTGGGTGAACATGCATGCCACGTTCATTGATTTCACATGAGCCTCCCACTTGCCCAGGTCTCCCACGTTATTCACCATCCAGGCAACTGGGTGAACATGCTTGCCTGTTCCAACCTTGGTGAAGTAGGTGAAAGTGGTGAAAGTCGTGAAATGCATAGGTGCATAGGTGCATAGGTTACATAGGTGCATAGGTGCATAGGTGCATAGGTTACATAGGTGAATCCAGGGAACTGCGTGAACATGCTTGCCTGTTCCAACCTTGGTGAAGTAGGTGAAAGTGGAGGTGAATCCAGGGAACTGGGTGAACATGCTTGCCTGTTCCAACCTTGGTGAAGTAGGTGAAAGTGGTGAAAGTTGTGAAATGCATAGGTGCATAGGTGCATAGGTTACATAGGTGCATAGGTGCATAGGTGCATAGGTTACATAGGTGAATCCAGGGAACTGGGTGAACATGCTTGCCTGTTCCAACCTTGGTGAAGTACGTGAAAGTGGAGGTGAATCCAGGGAACTGGGTGAACATGCATGCCACTTACATTGATTTCACATGTGCCTCCCACCTGCCCGCTTTTGACAGTACCGGTGGCATTGGCTTAAAGTACACACCAAAGCAATCATATATCAGTACACACGCAACGCATCACGCACCAAATTTATCGGTTGCACCAGCATGAGCTGCCAGTAGACCAACATAGTACACACACCACCTCTCCGCTTCATTGACATTGATTCAACCACTTCTCCTGCTTCACCAATTTCATCTGTTGCTAAAACGTTCAAAGCCTCTCTGGACGTCACAAAGTCAGTGTCGCTCAAATCCAGCCTCACAATGGACCACTTCACCAGATTCACCTACTTCATCATTTCCCCCGTGCTCCCACTGTTCAGGTAAGCAAACCGAACTGGCCTGAGACTGTCTCGGAAACCTGCCCCTGGGTGCCAAGCGCATTCTCCATACACCCCAAGGAAATGATTTTTAACAGCATGACCTACTGGTAGAACAGGAATTCTACAGGAATGCTGTGACCACACTGGTGTCGGAATATTGCGCCCACAGAAACAAAAATAGACCAGACATCAGCAAGGCCATCAGCTCTTGATCTCTAAAAAGCTTTTTCTCACAGAATTGTCTAGTGGCCTCTACCAACAATTGGCTTGGCATGCTGACATGTGAGCTCTGCAGGCTTGACACCAGACTGAGTGATTATGCAAAGGATGTGCGACACAAAACAAGACGCGCAGACACCGGCGCATATGAACAACAAAATGACCTGGGAAATGCCTATTAGCATGCGTTCTGGCGGGTGTATTTGACTCTGACAACTGACAGAAACAGGCTCTACGAGAGTTGGTTGTATAAAATTTCCAACACGAGCTCCGTGGTACTCGCGAATGGTGCATCAAATTTATCGAAGACCAGGGATTGACAGAGAAGTGGAGATCCTACCTACAAGAGAAGCCCTCGGCAAAAAAGAGTGGCGAACATCCCTCTAGTGCAGCCTCGCCTACTCTCCGCTTCTTTCTCAGGAGCCTTGGTATCCAAGTTTGACTACAAATCTAATTGGGACAAACCAATCCTGCAGCAACAAAAACCCCCAAAGGTCCCGCACCATATATCAGGCTGCAGGAGACGATGGACAAAGGAGTGTGGGGTAGACCCAGTTACATTTGAAAGCCACACAGGTTGCGTCAATGGTCAACTCTATCCCTCCTGCAAACCATTAATGACCCCTGCCCCCCCCCGGGGGCATGGTGGGATGCCACATTCCGGCTGAAAATCCGGTTGGGGGTCCACATGTGCACCGCTGATCACACTGAGGGAATTCAGCAACGCGTACATGCATGGACAGACGGCATGGGCTTCATCCATGGTGCAGCTGCAGGTGGGCTCCAATGCTTCTTCTGCAGACAAACATAAAAGTGCTCCCTGTGCCGACCCCCGCCCCCCGAAAAAGATGCCAGCCGTGCTTGTCAATCCCTCCCTATGTGGGGTCCGAGCATCACAAACCTCACCGCAGGCAAATCGCACTTGTTGCCCTGGGGTGAACTCAGTTGAATGATTTTCAACCAATGACCTTGAATGATTTTCAACGAACGATTCCCAGATTGGACCGTTTCCGAATTGACCGCGTTTCCCGTGTCGAGTGCAGAAAATTTCCCAGATTGGACCGTTTCCGAACTGACCGAGTTTCCCGTGTCCAGTGCATAAAAATTCCCAGATTGGACTGTTTCCGAACTGACCGAGTTTCCCCTGTCCAGTGCAGAAAATTGTAGATCTGTCCTGGAAAAGTATTGTGGAGCAGTCAGCCTGTCCCAATAGGGCCATTTAAGAAGGATTGCATACAGAAAACATATAGAAAAACCTACCAACGAGGCTGTCCGCAAGAGACGAGGACATGCTGGCAGTTCAGAACAATGGCGCTGGTCACACCACGGCTGCATCCACCGGCCACAAACCACAGCTCTTGATTCCCGACACTTGCTGCCCCCCGAGGGAGCAATGGGCACGGATACATGTTACATGGGACGGCGTGCGTAAGATAGAAGCGTACGAATGGGCACTGAACAGAGACCTTGTGAAGGTTGTGGCAAGCAGCACCTTCCATCACCGTGTGAAGTGTCATGAAGCCACCTGTCCAACGCTGATGCCGCGCGCACTGTTTGACAAATGGAAGAATCACATCATGTCCCGTCGGCGAACCAAACGTGACACGTCCCCGGCAACAATGGACATCACCGACCAAGCACAGACTAGCTTCACTTGGATGTCACGCATTCGGGACTGGAACGCGGCCTTCAAACAGAACAGCACCTCCTACCGAGCCACGTACCACCGTAGCAAACGACACGACTCGCGGCCCGATGGACTACGGCAACCGCTCGGGCGCTTCTATGTCACCGATAAGACCTGTAGTGCACAGGTGATACCGCGGGACCTGCAGCATATGTTCTACGGACCCTCAATGGAAGTCGACATGCAGAACGCAATGCCCCGAATACTCGCACAGTTTGCCATGTCAGAACTCAAACGCTTCCGTGATGATGTCCAGAGTGACGGGAGCTGCCCATTGTTCAAGCAAACCTACCCGTATCTCCATTGCTACGCGCTAGTTCCCGGGGGCAAAGAAGAATTCATTGGAAAAGTGCGCAAAAAGCTCAACGAAATTACCACAAAGTGGTCCAACCGTGAGCCAAATCCCGGGTTCGAGGACTTAGAAAGGTTGAAGGTACCATCCGATATCATAAGTCAGGAGCGCGAGGAGCCGAAGAGTTCGTTCGGCATCACCAAGAATGACGCAAAGCAACACCTGATAGCGCACGTGCTGAGGCCACATCCTCCAAGCGAATGACATGAGACATATACACAGGAGGCAGCGGGAATCTGGAACGAGAGTGCACAACTCTACAACGAGATTCTCCAATACGTACACAGCCCTGAGGCCCAAGGTGAGCGTCTGGAATGGGTGCGGATCCTCTGGAAACAGGTTGAGTACGACCAAAAGTGAATGGCTGATGCAGCTAAGAACAACAAGCATGACCCCATCAACCCAGACTCGGGACTACCAATCAGCCGGAAAACCGACAGCAAAATGGCAGGCATCAGCGAATATCAAAACCAAAGAGGCACATTCTTGGCAAGGTTGTTCCAGGAAATTGAATGCCGCACAATGCGATGCTTCTGTGCCTTCGTCAACCAAATGCTCAAGTGCTACAACGACGGAAGACCCGAGCATGAACGCCTCTTGGAAGACCTGCCCTTGATCCAGGACGGCGCTCTTCTGGTGGGATTTGACCTGTCCTCGCAGACATTAGAACTCGCCGCAAACTTCGTGCACGCAAAGCTTGGGGGGCACTACAAACCCATATTCACAAAGAAGTATGCGGAACCGCCACATCCGAGCAACAAATTGGCAGCCATGGTGATGGAACTGCCAAGCGTGTGCGCAGAGATATCCGAGACCACCACAACATTCGCCGACGAGCAGTGGTGGAAGCTGGCGAACTTTGTGTTCCATCGTCTGCACACGGAGCGGGACCTCTTTCACGAAAGAGATGGCTCACGCCGAGACACCAAGCTGGACGTCGATCAGTATCTCCTAAGCCGTTACCGGGAGCATTGGAGTGGTCGCGGAATGGAGGAGCTCGAGAAATTTGTTCAACAGAGGAGAGCCACAGGTCCAAACAAGCAGGCAGAGGTGCACAACATCATCCACCCCGGTGACTACCCAGCATATCTGAAGGCCACCAACGATGGGAATAAGCACGTCATCGACTTCTATGAGGTCTCGCAATACTTCTGTCAGATCTTCTTCCATGTAGTCGATCCACCCCAGCAGGACAGGCCCTTCTTGGAGCTGGTGGCGCCCGGCAAGTACCAATACAAGAGTGCCATGGAGATCACCAAAGAGCAGTCAATTTGGGCATGCCGAATGCCCGATGGCAAAGAGATGCAGGAATGCATCACGGAGTGGTTGCAAAATCCAAAAAACCCGTGGGGCCCGCGCGAGGTACGATTCGTCCACAAGGCGCCTTACATGCGGAGAAGTGAGCGCTACGAGTACCTAGAATTCCAGGTGGCACCCTACTGGGATCCAGATGAAAATGAGCTCGTGTTCAACGACTTTGCCTACCCAGCAGCAGACACAAAGGTGCATTACTGGTGCTTCAAGTCCGCGAGTGATGATCAGCTGCGAAAGCATCCCGTGTGGGTATGGTGGTGCTGGTTCATACACCGCCTGTTCGCGGAAAAGCCAATGGTCGGCTACTGGCATCGATACTGGGCGCACATGATCCAAAGACCAGATGAGCCACCCGCAGCCTTCCTTTACTTGTACAGCAAGGAGCAAGGTGCTGGCAAGAACATCGCAATGCGCATCATCCAGGCCATCTTGGGAGACAGCTTGTAGTTTGGTGGGTCCAGGGCACACAAGCGGCTGCTGAAAAACGACAAGGAGACCGAGGGGCTCAGGTGCCGCATGTGGCTTATGGATGAGGCGTACAAGCTCACTCAGGATGAGAACTTGGTATTGACAGGCAACTGTGATACGCCACAGAGGAACGAGAGGGTGCTGTACAGGAACGGCGGGCTTGTCAGCGTTGCACTCCGGCAAGTCATTGTGGCTAACCATGACAACGTCATCCCGCCCAGCTCCAATGGCATCCGCCGTCAGGCCGCGTTTCTGTGTCGCCCAACCTTCGTAAAGAAGTCCAACCCAAAAGTGTGGGGGGTCTTGTACAACGGGATGAAGCGCAACGTTGGGGCCTCACGCCGTCCCGACGAGTTGGACAAGTATGGGATCGGAATCATTGCAGAATGCTACCGCAGACTGAAGCTAAGAAATTGGAGTCCGGAGGACATCCCCCAAACAGCTTTCGGAAAGCAGATGCGATACGGCGTTGACGTCTACAACTTCGTGCGCACACTGGGCTTCAAGAAGTATTCCATCGACTCCACCACCAAGCAGGTAGTTGCCGATGACCGCCCCGACCCAAATGAATGGTCTGAGTATGACACCTCCTCCGAAGAGCTGTACGCCGGCTTCAAGCAGTGGATGAGAGACGACGAGGCGCGGTCCCCAAACTCAATATTGATATGCCGAACTGAATTCATGCAGCGGTTGACAGGCATCATGGAAGATCTGATGAATGGGGGAGGACTGGTGGAGATTGATATGAAGCAAGTGAAAATACGTGCTCACATCATTGACAATTACTTCAAATCAAGGAAGGAGGAGGAGGAATTGGGCAAGCAAAAGATTCGTGGACCCGTGAAAAAGTTTGACGCCTAATTCGGCCACTACAATGCGGATGAGGGGCATCTGGACTACGAAGAGGAAGCGGATTCCGATTCGGATGCCTCATTCGGCCACTACAGTGCTGCGGATGTGATGGATCAGGACTGCGAAGAGGAACCGGATTCGGATTCGGATGCTTCATTTGGTCCAAGGCAAAAGCGTTTCAAAGCGCAATAAGGAGACACCAAAGACCCTTGAAACCTCAAAAGGAGTGAAGGGCCTCAAAGCAAAAAGCCCCAACTGATTCGGATTCTTCATTTGGTCCAAACTTGATGGAGGATGGAGTTGTGTTTTCGTGGGTCAATATTGCTCTGTGGGCATCAGTTGCAGAAACACGTCCCAGCCCCGATTGCCGATCAGCTTCATCGTGTCTCCAACAATGCGGGCAAGATCCACACAAATGATGAAACGTGGTTGCTTTTCGGTTCCCCCCCCCCCCTTGGCTTTTTTCTCCCCGGAACAACAGGCTAACGGGCTTTTCGGCAGAATTCGAAACCATAGCTCGGCCAGATCTTCCCTTCGACAACCATGCGGGTCCAACCCCAATACACGATTGAGGGGAATGCGCACTACTGGACTGCACGGTTCAGCTCCGTTGCAGTCATCATCATCATGCACCACCTAAAAGAGATCTCAACTCGTTTTCAGAGGCATCGTCCGGCACTAAATGAACATTCAATCTGGGTCTGGGGAACGACATGGAGTGAATGGAGAGAGGCACGTGTCTTTTTTATTTTTTAGCGCTTCATGTAGTCCGGTTGCAAGGGGCCTGGCTAACGTCCACGCAGCAAAATGGAGGCAAAAAAAAGGATTGCCTTGGCTTCCATCTTGGATCACAACAATCATAGCCTGCACCCACGAATGAAGTGCTCATCAACCAAAAGACTAACCAAAAAATCTCCCCACAATTGGTGCACAAAATAGCCTCAGGATACATAACAAAAACAACGTCCCTCCTCCATTTGCCATCCGACCCTTTGTGGCTACCCACAAATTGAGACCTGGAACATTGGGGCCCTCTGTTCTCAACAAACTAACTCTACAAAAGGGGTATGGCGTCCGGGCGTCCTGTCTTCCTCTCATCTGTCACTCTGTTCTCAAAAACTAACTCTACAAAAGGGGTATGGCGTCCGGGCGTCCTGTCGTCCTCTCATCTGTCACTCTGTTCTCAAAAACTAACTTTACAAAAGGGATATGGCGTCCGGGCGTCCTGTCGTCCTCTCATCTGTCACTCTGTTCTCAAAAACTAACTCTACAAAAGGGATATGGCGTCCGGGCGTCCTCTCATCTGTCACTCTGTTCTCAAAAACTAACTCTACAAAAGGGATATGGCGTCCTGTCGTCCTCTCATCTGTCACTCTGTTCTCAAAAACTAACTGTACAAAAGGTTTATGGCGTCCGGGCGTCCTGTCGTCCTCTCATCTGTCACTCTGTTCTCAAAAACTAACTCTACAAAAGGGATATGGCGTCCGGGCGTCCTGTCGTCCTCTCATCTGTCACTCTGTTCTCAAAAACTAACTTTACAAAAGGTTTATGGCGTCCGGGCTTCCTGTCGTCCTCTCATCGGTCACTCTGTTCTCAAAAACTAACTCTACAAAAGGGATATGGCGTCCGGGCGTCCTGTCGTCCTCTCATCTGTCACTCTGTTCTCAAAAACTAACTTTACAAAAGGGGTATGGCGTCCGGGCGTCCTGTCGTCCTCTCATCTGTCACTCTGTTCTCAAAAACTAACTCTACAAAAGGGATATGGCGTCCGGGCGTCCTGTCGTCCTCTCATCCGTCACTCTGTTCTCAAAAACTAACTCTACAAAAGGGATATGGCGTCTTGACTATACTCATATCCTAATCTTTCTTTCATTGTAAGATGATTGATAGTAGTAGTATAGGAGGACGAAGGCGGGGGGGTCCTGGACGACACGACGCCAGACCCCCCGGATGTTTTTGTGTTGGCCAATGAGGGGTGGGGGGGTTGGACGACACGACGACACGACGCCAGACCCCCCGGATGTTTTTGTGTTGGCCAATGAGGGGTCGGGGGGTTGGACGACACGACGACACGACGCCAGACCCCCCGGATGTTTTTGTGTTGGCCAATGAGGGGCGGGGGGGTTGGACGACACGACGACACGACGCCAGACCCCTTGTTGAACACAGAACAGGACATGCAAAGACAAGCAAGGGCATATGAAGCACGAAGAGGCAACCCTTAGCCATTTGCCGGATTTCAAGACCTTAGCACGTACAATATTGTAGCTTGTGAGAGGCAACACCAATTCCTGCAAACCAGTTTATTCGTGGCCTGAACAAGGGTACTGTAGACGGGAATCCATTGTGTTTCATTAAATTTACATCAGCATGAAGGCGCCGTGGGATACCACAAGGAGAACTGCAAATCCGGTTGCTCCAGGACAAAACAGCCAGGTCACAAGACGGGCAGACAGTGTGGGTCGCATTCCACGGAAAACAAATTCATCCAAACGACGTTGTTTCGATGAACGGGGCAGAAGAGTACTTAACACTGGTCACCAAGGGAATCCAGTGCAGAATCTGTACACCGCACCGCGCATGCTGAGCTTGCCAAATAAGAACTATGGCAGTGGGCAGAGGGAATGGAAATTTACATAAAATCCCCTCGAACACCCAGTCCCGAACGAAAGAACGGAATGCAGGTAACACCGGAAATGCTCACAGCTTTGCAGATGGCACTGTATACGCAATGCACCAAGGGCCTACCACCTCCGATC
This sequence comes from Eutreptiella sp. 'Long Island Sound 2002', assembly GCA_964036045.1. Classification (NCBI taxonomy): domain Eukaryota; phylum Euglenozoa; class Euglenophyceae; order Eutreptiales; family Eutreptiaceae; genus Eutreptiella; species Eutreptiella sp. 'Long Island Sound 2002'. The sequence continues at coordinate 115,113,754 of OZ038383.1, forward strand.
GCAGCAAAAGTGGAGGCTTGTCTGCACAAACCGGCAGCAACCAAGCAGCAGCAAGCGGTGGCAGACGCCGCCAAACGGCATGTGCTGTTACTGCTTCTCGAGCACCACACCGCGGGATTGTTCGCAGCCGATGATGCACCACAAACACAGGTAACGACAAAGACGCAAAAGAGACGCATTGCATCGCACTTAAATGCAGCAGTCCTTGCGGTGCTTATCCTGCGCTACCCGGAGCATGTGCCCATGAGGGCATTTAACACGAACATGCTGTATGCGGGGTTTTCACCATTGGCGCAGGCACTGGGTCGACACTCAACGGACTCCACCGGCGTGCCCCTCCGATTGGAAGCCAAGCACTGGCGCTCACGTGACAGCCATGGGAGTTTGGAATGGGGGAGTTGTAACATCTGCGTTCACGGTAGTGCACTGTGTAATACCATCAACAACGTGCCAAACCCGAAAGTCACGCAGCCGGCACAAAGATTGCGGACACGGTACAAGCGCAAACCTCAGACACAGAAACGGTTGTCCTGTGCAACTTCCCGGATTGGGCCGTTACCACTCTGACATGGGAGTCTGTCTCTTCTTTGTATATCACCACCAACCGCAAAATTCTTTGATTTATTTTTTTGATGGGCTTCACCGGACAATGGTGAAGTTTAAAGCTCCACGGTCCAACTGAGAGCATCGAGGCAAGGACTAGATAACTTTGAAGTTGAAATCTGTACGACTCTAAGGAGCTTGTGGTCGAAACACAATCATACATGTGGTAACCAAATTTTGAAAGCTTCACACTCCCCGTCAAAAAGGCGGCACACGAAGAGGATCTAGGCATGTACGAGGCAATTTTGATGTTGAAAGCTTCACACTCTCCGTCAAAAAGGCATCACGCGAGGAGCCTGTCCGCAAGCACCGGTGTCGAACAGGGCGAGGCCCGTGCCCGCGGCGGTGAGACCGGTGGATGAGGCCTTGTGTAGCTTGCACGCCACCATTGGGGAGCTTCAGGGGTCCGATTGGATCTCCATTTCTTGGTACTCATAGAGGTACGAATCCCTGTTACTGTTGCAGCACTCACCTAAGGGCACGACGGGCAAGGGCACCCACGAACAACCACGAAACGACACGGCCGACCGTGCGACACACACCGCACCGCGCGTGTGGAAGCAGGGACCAACGCAGAAGACCGGCGCCCCAACACCAGGCTGGAATCGGCTGCAGGGGTAAGCAGAGAAACCCGAGAAGCAAAGGCTAGAACCAATGAAGCGAGGGGTAGCACCGAAAGCTCCTAAAACCGAAGTCGCAAAGGCCAAAACGAAATGAACAAAGGCAAAACCCAAAGCACCTAAAACCGAAGCAGAAAAAGCCAAAACCAAAAAGGAAAGGCTAGCACCCAAGGCACCTAGAACCGGAGTAGCAAAGGCCAAAACGAAAGAAGCAAAGGCCAAACCTAAAGAAGCAAAGGCAAAACCCGAAGGAGCAGAAGTAGGAAAAGCCAAATCCAAAGAAGATAAGGCAAAACCCAAGGCACCATGGCCTCAAACCGAAAGAAGCAAAGGCCAAGCCCAAAGAAGCAAAGGCAAAAGCCAAGGCACCGTGGCCTCAACCCGAAGAAGCAAAGCTTAGAACCCAAGAAGCTAAGGCAAAACGCAAGGCACCTAGAACCGGAGTAGCGAAGGCCAAACCTAAAACACCTAAAACCGAAGTAGGAAAAGCCAAAACCAAAAAAGCGAAGGCTACAATTCAAAGAGCCGAAAACTAAAGCCCAAGAAGGAAAGGCCAAACCTAAAGAAGCAAAGGCAAAGCCCATAGAAGCAAAGGCAAAAGCCAAGGCACCGTGGCCTCAACCCGAAGAAGCAAAGCTTAGAACCCAAGAAGCAAAGGCAAAACGCAAGGCACCTAGAACCGGAGTAGCAAAGGCCAAAACGAAAGAAGCAAAGGCGAAAACCAAGGAACCGTGGCCTCAACCCGAAGAAGCAAAGCTTAGAACCCAAGAAGCAAAGGCAAAACGCAAGGCACCTAGAACAGGAGTAGCGAAGGCCAAACCCAAAGAAGCAAAGGCCAAACCTAAAACACCTAAAACCGAAGTAGGAAAAGCCAAAACCAAAAAAGCGAAGGCTACAATTCAAAGAGCCGAAAACTAAAGCCCAAGAAGGAAAGGCCAAACCTAAAGAAGCAAAGGCCAAGCCCAAAGAAGCAAAGGCAAAAAACAAGGCACCGTGGCCTCAACCCGAAGAAGCAAAGCTTAGAACCCAAGAAGCAAAGGCAAAACGCAAGGCACCTAGAACCGGAGTAGCAAAGGCCAAACCCAAAGAAGCAAAGGCAAAACCCGAAGCACCTAAAACCGAAGTAGGAAAGACCAAACCCAAAAAAGCGAAGGTCCCCGTCACCAAGGCAAGTACTAGACAGCGCATGCACATGCATCTACACGGCATGCAACCCACCCAATGAAACATTTTGATCCACCGCGATGCCGGTGCTCCATATCGGATGCGCATGCAGGATAGGATGCCGTAGGCCACTACCACAAGACCAGTTAGGGCAAGGATTGCGCTCAGCCTCAAAATGGGTTCCAGAACTTCAAATAGGCCAGGTAAAAAAAATCGGAATCCGCAATGCAGTCTGCAATGCCGTGCAGATGCGCCGGGATGCAATTGCATGCCGGATTGCCGGCCGGAAGTATGTGCACGTGCCACTTGCCACCGAAATTTTAGATGAGGAAATGTTAAGACTAACCCCGTCCCTAACGCTAACCAGCGGAGGCAACACAGGAGAACCTGCAAGGGCATGCACCGTCATATAGAACAGGAGTATGCATGCACCTGAATACGCCCGGATGCATGAACATCCGCCTGGGTGCACCGAATCTTGCTGCTTGATCAGGTAAAAGGGTTCAACTTGGTTTTCCTGTGCGGCAGGTTGTGGATTGCTTGATACTGGGATTGGATGCAGATGCATTCCGTGCAGATGCGGTTGCATGCACGTTAATGCGCCCGAATGCATGGAAATCCGCCTGCATCCTCCGGGATGCCACGAACAGTCGCCTAAACTTTGAGAAAAATTTAAGGCCTAATCTTGGCTAACATATGCATTAGCACTCGATGACACACCTGGATACTACTGAATACTATACTTGTCTACTATCCAGCATTCAGGGGTGGCATGACGGTGGCATGATTCGGGGGTCTGAGGGGTGGCATGATGTCCTCTTTTGAGGTTCGGGGGGTGGCATCCCTCCCATCATTCCATTTGGGGACATCATGTCCCTCCCATCATTCCATTTGGGGACATCATGTCCCTCCCATCATCCCATTTTGGGGACATCATGTCCCTCCCATCATCCCATTTGGGGATATCATGTCCCTCCCATCATCCCATTTGGGGACATCATGTCCCTCCCATCATCCCATTTGGGGACATCATGTCCCTCCCATCATCCCATTTGGGGACATCATGTCCCTCCCATCATCCCATTTGGGGACATCATGTCCCTCCCATCATCCCATTTGGGGACATCATGTCCCTCCCATCATCCCATTTGGGGACATCGTATCCCTCCCATCATCCCGTTTGGGGACATCATGTCCCTCCCATCATTCCATTTGGGGACATCATGTCCCTCCCATCATCCCATTTGGGGACATCATGTCCCTCCCATCATCCCATTTGGGGACATCATGTCCCTCCCATCATTCCATTTGGGGACATCATGTCCCTCCCATCATCCCATTTGGGGACATCATGTCCCTCCCATCATTCCATTTGGGGACATCATATCCCTCCCATCATCCCATTTGGGGACATCATGTCCCTCCCATCATCCCATTTGGGGACATCATGTCCCTCCCATCATTTCATTTGGGGACATCATGTCCCTCCCATCATCCCATTTGGGGACATCATGTCCCTCCCATTAATTTATTTGGGGACATCATATCCCTCCCATCATCCCGTTTGGGGACATCATGTCCCTCCCATCATTCCATTTGGGGACATCATGTCCCTCCCATCATCCCTTTTGGGGACATCATCTCCCTCCCATCATCCCATTTGGGGACATCATGTCCCTCCCATCATTCCATTTGGGGACATCATGTCCCTCCCATCATCCCATTTGGGGACATCATGTCCCTCCCATCATCCCATTTGGGGACATCATGTCCCTCCCATCATCCCATTTGGGGACATCATGTCCCTCCCATCATTCCATTTGGGGGCATCATATCCCTCCCATCATTCCATTTGGGGACATCATGTCCCTCCCATCATCCCATTTGGGGACATCATGTCCCTCCCATCATCCCATTTGGGGACATCATGTCCCTCCCATCATCCCATTTGGGGACATCATGTCCCTCCCATCATCCCATTTGGGGACATCATGTCCCTCCCATCATCCCATTTGGGGACATCATGTCCCTCCCATCATCCCATTTGGGGACATCATGTCCCTCCCATCATTCCATTTGGGGACATCATATCCCTCCCATCATCCCATTTGGGGACATCATGTCCCTCCCATCATTCCATTTGGGGGACATCATGTCCCTCCCATCATCCCATTTGGGGACATCATGTCCCTCCCATCATCCCATTTGTGGACATCATGTCCCTCCCATCATCCCATTTGGGGACATCATGTCCCTCCCATCATTCCATTTGGGGACATCATGTCCCTCCCATCATCCCATTTGGGGACATCATGTCCCTCCCATCATTCCATTTGGGGACATCATGTCCCTCCCATCATCCCATTTGGGGACATCATGTCCCTCCCATCATTCCATTTGGGGACATCATGTCCCTCCCATCATTCCATTTGGGGACATCATGTCCCTCCCATCATTCCATTTGGGGACATCATGTCCCTCCCGTCATTCCATTTGGGGACATCATGTCCCTCCCGTCATTCCATTTGGGGACATCATGTCCCTCCCATCATCCCATTTGGAGACATCATGTCCCTCCCATCATTCCATTTGGGGACATCATATCCCTCCCATCATTTCATTTGGGGACATCATGTCCCTCCCATCATTCCATTTGGGGACATCATGTCCCTCAAAGGCAGATTCAGCAAACACGACGGAGAGCACAACCGTGGCAACATGGCATGGATCGGCCAGTACTTCCTGACTATGGACATCGGAGGCTTCGATGCAACACAAGACGTGCCACTCTAGCAGGGCATTGTGACACAGCCACAACCCCTACACCCTTCATATCACCGGAATCCCCTGTGACCAGCCTTGCTGCTCTCCGTACCATCCAACAGGCAGCGATTATGTACTGCCCACAAAACTGGAATTTTATCAACCTTGAATGATTTTCAACGAACGATTCCCAGATTGGACCATTTCCGAATTGACCGAGTTTCCCCTGTCCAGTGCATAAACATTCCCAGATTGGACCGTTTCCGAACTGACCGAGTTTCCCCTGTCCAGTGCATGAAATTTCCGGAATTGGACCGTTTCCGAACTGACCAAGTTTCCCCTGTCCAGTGCATAAAATTTCCCGGATTGGACCGTTTCCGAACTGACCGAGTTTCCCCTGTCCAGTGCACAAAAATTCCCAGATTGGACTGTTTCTGAACTGACCGAGTTTCCCCTGTCCAGTGCAGAAAATTGTGGATCTGTCCTGGAAAAGTATTGTGGAGCAGTCAGCCTGTCCCAATAGGGCCATTTAAGAAGGATTGGATACAGAAAACAGTATACATACAAAGGCACACAGCAAAAAAAGCATAGACAGCGCAGCAATCAGGACCTCACCATCCTGATCCAAACGTCTTCCTCCAGCATCCAACACTTCTATTGTGCTGCATTCGGTCAGGATATCCCCATCGGAGAAGGCAAGCCGGTGGTGATGCCCACCAATGCTGATATCCCCCAGAAGTGGACAACTGTGCAGGAGTTGCTTCACACCTTCGCAACGGGACGCCATGGCAAGGGCACCAGCCTCGCCGACATGATTTCCTTCACCAATTATCACCGACACCAGCTCTTTCGGAAATCGATCAAACGCTTTGTACAACCCAGCAGCACAGGCCATGTCTGGTTTTTTTTTTGGGTGCAATGCTGATGCTCTGCACTCGTTGGGCCATTGCTACACATACATCATCCACATCGCGCATTGCAGCAAGGACGATCAACGAGGTTCCTTGATGTACTTGCTGCACGTCAGCGCCGTCCTCCATGTCCTGCATGCAGGCCTCCGCATTGCCTTCAAGGACGTGGGCCACCAGGCTCTTGCTTGCACGCTGGGCTAGAGGCTGCGCTCCCTCCTGCAATTGGACAGCCTTTTGCTGCTGCGCAGCATGTGGACATGGTGGCTCCATGGTTCCCTAATGGTTCCCTAGTGGTTCCATGGTGGTTCCATGGTGGTTCCATGGTGGTTCCATGGTGGTTTCATGGTGGTTCCATGGTGGTTGCATGGTGGTTCCATGGTGGTTCCATGGTGGTTCCATGGTGGTTCCATGGTGGTTCCATGGTGGTTCCATGGTGGCTCCATGGTGGTTCCATGGTGGTTCCATGGTGGTTCCATGGTGGTTCCATGGTGGTTCCATGGTGGTTCCATGGTGGTTCCATGGTGGTTCCGTGGTGGTTCCATGGTGGTTCCATGGTGGTTCCATGGTGGTTCCATACTGGTTCCATGGTGGTTCCATGGTGGTTCCATGGTGGTTCCATGGTGGTTCCATGGTGGTTCCATGGTGGTTCCATGGTGGTTCCATGGTGGTTCCGTGGTGGTTCCATGGTGGTTCCATGGTGGTTCCATGGTGGTTCCATACTGGTTCCATGGTGGTTCCATGGTTCCCTAGTGGTTCCGTGGTGGTTCCATGGTGGTTCCATGGTGGTTCCATGGTGGTTCCCTAGTGGTTCCATGGTGGTTCCATGGTGGTTCCATGGTGGTTCCCTAGTGGTTCCCTAGTGGTTCCATGGTGGTTCCATGGTGGTTCCATGGTGGTTCCATGGTGGTTCCATGGTGGTTCCATACTGGTTCCATGGTGGCTCCATGGTGGTTCCATGGTGGTTCCATGGTGGTTCCATGGTGGTTCCATGGTGGTTCCATGGTGGTTCCATGGTGGTTCCCTAGTGGTTCCATGGTGGTTCCATGGTGGTTCCATGGTGGTTCCATGGTGGTTCCATGGTGGTTCCATGGTGGTTCCATGGTGGTTCCATGGTGGTTCCATGGTGGTTCCATGGTGGTTCCATGGAGGTTCCATGGTGGTTCCATACTGGTTCCATGGTGGTTCCATGGTTCCCTAGTGGTTCCGTGGTGGTTCCATGGTGGTTCCATGGTGGTTCCATGGTGGTTCCCTAGTGGTTCCATGGTGGTTCCATGGTGGTTCCATGGTGGTTCCATGGTGGTTCCATGGTGGTTCCATGGTGGTTCCATGGTGGTTCCATGGTGGTTCCATGGTGGTTCCATACTGGTTCCATGGTGGTTCCATGGTGGTTCCATGGTGGTTCCATGGTGGTTCCATGGTGGTTCCATGGTGGTTCCATGGTGGTTCCATGGTGGTTCCATACTGGTTCCATGGTGGCTCCATGGTGGTTCCATGGTGGTTCCATACTGGGTCCATGGTGGTTCCATGGTGGTTCCATGGTGGTTCCATGGTGGTTCCATGGTGGTTCCATGGTGGTTCCATGGTGGTTCCATGGTGGTTCCATGGTGGTTCCATACTGGTTCCATGGTGGTTCCATGGTGGTTCCATGGTGGTTCCATGGTGGCTCCATGGTGGTTCCATGGTGGTTCCATGGTGGTTCCATGGTGGTTCCATACTGGTTCCATGGTGGTTCCATGGTGGTTCCATAGTGGTTCCATGGTTCCCTAGTGGTTCCGTGGTGGTATGGAGCACTGACTGGACTACCTTTTGGGTGCCTGGGTGCTTGGGCGAAACACCCCCGTTTTTGCAGACAAATGTCCTGGACATTTTGTGATATACGGGCCAAGTCCTCGGTGACTTCATGCAGCTCGTACACGTCGATTTCCTTCATAACCTCCCACTCTATTCCCATGTGCTGTGCCAAGAATCGCTTCGTCCCGTCCTTGAGCTTCTGCTGCACACGGAACCACGTGTTCGCCGCAAAGAGCACCTCCTTTTCCTTCTCGAACTCGGACAAGAAATCAATCAAGTGGCCCTGGCTTGCCTTTGAGGGCCTGAGGATGAATATCGAGCCGCCCTCCGCCGTGAAGTCCTTCACAATGTCCGGGTTCACGGTCGAGGAAGAGAATTGGTGCCACAGAATGAATCGCCCTTCGTCATAGTTCTGCACTTTGCAGTCGATGCCGCGGTACAATTGCGTCAGGGAATGGTCCATCGGACATCGGCTGCGTCTTGGGACACCAAGGGCTGCTGCTGTGGGACATAGATGCGAAAGTAATCAGATGCTGAACATTGGAGACAGACTAGAGATGCGGCTGTGCAAGACACGAAAGATATGGACCTTTCCAGAGAGACATAGAGAGAGACAGAGAGAGAGAGATAGGAAGAACCCTCTGACAAAATGGTGGCCGTCTCTTCTCGTACGCTTCATCTCTGAGGCACTTGCCATTTAGACACATACGAAGCTCAAACTGATCCTCAGTGGCACGTGTTGGGCAGTGATCGGTGCATTGGCTGGTTTGGTGGGTAGGGCTCTTGTGTCCAAGATTTCCCGTGCAGGGCAGTTACGAAAAACCAATCGTGCAGCAACAAAAACCCCCAAAGGTCCCGCACCATATATCAGGCTGCAGGAGACGATGGACAGAGGAGTGTGGGGTAGACCCAGTTACATTTGAAAGCCACACAGGTTGCGTCAATGGTCAATTCTATCCCTCCTGCAAACCATTGATGAACCCCCCCCCCCCGCAGGGGCATGGTGGGATGCCACATTCCAGCTGAAAATCCGGTTGGGGGTCCATATGTGCACCGCTGATCACACTGAGGGAATTCATGAACGCGTACATGCATGGACAGACGGCATGGGCTTCATCCGTGGTGCAGCTGCAGGTGGGCTCCAATGCTTCTTCTGAAGACAAACATAAAAGTGCTCTCTGTGCCAACCCCCGCCCCCCAAAAAAAATGCCAGCCGTGATTTCCTACAGTTCAGGATAAGTGGCATATTTGGTGCACAAAGGCACATACCCATCCCACATCCGAATCCTCAGGGCTTGTCAATCCCTCCCAACGTGGGGTCCCAGCATCACAAACCTCACCGGGGGGGGGGCAAGCAGGCAAATTGCACTTGTTGCCCTCGGGTGAAGTCAGTTGAATGATTTTCAACCAATGACCTTTAATGGTTTTCAACGAACCATTCCCAGATTGGACCGTTTCCGAATTGACCGCATTTCCCGTGTCCCGTGCAGAAAATTTCCCAGATTGGACCGTTTCCGAACTGACCGCGTTTCCCGTATCCAGTGCAGAAAAATTTCCCGGATTGGACCGTTTCCGAACTGACCGCGTTTCCCGTGTCCAGTGCATAACATTTCCCAGATTGGACCGTTTCCGAACTGACCGCGTTTCCCGTGTCCAGTGCATAAAATTTCCCAGATTGGACCGTTTCCAAACTGACCGCATTTCCTGTGTCCAGACTGAGTGAGTATGCAAAGGATGCGCGACACAAAACAAGACGCGCAGACACCGGCGCATATGAACAACAAAATGACCTGGGAAATGCCTAATAGCATGCGTTCTGGCGGGTGTATTTGACTCTGACAACTGACAGAAACAGGCTCTACGAGAGTTGGTTGTATAAAATTTCCTCTCCGGTTTCCCGCATAAAGTGATTATGTGCTGCGCAGTGTCTCCCGGGTGCCTCACCCGTTTCCCGCATAAAGTGATTACGTGTTGTGCAAAGTTTCCCCGGTGCCTCACCCGTTTCCCGCATAAAGTGATTATGTGCTGTGCTGTGTTTCCCGGGTGCCTCATTTGCCGCGGTAGTCATTTGCAACAGTGACCTACTTGTAGAACAACCATTCCACAGGAGTATACCAAAAACCGTCACCAAAGAATTTAGGAAATGTTGTGAGGCCGATGCAGCCACAGAAAAAAAAAAGACCATGCACCCTGTATGGAACAACTGTCTGTCCCATTTGCTTACCATTGCAGCAGTCTGCCCCTCGCAGCGTCCACCCCCCTACCAGCGGTGACAAGGATCTATCTCATTCAATCATGTCCCGACCGTAAAATGATGGTGCAATGAAGTGGAATGCAGTGGTGCAGCATTGGATAAGCCAGCCCCATGGTGACCGCATTGGGTTCGTCTATGGGAAGTGCATCATGTCCCAACTCTGGCACTAGCCGTACTGAACTTTCCTCGCTGCGAATGGGGACCCGGTGGCTAACGCACTTTAAGACTCCAGCAAGGCAACAAACTAAAAATCAACAGTCCGGAGGCAATGCTCTCTGTCGAGTTGTTCTTTCCAGTTGCTTGTCACCCAAACTCAGCAACACACCGGCGACCACCAAAATGGCACATTCCCCACATTCAATGCCACACAACTCAGCAGCACCTGCCTTGTTGTGACTCCCCAATGTGGTGCGCGTACAAGTCGAAGCCCGGCACAAACACACACACTACGGAAAGAAAGCGCAAATTGTTAAAACCCTGCAGGCAAACGGAGCACTGGGCTGCCGGGACTCGTCAAGCCATCAAAACACTGAGGGTGACATTGTGATGGGTAGGCGCCTTTCTGCAATACAGAGTGTGCACATCCCGCAAGCACGGGTTGCTGTGCAACAATACCAATACCAATACCACACACACATGCTGATGGAGGATCGCATTGGCCCGAACGTGGAGCGTCCAGACACCATGAGTAGCCGCTATCCTCATCAACAGGGACGGCAGGATAGCAGGAGCCAGTCAAATTTCCAAAGACTTCAGACATGATGCATCGCCGCATGGTTGAAGGCATGCACTCCTGTCGGTCACGCAAGGGGCTGCTGACAAATGTACATAGGCATGACAGAGCAATCAGGCCACAACACGCCGCATAGATCAGATTCAACCTTTTCAAACGCTCATCCCGGTCAAAAGTGAGCTGCCCCGTGCCCTGGTAAGACTTTTGCAGTGCATTGCAAAACGAGTTTGTGGGTCCATACTCATGAGAACTGATGTAGTGCATGCAAAGCACCGAAGAGAGATACGCCATTTTTTTTCAGCTCGGCCCTGGGTAAGGTAATCCATTTGCCTACCGCGCCCGTGGAAACACACGTGTCTTTCACAGGCACAAGAATGGTATGTAAAAACGGTAGACAGACTCAGGCCACTCTCTGCACATCTGGCCACAATGAAGCCAGTGATTCCTGGCTGCTGTGTGTTGCTAATGAAATGGTAAACATGGCATGCACCACACTGCTGATGGTGCAGTACAGAGCAAACAGGCACACACAGATGTTGCGGTGCTGTAATACACTCTCTCACAAAGGCGACACTGTGCAACCTCCATTTCTCTGTGTGTCTTACACTGTGTCAATGGAGATCCAGGGGTGTAGCTTTTGCATGGCAGACCAGGAACAGGAAACTGGACCATGATCAGATAGGAAAATAATGCATGAGAGACAGGCATGTTGCACCCAAAGCGAAGACGGCGGCAATGCAGAACCGTCAAAAAGGAATGGATGGACTGATGCCATGTCACCGGTCTCAGACCGACACTGCTATCTGCATATCGTCACCCAGCAGCAGGCAACATGCAAGCTAGCCAAACGCCATAATGAGCCGTTAACGCAGAAAAGTGCAGCGTGCAGATGCACCCTGCACAGTGATCAGACAGGCAGGATGGAGATGGAATTACGTGGCCCGCAGGCTCATGAGCACCATCTTGAGCTGACGAACAGGTGGCACACACAAGTGAAAGTGAGGGCCAACAGGGCCAAGTGAGGGCCAACAGGGCTAAGTGAGGGCTAAGCATAGTGCTGGGCAGGAACACGTGAACCAAATTTGCTGTAGAGCTCGTGCACAGCGGTCACACCCGAAACCATGGTTCCTGTGGCATGGCCACTGGGCGGGTACTTCTCAACGAGCCGCTGATATGGGATGGATTTGTGGTGCCTGGCATTTGGCACAGGAGAAATTGATTGACTCAAACGCTCCATCTTCGCGCTGAGTCATCCTGGCTGCACACTGGGGCAGTTGCTTGATGATGCCTTGGACTTGGACAAACAATTGCAGTGGACGGCAGCCCTCCTGGACCCTGAAGACAGGCACATCCGTCCAGCAAGCAGCGCCATCAGCATCTGCACCCCTGCCACACACAGCAACTGCAGCAAAATCTACTGAAATACTGCAATGTTTGGTCGGGACCCGTTCAAATGCGACATTCCGGAAAACTAGTAGTGACTGTGCAAAGAGGGAAATTGGGAATAGATCTCTGGGGCGCTTGCCATTTAGACACATACAAAGCTCAAACTGATCCTCAGTGGCACGTGTTGGGCACTGGTCGGTGCAGAGATGGGATCTGGCATTGGCTGGTTTTTTGGTGGGTAGGGCTTTTGTGTCCAAGATTTCCCGTGCAGGGCAGTTACGACAAACCAATCGTGCAGCAACAAAAACCCCCCAAAGGTCCCGCACCATATATTAGGCTGCAGGAGACGATGGACAGAGTTACATTTGAAACACACACAGGTTGCGTCAATGGTCAACTCTATCCCTCCTGCAAACCATTGATGACCCCCCCCCCCCCCCAAGGGCATGGTGGGATGCCACATTCCGGCTGAAAACCCGGTTGGGGGTCCACATGTGCAACGCTGATCACACTGAGGGAATTCATGAACGCAACCAACCGTGTCCAGTGCAGAAAATTTCCCAGATTGGACCGTTTCCGAACTGACAGCGTTTCCCGTGTCCAGTGCATAAAATTTCCCAGATTGAACCGTTTCCGAACTGACCGAGTTTCCCCTGTCCAGTGCATAAAAATTCCCGGATTGGACCGTTTCCGAACTGACTGAGTTTCCCCTGTCCAGTGCAGAAAATTGTAGATCTGTCCTGGAAAAGTATTGTGGATCAGTCAGCCTGTCCCAATAGGGCCATTTAAGAAGGATTGGATACAGAAAACAGTATATATACAAAGGCACACAGCAAAAAAAGCATAGACAACATGATCCCACTGGCGTTCACACAATGGTCGGAATACAAAGAATGTTCGGCAGCTACAAACACAATCTGTCTGGGGCATTCTGTGGTGCGGTGGTTTCACAACTTCGTGCAAAAGGTAATCCCAGATGAGGGGCGGCGTGAATACATCCTGAAATGGGTCGCCCACATGGTACAGAAGACGCACCTCCGCCCTGAAACCTGCATATTCCTGCACTCAGAGGAGGGCGGCGTTGGTAAGAATGTGTTTACAGAAATACTGCAATGTCTGGTGGGGACCTTGTCCAGTGCGGGCGGTTCACGAATCAAGAGGATTCTTGAGGGGGGGAATGGAGATGGCTTTACCGAGGAAAATGACAAGGTGCTGCTGGTGGTCGACGAGGTGGACCCACGAAGGATCAATTACGACCAGATCAACAACCTCTGCACCTCATCACACCTAACTGTACGGTGCCTTTACGAGGAGCCCAGGCACGTGGCAAACGCGACTCGTTTAATCATGACATCCAATTTCCGGCCAGAGCAGGGGTGCAAAGGCAATCAAATCCTACACGTGGAGTGTGACTGCCACCGGAGCGCCTGTGTGGACCATGTACGCAACGCCCGATTCGTCACAGAGCTTCTAGACACGTTTGGAGTCAAAGGCAGATTCAGCAAACACGACGGAGAGCACAACCGTGGCAACATGGCGTGGATCGGCCAGTACTTCCTGACTATGGACATCGGAGGCTTCGATGCAACACAGGACATGCCATTCAATGTCAGTGTCAAGAACGCTGGGCATGTCATCCCTCACCATTAGTGTGTGCTTACCAACATTCTTTGCAGCAGGTACATGTTTCTCACCTGCATGGTCATAAAACAAATATTGCACCGTCATCACAGGTGGTGCTTCATCGGGCAGCGGCTGATGGAGGTCCACACAAGGCTATGGATAGCATCATCAGAGCTGAAACCTGGCAGGATGCACCCCCCTACTACTGAAACAGTAGCGGTGGCATTGGCTTAAAGTACAAGACGTGGCAACAACCAAACCGATGGCGTGGGGACCCTCAGGGGGCATCGCACTGGCAAGGCAACCTTGTGGTTTTTTTCAGGTCGCACCGAAGGTTGGCATCCCTGGAATGAACTGAATGGGCAACACTAAACCCAAAACCAGGCAGGATGCAGCCCCCATGCATCACCTTATCAGGACAAAACCGGATTCTTTTCTGTCTACCGGTCCAGCCACCACAACAACAACACGACTGCATAGGGACAGGGGTATCCAACCTGTCTCATCTCACAGGTGCGACTGCGTTGCATCACTGTGCAGCGGAACGAATGGGATGGGAATCCCAGTAGAAACCGTCAGATGCTGTGAATAGGGGGGGGGGGGGGTTGCTCTTGTTGTTTTCAAACAAAGCAAATGGAGCTCTACAGACGGCAAAGGACCGAATGAATGCCCTAACAGTACCAGTGGCATTGGCTTAAAGTACAAAACGTAGCAACAACCAAACCGATACTGTGGGGACCCTAGATGGTTGGTTTCCATTTTTCCTCAGCATTGGCCCGAACGTGGAGCCTCCAGACACCATGAAACCGAAGGCCTGAACAACAGTCTCTCCAAAGTCCATTCTCGGCTGGTGCAGATGTGGAGGTCCAGAGGTGCCTGTGAACACCAGAAATCAGGAATAGTGAATGTCTCCTGTGCCAGAGAGCTGACTGGCGGCCCTGGCAATGGCACTGTCTCTCTCCTATGGGATTGACGTGCGGCGTTGGAATAGGGTTGGATGGGAACGTGGGAGTCGAAGTAGGTGGGACCATCATAGGCAGGGGCCTTGACACTGCAGGACCCGGGGTGTGATCTGATGTCGTTCTCGATGCGTTCTGTACTTCTTCGAGCTGATATCCAGCCGCAATGTAGGCTTCCGCGATGGTCTCTACCAAGGTATCAAATCCAAATGGCCTATTAGAACGCCATCTCGAACGGACTTCAACGATGTACTGCCGACGAACAGCGTCATTCGACAAACCTTCAACAAATCGAGAGTTGACGAGGTAACCCATCTGGAGGTCACTGGTGTTAACCTTCGACTTGATAACGCAAGTACGAAATTCTCGCACGTAGTCCGCATATCGAGGGAACTCGCTCTCTTTCAAGCTCAACATTCTCGACAAATAGACTGGGTCATGGGATATGCAATCGAAATGTTGGCCTAACACACGCATGAGCTCGAACCAGTCGTCCTGCACAGCCTTCGTCAAACTATGATAATACTCAGCAGCATCACCATCAAGGAGGAATGATATGGTTGTTACCTGATGGACGGGTGAGGTGATGTCCAACAAGGTGAAGGCTCGTAACAAATCCTCCTTCCATGTTCCAAAATCTTCAGATCCAGGTCTCCCAGAGAACTTCTTGACCAGTTTATTCAAGCGCTCGACACGGCGTCCCAAAATATCTTGCGTAGGGGCACGCTGGACTGCGAACTGATGTGCTAGATGTGGTTCAAAGACAGGTGGTTGTGGAAGTGGTTGTTGTGGAGGGTGAGGTGAACTGCTCGGCGGTGCATACAGCGGTTGATTCGAAGGAGACGGTGGTTGTGGATGTAGCTGTGGTTGTGGTTGTGGAAACTGGAAGGTGTTCGAAGGTGGTTGACTCGAAGCTCGTACAAGTTCCTTGAGCAGGGCATAACATTGCGACAATTCATGCTCTACGCGTCGAAGTTCGTTTGCAGCAGCTTGAGTTGCATTTTCCGTCGAGGTCTGCAAAGTGTCGACTCGGTGATCAGTTGCTGCAGTAGCACTTGCTGCTGTTGTCTGCAAACCATCGATGCGGTGTTCCAATTTGATGACCTTGGCTTGAGTATCTGCAAGCTTCTGCGACCAGCTGTGAAGATCACGAGAGAGACATGGAAACCACTCGCTTTCTCGACTTGCGATGCGCTCTGCGATGAACTTTTCTAACGAAATCGAAAATTCGTGATGCAAGGGTGAATCACTTCGAAACAGACTGTCTCTGATAAAGTGCAGCATAGCTGCATCGTCGAAGGGCCGCTCCATTGTAGATCAAAATCCAAATCAAGTTGACGGCGTCGAAGATTGATCTCAAATATTGATCTCCCCGCCACCTAGCTGGCTACCACTTGTTGTGGTTTGTTTCTTGGGAACTCGACTTGTACTCCTGTGCCTCTTTGTTTCTCAAAATCCAAAATCCCAAATCGACAAACCTCGCAGGATCTTTAGACGGGGCACAAATACATAACACAATCTCGAAGACAAAAACCCTGTTCAGAGATGGAAGTATCTTACAGCGCTCATTCACACAGTTGGCATTCGATGCTCCTTTAGTATTCACAGACTGCAGTGCGATTGCGACTGCGACTTGCGACTTGCGCGCTCGCTGCGCTGCTGCTGTTCGAAGCCATAACACTGGATTCGAGATTGGCGGGGTCGCCAAGTGAGCTGATGATTTGGGGTTCACCCAAGTTGCCCACAAGATGACCTTGGTGTGGCCAGCCAAACAGCAGTTGTTGGCCGCCTTCCAGGTATATTGGGCACCAAAGTACATAGCTTCCTCATATACTTGGACAGTAATGATGTCAATTGAATGCAATATGAAGATACAAGATCGCCACTTGACATCAATAGGAAAATTGACAAAAAAACATGGAACATTGACTTGAAATCCCCAAAAATATAGTTCAATATCTTCGGCTTGGATTCAGTACCCGGCAATTCCTTTCACAGGCCCTGTCCTGACACCAATGACCTTCCATTCCACGGCTGGGCTCCAGTTGGGCTGCTTCGGAAGGTTAGATGCGCTGCTCCCGAAGTTTGAACGTGGAAAAATGAAAAAATGCACGCAACACATCTTGCTTGCACCGCATCATTTGGGTGCGCTTTCCATAGGCCGTTAGGTGAAGTTTAGGCTTTTGAGTGTTGATTTGGGTTCGGAAGAAGAGCTCCACTCTATATGGGGTCCATTGGCGGGTTGGTCTTGGAGCGGTCAACCCACCAAAAGGGCACATGAAATGACCCCATATTTGCCCTACGACCCTACCAAAGCCTTGTATACCCAACTAGTGGTCAATGACCAAAGTCTGCCTATATTCTTGTGCCCTTGAACTCACATGCAAGTACTTGGGTTAGAGTTCGACCTCTTTTCGTAAGGCAGATTGGTGTGCAAGCAAAACATATGGTCAAGTGTGTTTCAATGAGCTTATATGCACGCCTCTGGCATGGCAAGTGATATGCTCCGTGTGTCAGGGCATATACCAACTCAACGTATTTTTCCATGTACTTGGTCACGAAGGACATGAGATTGCCCAATTTCTGGAGAATACCAAAAATGGATAACCCTTTGGGCATATTTATTTGGGATCGGACCGCCTCATTATGGGCTTGAGGGGGCAAACCCTCGTCAACGGTGCCTATGAGGCACGTTAGGTCGCCCTTTGGAGCTTGAATGCGCGTGATCCTTGTTTTATCGCTTGGGGGGCTAAAGTGCGCTATTCAGAATTTTCCTCAAGGGGAAATTCGGCAACTCGTTGCATTATGTCAAGAAAAAATTGCGGAACACTGGATGTATGTTCCGGTGTTAATTTCTGAACAAATCGCTTTATAAAATTGGCTTCGCAGAGCCTCGGCACAGGCCACGCCATCATTTGCAACCGCGACGACGGGAGCCTGTGATAATATAATAGAAAAGAATCACCGCTAGTGCAGGGTGATTTGCTACCGATTCGCCGGCCGAGTCGTGCCTGTCCCTGCGTCACCCCCCTCCCACGGGCGTTCCTCACACGGGAAACACAAGCAACCAGAGATATCCCATGGTGAGCGTAAGCAGGCTAACCACATAGCCACTCAGTGGTTGTGGGTGCGGGGTCCTCAAAGAGGATACTCACCTTCATACGGCCTACACCGGCACCAAGCCGCGCACACACCCCAAGGGGGTGTGGAGCTGTGGTGAGGTGCGGGGGCGAGGTGCGGCAGGTGTCTCCAAGCGCCCTGCGCACCGGTATCAACGTAGTCCCACGCCGACTGGGCCAACCCGCTAGTGACTGAGCGAACCAACCCGGGATATGAAACACGGTCTCCATCGCTCGGTCACTGAGGGGAGGAAGGGAAGTGCATCATGCCTTCTTAAGAACACACACATCCGTCACCTTCAAGTCAATCTTGCGGCGCTTGAGGAGGTCGACGAAGCACTGGGTGTAGCGTTGCACGAACCCGGCGCCGGTTCCCATGAGTTCTGCGTTTGCCCTAAACCTCTCCATTGCGTCCTGAATTTGTACCCCCCAGGCACATCCGGCGCTGGGCGGTACCCAACGATCTTCGAGGCGTTGTATTCATGTTCGTCCTTGAACAGGTCGTCCCCGTCCACTTCAAGGTCGGCATAGTCAAACTGGATGTTTTTGCCTCGGGGGTCGGGAACTAGCGGCTTCATCTGGGACTGATGCCGGTCTCCGAACAGGCGTTCCCCGACCTTGAGGGTATGTGTGTCCTCGCCAAGTTGCTTCTGCACCTCGGCGGGGACGTAGTAGGTGGCCTAGCGGTGTTCGCTGAGCTTGGACAGGCGCTCTAGCCACACCGCACCCCCCACCTTGCACTTGGCAACCGGCGCCTTCTCCTGGTACTGGCGGCACTTCTCGTGCTCCTTCGTGAGCGCCCCAGTGACCTTCGCCGCCATCTCCTCCGCATTGGCCATGAACTCCTCACAATCCGGTCCTACCCTGGGGTCGCCCACGGCACACACTGCTTGATCCAGTCATTCCCAAATAATATCTGGTGGGGGGAGTATCCGGGCGGTGTGGGCAGGTCATGGTATGCCTTGATGGCACGCCACATACTGGGCAGCCAGTTGAGACTGGGACGCTGGAGGTGCAGCTTCTTCAGTTGCGCGAACACCTGGCGTCCAGCGACCTCGGCGCAACCATTGGACCAGCTGTGTTAAGCTACGGTCCTGGCATGGCGTACGCCCATCAATGGGCACATGGTGCCGAACCACGCGCCGGTGAAGTGACTCCAATTGTCACTGTAGATGGCCTTGGGCGTGCCAAACACCATGAGCCAGTCAGGACCTTCTAGCCGAGGACTTTCCAGCGGAGGACGATCCGGGCCCGCACTTTCCAGCCTCGGACTTTCCAGCCAAAGACGTTCCAGGCCACGACTTTCCAGCCCAGGAATTTCCAGCCCCGGACTTTGCAGCTGCGGACTTTCGAGCCCAGGATTTTCGAGACCAGCACTTTCCAGCCGAGCACTTTTCAGCCCAGGACCTTCCAGCCCCAGACCTTCCAGCCTAGGACTTTCTGTCATATGCTTGTGCTTGGGTGCATATTAAAAACCCTTTTTCCTTGTCTTGCACCCAAATCAAATTGTTTCCAATGTTATTCATTACAATTGATCTTATGGGCACGTACAGGACACAGGCAACAGCAACAAGACAAAGATCTTGACAGACATTGAGCTGGACCAACTGGCTGGTCCAGTAATACGGGTTCACATGCCTAAATAACAAGAAAATTAATGTATCATTCAAATTCCATTAAAAGGGCAATAAAGCCTATATTTTAACAACTTTCTGAGTAGTCTATCTTGTCACATGCCATGTCAAGGTCAGGTAAATTGCCGTCGGCGACAGCAGGCGCCAATGATTGCGACAGGCCTTCTGAAGCTTCTAAATAGCTTCAAATACAGCTTCTAGTACATTAGAACCTTCTAAAAGGACCGAAAAACATGATTAAATCTCATTAGAAGCATATGGAATGTGATTATTCATGTATGGCTACTAATGTATCCTGGATCTCTGCTCTCTGCAATGTACCTAAGAGTAGTAGTCTCTAGCAGTAAGCTGAAGGCTTCAAATATTAGCCAAATATGAGCAAATATCCTAGTGTCTTGGGATCTTGAAGCTCTGAGAGGTCTTGCAGATATCCTCCAAAAAGCTTCTGAGAGGCCCAAATGCCCCACCTTATTACACCCCCTTCCTAAGCTTCATGCACATTCACTAAGAATGTTTATGACAAGCTGATAATCTAACATAAGGAGGGGTATGGGCATAAGGAACGCTCACATTGAATGTTCTAAGTGTCTATTGTAGTGTCTTACTACCCCCTTCCTAGAGGTAAAGATATATTTCCCTATGTAAGAGACGTAATGCACCGGGGTGTAGATGTATAAATTACAATGAGCTATACGGAAAATGAATACCAATTGAGAATGAAATGCAACGTGTGCGTTCAACCGGAAATTCCAGCTCTGCCCAAGCTGTCTATTGACATGACTTGGTTGCGTCATCCAAAGAGAGGACATACCACCTTACTCAACGGGCGCGTGGCACCAACCCTGCATGCACCGGCTGATGCATTCTGGTACCTGCGATGGGTTTCTTGGCCTGCATTACATGGACAGATAAAGCGAGGCAGCATCAGTAATGAGTAACTGTTGATTATTTTAGCGGGACGGATTCGAAAAGGGTGGGGGGCCGGCAGTCACGATGAGAAGGATCAGGAGAACTCATCGGACGCGGATCTGCTCTTCCTTATCCTTGGGTCAAGGTCATTCAAGCATTGATCCGTCTCGGGGTATGGGGATTTATACTAATACATCAACCAGAAAGATGTTGAAAGATATAGTTCTTCATTACTGACCTTTTACTCATACCTTCTAGCTATCACTAAACAAAGCTGACACATGAGTTACCTAACACGACTAGAAATCATGTACAAAAGAATCAATATTCCATCATGGCAATATGCTCGGCACCCACACCGCACGGCATATGCACCATGTTCCTTAGCAGGACATAGTCCACAGGAATCTAATGAGATGTGAAGCTAGCGGGAATACTGATTTGTGTAGAAATGCCCTAATTGACTTACATTACCAATGGAAATACTTTGCACGAGGAAGTGAAAATGTAGAAGTGTATCGATCATGTAAATTCAGAGAAAGAAGATGTATGGGTTGTGGTAAGTGCTAAAGATGACAAAAACCAATGAATTGTATGTGACTGTAGGGGATGGGTCTACAGGTAGGGGTGGGTTGGTCCCCTGGGGCTTTTCTGAAACGAAGTAGGTAAGTAGTCATAAGCTGGAAAGGTTGGCTCCTTCCTGGATGCACCGTGTAGCTCGTAAGCAAGCCAACGGACATCCTACCCGAATGGAGGGTCGCCACTGCCCCACATGCGAGATTGGAAGGTCGCTACTGCCTCATATAAGCGGAATGAATGGTCTGTTGTCTTAGACAAGTAGAAGTAGTAAATCTCTGAAAAATGGTATCGTAGTCAAAGTGTGTTCTGTACCTTACCGGAAGACCAATCAATGGCGAGCCCCGTGCCCAACAGATGGTTGTACAAAGCCATCTGTGCCGGAGCATGCTTCCTACATGAAGAGTGAATTCCGCTCAACTGAATTCAAGGATTCAGGCTATCCTCATGGAGCTTAAGTCCGTCATCTATCTCTACCGCAAGAGAAGGGGTCTATCCAACTGCATGGAAAGTACTTATCTACCTGCGCGAGGGTAGAATCCTATGCACTGTAGGCATTCACTCATAAAGTGAGTTTGCTCCAGATTTTTCCAAAGTAGTGAAACCAGTTTGGAAATTTTTTGTGGGAGCCTAGTTGCCTGTGGCTGCACTATGTCAATGAAATTGAGTTTTACATGATCAAAACCATGCAGCAACCGTCACTGTGCTTAAATCCGTTGAGGACGGGACGGTAGAACTCGGTACAGGCAGGGGAGGCAGAGCACCAATGAACGTTTGATGAAATCGTGCATCGCATTGTCCAGCAAGCCAGTTTGAGCGCTGTTCGTTTCTGTTTCTCCTTGGCGGTGGGTCAACAGCCACTCAAATTAAGGATCCATCAGCAATAACAATAGATGGAAAACCATTTTTACGGGTTTTACAGGAAATTTTTTAGGGGGAAAGAGACAACCAGCGCCACAAGCAAGGCAAAAAAAAAAGGAAAAAAAGACGACAGGGCACCACAGCACAACACCACACGGCAGCACAGCGCCACAGGACACAACACAGGGGAACAGGACACCGCAGGGGAGACGCCGAGCGACGGGAGACACGGCCAGACACGGACACCAAGGCCGACACACATCACCAAACGACAACACAAGGCAACCAGAGCCACCAGCGGACCCCCAAAAACACGCAGCGACACCAGGAACCAACAGCACCAAGCACCAGAAACAGCGCAGACCACGCGGACAGCACAACACAAGGGCACCAACACAGCGCAGCACAGCACCGCACAGGGCGCAGAGGACAGGGAACGCACAGCACGGGACCCCAGAACACACACAACAGAAGCCCAGCGGCAGGAAACAAACAACAGGCACATGCCACGACGCAAAGAAACAGCAGAGCACGACAGCACACCACCACACGACAGCACAGCGCCACAGAACACAACACAGGGCAGCGGAACACCAAGGCACACCACACCAAACCACAGGGCGGCGAGCCACGCGGCCAGACAGGGACAGCACCACCGAAACACGACACCAGGACCCACCAGAAGGCAATGGAGGACAGCCAGGCCCAACAGCAAACACCCAAACACCACGGGCAGCACCACACAACAACAGCCAGCACCAGAGGGGCGAGAGAGCACCGCACAAAGAGCAACGACAGGGACAGCACCACCGAAGCACACACCAGCACACCCCACAGCCCAGGACACACACGCCAGCGCCGCACCGCACCACCGGCAAGGCACAGACGAGGAAAAACAAAAAAAAACAAAAAGCAAAAAACAAACAGGAAGGAAAAAACAACAGGGGGGGGGTGGGGGCGACAACAAGGCCCAAGGCACCCCAGGCCGGAACACACGGAACGCCAGAGACAACGGGGGCGCAAAAAAAAAAGCCAGGGGCGGGGAAAAAAAAACAAAAAGGACGGAGGAAAAGCAGAAAAAAAAAAGAAAAGGGGGGAAGAGGGGGAGACAAGAAGACGCCAAGGCCCAAGGCACCCCGGGCCGGAAAACACGGAACGCAAGAGACAACGAGGGCGCACAAAGAGAAAAAAAAAGCCAGGGGAGGAGGAACAAATAGAGCGAGGAAAAGCAGGAAAAAAAGGGGGGGGGGAGGGGGAGACAAGAAGACGCCAAGGCCCAAGGCACCCCGGGCCGGAAAACACGGAACGCCAGACACAACGGGGGCGCACAAGGAAAAGAAAAAAAAAGGGGGACAGAAAAAAAAAGGGGGGGGGGCAAGACACCAAGAGCGGGCAGCCCGGGCCCGAAAACAAGGAACGCCGGAGACAACCGGGGCGCACAAAAAGAAACAAAGGGCGACCCCAGCCCGGAGGGGGCCGAGCAAACAAAGAGCGCACCAAGACCGGCCACAGGAAAAGGTGAGGCGCACCACAACGCGCCCGGGAGGCCAGCCCGCCCGACGCGGCCAAGAGGGACACGCACACGCACACGCACACACGCACGGGACCCGGGCGTGGCGTCCTCCGACCCGAAAAGGGGCGGTGTTGGCGTCCACAGGAAACAGCCCCGGTGCACCGGCCGAGTCCCCCGTCGAAAGACGGACGGTACGGGAAACCGGACGCGTCAGTGACTGGGTCCACACACGCCAACCACCGCAGCGCACGCAGCCCAAGACCGACGCCGGAGGGACCCGCCAGGGACAACCCCATCGCGGGGCCCCGAACGGGTACGACGCGGAGGGAGCCCAGCGCCCCAGCCACGGCGGGGGCCAGCGGCAGGCACAAAGAGCCCGGTTCTCGGCCGGCCTCCGCGTGCCCCGCGCAGCAACCCAGTAAAGCCGGGGGCACAAGCCCCCGGGGTGGGGAACGGCACCACGGCGTCGGGAAAGCCGACCGGAGCACCGAGGGCGACCGGACCGGACGAGGAGCGGCGCACCAAAGCGGGGCCACCAGGCACGCCAGAGAGGCACGCCGCCGGCCACAACCAAGGCACACGGACAGGTGACAAGCAACAACCGCCACAGGGTGCCGCAAACCCGGGCGGCGCGCACAACACGCAACGAGCCACGGCACAGGGACGGGTGCCACGCAACACCAAACCCACACACCACAAACCCCAGCCAGGAGTGGCGGGGTACAAGGTGAGCGCGCACACAAGCACACACACACCCCGACACCCCAGCCAGGAGTGGCGGGGCGCAGCCGAAACCCCGAGCCCAAGCACACACACCCACACCACACACCCCAGCCAGGAGTGGCGGGGTACAAGCGGAGAGCGCACACAAGCACGCACACACCCCGACGCCCCAGCCAGCAGTGGCGGGGCGCAGCCGAAACCCCGAGCCCAAGCACACACACCCACACCGCACACCCCAGCCAGGAGTGGCAGGGTACAAGCGGAGCAAGCACACAAACACACACACACACCCCAACACCCAAGCCAGGAGAGGCGGGGCGCAGCGGAAACCAGAGCCCAAGCACACCCACCCACACCGCGCACCCCAGCCAGGAGTGGCGGGGTACAAGCGAAGCAAGCACACAAACACACACACACACCCCAACACGCCGGCCAGGAGTGGCGGGGCGCAGCCGAAACCCGAGCCCAAGCACGCACACCCACACCGCACACCCCAGCCAGGAGTGGCGGGGCACAAGCGGAGCGCCCACACAAGCACACACACACCCCAACACCCCAGCCAGGAGTGGCGGGGCGCAGCCGAAAACCGAGCCCAAGCACACGCACCCACGCCGCACACCCCAGCCAGGAGGGGCGGGGTACAAGCGGAGCAAGCACACAAACACACACGGGCCCCAACACCCCAGCGGGGAGTGGCGGGGCGCAGCCGAAACCCGAGCCCAAGCACACACACCCACACCGCACACCCCAGCCGGGAGTGGCGGGGTAAAAGCGAAGCGCGCACACAAACACGCACACCCCAACACCCAAGCCAGGAAAGGCGGGGAGCAGCCACAACCCGAGCCCAAACACACACGCCCACACCGCACACCCCAGCCAGGAGTGGCGGGGCACAAGCGGAGCGCGCACCAAGCACACACACACCCCAACACCCCAGCCAGGAGTGGCGGGGCGCAGCCGAAACCCAAGCCCAAGCACAAACACCCATGGTTGTTGTTAATTCCTCATGGGCTCTGGATGGTTGCTGTAAATTCCTGATGGGCTCCACATGGTTGTTGTTATTTCCTAATGGCCTGCTGATGGTTGCTGTTATTTCCCGATCGCTCTGGATAGTTGTTGTTATTTCCTGATGGCCTCTGGATGGTTGCTGTTAATTCTTCATGGGCTGGATGGTTACTGTTATTTCTTGATGAGCTGTGGATCGTTGATGTTTATTCCTGGTGGGCTGTGGATGGTTGCTGTTTATTCCAGATGGGCTCTGGATGGTTGCTGCAAATTCCTGCTAGGCCTTGGATGGTTGCTGTAAACTCCTGCTGGGCTCTGGATGGTTGTTGTTAATTCCTGATGGGCTCTGGATGGTCGCTGTTAATTTCCTGATAGCCTCTGAATGGTTGCTGCTTATTCTTGATGGGCTCTGGATGGTTGCCATTAATTCGTGATGGGCTGTGGATGGTTGCTGTTAATTCTTGACTGGCTCTGGATGGCTGCTGTTTATTCCTGATGGGCTCTGGATGGTTGCTGTTAATTCTTGATGGGCTCTAGATCGGTGCTGTTAATTCCTGGTGGCCTCTGAATGGTTGCTGCTGGATGGTTGTTGTTAATTTTTGACGGCCCAGGATGGGTGCTTTTATTTCTTGATGGGCAATGGATGGTTGCTGTTCATTCTTGATGGTCTTTGGATGGTTGCCATTAATTACTGATGGGCTCTAGATGGTTGCTGTTATTTCCTGATGGGCTCAGGATGGTTGCTGTTATGTCTTGATGGACTCTGGATGGTTGTTGTTATTTCCTGATGGCCTCTGGATTGCTGCTGTTTATTCCTCATGGGCTCTGGATTGTTTCTGTTAATTCTTGACGGGCTCTTGATGGTTGATGTTTATTCCTGATGGGCTCTGGATGGTTGCTGTAAATTCCTGCTGGGCTCTGGATGGTTGTTGTTAATTACTGATGGGCGCAGGATGGTAGCTGTTTATTTGTGATGGGCTCTAGAGGGTTGTTGTTAATTCTTGATGGGCTCTGGATGGTTGTTGTTAATTGCTAATGGGCGCTGGACGGTACCTGTTTATTCCTAATGGGCTCTAAATGGTTGCTGCTTATCCCTCATGGGCTCTGGATGGTGGCTGTTGATTCTTGATCGGCTCTGGATAGTTGCTGTTATTTCCTGATGGGCTCCGGATGGTTGCTGTTATTTCTTGGTGGCCTCTGGATGGTTGTTGGTTGTTCGTGATGGGCTCCGGATGGTTGCTGTTAATTCTTGACGCTCTCTGGATGGTTGTTGTTATTTCTTGATGGGCTCTGGATGGTTGCTGTTATCTCTTGATGGGCTCTGGATGGTTGCTATTAACTCGTGATGGGCTCTGGCTGGTTGCCTCTTATTCCTGACGGGCTCTGAATGGTTGCTGTAAATTCCTGCTGCGCTGTGGATGGTTGTTGTTAAACCATGATGGGCTCTGGATTGTTGCTGTTAATTGCTGATGGGCTCCAGATAGTTGTTGTTAATTCGTGATGGGCTATGGATGGGTGCTGTTAATTCCCGACGGGCTGTCGATGGTTGCTGGTATTGCGTGATGACCTCTGGATGGTTGCTGTTTATTCCAGATCGGCTCTGGATGGTTGCCATTAATTAATGATGGGCTCTGGATGGTTGCTGTTACTTTCTGATGGTCTCTGGATGGTTGCTGTTATTTATTGATGGGCTCTGGATGGTTGTTGTTAATTCTTGATGGCCTCTTGATGGTTGATGTTTATTCCTGATGGGCTCTGAATGGTTGCTGTTAACTCTTGATGGGCTCTGGATGGTTGCTGTCATTTCCTGATGGGCTCTAGATGGTTGCTGTTATTTCCCGATGGGTTCTGGATGATTGATGCTTATTCGAGATGCGCTCTGCATGGTTGTTGTTTATTCCTGATGGGCTCTGGATGGTTGCTGTTTATTCCTGATGGGCTCTGGATGGTTGCTGTAAATTCCTGCTGCACTCTGGATGGTTGTTGTTAATTCCTGCGGAGTACCAGAGGCTAGGAATACCGCATAGAGATAAGCCAGATACTCTTGTCCACGACCTCTAGCTGCAAGAAGTCCTAGAAGGAGGTGCACCAATCCACTGTGACTCCCTAGATTGGTTAGTGGTCTGTCCTCCCCAGAAGTACTATGGCATTGTCCACATCAGACAAGGAGCTGCATTTTGATGTACCAAGCAAGCGTGGCAGGCCAGGTGCATATATTTGAGGTAAGCATGGGCGGCCATAGCCCCCACTCAGACCCCTATGCAAGATCACAATTGGGGCCGCAAAACAAGATAGCCTGCACTCAAAATACGAGCCAGTTATAGTGCTTGACACAGTCTTCCTGAGATCATTGGAAAAAATGATCGGAGATCAAAATAGGCACCCTGTGTCGCTAAATAGCTGTCTAGCCCCATGAAGACCTTGATGCCACCAATGCTCTGTGGCACAAATCAGTTTATCCTTCTGGCCACAGTTCGTAATTTCGCGGGTCCCCCAACTATCATGCGGGATCCCTCACATCGTGCACATGCTGTGCAGCAAATTGATTGAAGCAGTTCGAGATCAACGCCACGGTTGTACAGCACTTCGGTACACCCCATCTGAAAATGAGTACAGGGTGTATCACTCAAAATCATTACCACAGTGCATCATGACCAGGATGATGCAAATGCATATCCTTGAGGGGCACAAGTTTTCTCTATTCTGGAATTGAAGGGACACGGGCACACACACCGGCACACCGAATACCCCATGTTACAATCTGCCGTTTGCTCAAAAACAGCACCATCGACGATTCCTGTGCCCCCGTTGGGCCCCTTCCCACTCCAGTTTTCCGTTAGATACTGGGTGGGGGGGGGGGATTTGTGGCACTGGTGGTCCCAGGCCCCCGTTGTCTTCAGTCAAGCACGTCGTGCAAGGGTCCCCGGGCTCTGTTATTAGATAAACCCTGCAGATGGTTTTTCTCTTCGTTTTGCCAGCTTTTAGAGAGGCTTTGGATGTTATCACTTCAAGGCACCCTGCTGCTGAACCAGAATTTCCAGGAGAGCTTGCACGCAATTGCATCCATGATCTGCATCAGAAACCCCCTCCACATTGGGGCTACCTTGGTCAGTGCCTGGCCAACCCCCTTCCCCCTGCCGCCGCTAGCTTTTATTGTGTGTTGCGCTTGTCTGCTTTATGTGGATGTGTCTTGTTCACGCGGCACTGCAGCGCCGTGACCAGTAGCTGATGGGCAGAGAAACGCAGATAGCCGTTGTGTGATGTGTCCTTGGAGTCCGATGTGCACGTGGAGTTCTTGTCCGCATTGGAGCCACCATCCTGCCAGTGCCTGCTGCTGTGGTGCTTGCCGGCGTCTTGTGTGAGGGAGGTAGGGTTTGGGGTGTGCGCCTGTGCACTGTGTTTTCGTAGGGCAGTGCGGTGGAGTAGTAGTGTAGTATAGTATGGTATGTGTGTAGTACCACACATCAATTCCCAGGGATTTGTTCCCCTGAGGGGCCGATTGATGGCTCATGGGTCCCCTTGAGGGCCTGATCAGCGGCTGCTGGGCACTCCTGAGGAGCCACCTGGTGGTTGTTGGGTACCCAGTCCCGAACGCCGTCTGCCCCTCTCTCCCCAGTCCTGCATGCCCTTTGTCCGTCCCTCCCCACCTCCATATGCTCTCTGTCCCACCCTCACTATTCTCTGATGTTTTCTGTCCCTGCCTCTCCACTCCCTTATGCCCTCCATCGGTACCTCCCCACTTCCATATGCCATTGATGCCCCCAGTTCCGCCCCTTCTTGATGCCCCTCATCACTCTCTCTCAATCCTCTTACCTGCCACCCCCCCTCCCTCCTTCAGACATCAGACTGAGTGTCCGTGTCAGGCCTGACAAAGGGGGGCCTGTCGCTGCACGTGAGGGTGCAATCAACAGTACTGTCGTGTTGTGACTGTCGTGTCATGTGTCCTGTACTGGTTATTGCGGTGTGTCACGTTGTATCATGTCATGTTGTGCAGTGCAGTGCAATGCAGGGTAGCCTACTGCAGTGTAATGCAGTGCCTCATTGCCACCCATCCAGCTTTCCAGGCCTGGTGAGCCTGGAGCGCCCATAGAAGGAGGTATTGGAACGGAGGGACGGATTTACCTATCTTGTGATTTTGTCCATCCTTTGTTATGTCCTTGTTTGCTCGTGTGTTGTCTCCTGTTGCACAATGTAGTGCTGCCACACCCCTTGAATAGACCCCCTGCTGGCATAGTCTTCAGCAGGATGGGGACACAGTCACTCAGTGCTGTCCCGATTTCCGGTCTGCACTTGTGCATGCCGCGGTGCTTGGCAAGGAGGCTGCTGAGCTGCAAAAACTTTTTTCGGGAGGGGGGGGGGCACATTTCGTGACCGTTCCCCCAACAAGGCGGGTATAACAACACACTATCCTGGACTAGGTACAGGAGAGCGGCGGTGGCAAAGGCTTGGAAAACCTCACTTCCGAAAGAGGCACCATAGATTTGCTGTCATGGAAGCCCTTTGCACGGGTTGTGGACAGATTAGTCACCTCTTTGTGCAGGTGTAGATACAGAATGGGGCAGATGGCTATTTGCCACACCAGAGTGGAACAGCAGACAATATATCCCCTACTGCATCCAAAAGTAACAGCAAACCTGACAATCTTCTTGATGGATCACAACAACATACCTCAACAGCAATGCGCCCCCGGTCAACAACAACGCGCCGCCAGTCGACAGCAACGCGGTCAACAACAATGCGGCCCCGTTCAACAACAACGCATCTCTGTTGGCCAGCGGTGCACCCCCGTTCAACAGCAACGCGCCCCCGGTCAACAGGGACATTTTGCTGGCGGCCTTTGCACTGTCCGAGTTGCGGCACGGGTAGTCAGCCGGTGCCTGAACGGGGATGCGTACAGGGGTGCGTTGTTGTTGACCGCATTGTTGTTGATGGGGGGCGCAATGTTTGTGACGCTGTTCCGCTGCAAGATGAGATGAGCAGTGCAATTACAGTTCAGCTCAGAGGGGTCGAGGGGGGGCTGGGAGAAGAGGGGGGGGGGGGGGGCACACAACAATTTGGAATTCTGCATGGACATAATCCACAAATCCAAATGCACTTTCCAGAAATATTCCACCAAAAATTGGTCAAGAGCAAAGCCCATGATGTGCAAACACGTATTCAAAATGTCGCGCAAAAGCGACAACAATTTGGTGCCACTGGCACTCAACCCCAAAAGTTTCAGGGTCGAGGTGGAGGCACAAATGTGCCATTTGACTCCTCCCAAGGTGGTATCGATAGGCGTCGGGGGTTCACACTTCCCAATGTGATTCATATCTCATTGCAGGCACCTCAAACAGGTTGCCTTAAGACGCCCACATAGAAAGTCGGCCCCCTTACTTGGTGGTCACCAAGCTGACGCCGCCCATTTCCACACCACACCAGTGGACCAGCATTTGTCTAGCACAGGATCGGCAGAGGCTTGCATCCCCAATGGATCCAGTTTCAGTGATAGCATGACGTACTGTAACAAGGCAAAGCTTCATTAGCACATGGCCAGAGGCCATTAGATGTTCATCAATGAGTGGTAGAACAGCAATCCATCAACCAAACACAAACAAAACCTCATCAGAATTTTGATTCCAATGCCATTATATAAGCAATTATTGTATCATATGAATCTGCCACAAAAAAACATATTTTTTCCTAGCAAGATTAATGGTAGCCACAGTGAACGAACTTGATAGCAGTACCCTGCTGTTTTGGGCCAAATGTTTTCTTTTTCCTGACCAAACCCACCTTCGCACGAAACACCTGGTTTTTTGTGTTTCTTTACCTCAGAATGACGCTGTGCGAGTCCTTGTCTTGTGAGGTCATAACCCTACAGCTAAACACCACTTAGAAGCGTGAACAGAATGTGAACGAACATCATGTGTAGCAGATGAAGACATTCAGTCGTGAGGAGGTTGCATTCGAAGATCCCCACTTCTAAGTCCTATGCAGCAACACCGGTACCACAGGAGTCCGGTTTCACCCAGTTGTATTACCTGATTCCTCCCCCCTGCCCTTGGTCCCCCCCTTCAAAACCAGCCCGAAATTGTGCAAAGCATAAGAAGAAGTGCCCATGGGTGAACATGCCATATTCCACAGATTGGCATTGAACGGACCAAAGGGTGGAGACGTCATTGGTGGTCAGTCTGCCATTTGTGTGCTGACTTCACTACTGGTGTGGTGTTTCCACTCCTCTCTTTGAAGATGCTCATTAGGTTTGAGGGAAGGTCCAAATGCATATGAAATTCCAAACCTCACAGTGTCACCTCAAAGCTTGATGGTGCCCAGCTGGAAAGGTCCCAAGAAGCCATGATAAAGGCCTGTCTTGGGACCGAAATCGTCGAGAATGGGTCAAAAATGAATTGTTCCAAAAATGGCTAGGAAGCAACTGGGGTGGTATGTGGTATAAGTACCATTTTTTTTTACCACAGGCACCCACTTCTAACCTAAACTGGGCTGACCACCATTGGGCATGATTGGCAAGATCCCGTGATCTGGATTCCTTCCAAATGCCGAAACTATATACACAAAGTAGGGCAATGCCTGAATGCCTAAATGTTTCTACTGTGCACCACTGAGCAAGCCAAAAGACCTTAGTGACCTGCAGTGCACCTCAGATGCAGCCGAAGGTTTGCCTGACACTTGAATGCTCCGTATCCTTTGGGTGGGGACTGTTGGGCACTTGTAAGCTAGAACTGAGCCACTGTTGCAACCAAACCTCGTGGTCCAAAATGTAGCTATGATACCCAATGCTGATCTGACACACATCCACATGCGGTACGGCACTGATTCTCCCATACTGAGGGAGAACCAAGATAGATTTCCAGCATCCCAGAAACCTTTTGCCTATGTCTTTGTAATCGGAAACATAAGGGAGGCAGTGTAAATATCCCCCACACCTTGTCCATACAACGATACAGTTACAAAAAAGTTGCGGAAACAACACCTCGCGTTGTTTGGACAAAGGCGTGGTCTACGCGCGCCCTCAGAAGTCACAAGCAGTGAAAGGAAAGGGTACATTGTTGACAAGTGCAAGAAATCAGGGTCCAATGCAGTTCTGATGGAGCCAGCTCTGTGCCAAATTCTGTCCAGCGTTAGCGCATAGCGAAGCAGGTGCAGATTACATCTTGGGCTGTTGTACCTTAAGGGGTTTCGTTGATGGACCTTGGCTCGTAAATAGTCTTAGTGTGATGTCTGCACTGCACACCCACACCCACACCCACGAAGCCCTGAGTCCAAAATTGGATTCAGAATTTGATTCCTGTAGTGGAGCATGATGAGAACACCGTGACCTGCATAGAAGAAATCCTTTTGGGGTCACAGCATAAACACCGCCTCTACTGCTTTTTTGCACCCACAACTCAGCTGATCATGAAGAACGTCCAATATACTGTTGAGGGCCGATGCTGGATCCATGATTTTTGGGGTGTTGCAGCAAGCAGTGCTGGGGCAGACATAGCTCTTTCGCAGAGAAGGACCGGCAATTCTACCTCTCAATGCCACGTGAACCTGAAGATCTTGTCCCGTTGAACCACGTTGACCGTCCTTTCGACGGGTCATGGTGCTGGAAGTGCGGGAAGGATATTGCAGACGGTCAGTTCAGAGCCGTTCGGCGGTGGTGTCATGGAGCATGCAGCACTGCCGCGGCTTCCTGGAGGAGGAAGAAGCAGTGATAGATACCACAAAGGCGGTTGGTTACCTGTTACCATCCAGTCCGTTGCTTGGCTCTCATATTGCAAGGTTGTGCCGTTTTGTCCGTTTGAGACCGTGCAAATGCTCAAGGAGACTGCCCTCTCTTCCTCGCTGTCACAGTTGCAGGAAAACAGAACACTCGTTTGCGAGCGACGGGGGGCACTGGGGCAGCTTGAGCGAACAAGCACAAAAATAAAAATGGGGGAACTAATGCAATCATGCTATGAAGTACCTGCGATGTTAAAAGCTGTGCTTATAATGCATCAGCTGGCTGTTGGTAGTTCACACAAATATGCGCAAACTGCAAACCACACAACAGCTGTTTATAATAAACTGTGCTCGAAGGCCACGGGTGGGCAATTTTCAACCTCCAGTCACTTGAGCCACCAGCCCAGAGCCGCCCCACCGCCCCACTTTTCGAAGCTCAAATGGCCCCCTCCCGAACGTCGAAAGTCTCCAAAAGCTCCAAAAGCAATTCATAAAAACTCGTGTAAGGCCAGGCACCAAAATGATGACCACCTGCGTTAGGTCGCACCCAGGAACTGGGCTTTCCTCTTCAAGAGGGGGCGTCCAGAAGCGGGGAGTTCAAACGACCCTCCCCTCTTCAAATTGATTTTCCCCTGCCCACCCTGGGATGCCTGCCCTCTCTCCTGCAAGCCCTTGCCTTGCTGTCACGTTGGAGCGCTGCACCTGCCCCCAGGTGCCTGCCCTCTCCAGCTGCGGCCCAAGGCAGAGCAATATAGCCCCCTTCCTATGCTCATCACTGCTATCTACTCCCAGTGCCCTACCCAAGACCATTGTCTACCACTTTGGCCTGCCAAACATTGCTGTCTACTCTTTTGCCCTCCAAAACTGCCGCCTAACGCATGGCCGACGAACATTGCTCTCTGCTCCTCTAGCCTGCCAACACTGCCGCCTAACCTACCAGCCATACCAGCGGGCTGTCCAAAAGTGAAAGCACCGTGCAGACGATGACGATTGGACGGCTGAGGAAGGTTGTAGGCGTTTCAGTCGGTGCAGGTAGACACGGTGTTGTGCTCGTCGTCAGCTGGACACAGAGATGCAGGTACACAGGGCGAGTATTACTGGCCATGTTCGCTGCAAAGTTGTCTGCCTTGCTAAAAGATTGTTTTCCCTGTCAAGCGCTGTTGCAATCTTTAGTTGCTTGGTCAAGAACCTAAGCCACATGACCAACTTGCTTACCATCTCCTAGCAGCCGTACACTTTCACCTTGGTATGAATACTTTATTGACGTCTTACACAGTGTGCACCACCGAAAACATGTGAAATCAGTATCAGCCACCCGCTTCCACCGTTACACAAAAGCCAAGAACAATTCAACGAAGCTGGGGGTATTCATCCTGTTGTGATTTCTGGCCCGGTTCTTATTTTCTGTGTCACAGCCCAGTTAACGAAATCGTCACCAACACAACTACACACCACCACGGTGCATCACTGTGCAGCACCATGGCACACACAACAAGCAGCACCGTCACATCAGAAAGAATCCACATGCAATGCATTCATCCTGCCGAGACCATCTCCAAATGTGCAAACACAACCGGGCATTATGTAGCACTATGCTTTGGGGGGAAACATGCTGTGAGAGTACCCACAGGCCCAAAAGCCCACAAGGCCCCGTGGACACAGCAGGGGGACGAGTGTTCAAGGGGGAGGTGTGCACCCCCAAACAGGAAAAAGGGGGACCATGAATTGATGCAATCATGCTATGAAGTACCTGCGATGTTAAAAGCTGTGCTTATAATGCATCAGCTGGCTGTTGGTAGTTCACACAAATATGCGCAAACTGCAAACCACACAACAGCTGTTTATAATAAACTGTGCTCGAAGGCCACGGGTGGGCAATTTTCAACCTCCAGTCACTTGAGCCACCAGCCCAGAGCCGCCCCACCGCCCCACTTTTCGAAGCTCAAATGGCCCCCTCCCGAACGTCGAAAGTCTCCAAAAGCTCCAAAAGCAATTCATAAAAACTCGTGTAAGGCCAGGCACCAAAATGATGACCACCTGCGTTAGGTCGCACCCAGGAACTGGGCTTTCCTCTTCAAGAGGGGGCGTCCAGAAGCGGGGAGTTCAAACGACCCTCCCCTCTTCAAATTGATTTTCCCCTACCCACCCTGGGATGCCTGCCCTCTCTCCTGCAAGCCCTTGCCTTGCTGTCACGTTGGAGCGCTGCACCTGCCCACAGGTGCCTGCCCTCTCCAGCTGCGGCCCAAGGCAGAGCAATATAGCCCCCTTCCTATGCTCAACACTGCTATCTACTCCTAGTGCCTTGCCCAAGACCATTGTCTACCACTTTGGCCTGCCAAACATTGCTGTCTACTCTTTTGCCCTCCAAAACTACCGCCTAACCGCATGGCCGACGAACATTGCTCTCTGCTCCTCTAGCCTGCCAACACTGCCGCCTAACCTACCAGCCATACCAGCGGACTGTCCAAAAGTGAAAGCACCGTGCAGACGATGACGATTGGACGGCTGAGGAAGGCTGTAGGCGTTAGAGTCGGTGCAGGTAGACACGGTGTTGTGCTCGTCGTCAGCTGGACACAGAGATGCAGGTACACAGGGCGAGTATTACTGGCCATGCTCGCTGCATAAGCAAGGTCGCCGGCCGTTCACCATGATCGCAAGCAGCACCCTGTGCACTTCTTTACGTGTGGACCATCTTCATGCCAAAGACCCACAAGATTTGTACCCCACCCAATCTCTGTGTGGGCTTCTTGGGTCCAACCAGATCGCTGCACGGAACATGCCCACCTTGATTAGGCTCCCCCCCTCCCCACGCGCTTGCATGTCCTTCTGTGCCTCTTGGAGAGAGACAGAGAGAGCAATGGTCGATTTTGATTGACTAAATGCCTCCACCATACGCACACTTAGACTTTGTTCCAACAAGATGTGTATTTACCATGAAAGGTGCATTCCACCATGTAGAGTAGGTAGTGCCCTATAGTCGGCGCTTGGGGAGCGGGGGGTACCCTTGCCCTCTGTGTTGTCCATCGGCACACCATCCTTGCCATAAGTGTCCCCATTGTTTGATTCGAAGTCGTCCGTGAACATCTCCTGCAGCCAGATGTATCCAACATCAACTCTAACACATTGATTGCTCTAGGCCTGTTTTCGCGATGGGTTGGGCACAACTAGCCATTTGGCCAATATGCATGCTTACCTTGATGGCAACCCCATCTAGGTAGTCGATGTATGCTTCCGTGGTCTCCATGGAAATCCATCGAAACCATGCTTTGTTGAATGGCATATGTCCTCTTGCCTGCTATTTGATTGAGGCCCTGAGTCGTCTGCAGGCATGCCTTCTCATTCTGTGACACTTTGATCCTTTAAGTACCCTTGCCATGATCCGCTCCTATTGTCGGGGCCCCGTGACGTTTGAGTTCTCGTTGCCTAAATCTCGAATGGCTAGCCAGTGAGGACACTTGACCCACTACAAACTCCTTTGCAAAATCTTCATGACATGGAACTTTTTGTTTTTTTTTTGTCTAAGAAGGCGATACTTCCTCCAAGGGGGGGCGCGCAAAGAAAATTCGCGGGATTACCCTTTTTTTGTACCCCCTCCCCCTAGAGGGGGGTATGGTCCGAAAAAATATCTCCCCCCCATCGACAACTAAATTTCGGCCACCCAACTTTTATGCAAACAACGGCACTTTGACCACCTCTTGGAAGGCAATGGGTGTTGACTCATGTGGTGCAGGTGTAGGCTACATTGTGCTGCAAGAAGTAGGCTATACATATGTTATAGACCACTTCTGGTCCCCAAAAATTCCCCATTCCGCCTATACAAATTGGGTAGCCCTACATATCTTTATTGGTCCAAAGGTAAGCCAAAGCAAGGGTGCTAGCCGTGGGGCCCCAAGAGTATTGGCTTGGGGTAACATTGGTCCAAACAAACGTTCAATATTCTAGCAATCGTAGCAATAGCACTTGTTGATAGCCCTACACACCCTTGTCGGCCCAAAATTAAGCCGCCAAAAAGCAAAGACAATGGTTTTGGCTTGGGGTAGAATTGGTCAAAACGACCTGGCGCTTTTCCTAGGAATAGTAGCTATAGCACGTGTTGATAACCTTGCACATCTTTGCTGGCCCAAAGTGAAGCCACCACAAAGCAAGGGTGCTGGCCGTGTGGCCCCAAGAGAGGCTTGGAGTAAAATTGGTCAAAGTGACCCTTCGGTTTTTCTTGCAATGCTAGCAATAGCATGGGTAGCATGCTAGTTGTACCATAGGTCAGGGTTGTTGCCCCATCTCTTTCCTGCCATGATACTTCGTTTTGTTCCCATGTAGCAGTTTCTTTTTGTCTCTACGAATCTAGTTGAATTTGCATCGTTTCATCTCGTCCTTCACACAAAGAATGTTGACCCCCAGCTTGGGCCCCTTGGTCATAGGTGGGGTCCAATGCAGTGGCATTGTGAGCCCTTATAGTGTGTTGGACTTTTCCGTCTTGGGCGCCAGTACCTCATACAAGACGTCTACAACATTTCTAACAAAAGCTTTGTCCTCAACTTCTATGGTCATGGAGTACACCCTCCTGCACACCATTTGTGTCGCCATTGGGGCAAAAACCATTTGGATCACACGAGGTGGCGGGTTGCTTGCTAGTTGCATTGGTACGTCATTCCAAGTCCACAAGTTATTGCACTTCATGTCTTTTGAAGCCGTGGAACTAATGTACTTATTGACAATATGTCACATGAGGTGCCGTCAAGTGACGTTGTGTATAGCGACATGACTTCAGGTGAGATCATATCCTGTGACATGATGTGAGGAGAATTTATAGTTGTGATATGACGTCATGTCGCATCATGCCTTATGACATGCCGGCACATGACATTGAGTCATGAGACATGATGCCATGCAACATTATATTTTTTTGACAAGACATCACGTGAAACCGTGTTACAAGAGATGGTGTCACATGACGCTATGAGAACGCTTTTCCTGCGGTGCTCGCGGCGCACACAAAGGGAGACCTACCTATTTGTGGAAGATTTGAGTTTGTGCATTGTTGACCTAAAAAATGAAGCCCAAGCGACTTGTGTTGAGGTTGCTGTTGCTGGTTTTGTTTTGAGATAAATGGTGCAAGGGTGGGCTCTCTTTGGTTCCAAAATGTTCCATAGTTCTCTTAGAGATATATTACTTTCTCCCCACTATGGTCCCCCCAAGAGGGCAGGGGTTATGTAGCCATCTTGCTGCCCCTCTTCTTGAACCACAATAGAAGGTTGGGATTCCCTACCACGCTTTGTGCATTGAGTCAGGGCCGTAGCATTCGCATTGATGTTGAATTATTCTATTCTTCCTCACTGCCCAAGGTGTGGTGGACAGATTGCTCGTACCCCCACAATGCGGCCATGTCATCTTCTATCAAATTTGCTAACTGCCAAACGAAATTGTGCATGATGCCACGTCACATTATGTCCTCTCACATGACGTCACGTGACATTATGTCGTGTGACATGGTGTTACGTGTCATTATGTCTTGTGTCATGACGTCACGGGACATCATGTCCAGTGACATGACGTCACATGACATAATGTCTTGTGACATGATGTCATGTAATGTTACGTCCCGTGACTTGACGTCACGTGACCGTACGTCCTATGACATAGCGTAACTTGACATTATGTCCTATGACATGACGGCACGTGACATTATGTCCTATGACATCACGTCACGCGACATTATGTTCTATGACACGACGTCACTCGACATTATGTCCTTTGACATGACGTCACGCGACATTATGTCGTGTGACATGACGTCATGTGACATTATGTCGTGTGACATGACCTCACGTGCCGATATGTCCTCTGACATGACGTCGCGCGACATTATGTCCTGTGACATGACATCATGTGACATTATGTCTTGTGAAATCACGTGTGGTAATATTTTGTCATGTGACATGACGTCATGTGACAGTATGTCGTGTGACATGCCGTCACGTGACATACATTCTTTTGACACGACGTCACGTGACATATTGTCCTGTGACATGACGTCATGTGACATTATATCCTGTGACATGATGTCACGTTCCATTATGTCTTGTAACGTGACGTCACGTGGCATTACAGCCTGTGGCATGACGTCCCAGGACATTATGGACTGTGACACGACAACATGTGACACGATGTCCTTTGAAATAACGTCACATGACATTATGTCCTATGACATGACGTCACGTGACATAATGTCCTGTGACATGAAGTCACCTTACATTATATCCTGTGATAGGATGTCACCTGCCATTATTTCTTGTGGCATGACGTCACGTTACATTTTGTCCTGTGACATGAGGTGACGTGACATTATGTTTTGTGACATAGCCTCACATGACAGTATGTCTTATGAAATGACGTCACGTGACATGAATTTCTCTGACATGACGTCACGTGACATAATGTGCCATGACATGACGTCATGTGGCAGTATATCCTGTGACTACTGTTCGGCTCTCGCGGAACAGTTGTTTCCCCCTGTGGTGCTGTGGACACATACTGTCTGCTGTGCTGTTAGGGTTCTTTACCCATGAATTTGTTAGCAGCAGTGCATGTAGCAGGGTGCGGTGTTAACCGACCCCTGCGCTCTTCCGAGACGGGACCGTTTTTTGTCCGAAGCGTACGGGCCCCTGCATATCTGCGAAGGGAGAAGGTGGCGTTGGACGGACGCCTTCGGTGTGGTCGTCTCAGAATCGAGAATAGCAAGTTGGGGAGTGGGTCGCGTCCTCCCCTTTGGCGCCCGAGCAATAAGGCCCATGGTGGCTTGCGAAACGACATTGGGGGCGTCCGTGCCTCCCGGTTTGGAGGTGAGGAACCTGGCATACCATTGTCTGCGGGGTGTGGACTGCGTTTGCTCGTTCCTTCTTGGGTTGGTGAAGAATGCATGGGCCGAAAGCTTTGGGTGGCTGGACCATGTGCTGACGATGTTTGTGGAGAAGGAGCCTTGGGCACGGTTCGACATATGGCAGCGGCTGGAGAGGTGGACACCGGTGACATGGCAGGGGAGCATCCGTTCGGCCAGGGAGGGCGTTTGTCCACCGTGTGTCGGCGTGGGAGCCTTGAACTGAAAGTGAGGGAGGTGTCTCCCCTGCCTCCGGAGGCCTAGGATCCCTGTGGTCACCAAAATAAACACAACGGTGGTTCTTCCGCCGAAGCCCGGGTGACTGGGTTGACGGGGGTATGGGGGGGGGGGTCCGCTTCTTGCTGCCAAGGAGGGGCTGCGATCGCTGGTGCGGGTGTGGATTGAAGGGCCCCAGGGATGGGTTCAGAGGCTCGTGGAGGACAGCGCGGCAGTACCCTGGATGGTGGAGAGCCTTGGGGTGGGTGGGAGGAAATTGCTGGTGGCTCACGGTGGGGGGTAAACCGTGGGGGCGGTTGCACGGGGGGCGAGCTACGAGAAGGTGACCACATCCCTGTACGATTGCGTGGTATTAGTGGTGTTGGAGAGTGTGTAGAAGGTGGTGCAGACGGTGGTGCTGATAACGGGGGCAAGGCCCCGGCTGCCGTCCTGGAGCAGATGATGGAGATGATGAGGCTCAAGGGTGAGCAGCTGCAGCTTTTGGCAGCGTCAACCAGTAGGCTCCGCGCTGAAGTAGAAGACTTGAGGAAAGGTAGAGCGGAGGAGAAGAAGATCGACCCGAGTACTGTGCCGGTGCACCCACTGTCCTTGCAGAACGTGGAGGCGCTGGAGTAGCAGCCCCATTTGCCGCGCTCGATGACTGTCTAGTGCAAGCTTTTGAAGCAGCTTCTCACTAGTTTTGGGGACTCTGAAGGGATGGAAATGGTGGAAGGGGGGGCAGAGAAGATGTGGTGGACATGAGGGTCGTGATAGAGGACCCGGAGGATGGGGGAACACATTGGGGCCGCTTTTCATGGGGGATTTGGGTTGGGATGGTTAAGAACCATCGGGAAAATGGGGTGAAATGGGGTGGGTCTAAGAAGGGCAGTTCGGGGAAATTTGTCGAAAAAACTATCAAATCGCCGGTTCAAGCACCTTGATAGTCCACGAACCTGTAAGAGACCACAACATTTTTGAACATGATCTATGACAAAGTTTTCGCCAAGGTCAACGAGGTGCCACGTAAAACTTTTCTGAGGGTGGTATAGCACATTGACCTGTGCTAGGCCACCAATAAAATCATGGATGTGCATGCTAACGTCAAATGGTACGACCTGGGCAAGGAACACCACCATCTGGCCCAGCTATTGTATATATATTTTGAGGCACTCCTTTGCCGGTTTGCGACAGGCCTCTACGACGTTTTGCTCACATAGAATCCAATATTCTCCCACTCTTTGGGCGGGTCGGAGGGGTCGGGTTCCCAACAGGCGGGTGGAGGGCTGGCCCCTATTGCGCAGCCCGGGGCCTTTACACGGGGCTCGAGGTGGCTTCGAATCAGGGGGAGTTGTGCTCCAAGATGTTGGGCAGTAGTCCTAAATGGATTCCGCTGTCCGATAAGCCCGGCAGCCTTGCAAGAGGTGCATTCAGAAGGGGGTGGCCTTTGAGGAGGCCCTCCATTGGAGGGTGTACGGCCCCCCTTGGACCAGTTGACTCGGTGATCAGGGTGCCTTGCCTCAGGGGTTGGGCGAGGAGGGGGGGGAGGGTGAGGAGGGGGAGTGGTGGGCGGAGGGATTCAGATTTGCCTAGGGTAGGTTATGGGATGTGAGAGCGCAAAAGGCGAGCAACAGCACGGCGGCGTTGGCGGTTCATTTCGTTCCGGACCGAACCTCTAGGCGTTGGGGCGCAACATTGGGAAAGCTTTGGAGGCGGACCATGGGGAGTCCAGGGATGGGGAAGGGTGAGGTCCTTGCGGAGTTTTTGCTTCAACAGTCCAGGGAGGGGGCCTGGTTGTTGTCGATGTGTGGTACTGTCGCGGCGGTTCATCTGGTGGAGGAATTGGAGTGGATTCCACCGACGGTCACTCCGCTGCATAGGAGGCTGGCCAAGAGTGGCGGCGGGGGGGGGGGGCAGGGTTCTAGTTTCACTTTTGCTGGCGTGCGTTGTGGGAGGCTGCGCGACGGGGCTGGGAAGAGCCCGGTGTTAAACCGGTGGTGGCGCTCATGTGCCTCTCCTAGCTTGCGTTCCCGCGGCTTGGAGAAGCAGCATCCGTGCGTGCTGGTGACTTTCGGGGAGACACGGCGTTGGGTCTCTGGGCTACGAAGCTTGGTAAGATCGATCGGCGCTGGCGTACTGTGGCTATCAAAGTTTATTGAGACCACAGCGGATATCAACATTTCTTACACTTGGGCTACTGTACCTAGTTGCATTGCTGGTTTGGTTGTGGCTGCATTGCTGCTTTGTATGTTTGTTTTTGTAGGGGTGGCCCACCCATTGCTTCTCCACATAGTGATGTTTCCAGTCAATGTAGTGTAAATCGGTGCAGTTTGTGGTTGTAGTTCGTAATTCATTGCCAACTCACAGACCTCTGCTCCATTCTTAGTTGATATTGATATGTACTGTATCATTTGGTTCGGAATTTTACCTACATTGACATATCGTTGTCGTCATTGGTTGCCCCGTGTAATGGTTCAAGAATGTTCTTTTTTTTTAACCCCTCCAAGTTGGGTGGATGCCCTTTCTTTGCCTAATTGATGTTTCTGATCCAAGAGTAGCCAGAAAGAAATAGGAATTCATGACAAGAACGCTCTCAAGAGCTCTATTCTTGCCATTCAGCTGATAAGGATGACCTCCCAACTGATACGGATGCCCTTTCAACGTATATAAATGCCCTTCCAAATGATAAGGATGGCCTTCCAACTGATAAGGATGCCCTTCCAACTGACAAGGATGCCCTTCAAACTGATAAGGATGCCCTTCCAACAGATAAGGATGCCCTTCCAACTGATAAGGATTCCCTTCCAAATAATAAGGGTGCCCTTCCAACTGATAAGGATGCCCTTCCAACTAATAACGATGCCCTTCCAACCGATAAGGATGCCCTTCCAACTGATAAGGATTGCCTCTCAACTGATAAAGATGCCCTTCAAATTGATAAGGATGCCCTTCAAACTGATAAGGAGTCCCTTCCAACCGATAAGGATGCCCTTCCAACTGATAAGGATTGCCTTCCAACTAATAAGGATGCCCTTCCAGCTGATAAGGATGCCCTTCCAACTGGTAAGGAAGCCCTTCAAACTGATAAGCATTCCCTTCCAACTAATCAGGCCGCGCTTCCAACTGATAAGGATGCCCTTCCAACTGATAAGGATTCCCTTCCAACTGATAAGGAGTCCCTTCCAACTGATAAGGATGCCCTTCCAACTGATAAGGATGCCCTTCCGACTAATAAGGATGCCCTTCCAAGTGATAAGGATTCCCTTCCAACTGGTAAGGAAGCCCTTCAAACTGATAAGGATTACTTTCCAACTAATAAGGATGCGCTTCCAACGGATAAGGATGCCCTTCCAACTGATGAGGATGCCCTTCCAAC
The DNA here is from genome assembly GCA_964036045.1 of Eutreptiella sp. 'Long Island Sound 2002'. Lineage (NCBI taxonomy): Eukaryota > Euglenozoa > Euglenophyceae > Eutreptiales > Eutreptiaceae > Eutreptiella > Eutreptiella sp. 'Long Island Sound 2002'. The sequence goes on from OZ038383.1 coordinate 115,157,071, forward strand.
TGATCAGGATGCCCTTCCAACTAATAGGATGCCCTTCCAACTAATAAGGATTACCTTCCAACTGGTAAGGATGCCCTTCCGATTGATAGGGATGCCCTTCCAACTGATGGGGATGCGCTTCCAACTGATAAGGATGCCCTTCCAACTAATTCCCTTCCAACTGATAAGGGTTCCCTTCCAGCTAATAAGGATGCCCTTCCAACTGATAAGGATTCCCTTCCAACTGATGGGGATGCGCTTCCAACTGATAAGGATGCGCTTCCAACTAATAAAGATGCCCTTCCAAATGATAAGGATGCCCTTCCAACTGATAGGGATGCCCTTCCAACTGATAAGGATGCCCTTCCAACTGATAGGGATGCCCTTCCAACTGATAAGGATTCCCTTCCAACTAATAAGGATGCCCTTCCAACTGATAGGGATTCCCTTCCAACTACAAAGGATTCCTTTCCAACTGATAAGGATGCCCTTCCGCCCTTGATCTGGGTGGCACGCACGACCGGCTGGCTTCGTTGGAGTCGCTTCGCCGCCTCCGCACGACGCTAGCGGGTAAAGTCCGGGCCACGCTTCGGACGGAGGAGCGGGGCCGCCTCCACGAGTTGCGCGCCTGGCTGGAGGAGGCCTGGACCTTTGCCCAGGGGGCGGTGTACTGGTGGCTAAAGGAGGAGTTCTACGCGCCGCCGGTCACCTTCCTTTTTAGGCTTTATGGCACTGCCACGGCCAACCTGGCAGAGATGGGTGGCCTCTTGCAGGACGCCCGGCGCCCGATGAACCGCAAGTATGCGACGGACGCCGAGCCGGATCCCACGGCCTTCCTTTGCCGGTATGGGCACCATGTCCGGTGCGTCCCCATGATTGCCTCGCGGCTGGATGGCCCCCTGCCTGCGCAAGGGGCTCTCCCGCATGAAGCCCTCCGCCTTGGGGCTGGACGGGTGGAGCCTGGCCGACCTCCGCTCCCTCCCCAACAGGCTGCTGGGTTGGCTAGCGGAGAGCTTGCGGGACGTGGAGCGCCTTGGCAGATGGCCGGCCCGCCTAGCAGAGGGCTACATTGCCCTCATCCCCAAGGAGGGCCCACCGTGGCCCCTGAACACCCACCCACTCACAGCCCTGTCCATGGTCTACAAACTGTGGGCGGGCGTGCGCTTGGCGGATGCCATTGCGTGGCAGGAGTCCTGGGCCCACCCGGCGGCCTTTGGCTTCCGCCCCGCCAGGAGTGCCCCGGACGGGGCGGCGGTAACACAAGTCCTATTGGAGCTGTGTCGCCTCCGAGGGTGGGCAGTGGCCGGGATGAGTATCGACTACGTCAAGTGCTTCGATCTCATCCCCCAGGCCGTCGTGTTGGCCCTGGCGTTGGAGCTGGGCATGGACCCGGGCACATGCCGTGCCGTTGGGGCCATGTATAAGCAGCTCCGCCGGGCCTTCACGGTCGCTAGGGCCCTCGGCCGGTGGTGGCAAGCCACCAATGGCATCCTCTAGGGCTGCCCCCTATCAGTGATTCTGGTGAATGTGCGCACCACGATCTGGAAATGGGAGGTGGACTCCCTTCGCCGGTCGGTGTGTGCGCGGACGGCCGACCTCCCCGCCCGTTCCGGACGAGGACGCGGTGGCTGACCTAGAGGTGGAGGCCCCATTCCCCCTCAAGGACGCGGGCCCCGGCTACGCTGCGCTGGGGTCGTCAAGCTATGCGGACGCTACCCAGGAAGGGGCCCATGGCGTGGCCTCTCTGCAGGGGACGGTCCCCACGACGGAGGAGTGGCTGCAAGTCACGGGCCAAGACGTGCGCGTGGGCAAGTCCTGATCCCGGATCCGGGGGAAACAGGGCAACCTAGCAGTCATGCTCCGGGGCGTCCCGATCCTGCCAGCGGAGACTTTCCGCCATCTTGGCGTCGACGTCACCATTGGGGGATCCGGAGTTAGGGGGCCGGTGCTGTTCTGGCGCCTAGAAGCGGGACGGAGCGCCCTCCACCGCCTCCCGCACCTCCCCACCTATGAACGCCAGGAGCGGGCCATCAGCATGCGGGTCACCCTGCTAGCGCCTCGGTGACCGACCCCAACTTGCGGGGACTGGAGACCGCGGTCGTGCGGGCCCTATGGGGAGCCACACGCCTGGCCAAGGAGATCGTCTTCACGGTCCTGTCCAAGGGGCACCGCGTCTCCCTGGTCATGCACACGCGGAACGAGCGGCTGCTCTGGCAGGCCCGGGTGGCCCGGCGACCGGGGGTCGCCCAGGTTTTCACCCAGGCCATATGGGAGTCAAGCGTCCGCCCGCCCGGCACCGGCCCGGTGGGGCGCGCGCTCCACACGGCGGCCACCATCGGGTGGAGCCCATGAGAGGGCTGGTGGTGCTGGGACGTCCCGGGGCAGGAGCTCCCGCTGCACTTCGTGCAAGGGCCCCTCCGCCACAACCAGCACCGAGTTCGGGACAGCCTTCGCTGCCATTCCTCGCGCCAGCCGGAAGCGCGACGCCCGGTCACCTTCGGGGGGCTGGGCGACGGGGCGGATGGCCTGGCCTGCCGTGCGGCGTTGTGCGCCGCCTCCATAGAGCTGCAGAAGTCGCAGCTGCGCGGCCTCATGGCCGGGGCCCTATGGACAGCGGCGAGGGTGTTGGGCCACGGCACGCGGACCAACTCCGCGTGCCCGCATTGCGGCGCGGCGCACGAGGATGGGGTCCACATCCTGTGGGACTGCCCGGAGTGGGAGCACGCCAGGGGGACATGGCGCCCCTGGCTCAATGACGTCGCGGCGGCCATCCCCCAACTGGGGCCGATGGACCAGTGGCCGGCTTGCCTGTGGAAGGCGGGCCTCTCCGCCCTCCGGCTGGCGCAGGGGGGTGGATCGGGAGCTCCCGGACGGGTTCTTGTACCGCCTGCACGGAATGTACCTGGCGGTCCTCGCTGCCCGTATGGCTGCGGGCCTCAGGGACCAGGCAGGCCACGTGGACTCCCTGTTCCCGGACCACCTGCGGCCGCGGCCCCGCAACCCCTTCCCCTCGGATGACTTCGCCAATTCGCTTGGGGTGAAAAATCTGGGGGTGTGAAGCAAAGCAGAATGCCCCTCCAGGCAGACACACCAAGCATGCAATACACATACAAAGAGCAATCTGAAGCAAAACACTGAATGTGCTTCCGTGACCCTGCATCACCTCTCCAACCTTCATACCAAATATGGAATGGGGCAAGCCCCCACCCCCCCCATCCACATGGGTGTTCTACGTACAGCACTACATATCGACATAAGGCAACCTGTCTTCCGGGACTGAGATTCCTGGTTGAAAATGAGATGGGCCACCGCCCCCCATGCCAATAGGGGGATAAAATCACCGATAATGGGCTATAAAACCACCCCAAAGGGGTGGCAAACCCCCGCAATGACCAAATGGGGGAACACCCCCCCCCCCAAAGGTGGGATAAAACCACCCCCAGGTGGCATAACACCACCCCAGGGGTCAAAAATGGCCAAAAAGGAGGTTGGGGTTGGTTTTATTCCCCATTTTGGGGTGGTTTTATACCCATGACCATTCCTGGGTAGGAGCCTCTCTTGTAGTCCCTCTGCATCCTACAGAGCTGAGCATGCTCCCTTGGCTTGGAGGCCCTCTCAGCATGTGAGGAACCCATCGGTGTAACTAAAGTATCATGCAAACCAGAGTCACCAAAGTCACCAGCATCATCACCATCCGTTTGTGACCCGCAGTAAAGAGAAATCCTGTGGTTGAGGAACGTTGTTGCCGGGTATTACCTCAGCACATGGCACATTGCACAGCCGCTCATTTCTGCAAACCTTCCGCCTAAATCTTGTGCCCTAAGACTCGGATGCAATTAACCTGGGTGCCAAAAAAAAAATCAGGGTCCGGGATCAAGTGGTGGTTGGCGATGGGGCGGGGAGGGGGGTTGGTACTCGTTCATGCCAGTTTTCTTAGATTGGTTGGGCTACTTCAGCGTGGCAGTTCCCACTGCACTATCCCATGTCAGGGAAGGGGTGTGATACATCTCCTCGCCCATGTGCCAACAAAACCAGAAAACACGCCAAGGGGGGGAAACGTCAAACATGCCCAGGCCAGGGTTTGTCGTGAGGCCAGAGCTGCGATCGAGTTATGCTGCGGCTTAGCCTGGGACAAGGAGTCTCAGAATCTGCGAAAAGAAAAGCATAGGGCCGCCGGAAGTGCAGATTTTCCTTCATATTTGCAATGTTTCCTCGCACATTTCTATGCACTGCAAACCTGTGACATCGGAGATCAAAATTTCAGAATCAGCAACCGAGGCTCGGGAAGGGTCTTGGAAGTCCTCAAGCGTGTGTCGCTCATGGGACTAGGTCAGACACAGGGAGGTAGTCTAGAAACTGCCACGTGTTTTTCATGGCAGTGAATCTGGTGCCAAATATTCGGGACAACGCTGGGGTTCATGGGTCAAACCACGATTTTGGGGTCAGACACATACAAGGGCTGTGATTGAGTAGCTATTGACATTGGGGACCAGGAAATCTCTGGTGGAGGGGGCAGGAATATGGCAGTAGGATAGCAGTTGCAATTTTTTGCTTGATCTTCTGACAGGGAAATCCTGAGAGAGATTAGATGGCGGGTGCAATACAACACACTGGGGCACAGACTGATGAAGGAAATCGGCATTGCTGGCGTGTCCACACAACACACTGCAATGGCACATTGTGATTGGACACAATGTGCACAGGCGTAATGCATCAAGCTCCCTAGTGCACTTATGGTGGCCTCAGGGTCAGGGGTGAGGGTGACGACTGACAGAACAAATTGTGCGGGGAGAATGGCATATTGCAGTGCGCTCTCCAGGCACTGCTGCTGCTCCAAGGGTTAGAAAGATACCAATACCTGGATCGCACAACTGAGTGCAGTGCAACTGCAGGGCAATTGCATGCAGTGTGAATGGAGATTGTGTATCCACAGAACTCCGAGTTATGTTGAGCCATTGCTGCGCATGGCTGCCCATACAGGGCTAAGAATGGCGTCATTTGCGCAAAAAACATCGAGTGCAGTGAGCGTTGATGCACTCCTCAGGGATGAGCACAACGACAGCGGTGATGCATCATTGCTGTTGTACTGACGAGCGGGGCCCTCCGTGAAGGCACGTACAGAGGAACAAAGAGGACATCAGGTGGGGTGGATTGTGTCGTACTACATGGCGTAGCAGACAGAGAGCAGCATTTGCTGCCATCACCACTGGTCCCGGGAGTAGTCTTGTCCTGGGGCACAGGGGCATCATGGTCGATTCGGGCAGATGGTGCTACAGGGGGATGTGGCGACAACAGTGTTGGTTTGTTTGTCCAGACCAAGCCGAGCCAGGAAGGCCCGTGTAACAGAGAGAACCCAAGATGCAGCTCGGAATCACGGATCAGAGGGGTCGCCAGAGCACTGTGTGGCAGCGCGCTACAGTGGGGCACTGGCGCCTCTGCATGGCCCACAGATCCCACCAGCGACCCCTCTCTGATGGCGAGCAGGTGCACGGCAGGGCTGTGTTTAAGGGGGGGGGGGGGGGCAGGGACCACGGGTGGGTCCAGCCCCCCAGTGGTGCTGAGTTGTTAGAGCTGAAGAAATTTTTCGTAATTGGTGACGAAGGCGTCAAAGAAAATTTGTGACTGGCCAAAGGCCTGGAAGAAAATTTGGCTGAATCTTTTAGTTCAGGGAGTTGGATGGGTTGGGTCGTGGCTTGCACCAGTGGCGGGTGAGTGTGTGGACGCCCAGTGTGTGCTTCCCTCCCTAGCACGACTGGGTCAACCACGGCTGTCTGGTCTCACAGCTCCAAGACTGCTGACGACCCACGAACCCCACCAAGGCGCTGGTGAGAGGGAGATGCCGCTGTGCTTGTGTGTAGTGCGCGCATGCAAGGCATGCTGGGGGGCCTGTGGGGGGGTTCAGGGCACTGGGGCAGGGCACAGTGGCACACCTTTGTTCTTCTGCAGCGGGGTGTGGTCCTCCTATTGGCATATGTGTGGGGGGGGGTTGTGTGTTCCCGGTGCTTCGAACGTGGGTGCCCTACCACGAGGCTGCTGGGGGAGTCTGGGGGAGTCTGTGGGTGGGGTGACCTGCGGCCCCTTCCAGCCCACGACTGAACCCAGAGGGGTGCACGGGGCGTGTGGTCTGAGGCACTCCTTGATTCATCCAGAGGGTCACAGGTGGCGCTGCACAGAGTGCTAGACCAGCCGCGGGCGCCCCAGTGGATGGAAGGTCCTGGTGCATGCTGAGCCTTTCTCTGCTCCAGGAGCACTTGAGGGAGCGGAGCTCCCGGTGAGCACGCTATGCCTTGGTCACCTCAGACACGACGGGACCCCGAGGGTTACACCGCTTGGCAACCCTTGGCCCAGTCCAAGGGGGGGTTTGGTGGGTGGTATGGGACTCCGCCCCCAAAAAAGAAGGTGGTGCCGAGTTGTTAAAAGGAGCCCTGGCACCAAAGAATTTGACAATAGCGCCGCATGACACACAACAATCGAACTGGACCATCGCGGGCACAGAGCACAGAGCGTGCGCATAGGAGCCCCAAGGCAGACCAGAGAATGGATGCCCCAGACCCTACGGGACTGTGGGAGAGGCTCCCAGACCGTGTCCTTGCGGTGCGGTCGTGGCTCTTGTGGTGTGCACTCCGCCGCTGCCCGGAGGCATCCGGAGTGGCTGCTGTGGCAGAGGGCGAAGGGACATGTTTCTCCCTAGCCCACCCCATCCCACCGATGGCCGATCCAAATGATAGTATGCACGAAGTCGCCCCCCCCTTAACCCCCCCCCTTAGCCCCCCCCCCCTCATCCCTGACCTCCTCCCCTTACTACCCGTTCCCATGGTGACCTGGCACAAGTCTAAAAACCGGGTTGCCCAAGCGCACTGCCAGGCGCCGGCCCGTGACATCCAGCCGTGATGCGTCATGATAGTCGTTCTGCCGCGTGACTTAACTCTAGGCCAATGTGGCCACACTTTGTGCTCGCCGTTATGCCCTCATGGTGCCCCTCTTGCTCTACTCTCGCCACCGTGTCTCCAAGGGCTAGGTGCTGCACTTCTTGTGCGTCCCTCCCCCTTGCGCAGCTCCCGCCTTTCCACAGTGGGGGCGTCAGACCGTCTCCGTTGTTGGCAACGCGTCGACCTCGCCGTGACGACGTTCCATACCACTACGCGAAGGGTCGCGGTGTGGACCACGTTCGGCGTATCCGCCACCTCAGCGCGACGCCTTGTGCAGGGGCATCGTGAATCGTTCCAATGTACACGTTTTCGTCACCTGCGTACCGGGCCTACCCCCCAACCCTCATGCGCCCCCACATAGGGTTGCAGCCCAGCACGCCGATGGGCTCCCTGCAACGCCAACCTCCCCCCGAGTCCTAGGACCCCATGTGGAGGCGTGCGCCCACAAGGAGCCCCTCAGCCGCTCTGTGCTCTTTCGTTCTATTCTTCTACCTCACACAATGGCCACACTCGTGGCGTATTCGTCCCGTGACTCTCTTCTTGGAGCCGGGCATCCATCCATTCCTCTACTGGTCGTGACTCAGCGCTCCAAAGGCCAACACCACCGCCCCCCCTCAACCCGCAGTTGCAGACCACATCATCGCAGTGTCTGGTACGTCACACGCACTCCCACAGGGGCATTATATGCCCCCGCCCCCCCTTCATCCCCCCGGGCGTAGCGTGGGGGGTGGGGCCCGGCCATGACAGGGGACTGCCCGCAGCGCCCCAGCGCGAGATGGACCACATATCACTGCGAGACATGATGCGCCGCGTCATTGACAAGGGGGGATGCGTTTGGGGTGGGGGGTGGGGGTCAGCCCTTGTAACTCGTGCTGTCGGCGGTCCTGGTTGCCGGCGGGGAATGAACAGGGCCGCGCCACAACGACGGGTCCGATCTCAGGGGGCGGGGCTCGGGGATCCAAGAGGGAGGCGGGGGGAGGAGGAACTACCCAATGAAGTGCGGGGGGGGGGGGGCATGGGGCATAGCGACAGCACCCCCCCCCAAGGCCAATGAGGGGTAAGGGGGGCCTTGGGGGCACGCGCACCCCCCCCCCCTCGTCCCACCCCCTCCGCAATGCGGAGGGCGGCAGGTCATCATCGGTTTTGATGGGGGCCGCAGGGGTCTCTCAGAGGGCAGGCGGGGGCCGTGGGGGTGGGCCTTGGGGAGGCCCGGCGGTTAGTGCGGTCATGAGGGCGGTGGTCAGAGGGGCCGTGGCGTGCGGCGGTCACTTCGGTTTGGGGGGCGGGCGCCGTGGGCGCATCATCATTGTGCAGCACGGGCCCATGGGGCGCTCACTGCTCCGTCTCGAGGGAGTGGGAGGGGGGGGCTGGCACGGTCCGTGTGCTAGTGGACAGGGGCCGGGGCATGGGAAGGGCCCAGGTAGCGTCCGCATTGGCCGCGTCCGGCGGATGTAGCGGGGGGATCGGCGGAGCATCACCGCGACGTCGTGGGGGCCAGGGCCGTGCCGGGAGGCGAGGGGGGCCCGTCCGTTAGGGGGCGGGACACCGGCTGCATCCCTGAGCCCAGTGCGACCGGGTCCGCCTGCGTTGAGGAGAGGCTGAGAGGCGGGGAGGTGCGGTTTCGGGCCGGGATCGTGACGACACTGGGCTCCCCGTCAGAAGAGGCGCGTGGGGAACGGCCGGGCCGGCGGTCGGTGCTACTGCGCGAGCGCGCCAGAGGGCGGGCGACGCGGCGCGGACGAGGGGGCGGGGGCTGTGCCGGGGCGGCGAGGGGATTTGTGGGACCGGCATCCGGCGCGGCCCCTTGCGGACCTGCATTGAGGGGGCACAGAGGGAGGGCGGGGGACACGGTGTGGCGGTTGGGGGGGGGGGGGGGGCAGTCGGCGCGAACAGATGGTAGCATGCTCGTCCCCTCCAATGCCCCGATGCGTTGGCGCCGTGGAGTTGCTCCAGCACCCACCATGTTCGTTGAGATGGCACATCGGATGGCTAAAAATGTAGTCGGAATAAGATAAAATGCCTGTAAATTGTAGCAGTGGGGATAGGTCCGTACTTATTGTACAGGTGGGGCGGCTACTCCCGTGATGACGGTATTCCCAGTGTCTCATGTCTATCACTAGCTTGGGTGCACTGGCGGTCCATGGCAGCTGCTGCCTCCTATGAAACCTTGGGTGTCGGTCCTACAAGCAGTTGTTACATGATGTTTCTTTCGTTCTGGCATCTGTTCCTGCACACTGTTTCAGCCCTGTTACCCGCAATTCATTCTAATGTGTGTGTCCTGCACGGGATGAGCAGCTACTCCCGCTACTACGGTGCCACAGAAGGCTTCCACTTGCGGTACCAAGGCCGCTTGAATCATGATGTGGTGACCAGGTGGAGAGACATGCCAATGCCAGGGTTCCCGTACCCTGGAGCGCCAGATCAGGGGCAAGTGGAGGCCTGGGGCCACGGAGGGGCGTTCGCACGTTCCTTGGCCCGGATGGGCCTGTGCATCCCCAGGTGTGCCACGGTCCCCGCTACGGCAAGCAGGCAAACAGAGACCCCAGCGGGCGTGGCTCCTTGGCCCTCGACCCAAGGCGAGTGCTGTCGCCTGCGGTGTCTTGCTTTCATCAGCGGACGTGCACGCTGAACGTGCCAGTGGTCCTAATTCATAGTCCTGAACGAAAGGCACTTGCTAATTCAGCGCAAAGAGTCAAGCAAAACGAAAGGTGGGGCTGGGGGTTGCGCATCAGATGTGTTCATAGCGATTTGAGAAAATGACATGAGGAGGACATGGAGCCTGGGCTGTGTTCTGTGAACTTTCCGCACCATGACACTGATGAAACTGTGCTTATGGTGGTGTCCTGCAGACCTCCAGCTGTCGAGAAGCTGCTCCCTCTTTGCGACCTTGAATGTGCCTGTACCTACGCCTGTGCGTGTGCCTGTGCCGGTGCCTGTGCGTGTGCCTGTGCCTGTGCGTGTGCATGTGCGTGTGCATGTGCATGTGCCTGTGCCTGTGCCTGTGCCGGTGCCTGTGCCGGTGCCTGTGCCGGTGCCTGTGCGTGTGCCTGTGCCGGTGCCTGTGCCTGTGCCTGTGCCGGTGCCTGTGCCTGTGCCTGTGCCTGTGCCTGTGCCTGTGCCTGTGCCTGTGCGTGTGCGTGTGCGTGTGCCTGTGCCTGTGCCTGTGCCTGTGCGTGTGCCTGTGCCTGTGCGTGTGCCTGTGCCTGTGCCTGTGCCTGTGCCTGTGCCTGTGCATGTAATGTGGCGGCCTGGGCACTCGGCCCTGACTTGGGGTCCGCAGCGTTCGCCTGCCCCCACGGGCGCCACGCTCGGCATGTGGGGTCCGCGAGAGCATGTGCATGTCTACGCATGCCCCACCCCTCGGGAGCAAGCCGGCCGGATGCCCCAAGTGACCCCCCTCCATTTCCGGGCCCGAGAGGCACTGTGCATACCCGAGTCCGTGATCTCGGCCTTCACATCGTCCGGATTCAAAGGCCTGAGGACGCGCGGATGCAGTACCAAGTACACAACACGCGGGAGAGGGGGGTGCTTGATCAGACCGGACGGGAGCACTGGGCCCCGGACATGTGCCATGGCAGCGGACTGGGGCAGGCGGAGGGGGGGGGGGGGCGACGGGGACTAGTGTGACCGTGTCCCAGGCCCCATCACCTGCGGGGCCTTCGTGACGTCATTTGGAGGGGGGCTGCCGCTCCATCAGGTCGCAGGCAGACACACCGTCAAATCATCCCCTCGCCCCCGAGGGATCCGTCGGGGGGATGGTCATAAAGTGAAGTTGAGTGTTCCGTTCTGTAGCCAGACCTCCCACGATGCAGCACAGGGGTCTACACGAACTGCCTGAGAATGCCCCTTTCGTGGGGGTGGGGGGCAGGGGGCAGGGGGGGGGGGGTTGTCGACCGCATCGGCGCTGCAGGCACTGGGGGGGGGGGGGGCAGGAGGCCGCGAAAGCACTCGTCTACAGTGCACGGTACTGAATCCCCCCCCCCTGGGCCCAGTGCATCTCACTGCATTAATCTGCTGTCCTTTGGCACGCCGGTCCTCCCGGTACACCGCCCCGTTGCAAATATGGCCCTTGGCCGGGCCCGTATTCGGCGGGAACAAATTTGGACGGAATTGGCGGGTGCTGAAGAACGTTGTAAAAAGTGAACTTGAAAATATCGGTCCAACTGGGGACTGGGTCACGGGAGATCACGGACCGGCACCCTACCCTCCTGCTCCCCTGATGGTGGCGGGTTGAGTGGTCTACCGGGGGGTAAGCGCTCGTCCCTGCCACCCCACTCCACTCGCTGGCGATTCCCTGTGGGTGTCCATGACAAATGTACAACATGCAACCCCCCCCCCAAGTCCGTAAACCTGGCGGCCAACGAGTTGGCGAGCGAGTCGGCGGCGCATTTTACCCGACTTGGAGGGCGGGATCAAAATTTTGGAGGTTGGTACAAAACAAAGCCTATCATGCGGTGATAGCTGTGTAGTTATCACTCCATTTTGCATGGCAGTCCTCAATCAGTGCTGCACCCAAAATTTTGGCTTTTGACAACTTCGCCGAATTTCGCCGACTCGTTGGGCCCCTCGCCGACTCGGAAGGGGGGGGGTGTAAAGTGCAGACCACCGCACCACCGCACCACTGCACCCCCCCCCCCCCATCCCCTTTGGCATGTTCACCCCCTCTGCCGCTGTTAGTGGGTGCGCGGGACACTCGCAGGTTCAGTTGGTTTAGCCACTGACGTGAACAACCTGAGCCCTAATCTGAAACCATGTGGCCCAAGGTCAACATGATAAACAGGCGGGCTTTACCCAGCGGAAACGCTGCAGCCAGGTCCTTCCGGGACGCCTGACAAGCCATAGTATGCCATCAAGCCATGATGGCATGGCATGGCATGGCATGGCATGGCATGGCACGGCACGGCACGGCATGGCACGGCACGGCATGCCATGGCATGGCATGGCATGGCATGGCATGGCCTGGCATGGCATGCCATGGCACGGCATGGCATGGCCTGGCATGGCATGGCATGCCATGGCATGGCATGGCATGGCACGGCACGGCATGGCAAGGCATGGCATGGCATGGCATGGCCTGGCCTGGCATGGCATGGCATGGCATGGCATGGCATGGCACGGCACGGCATGGCAAGGCACGGCATGTCATGACATGGCATGGCATGGCGCATGGCATGCCATGGCATGGCATGGCATGGCATGGCAAGGCATGTGATGGCAGGGTATGGCACGGCATGGCATGGCATGGCATGGCATGGCATGGCATGGCATGGCATGGCAAGGCATGGCACGGCATGGCATGAAAGCATGGCATGGCATGGCATGGCATGGCATGGCATGGCATGGCAGGGTATGGCACGGCACGGCATGGCATGGCATGGCATGGCATGGCATGGCATGGCATGGCATGGCATGGCATGGCATGGCATGGCATGGCACGGCATGTTTTGTTTTGTTTTGTTTTGTTTTGTTTTGTTTTGTTTCGTTTTGTTAAAAACGCTTTGGCCAGATTTGTACTTGTCCCCTCCCGCGTATACCCATCTTTGTTGGTGGTTGCCCTCCTGTACCTACCTGTACCTCTTTGCTTTACCGAGCGCCAAAGAAAACAACAAAAAAATGCCACTTGGCACTAAGTCGCCTTGGGTTGTTTGGGCATCGCCTTTTTGTGTAGCCGGGGTTTGTAACTGTACTATGTTGTGCACTCTAAAATTGCCTAGTGTGGTATGGGGAGTCCACACTCGCTGTGCTATCTGTGCGTAAATGCCGTGCACACACACTGTGCTCTCACTATGCGCTCTCTGCAAACTCATTGTACACTTTGCTTGCACTCGCCGTGCACTCTTTGAGCACTCTTTGTGCACATTGCGTTCAGTCACTGTGCACCCTGTGTGCGCTCACCACACACTCTGTGTGCACTCACTATGCATTTATTGTACTATCACTGTGCATCGTGCCAGTACTCAGTGCACACCCGCCGTCTCTGTTTGGAACCACTGCTCACTCCTAGCACACTAAGTGTACTCACTGTGTCCCCAGTGTGAAACCTGTGTGAAACTTGTGTGCACTGATTGCCCACTCACTGTACCCTCCGTTCTTACCCACTCACTATACACTTTGTGCGCACGCTGTGCATTCACTGTGCACGCACTGTGCTCTCTCCGCGCTCTCACTGCGCAATTTATGTGCACGCACTGCCCACTTTGAGTGCTTTCACTACACACTACATGTGCACTCATTGTGCCATCACTGCGCACTCTGCCTGCACCCACTTTTGCGCACATTCAATGTGCGCCCCATGTGCGCTCACTGTACTATCTGTATGCTGCCACTTCAGGCTCGCTGTGCGCTCTAGGTGTACTCTGATTACACATTGTGTTCACCAATTGTATTGTCTATGTGCGCACATTGTGCACTCGCCTTGCACCAACTGTGCACTCACTACACTCTCGCTCTTTCTCTGTACACCCGGTGTGCACTCTGTGTACTGCCTTTGTGCACTCACTGCTCGCTCACGGTGTACTCACTGTGGACTCATGGTGTTGTCTGTGTGAACTCACTGTGCGCCATGTGTGCACCCTACATGCACTTTGGCTGCACTCACTACGCTGCCCACGCGAGCTCCCTAATCACACACTACACACTCCCTTTGCACTCGTCCTGCACTTAGTGTGCACTCGCTGTGCACTCTCCGCACACTCTCTGCGCTCTTGCTAGGCACAATGGTGGCACTCACTTCACCATCCGTGCGCTCTAGGTGTACAATTTGTATGCACTCTCTGCACTTTCACTGATGTGCTACTGAGCACTCCGACTGCACCCGTAGTGCACTTGCCGTGCACTTTGTGTGCACCCTTTGTGCACCCCTTTGTGCACCCTGTGTGCAGCTATGGCCCACTCCTAGTGCCCTCACTGTGCACGCACGGTGCAATAACTGCGCTCACACTGTGCTGGCACTTTACTATGCACCGTGTGCACTATGGACTCACTATGCACTCCGTGTGCTCTCACTATGCTGGTCTTGGTCTCCCCACTGTGGTGAATTGGGTGATCTTTTTCACTGGTCCGTGGACAATGGACAAGCGCTTGGCCGATTCTTTGCGTTGGCCCCAATGGCCACCAAGGTCGCGAATGAAGGCTCATTGTCCCCGCACTGTGCACTCCTTTCAGACCCTGGCTGCACTCCCTGTACACTCTTTGTAAACTCGGTATGCACTCTCAATCCTCTTTGTGCACTCGTTGTGTACTCATTGTGCCCGCGATGTGCCCTAGTCTGCACTCGCTGTGCACTCTCTGCACACCATGTGCACTATGCCTGTGCACGTGCCATGTGCATCTAGCACACTCTGCCCGCATTCTCGGCACACGTACTTCGCATTCACTTTGCATTCACTGTACAATCTACGATCTGTGTGCAGGCACTGCTCTACCACAGGCACTGCTCTAGCACCACGCACTCTTTGTACACCCATGGTGCATTCTGTGCACCCCCAGTGGCATGCCGTGCCATGCCATGCCGTGCCATGCCGTGCCGTGCCATGCCATGCCATGCCATGCCATGCCATGCCATGCCATGCCATGCCATGCCATGCCATGCCATCACATCACATCACATCCCATGCCGTACCATGCAATCACATGCCATGGCATACCATGCCGTGTCATGCCATGCCATGCCATGCCGTGCCGTGCCGTGCCGTGCCATGCCAAGACGTGCCATGCCATGCCATGCCGTGCCATGCTATGCCATGCCATTGCATGCCATGACGTGCCGTGCCACGCCATGCAATACCACGCCATGCCATGCCATGACGTGCCGTGCCGTGCCGTGCCATGCCATGCCATCACATGCCATGCCATGCCATGACGTGCCATGATGTGCTGTGCCATGCCATGCTATGCCATGCCATGCCATGCCATGCCATGCCATGCCGTGCCGTGCACTGACGTGCCATGCCATGCCATGCCATGCCATGCCATGCCATGCCATGCCATGACGTGCCATGCCGTGCCATGCCGTGCCATGCCATTACATGCCGTGCCGTGCCACGCCAGGCCCTGCCATACCATGCCATGCCATGCCATGCCAGGCCATGCCATGCCATGAGGTGCCATTCCATGCCTCGCCATGCGATGCCATGCCTTGACGTGCCATGCCATGCCATGCAATGCCATGCCATTCCATGCCAGGCCATGCGATGCCATGCCATACCATGCCATGCCATGCCGTGCCATGACGTGCCATGCCATGCCAACGCCTGCACCCAGTGGTATCATGTTGCGGGCACAGCGAGGTGGAGTTCCAGAGCCGCCGGGAGCGGCGCCGCATCCAGCCACACCCCAGCTTGGCTCCTTTGGGGTGGTCTTTGAGGCGAGCCTGTAGCCGGAGGGCGCAGTTGTCCCCCTCACACAGCACCTTGATAGTGGTGCGGGTGCAATCGGCCATGCAGATCATGGCCTCGGGCCTGGCAGGCGCTGGGGTCACAGAGGGCGATGTGCGCGTCCGCCGGGCTGAACATACAGACGACCCACCCGGGGCCCTATTGTCCCGGCTGCGCCACGGCGAGGCTGGCTGCCGGACGGGCGTGCATGATGGCCCCCGCATGGAGGTCCCGGACATCGGTGACCCTAACAGAGTCCCCCCCCCCCCCACGTAGCCGTTAGGTGTGCCTCCTGGTCGGGGCTCAACACGAGCGCGGGGGGGGGGGGGTGGGCCACCCCGGTTCTTGCCACCTCGCTGTCGTGCATATTTAGTGTAGCATGACTGCTTCGGCCAGGGGTCAGCCTCCATATAGTAGGTCTGGGTTGGTGCCCGCCGCCAGTCCGTGTTGGGTGGGTACGCGCCCTGTTCTGAAGTTGCTGTGCCAAATTGACCACGCGCCGTCCGCGAGGGCATCCGAGCGGGAGCCGCCGGCGATTCCGAGGAGAAAGGCTTGGTAACCCCCGGCCTGCAGCACCAATGCTTCTCCTTGGCCGGGCCTGGGGGGGGGGGGGTACCGTGCCGTCAGTGCCCCAGATGCGTGCACGCCGCCGCGCCGTCTCCGTCCACGTCTGGGGCGGGTTGTCCCGTGGCCGTGGATGCCTCGGGTTACCGCAGCCGGGCCGTGGTGGTGGACCAACCTTTCCCCGCCGTCCACAAGGAGCGCCGCCGTTGCAGCGTACAGTTGCTCCGCGCTAAGGAGCAGCGTCGGTGTGTGGGTTGCCAGCAACCGGCGGGGTCATGCCAGGCCAGGCCATGCCATGCCATGACGTGCCATGGCCGGAGCTGTGGGCGGCAGAGGAATACCACATGCTCCAACAAAAACTGCCGTGCTGTGGTGAGGGTAGGAACGCTGAGCTTCACGCGGCGGTACCGCTCTTCATCTTCCTCCTTTTCTTTGGTCCCTCGTTCCATATCCCGCACTGCGTGCCCATCCTGCGCACCAGCGCACAGGCCGCAGGAAAACTGTGAACGCGCAGCTCACCGGTCAACCGGGGCGTGGGTCGGACGTGCGTGTGGCCCGCACACGGGCGACCACGTTAAAAAACAACGGGGACATGGCCTTGCACGAAGCGCGGCGGGCAGGGGGTCGGTTGTGCAGTGCCGAGGACCGTCAGGGGGTGAGGGGGGGGGGGGGGGCAGTGGCGTGATGTCAGTGGAGGCGCCTGCCCTCGCGATGCAGGCGAAGGCGTGCAGACGTCTGTGCAACACACGCACGCGCGCGCGACCTCAGAGGCCCTGGTGACACCCCCGTCTCCTCGGCGCATACCTCTGACGGCCACGGACGTTCGGATCGGCGCTGCGCGAGCGCGCCAGGGGGCGTGCGACGCGGCGCGGACGAGGGGGCGGGGGCTGTGCCGGGGCGGTGAGGGGATTCGTGGGACCGGCATCCGGCGCGGCCCCTTGCGGACCTGCATTGAGGGGGCACAGAGGGAGGGCGGGGGACACGGTGTGGCCGAGGGGGGGGGGGGCGGACACGCCATGAGGACCGCCCACAGCGACAGACTGCCCTCCCCCCCCCCACTGACGGTTCGGGGGGAGGTCCTGTTCAGACGGTCATAGTGTGTGTTTCAGGGGCAAGGCCAGGGCAGAGGCCTGTAGACCAGGGCCTTTGCTTAAGGAACCCCCTGTCATTTGGGGCACACCACCCAAACCCCCCCACCCCAACACGTCACACCCCCTTTGCTCAGGAACCAAATCATGGGTGGGAGGCCCATTGGAGGTACACATGCCGTTGTCGTAGCCTCCGACCCGCCCCCCCCCCCCCCGGGGGGTGTGTGGAGGTGCTTTGCTACTCAGCATCGGGCAGGCGGTGGGGGGGGGGGGGGGGCAGTCGGCGCAAACAGATGGTAGCATGCTGCGGGCAAATCCCCCTGTAAAATGCCTGGGCCACGCTGTGAGGCGCATAGAGGGCACATAGAGGGCGCATAGAGGCCGCATAGAGGGCGCATAAAGGGCGCACACAGGGCGCATAGAGGGATCATAGTGGGCACATAGGGGGCGCATAGAGGGCGCATCGAGGGCGCATAGAGGGTGGTCCCGAAGAAACCTGTGTCACACACATGCTGCGGCACACCGCAGCATGCTTCAAGCCGTTGGTGCGGGGAACGTCACTTTCTGTAAGGCGCAAAAGTGGCAAAAAGCAGACCTCAACACAGTGAAATGCCAGCCCTGACACCCTGACAAGGATCAACACAGCAGAATCAATTCAAAGGTGGGCGTGTTCCTACTGCTCCTCCTCACATTTTTGCTTCTTGTCCATCTCATTGATGTACATGATCGCTCAATGGCGCAACAACTGATTACTCATGTTGTAGTCACTCCTTTGTGGAGAGCAATGGACCAAGGCACAATGTGTCGCTGTTTGGTATCATTTTGTGGACAAGGCGCCAAATGGCCATTGCACTGTGGTGTTTCCTCTAATTGCGGGTTTTGGTGTTTTGGGGTTGCAAGAGAAAAACTATGAGGACTGCAAAAGGACTTCGCCATCTCTTTGGAAATACGGAGGGCAAGCACGTAGCCCCTGTGATTTTGGTACATAGAGTTTGATGTTGTTAAAAAGCCTGGGCCTGCGGCAAGCAAAGGTACCAACCATGCACTCAAACCTTACGTGCACCTGCCTGTGTGTGCATGTGACCGGGCATGTGGAGCATAGTGATGCGTGCAATCAACAGTGGGTGCACGTGCAACCACGGGTAAGGATGTCTGTCTCTCGTGACCTATGGCGGGATACACCCATATGAGTGCATGTGCAAGTGCACGTGCCTGTGCACGTGCATGTCCATGGGCATATGCCTGTGTATGTGCGTGTGTGTGCCCGTACCTGTGCATCGGCATGTGCCTGTGCCTATGCATGTGCCTGTGCCTCTTGATGATCCTGTGCACGTGCATGTGCATGTGCATGTGCGTGCCCGTGTGCATGTGACCAGGCATCTGCCTATGCCTGTGCATTGCCCGATCGTGTGCATGTGCATGCACCAGGGTTTGCCATAAAAAAAAAACTCTGAGTGTCCAATACGCCCTACAATGGCGGTTGGTGGGTAACCGATGGCAGTTGGTGGGTAACCACTGGCGGTTAGTGGGTAACCGACGGCGGTTGGTGGGTAACCGATGCCGGTTGGTGGGTAACCGACGGCAGTTGGTGGGTAACCGACGGCGGTTGGTGGGTAACCGACGGCGGTTGGTGTGTAACCGCTGGGGGTAAGTAACATGGGGACATAAAAAAGACCAAAAAAGCGAAGGTAAAAATATTGCAGGCAGCTGGGTTTCAACCCAGGACCTCTGAAATTGGCGCCTAGTGCTTCTACCAACTAAGCTATGCCAGGATCCGCTAAGCTTGACACATCAGAGAGTGGCTGCCATAGTAAAAAAAAAAAAAAGGCTGAGCGTCCTTATGGCAACCCCTGGCATGCGCATGTGCCGGTGCATATGCCTGTGGATGTGCATGTGCGTGTGCATGTGTGTATGCCTGTGCACCCAATGAGCAGCTACTCCCGCTACTACGGTGCCACAGAAGGCTTCCACTTGCGGTACCAAGGCCGCTTGAATCATGATGTGGTGACCAGGTGGAGAGACATGCCAATGCCAGGGTTCCCGTACCCTGGAGCGCCAGATCAGGGGCAAGTGGAGGCCTGGGGCCACGGAGGGGCGTTCGCACGTTCCTTGGCCCGGATGGGCCTGTGCATCCCCAGGTGTGCCACGGTCCCCGCTACGGCAAGCAGGCAAACAGAGACCCCAGCGGGCGTGGCTCCTTGGCCCTCGACCCAAGGCGAGTGCTGTCGCCTGCGGTGTCTTGCTTTCATCAGCGGACGTGCACGCTGAACGTGCCAGTGGTCCTAATTCATAGTCCTGAACGAAA
Organism: Eutreptiella sp. 'Long Island Sound 2002'; assembly: GCA_964036045.1. Lineage (NCBI taxonomy): Eukaryota > Euglenozoa > Euglenophyceae > Eutreptiales > Eutreptiaceae > Eutreptiella > Eutreptiella sp. 'Long Island Sound 2002'. The sequence continues at coordinate 115,176,311 of OZ038383.1, forward strand.
GGCACTTGCTAATTCAGCGCAAAGAGTCAAGCAAAACGAAAGGTGGGGCTGGGGGTTGCGCATCAGATGTGTTCATAGCGATTTGAGAAAATGACATGAGGAGGACATGGAGCCTGGGCTGTGTTCTGTGAACTTTCCGCACCATGACACTGATGAAACTGTGCTTATGGTGGTGTCCTGCAGACCTCCAGCTGTCGAGAAGCTGCTCCCTCTTTGCGACCTTGAATGTGCCTGTACCTACGCCGGTGCGTGTGCCTGTGCCGGTGCCTGTGCCGGTGCCTGTGCCTGTGCCTGTGCCGGTGCCTGTGCCTGTGCCTGTGCCGGTGCCTGTGCGTGTGCCTGTGCCTGTGCCTGTGCCTGTGCCTGTGCCTGTGCCTGTGCCTGTGCCTGTGCCTGTGCCTGTGCCTGTGCCTGTGCCTGTGCCTGTGCCTGTGCGTGTGCCTGTGCCTGTGCCTGTGCCTGTGCCTGTGCGTGTGCCTGTGCCTGTGCCTGTGCCGGTGCCTGTGCCTGTGCGTGTGCCTGTGCCTGTGCCTGTGCGTGTGCCTGTGCCGGTGCCTGTGCCTGTGCCTGTGCCTGTGCCTGTGCCTGTGCCTGTGCCTGTGCCTGTGCATGTGCATGTGCCTGTGCCTGTGCATGTGCATGTGCATGTAATGTGGCGGCCTGGGCACTCGGCCCTGACTTGGGGTCCGCAGCGTTCCCCTGCCCCCACGGGCGCCACGCTCGGCATGTGGGGTCCGCGAGAGCATGTGCATGTCTACGCATGCCCCACCCCTCGGGAGCAAGCCGGCCGGATGCCCCAAGTGACCCCCCTCCATTTCCGGGCCCGAGAGGCACTGTGCATACCCGAGTCCGCGATCTCGGCCTTCACATCGTCCGGATTCAAAGGCCTGAGGACGCGCGGATGCAGTACCAAGTACACAACACGCGGGAGAGGGGGGTGCTTGATCAGACCGGACGGGAGCACTGGGCCCCGGACATGTGCGGGGGTCCCCACAGCGTGTGCCCTGGTGCACATTGTATGGCCGGTGGGAGTCAGGCAGCCACCGCCCCACTTTCGGAGGCTACCACAACTGGGGCCCGTGCGCGGCGGAGGGCGTGGGTTTTGGGAAAGTGCAGGGGACACGGGGGATGCGGGGGGTCGGGAACCGGCCCCTGAACACCCACACCTCGAACACACACAGCGATGGACCGTGTGACGGAGGGGCACACACCTTTCGCTAGGCCCCTGGGGCGCAGTGCTGGGGCCGGGGCTGAGAGCACTGCCGCCAGGACTGCGGCCCGGCGCCGGCACAGGGCCCCTGGCGGAGGCCGGCTTCAGCCCCCCGACGGCCGCCCGGGGCGCGCGGTCCCGCACAATGCGCGCGATTCGGCGCGGGGGACCAGCGGAGGGCTGGCGCGGGACGGAGGCCAGAGGGTTGGCGCTGCTGGCGCCCGTGGGCAGTGGCTTCGTGGGATCTGCGGAGATGCGGACATGGGGCGAGAGGGCGGCCTGTGGGCCCCCACACCCCCAAGGGAGTGCGTATGGAGCAGCCATGCAGGGGCCATGCAGGGCCCTACACGCACGAGCACGTGCTCCGAGAACACCCACCGCCGCACAAACATGACGGCAACAAAATCATTGACCTCCGTGAGGCACGGGGCCATCGGGCCGCAGAATTGTACGCACGAAGACAATATCGGCCACATTCCCTGGGCCCACTCACTAGTCCACAGGGAGGAGGTCGGGGGGCTGTGCCTGAGGGTGTGGCTGTGGTTGTGGTTTGTGACCGTGGCCGTGGCTGTAGATGTGGCGTTGGGTCTGGCTGTGGTTGTGGCCGTGGCTGTAGCTGTGGCCGTGGCCAGGCCAAGCACCAACTTTTGAAGGATGCAGCGGCATGCCACAGCACACTGAAAATTGGGTTCGGATTTTGTGGCGAAAAAGTATCGGACCAACATATCAATCCCGCCCCCGAGCACTCATTTGTCAGAGATGGCCAGCACTCTAGTAGTGAAATGCTGCATCTGTGATTGGGAGTTCTCTGGTTGAATTCCTGGAACTCACAATATGTGGCAAACCTGTCAGGGGTAGGGGCCCATTGTGCAACCCGGTTTTTCTCTTTTTTTTTTGGCTGTGCTGTGCTTTGACAGATCATTGTTTTCTTCACTTTGTCTTCTGATGTCTACTGTTGAACCCACTGAGAAGGGGACAACACAACCCAAGAGGAACAAGGAGACAACCAGGAGTACTACAGACTATTTGCAGTGGGAGTGGAAGCGGAAATGTGACGAAGAGGAGTAGCAACATGACCACCCATGAAATGATTCTGTCGTGTCCATCTTTTTCGGGTGTCGGGAGCTGCATTGCTTTGTGTTTGGTTCTGAGTTTTGCCACCTTTTCAGCTTCTCCCCTCGACTACGGCTTGAAGCATGCTGCAGCATGCCGCAGCACAGCACATGTTTCCTGGGGACCGTTGGTGCTTGAACTGTGGCTCTGGCTGTGGTTGTAGCTGTGGTTGTGGCTGTTGCTGTGTTGCTGTGGCTGGGCTTCGGAAAAATTCATCTGCGGGGGGTGGGGGCGGGGGTCACTCAGGCCCCTTTCTCCCAACCCCTGCCTCCAAAAAAAGGTGCTCCCGCGACTGAGCGTGTTTCCCAGGGGGCAGAAGCCCCCCCCCAAAAAAAGCCCTTGTCCGGGCCACCGCGTTTAAGAGGGCGGTGTGATGCACATTCATGACGAAGGGTGTTTTGTAGTCCATGCACAACGGTCAACGCTGGTGCCAATGGAGGTGGTGATGGCAGTCACCAATGAAAAGGGTTGACTGCATCTTCATCCACTAAACCAGACCTCGTGAAAGAGAGGGGGGGGGGGGGGTTGCATTCTCTAAAAGCGGGGCAAGGGGCAGAAGGGGGTAAGATGCAGAGATGGTTAAGGGTGACCCTACCAATGTTCCTTAAAAGAGGGAAAAAAAGGAGGTTTTAAGAAACGTCCTGTCTGAAACGCGGAATTTCCCCCCCTCCTGAGTACTGCTCAGTCACGGGAACCCCCCCCCCCCCCTCCCCATGTTGGGCTCCCGTGACCCCCCTCCCACCCCCACAAAATGAATTTTTCACCTGCCCTGTGGCTGTGGCTCTGGCTGTGGCTGTGGCTGTGGCTGTAATTGTGGCTGTGGATGTGCCTGTGCCTGCGCCTGTGCCTGTGCCTGTGCCTGTGCCTGTGCCTGTGCCGTGCCTGTGCCGTGCCTGTGCCGTGCCTGTGCCTGTTGCTGTGCCTGTGCCTGTGCCTGTTGCTGTGCCGTGCCTGTGCCTGTGCCTGTGCCTGTGCCTGTGCCTGTGCCTGTGCCTGTGCCTGTGCCTGTGCCGTGCCTGTGCCGTGCCTGTGCCTGTGCCTGTGCCTGTGCCTGTGCCTGTGCCTGTGCCGTGCCTGTGCCTGTGCCTGTGGCTGTGCCTGCGCCGTGCCTGTGCCTGTGCCTGTGCCTGTGCCTGTGGCGTGCCTGTGGCTGTGCCTGTGGCTGTGCCTGTGCCTGTGCCGTGCCTGTGCCTGTGCCTGTGGCTGTGCCTGCGCCGTGCCTGTGCCTGTGCCTGTGCCTGTGCCTGTGCCTGTGCCTGTGCCTGTGCCTGTGCCTGTGCCTGTGCCTGTGCCTGTGCCTGTGCCTGTGGCTGTGCCTGTGCCTGTGCCTGTGCCGTGCCTGTGCCTGTGGCTGTGCCTGTGCCTGTGCCTGTGGCGTGCCTGTGGCTGTGCCTGTGCCGTGCCTGTGGCTGTGCCTGTGCCTGTGCCTGTGGCTGTGCCTGTGGCTGTGCCTGTGGCTGTGCCTGTGCCTGCGCCGTGCCTGTGGCTGTGCCTGTGGCTGCACACGGATCCATTCGTATGGGTGTCAGTGTTTGGCTTTGCTGTGGCTCCCTCACGCCCGTTGGCGCATCACTGTGAGAACCCCTTTACCGAGGCACAGCCCAACTGGACATACCCGAATCCCGCAACTCGGTCTTCACGTCATCCGGACTCAAGGCGCTGGAGAACGCGAGAACAAAGCGGAGGGTGTGCGCGGAGGACAAAGGCAGTCCCATAAAGAAACCCCCGCGGACACCGTCCGTACGTGAACAAAGGCTCCGTAACAATGCATTGATGCACGAAAAAGGTACGACACAACGCCTCGTTTCGGGGCTGCAAAGCCCCCCTACGCCGGCCCTTTGGGGGGGGGAGTGGGGGCAAACAGCGCGGGAAAAGCCCCGGAACACGTCCCCGGGCACTTAGTCGTCCGTCCCTTTGATGGCGGGCCCCTGTGCACTGCCCCGTGGGACGTGCTGCGTCGTGTAGCGGTGAGCGCCCCACACACCGCCCCCCCGGATCGATGAGGGCAGGCCCGCACCATCAGCGGCACGGCACCCGCCGTCGGAGGAGCACGTGCCCGCCGACCGGCCGGGGGCACGGGGCCGTGCAGTGACATTGACGGCGACGGCACAAACGCTGTGTACCTTTGACTCGGGATGTCGTACGTCGCGGGGCTGAGGGCCGTCCCCGTGACGGGGCTGAAGGCCGCGGCGTCGGACGCGGGGCTGAAGACCACCGTCCCCGTCACCGGACTGCCCGGGCCCGCGGCCTCGGCGCCGGGCACCTCCACGGCAATGGCCCGGGTCACGCGACGACTGGACCGGCGCACGAGCGGCGGAGGCGTTCGACTCCGGGAGTCCGTCTTGGGGCCGTCGCGCTGGTGCCGGCTGAGCCATAGGGACATGCGGCGTCCGTCTGAGAGGGAGACGAGAGGAGAGGGGGCGGCGTGGCGTGAGGCGGGACTTGGGGAGGCTGGACCACCGGAGGGGCAGCGGGGGGGTAACTGAGGGGGGGTGGCCCCCCGAAAGAGGCCACCGCTCGGAACGGGGGGGTCATCGGTGTGAGAGCGGGCGGGAGAGACCCGTGTCCTCTCCGTCCCTCGTCCCCCGTGTTCCCACGGGACCCACCCTTCGTCCCTCGGGACGGGGGGCGTCGTGTGGGGGCCGTGTCGGGACCGGCCCATGGCCCGGCCCCGGTCCGCCCGGCCCCCCCAAAAGCGGGTGCCCACGTGTTGGCGGGGGCCCCGGGGGTGGGGGGCGTGCCGCGACGGCCCATGTCCCGTGCGCGGCGGTCGTGTGCGCGGCGCGTGGGACGCCCCCCCGTCGATGGCGGTGGTCGTTGCTCCAACACAAAAACGGTTTGGCCGCCGGGTCGATGACTTGGGGCCCGGGGGGCGTCAGGGGGGCGGCCCAGCCCCGCCCCCAAAGGCCCCGGGCCCTCCGCTGTGCTCCGGGGGACGCGGGGGGGCGTTGGGGGTGTGAGGCCGGTCCTCCACAGCCCAGACCCCCCCCCACTTCCCCGTGGCCTTTTGGGGGGGACCCGCCCGAAGGAGATGTGCGCCGAGGCCCAGGGGCAGAGGGTCATCGGTGGCCCCACAAGACCCGCGCGCACAGCGCAGAGCCCCGGGGGACATGCCCCGCACACGCGGGTACACGAAGGCCCCAGGCCCCCCCCCGCGCGGCCCCAGAGGCCGCCCCCCCCCCCCCCCCCCGTGCCCCACGCACCACAGCCCCACCGCATTCCCAAGGCCCAACGAGGGACGGGGGTCAGGACCTGCGGAGCTGCGGGCCTCCCCCGGCAGACGGATGGTCGGCTCAGTCCTCAGGGCCTGTGGACACAAGCGGACGGACGGACGGGGGGCGTGCACCGCGGCCCTTCGCCCGTCGTGCGGCGCAGGGCCCTCCCTCGGTCCCTCAGCCCCTACGCCCAGACCCTCTGCCATGTGCACAGGGCCCCTGTGCATTCCGACGTGGGGGACGTCCCCCCCCCCCCATGCCCCACGCCTCATCCCTCGTGCGTGTGTGTGTGGGGGGGGGGGGCAGCACCACAAGGGCCGCCGGGCGGTCTGGGGGCGCGGCCCCGCACGCCCAGGGGGGAGGGGGGGGCGACTACAACTGGTGCTGATGCGACACCGCCCCCCCCCCCCCCAGCCATCTGCCAAAACTTGGGGGGGGGGGGTTGGCGGGAGGGTGGGGGTGGGGGGGTATTGGCAGCTCCGCCGGGGGGGGGGGGGGGGCTGCGCGCGACCCACTACTACCACATGCATACCTCAAGGGGGTGTGTGTGTGTCTGGGGGGCATGGGGGTATAGAGGTATGTATGCGATAATAGCGATTTCTCGTCTTTGCCGGGAGGAAAGTCTTAAGGGTCTTAAGGACCAAACGCATAAGTACCCCCTTCAACTAGGCATGGGACAAAAAATTTGGCGCCATTGGCGCCACGGCCCCTGCACCGCCATATTTCAGAACTCGGGGGGGGGGGGGGTAAGGGGGTGTCGCACACAAGGACCGGGCCCGGCTGCCCCCCCCGGGGCCTGCACGTACATGTGCACGTGCAGGAGGGCGGTGGGGGGGTGCCCCCCCCCCCCCCCCCCCCCTCGGCACACACACGATGAACGCGACCAACGGGGCACTGGTCAAGGCGGCCTGAATGCACTGGACCTCGTCAGGTGCGGTGTCCAAACAAACGCATGATCCAACACGGCGCCGGGCGCCGTTCTGCGATGAAAGGGACGGATGAGGGTCAGCACCCCCAGACTGCGTCCTGGGGCCTGTCCCTTGGCGCGGCGCCGGTGGAGTGCAGGGCACCGTGTGTTCCTGCCCGGCGTTCCTGGACCGGGTCAGTGCCCGTCACGCCCTCCCACACGCACACCCACACACACACACACACACACACGACATGGGCCACACCAATGCACCAACGCCGTGTGGAGGCTGCACGGCAGAGGGCGGGCGAGCACAGGGCACTGGTCCCCAAACACCTGCTCAGAGGCCGTACGCGTAACGCAAGTCCCGGTGGCCGGGCGCCTTTCTGTGGGGAGCCGGGGCCCGGGCGAGGGATGTTCGGGTGGATTTGGGTCGGATGACAGACGGCACCGGGTGTGCGCTGGGCACATGCGCTTTGCTGGGGTACTGCGATGCTGCAGCAGCCCTTCTGCTGGCGACCGACCCGCTGCAGATGCATCGCAGGCTCCCCCTATGTCACTGCCGCGTTCTGAACACCCTCCCGTCAATGCGGGTCACAGTCACTTCAATATAACGCCTGATCCCAGCGGCAAAAGTGGGACCTGCGTGCGCTGTGTGACGCGCGCGCACACACACACACGTACGACGCGACGAACAGGCCCTTCAAAAAGGCGCTGGGTGCTCCATTCGTGTCAGGCCGCGCGTACAGTCACAGAGAAATCATGACCATGGGCGGCCAGGGGCCTCTCTGCAGCGCAGGAACTGGCGACCCTTCACGTGCACAGACACGAGGCGGACACGCCAACGCCCACACAAACGGCCTGCGGATGGCGCGGATGTGACAGGGGCGTGAGGGGCCGTATGGGACTGTGAGGGACCCGCGGGCAAGAGGAAGTGAGGCCCCGTGTCGGACTGGGGCTGACCCGCCCCCGGCGGTCACACGCACACGCCCCGGGGGCCGAGCATCGCCCTTTGCGGAGGGGGCCAGGGGCGTACGTGGGGGGCCCAAGCACCACACGGACCCCCCCCCCCCTCCGAAAGGGTGTGCGATCCCGCGGTCCTTGGCCCCCTCGGCCGCGTCGCATGCGATGCCGCGGGGGCGGGCGGCGCTGTGGGACGGTTGAGGGCCACCCCCGTGTTCCGCAGGGCACAGGCTGCGCGGCAAGACATGCAGATCCAAAGGCTCCTTCGGTGGCAGTGCCCATGGGCGCCTCTCGTGGACACCGATGGAGTATCCCGTGAAAGTGAGGGCTCGGTCAGGGGTCACAAGACCACCCCAACGCACTGCCAGACACAGCCCCCCCCCCCCCCATCTTGAGCCTTGTTTGGGGGGGCGGCGAAGGGCGGCGGGGCGCACACCTGTGCACCCCCAGACGGCCTCACGGGGAGGGCCATGGGGGGCGGTCGGCCGTGAGACGTGGAGGCGCCCCCTGACGGGCCCGTGTCCTGTGCGGACGTCCGAGAGATCCTTCGGCGGCCGGGCGGCGCTGTGATGATGCCGGACGGCCCGGGGCCCACCTGCACACGGCCACAGGGAGACGGGCGGTGCGTGTGTGCGTGTACCGCGAGGCACGGAGTGCGGGGGGGGTGGGGGGGGGGCTGCACGTGGCGGTGGTGGACCGGGACGGGGGGGGGGGGGGGCGTGGGCATTAGGGGCTCGCGGGACGGACGCCGTGCGCCAATGCACGCGCGGCGCGGTACTGTCGCTGGACGCCCACCCACACGAGCCCCTGCGTCGCCCTCCGGGGCCCCTCACAAGTGACGTCGCATGCGCGGCCCTCGTCGGTGGGCCGCGAGGGGCACCCCCGCCCCCGCGTCCCACAGGCCCTTGGCCCCGCCCGACGGGCAAATGGCCGCAGTGCGGGCGCCCGTGTTCGCCCCCTCATCCGCGCCTCCGCCCATTCCCCTGTCCCGCCCCCTTCCCACGGGACGCGGCTGCGGAGGGCGGGTGGGGGGCACAGGGCACACCTCATCGCTGGGGCCGGGCCGCGGCCACCGGGGCTGACCGGCGGTGGTGCGGGCGACGGACGGGACGGAGGTGAGGGTGTCGCGGGCCCACGGGGGCAGCTCCAGAGCGGCGGTGAGGTCCTCCCCGGCCTCGGGCAGCCACTGGGGCCGGTGCATCCAGGGCTGAGAGGGCGACAGGGGGTTGACGTTCCCCGTCGACGTGGCGCGCGTGCGGCGGAAGATCTCCGGGTGCACCTGCGCGGCAGAGGGATGCGGTGCGCGGGGCCCCAGACCCGCCCCCTGCCCCGGACCCCTGGGCCTCGGTGCAGCGGCCGCCGGGGGACTGCCACGGGCTCTGCCACACGCGCACGTGAATCCGGGCGGTCGAGGGGTCGAGCGCGCGGCCCCCGCGGCCCAGGCCCCGGGGGATCGAACCCGAGGCCCAGCAGAAGTACTGGATCGGCGTCGGGGCCCACGCCGGAGGTCCTGAGCACCGCCGGAACGCCTCACCAGAGAAAATGGGGGGGGGGGTCGACCACCTCCTCGTCTCCACCGCCACTCGCCACGACCGCTTGGCTGTGCGCTGGTGGGCCATGCCACGGGAGCACACGGCCAGAGGGCACGGGCCCGTGGGCGTTGGGGGACCCCCCACTTCCCCTCGGCCCACCGCCCACCGCAGTCGGCCCTCTGCCCATGCCCCCCCCCCCCAACGGACAGCACCGCTGCCGCCCATCCCCTCGTCCCCGTCCGGTACAACAGACACGGCGGTGGCGGCGGTGGAGGCCCGAGCGATGGCGTGTGGCGGGTCGTTCGGGCGCCGCAGGTTCACGAGGGGGACCGCAGGTGTCATCGGACCGGCGGTCGGCTCCGTGCCTCTCAGCGCGCGGACATCACCCGCGGATGGGGCAACGAGGCATTGGAGCTATCGCGGTGCACGCCAGACCCCCGTGTGACATTCCGTCGCGTTGTTGTTCCTTTATGGGGCCCGTTCGTCCCTTCGCATGTTGCGTCGGGTCGCTGTGTTCTGTCAGCCGCTGCGGCCGGTGCTCCTGCGGGTGTCGTTTCCGCGTTCGCGGGGCCCGGGGGTGGGTGTGTTGGGGCTGTGATGGATGTGGCAGGGTGTGCCGTTTGCGTGTCAGCGGCGCCCAATAATTGGCGTATTGAGGATGTGCTGGTTGTTGCCGGGGTCGTTTGACTGTTTTTGCTGTCCACGCGCCTCTGTCCACAGGCCGTCCATTGCCTGCCTCGCTGTGTTTCTGTGTGCGTGAGGCCCAGGTGCCCTGTTCCTCCACGCGCTGTCCCAGCCGTCCACCATATGTCCTTTCCCCCTCACGGCTGGTCTGCCCCTGATGGGCTCCCGCTCCTGTTGCGCAAACAGCCCATCTGGGCTGCGGGAGACACCCCCCACCTGATGCCGGTTGAGCAGGGGTTGCCCTGGCACCCGGTAGCGACGGGGCTGGCTGGCCAAGCCATCCCCTTTGTTGTCGCTGCCTCCCATGCGCACCCCCCCCCCCCCTCCGCGGCCACGCGCACGCGTACCACTGCCCCCCCCCCCTCATCCCCCAAACATGCGAGTCCTCAACCAACGCCCAGTGCCGGCGCGCCCGGGGCCACAACTGTGCCCCCCCCGCCCCCGCTCTGATCGGCGGTGGTGAGCCCCCTCCGAACTCCGCGGTCTTGGGAAAGACTTCGTGTGAAGCGTCGCCGGCGCCAGCGCATGACGGGCACGCCCAGGGGCAGAGGCAGCACTTGTGAAGCGGAGGGACGGAGGGACGGCTGTCCCCCTCCCATCCACCCAAACCTGCCTCCCCCGTGGGAGGGCGGGGGGGGCATGCCATGCCGACCATCCCTCCGCCAGAGCGTACCCCCGGGAGCACACCTCCCGAGCCTTTGCGGCACGGCCCCCGCCCCCGGGGCCGGAGGGGCACGCCCCTTCCCGACCCCCCCCCCCCCCCACACACGCACGCGCACAGACCCGGGGGCTGCCGAGGGGGGCCTTGGGGGACGCGGGGGTCGCGGTCAACTTCTGCATGTGCAACTCCATCCACTTCGACCGCCGCGGGCCCCGGTCCACCCGCCAGCGCGCCGCCCGCAGCGCCCGCCAGTTGCGCGCCGAAGGGCTGCCCCCGTCGGCGGCCGGGCCCTTCTTCTCCGGGAGCGTGAAGTCCCACAGCGCCGGGTCGTCGTCGTCGGGGTCCTGCGGACGCGGGAATACGGGGGCGGAGGGGGCGGGGGGGGGGGGGGGGCTCATGGGGCTGGGGGGGCGCGCGGGGCTATTCCCTTCGGTTCGGGGGGTGGGGGGCTGACCCTCTGGGGCCCACAACTCCGTGAGACCAGGAGCACAGACAACACGTGTGCGTGTGTGGGGGGGGGGGGGGCGCGTGGACGTCCATCGGAACGCGGCATTGAACACTCGACCCCCCCCACGGGGGTGGGGGGTATGCTACGCACATGCCCCGCCCCCAAAACAACAGAAGTGCTGGTGCATGTGACCGCCCGTTGTGGGGCCCGTGCAGGACCCGTTCGCAATGCCCCGTGACGACGCTTTTGGGGACGAGGCCGGGCGGCAGGGGCACACACGCGTACCGACGTGAGCGCGGGGGGCACAGCACTACGCAGGCCCCGCAGCAGGGCCTTGGGTGGGGGAGACCCCCCCCCCCCCCGCCGCCGCCATCCCTGAACCACCTCACCACACGCCTGAACATGCTGCGCCCCACCGACGGGTCCCACTTGATGGTCCGCAACCCCCGGCCCCTGTGTTGCACGTCGAGCACCCCCACCCCCCCTCCACTGTCTTGGGCACGACTTTGTGGAGCATGGCCGGCAGGGGCTCAGCAGTGAAGAATTGGAGCGGAGGAGGGGGCGGGGGAGTAGGGGGTCTGAGGGGGGGGGGGGGTGACCCTCCTCCTTGTCAACAGGACTCCCAAACATTTTTGGTGCAAAGGTGTTTGAAATTCAAATTTTTTGCATCGCAGCAACAAGGGCCTGCCTTCACTCCTCATCCCAAATTGGCCCACAGGGAACTTAACCCAGGGCTCTCTTTTCTGAAGTGTACCACCTCAACAGCTCAACGATCATCAGAAGCACCGGCATACAGAACATGACCTTCATTTTTGTTCAAATTTAGTCTAAGGCCTAGGGTCCCAAATTTCCAAAAAAAATATCAAGAGTCTGCGGCATCTGTCGAGAACAAATACGGCACAGAGCACCCAACAGATTCCTGAAACTCTTGACAAAGGCACCGTGATTGCCTTGCGAAGGTACAACCACACGAAGCTTCACCATTGGGAGATGCTACTACCGATTGCCCAACCCGTCTTTTCAGCTGAATTGGCAGGGGAGGAGGGGGGTAGGGGGTCTGGGGGGGGGGGGTTTGGACCCGCGGGGGGAGGGTCTCCTCCTGACATTTGTTCTACTCTAATGCGTCCCTGGGGCTCGGGGAGGGACGCACGACCAGCGCTGGTGAGCAGCGGGACAACCGCCCCAGTCATCCCCAAAACCAAAAGGAGCTTCCCCCTGCCGTTCGGGGTAGCCCCAACGGCTGCCCATGCCCCCGTCCCCCAAAGGGGGGACCCCCCCCCGCCCTCCTCCGAAGGGGCACACGCACGTAGCCCCCCCGTCACACTCCCTCCGCCCTCTGATGCCCCCCCCCCCCGTGCGGCGTCCCGTCAGATCACGAGGGCTGTACGTATACGCACATACATGCCCTTGTCCACAGGTAAACACCGTTAGCAGACCGTTTTTTAGGGAAGGAGGCCGAAGGCCCCATTCCTCAATATTGTCTCTTCGCATCTACAACACGCCGCCAGTGTCTACCATTAGCAGGCCGCCTCTGCTCGTGGCGCACAGTGCCTACAGACCATACGTATACGCGTATACGCGGGTATACGTACAGACCTGCGGATCACCGGACCACATCCAATGCACTTGGCGGCGGGAGCCCGGGGACTGGGACGCAGGACCCACGGCCCCAGGGGGCCGTCCTCATGGCCCCCTATGCCCCCCGCCTCCCCCGGGGCCGTGCCTCCGCACTCCCAATTCCACGCCTGCCACCCTCCCCCCGACCGAGGGATCCGGAACGGCCCCACCGCCCACTCGGGTGCCCCACCCCCACCCCCACCCCCATCCCCCACTCCTCTGCGTCGGGGCGTTTCTTGCCCCCCCCCCCCCCCTCCCCCCCACAACCCCCACACCCAACGCTCCCGCACACCATCGCCGGCATCCGCGCTCACCGCCACCGAGCTCACCCACTCCCCGAACCAGAACCGTAAGAAATGTAGGAACAACTTCCAGAGGGGCACAAAAATGGGACGGAATACCCAATTTCCCCTCTTTTCCGGGGGACGGAGGTCCCCTTTGTAAAACTCAAGTCACCGCACGCACCGACAGAAAACTGGGAATTTTTGCCGCCCACCGACGCTCACCGCCGCGGCGGATGGTGGCCATCGGGAGGGGGGGGGGGGGGTAGATCCCCCGCGGAGGCCCGCCCGCACACCTCCTGCACCACGACGCCCTCTCGGACGGTCTGGGGCGGCTTCTCGACGGGATCGAAGACGAAGGTGCCCTGCGGGACGTGCCTGTGAGACAAGAGGAGCCGGTGTAGCGCAATCACGACCCCATGACCAGACCCCGGGCCCCAACGCGGCCGGGGGCTTTGGGGGGGGGCGGTGGGCGCACGTCGGGCCCTCCCCTGCGGACCGTCCGATGGCTCTGGCAGTCACCCGTTCCTCCCGCCGCGTGCTCCGCCGGGGCAATGCGTGTCGCCCGCTGCGGCCGGTGTTCCGTCTGGTGCCGTGTCCGCGGTAGCAGGGCCCAGTAGTGGGCGTACTGGGGGCTGTGCCGGTTGTTGCAGGGGTCGTTTGACGGCTCTTGCTGCCCCGCTCCCCCTCCGCGTTCAGCCCCCTCCCCCCGTTTGTGTCTGTCACCCCCACAGCCCCTGGGGTACGATGGGTGTGTGTGGGGGGGGGGGGGGGGGCACTGCACGGCCCCAGGGCACAACACACACCCGACGGGCGGGGGCAGCTCCGGGTCCTCCTTCTGAGGCGGCGCATCCTCTTCGATCGCAGGCGCGGTCACCCACACGACGTCCTGAGGAACGGCGGTGCAATGGCGTGTGGCGCGCGGCGCTCGGGGCGGGGGGCATGCACCACCGCGGGAGGGGCTGTGCCACCGCCGTGGGACGGCATTGAGTCGAAGGGGAAACGGGGGGAACATGGGGGGGGGGGGAGACGGGGGAAATGGAGGGAAAACGGGGAAAAGGGGGGGGGGCGGAGGAAGCCCCGGGGCTGGGGGGGGGGGGACTGGGGGGAAATGGGGGTTGGAGAGATTGGGGTCGTGGGCCTACTTGAGGCACACACCTGCCGGCAGGTGTCGGCAGGTGTCAGGCACTTGCATGGCCGGTGGTGGACGTGCACGCGCACAGAGAGAGAGAGAAAGAGAGAGAGAGAGAGAGAGAGAGAGAGAGAGAGAGAGAGAGAGAGAGAGAGAGAGAGAGAGAGAGAGAGAGAGAGAGAGAGATACGTGTATGGGCCATGATGTGTACAAAAGAAGATGATCTGTGACTGAAACACAGATGATCTGAAGCACTTCTCACACAACAGAGCCCTGAGCTGTGGTAACAAGGAGTGCACCACAGTGACAGAGTACTTGATTGCCACCACACGCCCCCGCCGGGTGGCGGTAGGTGTCGGCAAAATTCTCGCAGGGGGCGGTACGTGTGAAGAAAACTTTTGGCAGGTGTTAGCCTCAGGCATCGTTGTGGGCTATGATCTTGGGGGAAATAGATGTAGGGAGGCGGTGACTTAAGGAACTGAGGTTGTGGTGGGAAAAAAACTGGACCCTCCATTACAACTCTGCGGCTCATGAAACAAACAACAAAGCCGCTCACAGCTGCGTGACCCCCCCCCCTCCATGTGATGTCGAAGAAGATGTTCTATGGAAGCGGATCTATATTTGGGGGTGGGGGGGAGGGCTTGGGAATGTGGAAGAGGACTACCCCCGCACTCAAGGGATGGGAGGTCGAGAGAAGAGGAGGAAGAGGAGGAAGACCATGAAAGGAGAGGAGCTGGACGGGAGAGGAGGAGGTCAAGGAAAGACGAGGAGGTCGATGGAAGAAGAGGAGCGCGATGTAATGCTACAATGGCTTCACAGGAGGGACCAAGCCATTCATTGCAGATGAAACGGAAATCCACTCCCATCAATGATGGTTGCCACCGAACACCTGCGCAGAGTAGAATTGCATGCTGGGCTGTGACCTTTGGCAATGGAAATCTCATAGCAACCAACACTTTCATGACATCTGCATTGGGCTTCCTGGTGGTGCACCCCTCTAATGTCGATGGTTGGGTGTTTGGTACTGTGTAATTTTGATGGGGCGGTTGCAGCACGAGGTGTGAAGGGTGATGAGTATCCTGAATGGGGAGGAACGGGCAGTGGGAAATTTACTACTGGCTGCAACAGAGGTGCGGTAGAGGTGGCGGCGGATGTTGATGCGTGTGCAGAAGGTAAGTGAGCAGCAGCTGCAGCAACAGCTTCAGATCCATCTGCAACGCTGCAAGGTGTTTGCAATACAGCTGCAGCAGTAGCCATTGCTCTTGCACAAGCAGTTTTGTGCTGTGCTCGATAACATGTCGGGGCCACCTTGGCCTCAACCCATTTTCCATCCCCGTGCATTGCCCGCAATACCGCCGTTTCCCCCCGTTTCCCCCCATTTCGCATTTCTTGCCACATTTCCCTCTTTGTTCCTTTGGTCAAAAGCCTTCCTGTTACGCATACATCAGGCAGCATTTAGTCGCCCCTGGTTGCAAGGAGTTTGGCAAACATGGACCCCTGTCAGCAGGGACCAGCTGCGCTTCTTGGTGGGATACGCGTGCCATATACTACCCACCTCTCTCCTCAACTCAAGCCAACAAGTAAGCGACAACTTAGCGACAAGCAAAGCACTTCATAGTTCCATTTTGACCATTCCTCCCTCGTTGAGGGGTTCGGAATCTACGCTAGCCAAGCCATCTTTTGCATCAATACGTGGTCTTCCCCCTCCCCGAAAGAAAGCCTCAGCTATGGCACGTGTGCGCAAGAGGCACTCAGCGCAAAGGCGCAGGAACAAACGAGGCGCGTCAGTGGCCCAAACAACCGGAGATACGTCTCCGTCACACACAATGACACACGGAGATGACCTGCGGGGGGCGGGGGGTCAGCCAGCGCCATGCAGAGACCACCAGGTCTGCCATATCACGCTCCAGAGGTCATACGCGCAGGTCACAGACATGCACCGGTCGCCCAGGGGCACGGCAGTGGGGGATGGAGGTGTAGGACCATCAGGGCACCCGCCCGCGCACAGGGGGTGTGCACCGGGGGCGTGCACGACCCCCAGGTCCCCCCGGATGGTGGCGTGTGGACTGTCACCCCGCAGCCTCGGAAAAGCCGTGGTCTGAACCACAAAATGGCGGCGGTCATGAGTCTCTGTGACGGTCGTGGACCACCCCTCTCCCTGCGTTTGGGCCCTGGGGTATCAGGGGGACCCCTCCCCCAATCGTGACCGCATCACGACGTCGAAGCAGCCGGACACAGCCCAGCGCTGTTGGGCCCCCAGACGACGGGCACATCAAACACCCGCCACCGCCTCCTCCGCACGTACCTCCAGCCGGTGTCTCCTCCTGCGCCGGCGGTACACCCACAAAAGGAAGCAGCAGCAGCAGCACGAGATCCCGCCGCCGACGAAGAGCGGGATACTGATCGCCGGGTTCGCTGCGACCCAGGCCCCGGCCCCTGCGGTGATGGGGCATACAGCACCAGCAGCCCCCCCCCCCCATCCCACAGCCCCGATGCAGCGCCCCCCCTCCATCCCATGCCCCGTCCGCATGCAATTCACGTGAATGGCACCGTCCCCTGGGCGTTGAAGGACCAACAGGCGCATGTTCACCGGTGGACCGCAGGCACATCACAGGCCAAGGCAGCGATGACGACTGGAAATTACAACACAACACACACCGTGTTCAGGTGCGGTGCAGAATGAGGCCATGAGTCGGAGGGACTCCCGTGCGCATGCCCCGGCCCCTTGGTCCCTCTATCCCTCGGCACATGACCACGTCACGTGTCATGTCTGACCACAGCCCCAACACGGGCCATGCCCTGTGTGCTCCGCACGGCCCGTCCTGCCCACACTCCCGTCCCCAGACATGTACATATGTGTATGTGTACGTGTATACATGCATACGAGTATGCGTATACACGCGTATATTTTGTAGACACTTTGCACAGTTTGTAGACACTGTGCACATACACGTTTACACAGGTGGAGTCTGTAGACATTGTGAGCCACAAGTAGAACCGGCCCGCAAATTGTAGGCACTGTCGGCGTGTTGTAGACGTGAAGAGACCATGTTTGGGAAGACGGCAGGGGCCCCCCTTCCCTAAAAAACGGTCCGCTAACGTCGTTTACCCGTGCCAATGGGCATATATCTCAAGCAAGCAAAGCGAGCGAGGAAGGTGCATAGGGGCAGGTCTCGAGCAAGCAAAGCAAGTGAGGAAGGCACGTAGGGGAAGGTGTATACACGTATATGTATACGCAATTACCGTACACGTATACACGCATATATGCGTATACGCATAGGCATATCCCTATATGTGTATACGCAAACGCCTATGTACGCGTACACGCATATGCTGGGGGGGGGGGGGGGGTTGCGGTCCCCAGAGCCTGAAAAAATTGCGATAAAATTGCGGTCAATGGCCGTAAATTGCAATAAAATTGCGGGGGAAATTGCGGTAATTTTTCTTTGGTCCCAAAACTCTATGCCAGCCATGAGCAGGAGTGGAGAAGAGATATGCAGTCAGTTGCACACAAGACGGTAGAACAAAAGGTGCTTGGTTCAATTCCTACAGAGGATGTTTTGCAAAAAAATTTTGTTGGCCATTGAATACCTCTGGTCCGTGTCAATATATTTGCAAAACGAAAAGAACCGCTCCAGAGCCAGTCCCCATCACCATGCAAAAGAGGAAAAGGACACGGTCTGTAAAAGGTGATGCAAGGCCGGCCTCCCACCACTGTTGGAGGTGTGCAGGACCAATTATGTCCCTAAGTTCTGTCCCCACATATGCCTGCCATTCCCAGGATGGGTATGCAGCTTTAGCAATGGGTAATCTGCCAAGGAATGCGAAAAATCACAAAGCCTGCGTGGGTTCATCAGACAAATGATTGCACTTGATCGGCCTCCTTTTCCATGCAGTTGACGAGTGCAGTGTGCAAACACCTCACCGCTTCTCGAAGGAGACGCCGGAAGCCATCAGAATTGGTGACAACGAGGGGAGAGAAAGATTTTCCCTCAGGGGAAAAATGAAAATTTTGAACAGAGGCATCACTTTTAAATTGCAGTAAAATTGTGGACCTCAACCCCCCCCCCCCCAAGTATGCGTATACGTAGCCCTATGTGGCGTGCCAAGGATGGTTCTAGTTGCAGAAAAGTGCCCGGAGCAAGGGGTGGTGGATGCTCTGCTTAATGTCTTTCAAGATTATGGATGGAGGGCGCGGACGGGACGCAAGTCCAAACCCATGGAGGTGCGGTTGTCTAGGCTTGCTGACTGCCTCTTGGACGGCCCAGATGGGCAGGCCATCTTGACGCCCACTGACTCTTGGGAGCACACTAGTAGGTAATTGCTCAACTTTGCTACGGCAAGGGCATTGGAGAGGGCACCTCAGCTCAGAAGTGACACGTGCAAGGATGTCTAGCGAGACCTGTGGTCTCACAAGTGTACCAAGGCATGTACCCCAACCATCTCGGTACTGCCGCACAAGGCCTGGGGGTGTGGCTCCCTTGCAATCGTGCGGGTACACCAGTGCAAATTAGCGTCCTTGTGTGAGCCCTACAACTCCAAGGTGCAGTGAGGATGGCCTACCACGCAGTGGGCCATGCGGCATTCAGGGCACATGTCGTCAAGTGGCTGGAAGACGCTCCAGCATGACATGTAGGGGGTACCTGTGCGGGGTCTAAGCGGACCCGCGGAGCCCATGGTCAAGCTACACTTGCTCATGTGGCTAGCAGCGTTGGACGTGGGCCCGTGGATTCTCAGATTGTGGTGAGGGAGGAAATGATTGTGTGGGAAATGAGGTGAATCATGGTGTACGCTACGCCGCTTAGCATGGTTATTCATGTGAGAAAGCGGGCGCAAGTAGGGAGGCCCTGCTCCTCGGGTGTTTGGTGAAGTTGCTTCGTCGGGGAAGGATCAAGAGGTGGAGGAAAACGTGGGCGTCGGACTATGCTGGACTCTCCTTACGGCACTGGCGGGTGCACCATGACGGTCATCATGATGTGGCAGGTCATGCCGTCCTAATAATGCGCAGAGCTGCCACCATAAGGACAGCTTGGATGGTGCCACGCAGGTTATCCTACCCTTCTACCCCGAGTCGCCATTTACAACAGTGAGGTTCTCCTGATCGCCTGACTACTCTGGTCGTCCTGACCAGAGTAATAAGGCCCAAAGCTTTGCACGGTATCCCCAATGGCACCAGGGTCTTTACTAGCAATTCAGCTACCGTAGATGTACGCAGTTCTCTAACGGGCTACTTCGTGTGTGAAGTATCCCACGTCTCACATTGAGGAGCTTAGTGATGGCACATGATGGGGTTGGTGTTGAAGGAAGGGCGGTGCGAGGGGAGTGCAAGGATAGTTATTGGGTGATAGTTTGGCTACGACTACGGGAGGCACACCTTGGGGGCATCATGGCATCCCTTGGCCACAAAAACACAACAAGGAGGTACTAACGCGGCCCATGAGCCCTTGGAAGGAAGGTGTGGGGATATCAAGCAGTCCCCTCGCCCTAGGAACAACCCAGGGAGGTATAGGGGCCACCCACAAGCCCCAGGAGAAAATTAGTGGGGGTATCAGGGTGCCCCTTGACCCCAAAAACAATGCAAGGAGGTACCGTAGCATCTCACAGACCCCAGGAGAAACCGCGTGGGGGTATTAGGGAGTCCACTAGCCCCAAGAGCAACCTAGGGAGGTAGAGCCCCCCCCCCCCCCCCCGGGCAACGAGAGAAAATCAGTGAGGGTCCCGGGGTGTCCCTTGACCACAAGAAAAACTCAAGGAGGTAACGGGGAGTCCCTCCGGCCCAAGGAGAAACCCAGAGGGGGTATGGGAGGATCCCCTGGCCCCAAGAGAAAACTAGAGGGCGCTTGCCTGGGGGCATGTACATAGCCTAACCGTCTAATGTCATGGCGTGTTGGGTGGCACCAGTATGCGGTATGGCGGGTACTGCGAGAGTGGCACGGGATTAGTATGCGCCGTCTCACTTGGGGTGCATGTGACCTTGCAATAGCTAACCAACAAAAAATGCACCCGACTTGCAAACCGGTTCCTCTTAAGTAGCCTAAAACAGGTATTGGGTAGTGGCGGCAGGCTGAGTGGCGAGTGGCGGTAGCAAGTGCTGTGATCGCCCCGACTAGACTGTGTGGGATAATTAGCCAAGGGGTGTAAGTTTGGCACGCTTGCGGGCACGTGTAGTGTAGCTTACGGGACACGAGAGGCAAGGGCAAGCATGAGTGGTGTATGCTTAAACCCGGTTTGTTGGTGTGCGGGGGTGGAGCCAATGGCCAATGTTGTAAGTGGGTTAGATGGAGTGAGTGGGTACGAGATGGGCCCCTACATCGTCCTTCGGACGGTTTGCACTCGGAAATGTGTTCTGAGTTTTAGTCCATTGAGAGTAAGTGTGACGCTAACGCCTTCGGCGTTTTTCAGTAGATGCACCTGCGCAGTTGCAACTGCTTGATGTGCATCTTGTGCGGCTACCAAACCTGCGGCTTGGTCATTTCTTCGGTGCGGATGGTGCAACCACGGGTGCTGGCCAATCATTGCAGGCAAGAGTCGAGGGTATGCGTTAGGGCAATGTACGCGGGCCAGATGAGGTGAACCTGGTTACCACAGCCCGGGGCGAACCTCTGGCGGGTACTCCATCGGGGGGTTGATAACCAAGCTATGGCACCCGCCAATCCGAATCCCAGCCAGCGATATTCACGGGTTGTACCTCCCTTGCTGTGGGGTGACCTGCTTCCCCCCTATTGACCCACACGTTGTATTATAGTATTGTGTATACCATGAGGGCGGCCCTGCCCCACTATCTGGGTCAGGGGACTACAGGGAGACATGCATGTGCAGCATATTGGGCTGATATATGTTGGACCCGGCGGGAGTGGCAGAGCAGTGTGAGTGAGAGGGGTTTGTGGCGAGGTGCGTGAGGGACTGAGGGTGAGCCTAAACTTGGGAATGGGTCATTTGGAACTGAACATGTTGAACGTCTGTAGGAGCGATGACACCCCACATCCACGCCAGGCCAGAGCTCCCCAAAAATCCTGGCTCGGCCTTCTACAACCAGTGCATACCAAGCGTGGAGGGGAATAGGTATGGTTCGAGGTAAAGGCTGCAGCGGATGACGCCAGAGGGCAACTTGGATACGAGCTTGTTTGCGCCACTTGACGGCTGCTATGCTGCTTGAATGCTGCCATGTGCACCCTAGGAGATGCACTTGCTTGTTGCCATGCCTTACCCCTTCACCTCCGGCGGTTCAACGGGTCAACACTCGCTGCCGTTGTTGATGCTGCTAACGCACTGCTGTTGCCACGGCCCCAAAGCTTGGGCGGCTAGTATCCCCAATCCTCTGGGTCCTCAGTCAAGTTGTGGGCCACCTCAAGTAGCCCGGGTAACCCTAGGACCCACAGCGTCATGCATGGGTGGGGACCACCTACGTGGGCGTGGTGACCGGTAAGACTAGTAGACGGCATGATAACTCATTATGACTATGACTATGACTATGACTATGTGTGTACGTGTACGTGACGTATATGTGTATATGCGTGGACACGTACAAGCCTCCCCATCGCAGTGCCCAAGCCCGTCACAAAGTCACAGGCGCGGCCGCGGCCGGCGCCATGGACATTTGCTCAAATCCACCCAGTGCTCACTGCTCTGTTGGGACTCTCCAACGACGTGTCAAGGGGGGGGGGGTACTGGGGCTGCATGTGCCCCTGCGCCAGCCCCTGCCCCTGCTGCACCCCCCAAAGCGTGGGAGCGTGGGAGAGTTGTGTAGCACCCCACAACACATGTCACTGTCCGGGGGGTCTGGGGGGGTTCAGGGGCCGGGCCACAAGGCCTACACCCCCCTCCCGGGGACGGGCACACCGAGGAGGGAGGCGGGGCAGGGCCAGAGTGCGCCCTCTGAACCGACTGAACGGCGTGTGTCAGGGCCCGGCGGTGTTCTAGGCCATGCAGCCCCTCCGTTGCGGTGGCGATGGGCCTTTGGTCATTGTTCATGGGACACAGTCATGTCACACGACCGCCAGTCGTCGGCCTCTACTCCTCAAGACCGGCCTCGCCCTCCGTGTGTAGCAGTGCGTGGCCGGCCAGCGTGACCAGGGGGTCATGCAGCGCTGACCACAGGACCACAATGCGTGTGGGCCCACAGCAGTGACCTGTGCCAATGTGGGGGGATGGTCTGCCTGAAGATCACTGCATCGCCGTGTTGGTGCGGAAGGAGGCCCCCCCCACAACAGTACAGCACACCGCACGTTGTGTGCCACGACATTAGACGGACGTGCAGGGCCCAGGCCGTGCAGGAACAGGGCCAGTCTCAACCCCCAAAATGCCACAAAAATCAAACACTGGGCCCTTTTACAGGCGATTCTCAAATGCAGTGGTGGTGCCCTCATTGCCGATTGGGCGCAGGGGCATGGGGTGTGTCTGACGTGTGGATCAGTCTCTCCATCGCATGTGCCTTTGGGGGTGAAGGGGTGGAGGGGTGCGTATCCCGTACCATCTCCGATGCCCAGGCCCGTGCCCAGCGCCCCAACAGGGCGCACGGCGCTGCTGCTAACCCCCCCCCCCTTTAGACCACCGGGGGGTACAGCGCTGCTGCTGCTGCCCCACCGCCCCCTCAGACCACTGAGCCATCCCCCCTCTATCCCCCGGCGCTGCCCCCCCAATACCTGCGAAGAAGTTGTCGGTGCCATTGCTCGGGGCCCCCGGTGACGGTGATGGGGACTCCGGCAAAGGGGACACTGGGAACTGTCCCAAGTCCCGCCAGACGGGGGCGCTGAAGTTGCTGCCGCGGAACCGATAGCAAACGGAGTATCTCCCTAAGAGCAAGGGCACATGAGGGGGGGAGGGGGGCGGCCGGTGGTAGTGGGGGTCTAGAGGTCCATGTGAGTGAAGGAGGAGAGACGCGCAGAGGGTGATGCCAGTGAATGAGGGCCTCGGTGTAGGCCGGTGTGTGCGGGCGTGCGGGCGCATGGGCGTGGGCTGGGGTGTGGGCCTGGGTGCAGTGCACACACCCCAGTGCACACCTCAGTACTACGCATCTGAGTGCTAAACCCATGACCACCCCACAACCGCAGGTACAGCGACCACTCACAACGACCATCTCGCCGGACACGGTTGTGCGCTGGCCTACTTCTGCCCAGCCTTCCGGATGCGTGGGGTAGAGGGGGCGCGGCAGGCAGAAAGCTGGGGAGGCACCTCCGATGTCCACAGTCACCGGCTGATCCCACCGGCTCTCATTGACCCACTCGTTGGGCGCGTTGAGAAACAGAGTGCCCGGCTCGGCGGAGAACTGCGGGTTGGGACCGGGGCATCCGACTGTTGCAGAGGGACAGGAGTTGGGTCAGCAGGGGCAGGGGCAGGGGCACGGACCAGGGCACAGTCGCGCGCACCCACACGCACACATGAGCGATGGGTGTACTTGTCAAAGTGCTGGATGCAGACCAGACATGCAGCAGACTGTGCTGCAAAAGATAGGGGCCAGAGAACAGCAGAAACAGAACGATGTGGATGGAGCCTCCGGCAGGCGGACCCTATTTAACAGAGCTGTCCACCAAGTGCTGACTGGAGTTGATTCACTACGAGGCACATAACCGACACATATATGTGTTTTGCTGCCATCATGCCATCCCGGTGGGCTTCAGCCCATGCGCTGCCTGCCATGGACTCCACAGGAATGGCAACCCAACACCACATGCCAAATAACAAATGAAAATGGATTGCTGAAGCTGTGCTGGCTCCATAGGTTGGCCACAAACACACACACACACACACACACACACACACAAACAGACACGTTGGGAACTTCATCAAGAACTCAGCACCATGTGTACATCCTGTACATGCAGCAACGCTGCACAGCGGTAGGGATCAGATAGCAGCACAGATCCTGCAATACATCACAACAGACACAACATCAAACAGTGACTGGTGCTCAGGGGCAGCTGCAACTTGGGTGCACCAAAATTATGTCTCCTCATCGGTGAGCACCTTAGGTGTGACATTCCACTGATTTCTATGAGAGGCTAGCCACTGCACCAAGGACCAAGGGTCCAGCAACACAACAATCCACCAACAGCCCAAGGCATCTGGGTGCAGCATTAACACCATCAACACCGAAGGCCACGAACAGTACCCATGCGACGTGACAAGGAAGCCACGCTGCACTGGATGCACCCACCCGATGACACCCACAAACGCGCGCACACGATGCGCGCACACGCGCGCGCGCGCGATGAGAACCGCAAGACAAGAACAGAGCAAAGAAAAGCGGTTGGAGAAACTCCTCAGAAACTGCAGAGCAGCTCTCGAGATCTTTCGGTCTGGTAAAGAGGGCACAGCGCAAGTGCAAATGCTCTTTGGAGGCCGAATTGTACCAGGCTACCCTCCCTTCAGACCATAATTAATCCATGGAGGAGTTCGTGTTCACTATTGCCCAGGCCATGCAAACTGAAATGGAGTCTGTACTGGGTCCAACCACACCACACACGCGCGCACGGATGACGCAAAGCAACCAAAGCCCAGCACAAGACGAAGCAACACAGGCACTGATCGGATGTGTAATATCCTCAGACCGCAGACAATCCAAGAAAAAACCCGACCATCAGCGGCTAGGCACCTTTCTGCAGGAAGTAGGCGCACGGCACATCTTCAGTTCTCATCGCTTGAATGAAGTAAAAAGGCGCACTGTCATCTTGACAGCACAGCCCCGTTTGTTCAAACCACAGAGGTCTGGCACAAATCAACAAGCAATGTGGCCCAGCGGCAGGCAGGCTGCAAACCAGGTCCTGTATGCACCACGTGATATATGCATGTGGCCTCGTCATTCCACACTGCTACTGGTGATGGCGTTTGGGGACCTACCCGCACCGCTCCCACTACAAAGGGTGTAACCCTCGGCAGACACCAATGGCAAAAGATTAACTTGTTTCCAGGCATACGCACTCACACCACCCGTTGCCGGGGGACACACACACACAATTGGCCTACTGGCAGCAAGCCTCCCGCATCACTCGCAAAGCATCACCGTCTTTGTTCCATATGAGGGTGGACACGTGTAAGGCAGCCCATCCAAGCAGTTGTAGATCACCTTGTGGCTAGGCCAAACCAGCTATAATTTCCCTATGTTGTTTGGACAAGGGTCGGAAAACCTGACAATCCAGCAAGGAGACCCCAGCTAGGGTGGTGGTTGCTCCCAAGGGGTCATCTTCAGCATTTTCACCTTGGGGGGCGCCGGATAGGGCAAAACGAAGGGATGTTTGCACAAGTTTCGTACCCAAGGGTTTGCTCTCCTTGGAGGGCATTTTGTGAGGGCTAAAAGCTGACGGATTCCGGGGAAACCTGCTGTACATGTAGCGTGCAGTGCGCACATGGCGCAGATACTCCTCGAGGTACGTCTTGATTCATGCTTCTCCTACTTCTTTTTTCCTCCCCCCTATGTAGTGACAGAGCCAGCAATATTTGTTAGGAGTTGGTGTTACACAAGCGGGCTTCCCCCCTTTCCTCTCACGTGGTGCAGGGTGGCGGCACAAATTTGGGAATTCGTCTAGATAATTTGCATGTGTTCACAAGCCTTTGCTAAGCTACTAGACGGTGACATGAGAGACATT
The DNA here is from genome assembly GCA_964036045.1 of Eutreptiella sp. 'Long Island Sound 2002'. Classification (NCBI taxonomy): domain Eukaryota; phylum Euglenozoa; class Euglenophyceae; order Eutreptiales; family Eutreptiaceae; genus Eutreptiella; species Eutreptiella sp. 'Long Island Sound 2002'. Next base: position 115,201,656 of record OZ038383.1, read on the forward strand.
CTTATACAACGTCATCTTACTAGATCTGAGCACTAGTGGTTCCACTCTACACTACAGAAACATGTGTGGTCATCTTGTGGTCCGACGTTGTTGACTGTTTGGCGGCCCCACAAAAAGTCTAGATATCGCTGCACACCCTTGCTTGCATTGTTGACTCTAGGGTTGGAGACCAATGCAAGATGTGCCTTGCTGCACAAGCACGTCCTACTATGCATCCACATTGGTATCTCATTTTGTTCTAGTTTCCTCAAGAAGTGAGTGGGTGGATGGATGGGTGGGTGGGTGGGTGGGTGGGTGGGTGATTGTGTGTGTCTGTGTGTGTGTGTGTGTGTGTGTGCACGTGTGTGTGTGTGTGTGTGTGCGTGTGCGTGTGACACACACAACACACAGCATAGGCAATTTTAGAACATCTGTATGTTAGAGTGGTGGGCAAGGGCCATGGTGAGCTATGGAGATTATGTAAGTGGTGGCTCCGGCCGGGGGGCAGTGGAAGAGTTTTTGAGGCTTGAAGGTTATCTGTGTGTGAACTCGGATGCAAGTGCCGTTCCGCGGGAAGTTGCAGGGCTCAAAACAAGGATGGGGTTTAAACCCCAAAGGTCGCATGTGTTTACTATATATTATCGCCGAGGCGAAAAGTTTACTAAAGGGTGCAATGCTTTGGCGCCCTATAGCAGCATATCCCGAGCCCTTGATTCCCAAAAAATGGTTGTGCATCGCCGCCACAACCATGACCCGTTTTGTACCGTATATAATTGAAGAAATTATGAATGCATTCCAATGTTTGCGGGTCAACGAGGTAGCGACGTGGTTAAAATTCATTGACACTGTGGGTTGACAGCAATCAGTGGGTTAGATGGCAAGGAACAATTCAATAAAAATACAACCCAGGTAGATAAACAATCATTTGGCGGATGGGGCGGAGTACCTCGTTCGCAAGCGAAAGTGGACGATGAAAGAGGTGGTATGGAGTGTACACACAACATGCAGTGCCCTAGACAGGGCGGGAAAGGGTACAAGCCGTGACCGCAAGTACATTGCTCATGAGGACTTGACCACGCCAGTCAACTTCGAGCTCCGAAAAAATAATCATTGTGCTGCAGTGGGCCGGCTTTGGCAGAGAGTCAACTGCATTCCAATGGGAGGCAGTTTTCCAGCCCAAAGTGCAGATTTGCACTCCGTTTGGGGTGCTTACAAAAAGCGAAACAACTTTTGCCGATTGGGCGCACTAAAATTCTCCCCTAAGGGCGTTGTGGACTGGGAAGGGCGGTGGGTCATTTCCTTGATACAGCTTCGTCACAACTCATTCCTTGGCCCGCGAGGGTGCGAACAATGGAGAACCCCATGGCACGGCAAACGTGGCCCATGCAAACACGCCAGCACACGCCATTCTCATCAGCACATTCACACCGAACCGGTATGCTCCACACTTCCTCTAAAAGTGCTCTCACCTCCTCTTGCTGGTCCTTTGGCTCTACATTGGTGGCTAAAAGCACGTCACACACAACGTGTGGCACTACAAGGTGATTGGGCACTACACCATGAAGCGACACTACACCACAGCACAGCTACAAGGGATACCGAAGTGGCATTTTTGCAAGTGCACTAACGAACGGGAGGGCATTTACGGACACATGGTCGTCGCATATTCTTTCACGTGGAGCTACTGTTGGGGTACACATGTGAGCACACAATGAGAGCCCTGCACAAGGGGATACATCGTGCGTATGGGGACAATCCACACAACGTGCAAAAGACCATTAAAGCGGTGTATCACGTGAGTTACCACATGCCAGCCCAGAAATGTGAAGTTCTTGCTAGCTTAGTAGCAGAGCAAAGTGGAGGGGGGGGGAGTACACTTTCGGGGTTCAGGCACATGATGCCAAACGGGTAAATATCCGTGCCGCGCGCATGCCACATCGGGTGCCCCCCCCCCCTTCCTACCACACACACACACACACGCGCGCGCGCATGCACTAACACAATATGCTGGGCATAAATACACGTGCAGCTTTTGTGGTACCGGGATGTTGCGGCACCACACAATTGTGACCCCGTCGGGTGTGCATGCCTCGGAAAGTAGCTAAGTGGATTATGTTGTGCCCTTCCTAAACCGCTCGGTATTTATCTATCATAGCACTTGGGCAATGTGCCATACTTTGGGAAGGGAAGGCATTGCACTGTGGCATGGACATATGTGGCCATTCATGCCGAATTGTGAGGGGTGCACGCACGCCATACATCACTATACATAGCCCGCCACGTCCCTCCGTGGGTATCCCAACATGACCGCTAACTGGCACCACAACAACAGCCCTGCCCATGTATGCCACCATGGCACACCCGCTGCCGGCACTTTGGGAAAAATGCTTGACGCGTACCCTTTGCCCCGTGTAGCTAGGGTAACAAGGGTGGTTCTTGGCTTGAACACCCATGTGACAGTGAGGGAGGATGGCCGGACATGTGTGCAACCCCATCCCTGTAGTCAATGCTAAAGCCCATGGCTTGCCATGAAGGGCTCTAGTAGGCATGGATGCACGCGTCTTCGCAACCGCATACTACCCGCACATCCAACACAGACTCAAGATGTAGCAAGTTGTGTGCACAAGGTTGTCTAGGGAGTTGGAATACGTAGATACAATGAGGATGTTGTCTCTAGGATGACAAAGGCTCACCTTACCCCTGTCGTTTTCCCATTAGACTAGCCCACTATCGATGAGTTGCGGTTTTCTTCCCAAACAGTGGAAAAGGTGCGTGCGCTTAGACACACGTCATACAATGCGGTGGTAGGCACTCTAGGCGGAGTGGGAGCCCCCCATTAGGATGCACCGGAGGTTATGGCGTATGCCCACACGTGGATATTAGTGATTAGTTCAAACTTAATGTCCGTAAGTTACGCCCATGTGCTGGAATTTGGAACTGTTTTGGACCGCCATTATGTTCAACCCTTTCTATTCTTGGTGAACCAGTTGATCTGCTCTCGATTTGTGACAGGTAGTAAGCCAAGCTAACGCAAGACTGAGGGGATGGACTATTGTGGAGGGGTCTGTCTCGTCGCACTAGTCTTTGCCTCAAGACCATCGTCATCCCTCGGGCCCACGACGAGACGCGCTGCGGGGGCGTGGAGCGCGGGATGCGGAGGTGCCCGGGCCTCCCTCTGGCCCGACACTTTGGGTCGGGGCGGGGGGGGGGGGGGCGGGGCAGGGCAGAGGCACACACACCTACCGAAAGGCTGAGCCTGTCCGAGGGGGACAGGCCGAAGCCGTGCAGGCGCATGGCGAAGGGGAAGCCGGCCTCGGGCATGTCGCTGCCCGACAGAGTGAAGGCCTCGCGCGCCGGGCCCTTCAGGACGGAGAAGGAGGCGGCGCCGTGCACGACCACCGGCTGCGGGAGGGCGCTGAGGACGCCCCCGGCGAAGAGGCACAGGGCGTACGGCCCTGCGGACGGGGGCAGAGAGGGAGGGGGTGTGGGTGTGCTACACCCGCCGCGCTCTGCCCCCCACCCCCCGGGCCCGTTCTGTGGCCTACGCCCCCTTCGGCGGATGGGGCTCGCAGTGCACCGGCCCTGACAGCCCCTCGCCGGCCATCTTGGCCCCTGCACTAAACGGGAGGGGGATCAGGCGCCCAGAGGCCCCCGGGGACACCGCGTGCACACCCCCGGGCCCTTGGGGGCTTCGGCAACGCTCTGCCGCTGCCCCTCCACCGCACGAGCCCCTACACCCCCCCCCCCCCCGCACCCTCACACGGTCGGCCCATGCGCATGTCCGTGGACACCCCATCGCACCCCCCAAACGGAGGGGGGACATGCGCAGCGGCGGGGCAGGCGGTCACAGAAGGCTCCTTTGGACCAAAGGTTGGCCATTGGTGATGTGTGACGGTCATACGCCCAACGGAACCCGGGCTCCTTTGGTCCGGGGATTCGGAGGTGGATAGGCCAATGCCCCTTCGGGAGATGGGCCGCACACATGATTGGGAGTGCGCCAGAGGGCCCACGATTGCAACCGCCCGATACTGCCACCCTTGGACTACAGATGCTGCAGCGCCCGTGCGCTTGGGCACGTCCCTTCGAGCCACAGCCCCCCCCCTCCCCCCGCACGGCGTCCCACACCCGCTTCGTCCGGGGCCCGGGTCCGCAGGCCGGTCACGGCGTAGCCCTCATTTGTGACGTTGGCGCCGGTGCCGGCGATGGGGCGGAGGCGGCGCGGATTGAGGGCGTAGGCGGTGTAGCAGTCCTGCACGTCCGGGCGGTACTCCGAGCCCAGATTGGGGTCCTGGAACGCCTGGAACGGCGTGCCCCCCACCGCCTGGGCCACGGCGGCGCGGCCCTTGACGCGCCGCGCGGCCCCGGGGGCGGGGATTGGGTTGGCGCCGACGTACGTCTCGCGTTGATCGGACACGCGCTTGCCCAACTTCGCAAAGAAGAAGTAGTCCGAGTCCAGAACTCTGGGCGCGCCTCGGGGGACCTGCACCGCAAGTGCGGGGGGGGGGGGGGCGGAGTGTGGGGGGCATGCCACAGTGCCATGTACCAGAGGCAGGGGAATGAGGCCCTTTGGGGGCAGTGCTGTGCACCGGAGGCGGGGGGAATGAGGCTCTTGGGGGGGGGGGGGGATGTCACAGTGCCGTGTACCTGAGGCAGGGTTTGGGTTTGGGTTTAGTGTGACCCGACAATATGAGGTCCCCATGGGAGCCCCACGCCCCAACGGTTGGCAGGGTCTGGCATTAGAGCGGCGATTCACCCAAGGGCCTCTCCAGACGCTGTGTTTCTTGCCGCCTGTTCGGCTCTTTGTTGTGCCACTTGCTGCACCCGCACACTACGCGGCGTCTGCCTGTGCGGTGGGATGTGTGCCACCACCCGGTGGGCGGTGTGCCTCCGCGCCGAGGGCTTTGTGTTGTCCTGCTGCAGCTACTGCAGCTCCTCTCTGGGGGTGCAGCACCGGTAGTCCATCAGGTGCAGCTGTTGTGCTGCAGCCGCAGCCCTTTAGCTATCGCCGTCGTGCTGCAGCAGCTACAGCTGGTTTCATGCTGCAGCTCCTATGCTGCAGCTCACTGCACCCCGGTACCAACCTGGGGGCTATGGGGTGCTGCATCGGCTGCACGCCAGCTGCTGCCATCGTACTGCAGCTGCAGCAGCTCCTTGCATGCTGCAGCTCCTATGCTGCAGCTCACTGCAGCCAACCCCCACCACGTTACCAATCCAGGGGCTATGGGGGTGCTGCTGCTGCATCCCTTCAGTAGCTGCTGCTCGTTTCATGCTGCAGCTTCTCTGACGCAGCTCACTGCGGCGTACCCCCGTCCCGTGACCAATCAAGGGGCTATGGGGGCTCTGCCAACGACGTTGTTCACGTGCACAGCGCGGGGCTTTCTCATGGCGTGCACTGCATGTGCTGGTGTGTCCCCACCCCAAGTGCCGGCCGCTCCCTGCGGTTTAGGAGAACAGTGCGAGGAGGACGTCCCCCAGTCCTGAGCACTGGACTTCCATCCGATGGTTCCGGCGCTCCCCCGATGTTGGCGGTGCCCGAGGCCGCGGGGGATGGGACCGCCTGCCTCAGGGGGGCCACTTGGGGCTCCCTCCGTGCGCTGCACGTTGCTGCCGGTGTGTATTTGCATGGCCTCCCAGGCCCGTTTGATGTGGGCTGTCGCAGGGCCTTGTGCAACGCCGGTGAGGGCGCACAGGGAGGGCGGCCAAGTTTGGCCTCATCCACGGGGCCGAGCCCTTGGGGTGGGTGGCCCTTGCTCGCCGCGACAAGGGCATGGCTGCGGGCCTGAGGCAGGGGGACGAGGCCCTTTGGGGGGGCATGCCACAGTCCCGTGAACCGGAGGCGGGGGTTTCGGTTTTTGGTGTTGGCTGTGGGAGGCACTGGGTCCGTGCCCCCACACGCCGGCGCCCCGGGCCCAAGACCCGGGCGCTTGTACGCTCTTGCCTCCTCTGGACCGCGGACTTGTCTCTGCCAAAAGAGTAGACGCGGCTCCCGCGCGCACTTCGGATTCGGACCAGGGCCCTGCATCGGTGCCTGTGGAGCCATCCCGTGGGCCTGCACCCCTTTCTTGGCCTGCCCATTCCCCGCCAGTCATTTGCTGCGCAGCACTCATCCTCCGCTGGGCGACCGCGGCCACTGGCCGCTGGGCCCAGCCTCTCACCGTCTGCTGCCCCTGTCTCTGCCCCCCCCCCCCGACATTCTCTGCCGTGGCCATCGGACTGTGGGCCCAGCCTCTCGCTGCTCACTGCCCGCCCCAGTGAGTGCCAGGGTTCGAACCCGGGCCCTTCGAACTGCGCATCCTCTGCATTACCAGCCACACTGCACACCTGCTTACTCACTGCTGCCGTTGGGTTTATCTACTTGGTCAAGCGCTCTGAGCGCACCAGGTCACCTGCGGTGTGCCCTCAAGGCGCCATACGGGCGCTCTCCGGGCACCTGTTGCTTCTGTGGTGCGCCCGCACCGCGCCATGCGGGCGCTCTTGGAGCTTCTGGCCATCTGCTGTGTGCCCTCTTTGGGGGGGCCTGTTCATCTCCGGTGCGCTCCCCACCCCCGCCCCCCAGTGCACTGCACCCCCCCTCCCCCTGCGGCACAGGCCCATACCCCGAAAGTGATCGAGAAGGTCTCATTGGCGACGGGCAGGCGGTCCGTACTGTACACCACCAGCGGCTCCGCCGTGAAGGTGAGGGTGACCGACGCGGTGGCCGTGTGCGTGTGTGTCCGTGTGCCAGCGACGGTGGGGCTGTCGGACGGGGCGGCGGTGAGGGAGGGGACGGCGAGGGCGGTGGGGCTGAGGGACCCCGTGACCGCGGCGGTGCGCGTGAGGGCCTGGGGGACCGAGAGGGAGTCGGTGGGGGTGGGGCTGGCCGTGACGTTGAGGGTGGGGCCCGGAGGCGAGGGGGTGCGGGACGTGCCGTTCGAGAAGGTCATGGAGGCGTCCTGTGGAGCGCGTGGCAGAGGGACGGGGCACGAGCGGTGTAGAGGGGGTCGGGTGGGGGGGGGCTGTCGATCCGTCGTCATGAAATGAGGCAAAACACAGTGTCCGGGGGGGGGGCTTCGCTGCCGCAAGCGCCCCACGGACATCTGCAGCGCCGGCGGTACGACGACGGGGGGCGTTGCACGAACCCGGAAAGCCCCAGACTGAAGCGGGTGCTGCCCCCCTTGGCCATCGCCCTCGCACCACCGCCCCCCCGGTCCCCCCCCGGGACCCACAAATGCAGGGCATACACCGGGAATTGCCCTGGACACCGCTGACGAAGGGGGGCCTGAGTCCCGGTCGAAACCCGAAACCGGGACCGAGTGGACGACGAGAAAAAGGCAAAGGGAAGCCGAGGAATGGGAGTTGCTTTGTTGGCCCAGCCTCACAATACATTACGACGGATGTCCATTGGACGGGAACCGGAGCCTTCGGCTGCGTGGCTCAGTCGTCATGCACCCAACGCCTGAACTGGAGGTGCCCGGTTCGAATCCCGTGAGCCGGAGGAGGCGGTACGAGGGATAGAGGGTCATTACACGGTGGCGTCCGGACGGGGCCCATGGCACGCCACGGAGCCAATGCCCGTCCCGTTTGATGTGCGTTGAGGAAGAGGTAGACGACCCCGTGACACGGGGGACAAGGCCCATGGGCATATGCGTTGCTTGGGGGGGGTGGGGGCAAAGGCTGAGGAAGTGTGCCTCGCGGGTGTGCCCACGGATGCGGGGGTTCACAGTCAACGCGTTCGCATCGATTGTCACGCCCGACACTGAGAGGGGCCGAGGGGGGGGCGGGGGGCAGTGGTCCAGGGTCTGCTGGCCAGGAGAGGGCTGAGCGAAGGGTAATGCCGTATGGATCCTTCATGTCTTAGCCCCCACAACCCGCCGCCGATGGAGAAACAGAAATGGTGCGGTCAAGACGGCGACTTGGCGGACCATCGGGAGAAGATCGACACTGCCTCATGTGGTGAAGAATAAACGGGTGACTGTCCAGGGCCCCGTAAAGAAACCTCAGATGACCATATGTCACACAGGGGGGCAGTGGTCCCTCTGCCCTCGAGGGGAGGGCGGCACACGCTCCGCTTTGGGGCGGTGGCGGGGGGACGCCCGGTCCATGAGGCCCCGGGGACGTGCCCCCCCCCCCCCCCCCCGCCGCACCCCCGTGGGCCCTGTGCCCCGTCCCCCACATCCGACGCGGCGGTGGTGAGACCCCTCCGAACGTCGCGGGCCTGGGGACGACGGAATGCGAAGCATCGCCAGCGCCGGGCCCTCCGCCCTCCCGCGGCCCATGCCCTTCAGACCTGCGAGGGGGTGCGGTGCCCCCGCGTGAGCGTGCCCGTCAGCGTCCACGAGGGCGTGAGGGGGCGGGTCAGTGAGGGCGTGAGGGTCGGGGCGGCGCTGCCCGTCACGAAGGCGCTCCGGGACGGCGTGGCCGACCATGTGCCCGAGGCGGACGGGGGGCTCGGCGTTGGGGAGGCGGCCAACGCGGACCCGCTGGCGGTGGCGCTTCGAGTGTCAGTGGGGGCCTCGCTGATGGAGGGCGACCCTGAGAAGAGCGAAGGAGCGCAGGAGGACGGCCCCCGCCCGCCAAAGTAATGCGCCCGTCCCCACGTCTGCCCGCCCACCCCCCACAACTTCGCACTGCGCGGGGGCGCTGGTACGCGGCCCATCACACGGGGCCTCCGTTGCACTGGGGCACGCCCCAAGACCCCGTGGCATCGCCGCACTCCAACGCCGCGCCCTCAGTCCGAGCCTTCGAAGTGCCCGCAGGCCCCCGGTGTCGTAGGGTCTGTGCCCCCGGCGCAATGGCACCGCCCGATTCGCCGTGGGCCCAAGAACGGGCGAGTGAAGTGGAGCCCCATCGGACGTGTGGCGCCCAACGGAGGGTCGAGTAGGGCCGTCCGAAGGGCGTCACCGCCGGGGGGGCCCGCGGAGGTGTGCGCCGCGCCGGTCGTCGAGGGGCCAGGGACGCCCCACAACACGGCCCCTTCTCTGGGGAGGCTCCGAAACGCGAGTGGGGGCGCCCCAAGGGCACCCCCCCTCCCCCCCTCCAAAAGGGGTACTGACTGAACCCCGATTCAGTGGTCTTCGGGATCAGAGACCAGAAGTGGGCGCGGTCATGGGGGTCTGGGGTCATGCCATTGCGTCCCTTTTTGGCTCCCGCACAGCCCCTCCACACGAGACACAACGCCCCCCCCCCCCCCCCCCGTGTGACATTCCGTCGCGTTGTTGTTTCTTTACGGGGCCCTGGACAGTCACCCGTTCGTCCCTTCGCATGTTGCGTCGGGTCGCTGCGTTCTGTCGGCCGCTGCGGCCGGTGCTCCTGCGGGTGTCGTTTCCGCGTTCGCGGGGCCCGGGGGTGGGTGTGCTGGGGCTGTGATGGATGTGGCGGGGTGTGCCGTTTGTGCGTCAGCGGCGCCCAGTGGGGGTTGTGGTGGTTGTGGCGGGGGTCGTTTGACTGGTTTTGCTGTCCACACACCTCCGTCCCCCCCCCGCACCCGGACGAGGACGCGTCCGAGAGATCATGGGCACAGTGGTGGTGGAGTGGGCGTTTGCCTCCATCGACGTCGGGGGGGTGTTGTTGGGCCGGGGGGGGGGGGGCAGTGCACTTTTGTGGGGGGGGTGACGTGGTGTGGGTGTGTGTGTCGGGGGGGGGGGGGGGGACGCTATGGCCCTGGCCCACGGGCACAGAGATGGGACGGCACGCCCCCCGCCGCCTCAGACATCATCCCTTCCTCCAGGACCACCAGTGAAGATGGCACCGTCCCCCACCCTCCGTCCACGGGGCATTTGGGGGGGCCGCTGGGGAGGGGGAGAGGGGGGGGGGGCTCAGAGAGGGAGGGCCCAACCCCCACAAAGACCCAGAGAACAGCCCGCGGCCATTCTACAGCCCCCTGCTCCTCCGCTGCCCACTGCCAATGGGCGGTGGCCTGGCGGCGGCAGCGGGAGGCAGACGACCGGGGGACGGGGCGGGGGGCGGATACCAGTGGACCACAAAGACACGCTGTGCGCGGGGGACGCCGATGGCGTCGGCTCCGGCGACATCGACGCGGAAGAGGGGCTGGGGGTGGGGCTGGGCGAGCGCGTGTCGCTGCGGCGCGGGGGGCGGGTGCTCGATCGTGAGGCAGAGGGGCTGCGCGAGGGCGTGAAGGTGGCGGTGGTCCCGGGCGTGGGGGTGCCCGTGGGGGAGTGGGACGCGGTGGGACTGGCACTCCCGATGGCGGTGCGGGCGTCCGTGAGGGTGTTTGTGCGGGTGCGGGGGGCGGAGCGGGAGGGCGTGGCAGTGAAGGCGCTGGTGGGCCGGGGGGTGTGGCTGCTGGACCGCGTGGGGCTGGGGGTGCGGGAGGGGGAGGGGGTGTCCCGGACGGTGCGGCCGGCGGTGCGGGAGCGGGACGGCGTGGGGGACGCGGTGGCGGTGCCAGGCCCCGTGGGGCTAAGGGTGGGGGTGGGGGTGAAGGTCCCGGTGGGCGACGTCGCGGTACGAGAGCTCGTGAGGCCGGGGGAGAGGGATGCGGTGGGCACCGGCGATGGGGGGCTGAGGGTGGGGCTGAGGGTGAAGTGGGGGGTGGCCGTGGGGGTGGGGGTGGGGCTCCGGGACACGGTCCGCCACGGCCCCTGCGACCGGGAGAGGGAGGGGGTGGGAGTGAGGGTGACGGCGGCGGTGGCGCTTGTGCTGCGGGCGCACGAGACGGTGGTCCGGGTGCGCGTGGGGGAGGGGGGGGAGGGCGTGGCATGGGCCGTGGGCACCAGCGTCACCGTGGCCGTCGGGGTGCGGGTGCGGCTCCACGAGATACGGGCGGTGAGGGTGCGGGAGTGGCCCGGGGACGGCGAGTGGGAGAGAGTGGGGCTCGTGGGGCTGGGGGTGGCGGTCGGGGTGGGGGGGCGCGACAGCGAGGCCGAGGGGTGACTGGTGTTGGTTCGGCTGACGGTATCGGATTGTGAGAGGGAGGGGACTGTGCGGCTGGCGGAGACGGTCGAGGCGGTTAAGGTGGCGGTTGGGGTGGGCGACTGTGAGGGCGAGGGCGAGGGGGTGGAGGTTGCGGTGGGGGACGGGGCGCTGGGGCGCACAGTGCACGAGACGCTTGGGCTGACTGATGGGCTGCGGGACAGCGTCGTGGAGCGGGTGGTGGAGGGGCGGGGGGGGAGGGTGGCGGTCGCACTTGTTGTGAAACTACGGGCGCTGGTCCGGGTCGAGGAGAGGCTCCTGAACGGACAGCGGACACTCGCGGATGGGGCTTGGGGTGTGTGGCATGGGCAAATGGGGCAGTGTGCGGAGGAGGGGCGAGGTGGTGCTTCGCCTTTAACACACCGTACTTGGCACTTGGCAACCGGGTGAGGGTTACGGTTCCCCCCCCACACATACACACAAAGACACACACGCCCACACGCGCACCCACACACAGACGCATACATCACTCACTATGCATAGCCCGAACAGCGCCAAGCAGCAGCCCTCATTTACACCCATCATGGTACTCCACATGTGGACCTGTGGACCAGCGGGCAATGGACGATGGCTTGTGATGAGAAGACATGGCCCTTGGTGACAGGGAGCAGTTGATGGCAGAAATCCTTTCTTTCACCAATGCAGGTGCTCTGGTGGGTGTTGGTACGCCCGTACGCATGCACGCATTGACACCGCCCCCCAACACACACACACACACGCACACACACACACACACATTGAAGAACCACGAAACAAGAACGGAGCAAGAAAAGCAGTTACGAAACATGTGTAAACCATGTCCAGGAGGGTTATTCCAGCCCTTTGCAGGTGTGACCTGCGGGAAGCAGCAAGCGGTAAGCAACAGACAACAGGTGACTGGTGCTCAGGGCCAGCTGCAACTTGGGTTTACCAAGTTCTCTCTCTCCATCGGTGAGCACCTTGGTGTGACGTCTCATTGTCATCGCTGACTTCTACGGGAGAACGGCCGCTGCACCAAGGGTCCAGTCACAGAACAGCAGGTCTCACAGGCCAGCACCGATCATCCACAGCGCAAGCAAGAGATGTATGTATACATGTATTGGATGCAACCATCCAACCGCGCAGGCACAAGGGAAGGGGGGGACTGGGGCTTGTCGGCCCCCTTCCCCCGTGGGCGCAGCGTTGTATGGCGGGCCCGTGCTGCATCTACTCTTCTGAATATGCGTGTCAAGTCCACCCGGTAACTCTTTGGGTCTGATGACACTGGTATTCCATGTCATTATCCTCGCACACGCACGCACACGCACACGCACGCACACACGCACACGCACACGCACACGCACACACACACACACACATGCACACACACGTTGGAGAACCACGAAACAAGAACAGAACAAGAAAAGTGGTTAAGAAACATGTGTAAACCATGTCCAGGAGGGTTATTCCAGCCCTCTACAGGTCTGACCTGCGGGAAGCAGCAAGCGGTAAGCAACAGGCAACAGGTGACTGGTGCTCAGGGCCAGCTGCACCTTGGGTTTACCAAGTTCTCTCTCTCCATCGGTGAGCACCTTGGTGTGACGTCTCACTGTCATCGCTGACTTCTACGGGAGGCTGGCCGCTGCACCAAGGGTCCAATCACACAACAGCACGTCTCACAGGCCAGCACAGATCAGTCACAGCGCAAGCAAGAGATGTATGCATACATGTATTGGATGCAGCCATCCAACCGCGCCGAAATAAAGGCACGGTATCAGAGTGCCTCAGTGTAGGAGCCCAGTCCTTCACCTACCGTATTAACGGGTTGGACCACCGCGCACCTCCTTGAGCAGTCACTGGTGCGGGCTCCAAGGCACTCATACATGTGTACTGCCTGCCATGAGCTTCACGGAAGTGGCAACTCAGTATCACCCGTGTATTTAGAGACACGCTCACGGACACACACACACAGGGACAGACCTCAGTGCTGACACACCTGCAGGATACTACTTACTAGCTTGAGACCATTAGCTAGTTTGCATTCAGTTTGCATCCAGCTTTCGCAGGGCGGGGATTGCCAGAATCATTGGGTTGGCGCAAGCAAGCATACACCGTCATTGTGTCACACACACACACACACACACACACAGGGAACTGCAAAACAAGAACGAAGCAAGAAACGAGGTGAAAAAAAACTCTTCACGAGCCGCAAAGCAGCCCTAGACATCTTTCGGTGTGTTGATAGAAATAGCTAGCTGCGGCTCTAAACAGCCGATGCGGTGTGATTGAGGTTTGTCTTGTGCCCTCACCCTGTCCCTCTTATGTGTGCACTAATCAACGGACCAATAAGGTATCCATGGAGGGATTCGTGTTCATGACAGTTCATAGCAACCAATGTTAGGTGCACCTACCTAACCACACACACACACACACACACAAACAGACATTCACGGTGTGGCCTGAGTGCGCAGCAGGTACATGTGAGCGCACCATGTGGGTTCATATCCCTCTAGTTGGAATTGGTGTGGTTTAATGTTGTCAATGTACCTGTGCCCTTGCCACTTTGCATTTCTGTGGAGCCACTGCATAAGCCGAGTAATCACTATGGCCTATGCACATGGGGGTGGTGGGACACTGTGTATACCGCGCGCGTGGTGGCAGTCCACGGGGACGCCGAGTGCACGCGGCACACCGCCTTGTGCAGCGCTCTCATCACTAGCATGCGTCCATAATCATTTGCCTGTGCCAACTAGCCCAAGCTAGCGCTGAAAGGATTTGCGCTGACCAACTGTGCTGCAATTGCAGGGCAACAGTCAGGGCACTAATAAAAATGCATGGCAGATATTCGGGGGCTGCGCGGCTAGGCAGGACCAGTCTAATTTCAGGGCCGAGGGGTGCGTTGAGCTCAAACTGACCCCAGCCCCCACCGACATGCTGATTCCTAGGGCACAAGCTGTTTGGGCCAGGTAGTTCCCAACACATTCTGTTGGCGTGTCCGCATCGTGTGTTAGGGCTAAGCTGTACCCTGTTCGGGGTGTGTACAACCGCCTGCTGATGACATCCCCTGTGCTCTGGAGCATTTGCTCTGGAGTGCGAGTTCTTCTCTTTTGCACTTTTGTTTTGGTCGTAACAAGGTGTGTGTGTGTGTGTGTGTGACGCCCAATCTTTTCAACAAACTCCATAGCGTTTGCTAACATACATCACCTCTCTACAGCATTGTTCGCACTGCAGCAATGTTTGGACTTCGCTCCGCGCGGCCTTACCTCTCTCTGTGCATGACAACAGGGCTATGTACTTTTTGTCTGGTGCCGCACTTGATGAGACTCCACACGCTCACTTCCCCCCATATGCTCTACTGACATGCCATGCGGGTTGTCAGGCAGTTCGTGTGCGCGCGTGTGTGTGATTCTCCGTGGCATCGCAGTGGCTATGCAAGAAGAAAAGGTGGCGGCAAATCAACTTGGTCTGGTCCATCAATAAAGATACACCAAAGCAGGACACGCAACAAACACGCAGCTATGGCATGTGCTCCATGATTTACTGACCCACCTATCAAAATTTGAAATGCTGCACAACAATGTCTTAGAAGCCGTCGGAGCCCTATGACACAAGTATCCCCATGGGTGGACCATTCTCAGCGCAAAGCGCAGACCTTCACACTCTTTGGAAGATAAAGAGGGCAGGGAAGCGACCGCGGGATGGGGGAAATCTACAAGTGTCCGACGAGTGATATATATTCTGACAAGGGGCACGGCGTGGTTCGGTCTGTGTCAGATAATGTACTGATGAAGGCCAATGTGCCGGCAAGAGCCCACACATCCCTCGCGCATATGGTTTGTGAAACACTCTCTGAAATTGGAATCTTGAAGTCGTGTGCGCCTGCCAGGGATGCGCCTAGTGGGCGTCCGACGGGACGGGGGGGGGGATGTCTTGGAAATTTTGGGTGGGTGGGTGGGTGTCCAAGCAACCCCCCCTCCCGTGGGGGTGGGACAATTCCGGGTCCCCGGGTGTTATGATGCATGGAATTTGGGTCCCCCTTTATTGGGGGGACCCAGTTCGTCAGTCAGTCACAGGCCGTGGTACCCCTTAACCCCTCCCCCTTGCTCGCGACCCCTTCCTCAAACCGCAGTGATTCCTCGGATTTCTCAAGCTCCTCCGATTTATCACGTGCCTCAAGCAGTGGCGACAATGAATAGAGTGCTCATCTCCTTCAAAAATTTCTGAAATCTGGTCCAATGCTCGTGTCTTGTGTGCTGCTTTGGTGGGTGTGTGGGTGGGTGGGTGGCTGGCTGGCTCTCCAACACCCCCCCCCCCCGGTGGGGCGGTGGGGGTGGGACAATTCTGGGTCCCTGGGTTTTCCCAAATTCTGGGTGGGTGGGTCTTGAAATTCAGCCCCCCCCCCCCCCCCCCCCCCAAAATTGATAAGCACATCCCTGGCCCCTGCTAAGATGCTGGGAGCCGTAACAAACACATGCATATAGTCCTTTCCACCAGCGAGGACATTGGTGACTGGCATCACTGACTTCTTGGAGGGGTAGGCTGCTGCACCAGGGGTCCGCCCCCCCGTCCCAAAGGGCCTCGTCCCCCGCCTCCGGTACAAGGCACTGTGGCATGCGCCCCCCCCCCCAAAAAAAAGGCCTCATCCCCCGCCTCTGGTACAAGGCACTGTGGCATGCCCCCCCTCCCCCCCAAAATGGCCTCATCCGCCCGCCTCCGGTCGCTCATATAATAATATGTTGTACCACAAACACACTGTATGTAACCGGTATGCTACCCCCCCCCCAACACATACACACACAATTTGCGAATGCACAGCACAAAGCGTTTTTGGCTGAGTGAAAACTCCTCATCAGTTGGTCATCAGACAAGACAGACAAGACAAACAGAGCATGTCCGACGCCAATAGACGCCTTTCTGTAGGTGCAACAAGAGGAGCATGTCCGGCTGCAGCCCGCCTCAGCGTCAGCTGTGGAGACGGGACAGGTAGCATTGCTTTGCTCACAGCAGTGCCACATTTGATAGGGTCAGATCATTCCCCGCCCCGCCCCGCAACTGCAGGTTCTGCCCTGCCCAGCCACGCCCTGCCCAGCCTCGTCTCAGTCCTGCCTCGGTCCAGGCCCGCCGCCCAGCAACTCTTTATGCGCGCCTACTTTAGCCCCCCGAGGATTGTGGTACACTGAAAGTCGACCTACAGATTACGTCTCAATGGAAAGAAGCAGAGGAAAACATACAGTCAGCAGGAGTAAACCGTTACCGGTGTCCTACACACACACATTGTGCTGTCTGCAAAGGCAAGCAGCGTCGGCAGAGCTTGCTTGTTTCGGGTACTCAATGCATGCAATGTCCAGATTCCATGCTCCATTTATGCCATCAACAGCCATCCACACACAGACACACACACACACGCATACGCACACACACACACAATGTCACACACACAATGTCACACACACACACATACACACATACACACACAACCCCCCCGGAAGGCCCCTCGTCACCAGCCATTCACTGGCCCGTTCATTACTGTTGGCGAGCAGGAGACCTGGACTGAGACGCCGTCCGATTGCCGGTCGTCGCGGTCGGTGTCTCTATCGCCGACAGTGTGCCACTGCCGGACGGCGTCGGACTCAGGGACGAGCTCGGGGTCCCGGTGGTTGAGGGCCATCGGGTCCGGGTCGCAGACCGCGAGCACGAGGCAGTCCGTGGGCGGGAGGCGGACCATGACCGGGTGCCCGAGGCACTGGGGCTGCGGGTGCAGGACCGGGACGGGGACTCGATGGCGCTGGCCGTGGGGGTGGCGCTTGTGAGGGACACGGTGAGGGAGTGGGAGGACCGCGTGAAGGGGGAGGGGCTGAGGGACGCGGAGGCGCAGGCGGTGCCGGTGGAGGTGGCGGTGAGGGTGAGGGTGGCGCCGTGGGAGCGCGACGGCGTCGTGGAGGGGGACCCGCTGGGGCTGAAGGTGCGGGTGGGGGCGGGGGTGCGGGAGGGGGACGGGGGGGAGCGGGTGGGGGAGCGGGTGAAGGACGCGGTGCGCGTGGGACTGACGGAGGGCAGGGCCGTGCGGCTGGGGCTTGCAGAGCGTGAGGCGGTCCTGAGGACAACGAGAGGCAGCGCACGACACTCCGTCGCACTCGGCACGGGCCCCGTCCCACTTTTCTTGTCGTTGTTCTGCCGCGTGTGAGCCCCCCCCCCAAATAGACCGACCCGCCCTGATCCAGAGGCCCATGGGGCCGTGCACTACACGGCACACGGAGGTCTGTGCCCCAGTGCCCCCTTGTCCGCACCCACGTCGACGCACGTGCACGTGTGGAGGGGGGGGCGGCATGGCGGGGAACGGGCCGCGTGCGCGCCCGACGCGAGCCCCGCGCGCGCACTACACCGAGCCCCTCCCTCGCGGTGCCCCTTGAACAGAGCACCCGCCAGTCCCTCGACCCCCGCGACGCAGACCTGGAGGGGCTCAGAGTCACGTTCGCCGTGGGCGTTGCAGAGCACGTCACGCTACACGACCGCGTCGCGGAGCCGGTCCACGCGGTCGTCCGGGTGCCGGTGGCGCTACGCGTGCCCGTCCACGTGCGGGTGGGCGCCGGAGTGCCGCTCCCGCTGGCGGTGGGGGACCGCGTGTGCGATGCCGTGAGGGACCGCGTGCGCTTGCGCGTGGCGGAGGGGGAGGCGGGGCGCGTCGGCGACGCGGAGGGAGAGGCCGTGGGGACACGGGACCGGGTCAGGGTCACGGAGGGGGACGCGGTGGGGGACACTGCGGGGGTGGGGGGCGAGGGGGTGCGGCTGAGGGAAGGGGAGGGGGTCCGGGTTTGTGTAGTGAGTGTGGGGGTGGGGGTGAGGGAGGGCGGAGAGGGGGTTGGGGTGCCGTCGGGGCTGGGGGTTGGGGGCGAGGGGGTGCAGGTGGTGATGGACCACGAGGGCCCGGAGGGGGTGGGGGTGGGGGTGCCGGAGGGGGTCGCGCGGGTGTGGGAGCGGCTGCTGGCGGTGCACGTCGCAGTGGAGGGGCTGAGGGTCGCGGAGGGCGACGCGGAGGTGCCGGTGGCGGATCGAGAGGGGGACCCCAGGCTGCCGCTTTGGCTGTGGGTGCCAGTGGTGGCGGTGGGGGTGTGGGTGCGGGAGGGCGTGGGCGTGCCCGTGGGGGTCGGGGTGGCGGAGGAGGGGGCGGTGAGGGAGCGGGTCGGCGATGGGGAGCGCGTGCGCGTGCGGCTCGGGCTGCGGGCGCGCGTGCGGCTGGCGCTTCCCGTGCCCGTGGCGGTGCTGGGGGTCGCGGAGCGGCCGGTGGCGGTGCGGGTCCACGTGGCGCTGGGGGTCTGCGTGGCTGACGTGGGCGACTGCGTCGGCAGAGAGGCGGAGGGGGACGTGAAGGAGGAGGAGGCGGACCGGGGGCTGAGGCTGGGGGATCGGGTGGCGCTGGCGAGGCTGGCGGTGCCGGTGCGCGTGCCGTTGGGACTCGCGGTGGGAGTGCGCGTGCGGGTGGCAGTGGACGGTGTGAGGGTGTGGGTGTGGGCGGAGGGGGACGGGGGGGTGACGGTCGACGCGGTGAAGCCGGAGGGCGTGCGCCACTTCGATGGGGTCCGGGAGACAGTGCGGGACCATGAGGCCGTGGGGGTGGGCGCGGTGGCGGTGGCGGAGGAAGAGCCGGTGTCGGAGGCGGTGCGGCTCGGGACCGTCGCGGTGGCGGTGCCGGAGGGTGAGGCCGTGCGTGTGAGGGTCACGGAGAGGGACTGGGAGAGGGAAAGGGAGCCGGAGGGCCCGGACACAGATGGCGTGAGGCTGGGGGAGGTGCTCTGCGACGGGATGGAGCGCGTGCGCGACCGCGACAGGGAGGCGCTGCAGGTGGTGCCGGTCCCGGTGACGGTCCTTGTGTTGCTGCGTGTGGGGGCCGTTGGAGACCGGGAGGGCGTGCCGCTGCGAGAGGGGGTGGCAGTGGGGGTGGGGGTGTGTGTGGCGGTGCACGCGAGGCTGCACGTGCCGGTGCCAGTCTCCGTGCGCACGAGCGTCGCTGTGGAACTGGGGGTGGCAGTCGGCAAAGCCGTGACGGTGGTGCCGGTGCGGGAGGGGCTGCGGGCACTGAGGGTTGCAGTGTGGGAGGTGAGGGTGTGGCTGGGGGAGGGGGTGCGGGAGGCGGTCGCGCTCACACTGGCCGCTGCGGTTTGCGTGGGCGAGGCAGTCGGAGTCGCGGTCGGTGGGCTGGCGGTGGCGGTGGGTGGAGTCTGTGAGGGACGGGCCGTGAGGGTGTGGGTGTGGGTGGGGCTCGGGACGGAGCGGGACCCGCTCGCCACACGGCTGACGGAGGCGGTGGGGGTTGGAGTGGCACTGCAGGTTGGGCTGGAGGCGGTGGCGCTGGGGGAAAGGGAGGCAGATGGCAGACTTGCGGTCGCAGAGGGGGTGCCGCGTCCACTGTGGGTCTTGGTTTGGGAGGCGGACACAGAACCTGCAGTGCAGGGGAGGGTTGTTCGATCCCGTTTTCCAGATTTCCTCGCTCTTCAAGGCCCCCGTCCCACACACACACACATACACACACACACACACACAATGTCACACACACACACAATGTCACACGCACGCACGCACGCACGCACGCACGCACGCACGCACACACACACACACACACACACACACACACACACACACACACACACACACATACACACACACACACACACACACACATACACAAACAACCCACACAAACACCCACCCACCCACACCCACACCCACCCACATACCACACACGCACGCATGCACACGCCCATACACCCACCCACCCACCCACACGTACGCACCCACACACACACGATGGGAACCACAACAAAGAAAAGAGGGAAAGGACAAGAACAGCGCTTGGAGAACACTCACCAGGAGCTGCAGGGCAGCCCTGGACGTCTTTCGCTGTATCAGAGAGTGAGCACATTGTGCAGGTCTGATCAAAGCGCAAGTGTGCTCAAAGTTCAGATCACACACCCCTACCTCGGCGAAGCAAATTCATCCAGAACAGAGCCTGTGTCATGAGCCTGCAGTGCTGGGTGCAACCACCCAACCACTAACACATGGATCCATACAGGCGTAGTATCAACAGGAAATGCCCAGGGGTGAGTAATGAAAAATTAACAGACCAGACTGGTTGATATCCTTTGGCCCGAACCTCAAGGGTATTGTTTGGTCGGGATACTTCCCCCTATCTAAACGGCATTCTTTGCGAGCCAGTGTGTGAGGTGTTTGAAAGCTTCAAGCCGCGCGCAAGGTAGGTGGTGCGCGAGAGCATAAACTGCATGCATGATGTCCTCTATAGCCCATTAGGATGCAAAGATACAACACACAACCTTGTGCATTGTGTACCTTGTGCACCCTGTGCCCGCGTCCCCATCTGTGGGTAGACCATGCTCAGTGCTAGCTGCTCCCAACACAAGGTAGACATGATCTGGCTGTCCTAGCTCTAGAGCCAACAACACCCAGCAATCGGACGAGTAAAGATGTGTTGCATACACCCTCAACAACCATGACACATTGATTAGGGGCATATCATACACTAGTGGCCAGTCACCTTTATGAACAGCTAGATTACTGAAGGCCAAAGTGAACCCCCACTCGCGGTCATGCTGAAGCCTAGGGCACGTATGGTGGGGGACGGACACATACACGTGCACGTGGTGCATGTATCAAAGATACAGTCACACAACACTTGAAGTGAGCACACTCCAGCAAGGGTGTCGCACAACCTATGTACGACGGGCAAGGGACTGCCTACTTGGGGGCGTCAATGTGTACAGCCAAGCTCAAGAGATGCCATATGCGTGTTCCAGGGTCAGTTTCTCGTTTCGCCGGATGTTTCACCGGACTAGCTAAACTCAATTTCAAAGAAGATTGGGGAAATGGTTGGAAGTAATATTCCAAAAAAAAACAGAAAAACGGGTTTATATCCGGATCCAGCAAAAGTGGGCTAAAAATCTTGTCAAAGAAGAGGTCTGTTGCTGGCCAAGGTACCCCTAGGTGCATGTACACATTGACATCCCCAAGGCCTAGTGGCTCCTTCGAAACCAACGAACCATTATCACGAGACTGCATATGTGAGAACAAAGGGGCCCCCATTCGGCCAAAGAGGAAACCCCTCCTCGGAGATTTGCAAGTCATCCACTCAAGAAGGCGCTGCCATCATCATTTTATGTGCCTTGTGCCTTAGAGTATCAAGGTCCGCACTCTATGCAAAAAAGGGTCCCCTATTGGGGGGGGGGGGGGGTGAATCCTATGGTCTGGACACCAACTACCCCCCCCACTAACCGTTGGCTGGAGGCCCCCTCTTGGGGGGGGGGGGGGAGTGAGGGTTCTTGGAGGGGCGATGTGGGGGGGGGGGGGTTGGGGGGGTTTTGCCTTGGGGTGGGGGGCACCTCCAAATAGTTTGGTATGCAGCCCAGGTGTGATCCGACAATTTGCACCACCCTTTGCCCCAATAGAGGGTGGGAGATCATCGGCTTGGGTATTCTCAGCCACACAGAGAACCTCAAGGAGGTGGGCTCCTGAGGCGGTCATGGGATTAGAGTTACACAATGAGACTAGACATACATAAATATAGGGGTATAAGTGTGGCCATACTAGCAATTCAGGGATCACGAGTGCTATCATCGCGCTCAAGTTTTTTATTCTTTTAGTTGGTCGAGTTTCTTGGTTACCGAGCTGGGTTTACCCTGTCGAGGTTATACACCCCTTTTTAGGGTCCAAGGATGAGCAACACATTTTAGCAAGCAGCAGGCAAGCAGCAAGCAGCACAGGTGGTTAAAAAGTCCTTGCGAGTACATAGTGGCTCAAAACCAGCATCCAAGTAGCTCAAAACGACCGTGGAGCAAATGCGCATCACCACAAACAAGTTTTGAGATATTTTGAGCCGTCTAGCCAGTTCTATGGCCAATTTGGTGTCCAAAAATGGCTGTTTTCGGGCTATTTTCAGGTCGATCGTCCTGAAAGTTCAGGCCGATCGCTGGTGTGTCAAGTGGGCGTTTTCAATGAGGGAGATTCCTCTTCGGTAGCGATTGGGCTATCAAAGAAATGCAAATTGGTGCTCAACAAGGTATGTTCCATGCCGTAGTGCCATGCGGTGGTCCATTTGGAGGTGAAAATGAGCCGGTTTTGAGCCGTGTTTGAGGACGATCGTCATGACCGTGTAGGCACATCTACAAAGCAAGCAGTCTTTCTTCCACGGTGATTTCCAATGCGTTAAGAAAGACTAGGACCCAGCTCGGTCCTAGCCGTAAGTCTTGAGTCTTGAGGTTTTACACCCCTTTGTAGGGTCCTAGGATGAGCAACACATTTTAACAAGCAGCAAGCAAGCAACAAGCAGCAAGCAGCAAGCAAGCAGCAAGCAGCAAGCGTCAACAAGCGGTTAAAAAGTCCTTGGAACGACACCGTGGCTCCAAACCGGCATCCAAGTAGCTCAAAACGACCGGGGAGCAAACGCCCATCAACACAAACAGGTTTCGTGCCGTTTTCAGCCGTCTAGCCCGTTCTATGGCCGATTTAGTGTCCAAAAATGGCCGTTTTGGGGCTGCTTTTAGGACGATCGCCCTGGTTTACGACGATCGTCGGTGTGTCAAGTGGGCGTTTTCAATGAGGCCCGTTCTTCTTCCAAAACGATTGGGTTATCAAATGGATGCAAATCGGTGGTCAATAAGGCATGCACCAGGTGCCACTGCCATGGTGCCACGCGCTGGTCGATTTGGAGGTGAAAATGAGCCGTTTTTGAGCCGTGTTTTAGAACAATCATCTTGACCGTGCACGAACACTTGCAAAGCAAGCGGTCTTTCGCCCACAGTGATTTCCAATGCGTTAAGCAAGACTAGGACCTAGCTCGGTCCTGGTCGTAAGTCTTGATTGCTAGAAATTCCGGATGTATTATGGATAGGAATCATTATCAACTGGACTTGGCGGGTTTGGTAGGTGGGCCCAGTGGACCGGCGAGGTTCGGTCGCGAGAGGCTCAAAGTGAGAGGGCGGGGGGTTTGGCTTGTTTGGTGGACACGCAGTTCGGCTTCCGTTGATATCAACGTCAAATACACTTTACTACATATAATTTTTGTGCATAAAATTTTTGTGGGGGATAAATGCCGATGGATGATTCTACTCGGCGGTTGGAAGCCACGCCCTTGGCGATGTGGTGATGTGGTGGTGGTGCATCGTCAATATGCCGTCGAAACCATGATCAACGTCACTGAGTTTAAAGGGTAGATTTGATGGTATCGAGAGACCAACACCATTGGTGGCCCCGGACCACACGCCATGACGGTACATCACCCCTCCCCGCTTACACCACACTTGCACAAGCCTTCTCCCCAAACGTTTTCAGGAAGGGAAGGGAAGGGAAGGGCCTAAGACCAAGAGTGGCTCCTTGGAACACATTAAGTTGGGGCTGAGCTCAAGGGCGGGATCTTCAATGAGCAACAAAGGACGTTTTTATAGCGCTCGTCTTGCCCGCTTTGGCACTCAAAGCACTGTTACACACCCCCATAGGTTTCGTTTAGCTGAGTTTGGCATATTCTTAGGTGCCCAAATCGCCCACGAATCTTGAATATCTTCAACATATCGTTCAATTAGGACCTAGGACCAAGACATATCCCCAAACGGAAAGGGGTCTATCCATATCACCTAGGGACCCCCCCCCCACCACACACACACACAGGTAAAAGGGGCGCCGCAAAAGACGAGCCCTCTGTAGCGCCTCGTCTTGCACGATAAGGCGCACCAAGCGGTGAGTATATAAACACATGTGGTTTTGCTGCTTGTGGCGCCTTCGGCGCCCATGGACTTAGGCTAGTACCTTTGACAACTAACTGTTGGCCGGAGGCCCCTTTGGGGGGGGGGGGGTTGCCATCCTAGGACCCGCGGAGTCGACCCCCCCCCCCGGGGTCCCCTCATACAAATACTTGACAAGCGGCTCCACAGTTTTGAAGCGGGCTGAACCACGTTATTATTCAGCATTTTGAACTGCAGGTGCTTGGCGAGCAAGTCATGGGGCATGTGCCACAATTTATCATAGTTTGCCACTCCCACCTTGTCAAGCTTTGAGCACTCGGGATAGATGGACCAAACAAGCTCAATCTAACTCCGCCATTTCCCCTTATATGGCCAGGCTATTACTTTGTCAAATGCGAGATGGATTTGGGGGCAATGCTATCAAATTGCTCTTTGACAGTCGGCCTTGGCAAGGCTATGTGTGAACTAGAAATCGTGTGTGTCTTTGGTTTGCGACATGTGTGGCTCGTGCTGCGATACACAATTATTTGCATTGTAGTGGTGGTGCCGATGACACCCAAATACCTCCGGAACCCGATCTCCCCATTATGCAAGTTTTTACCTTGCCGTTATATAGAGAATGCACAGTTTGCCATCAAGGTTGCGCTCTAGTTGCATATGGTGGACAGCCCGTCTAATAGACCTATCCAATCCCACTTGTTTTATCCCATCATATATCCCAAAAGTTCTCGGCGATCATAAATTTACAGACTTTGCCCCATACCCACCGGAGGATAACCCCAAAATACCCGTGACATTTGGTCAACAACACGTACATTCTAGTATGCTACCAGGAATGTAGCAAGTTCCACAACTAGCACGGCACCTTCCTTGATTCCGGGAACACTTGGGGGAGGGGGGCAGAACATGCAAGCACACCAAGTGAACACAGTCTGTGATACCAACAATTTCTTTGTCATGCGCCTTGGAGTGTCACACCGGGACCACGTCATCACATTGCATGTCTCGTACCATACTAAATCCTAAGCCTTGGGGCATGAATTGGACACGGTGGCATGCACATTGTGGAAATAGCTGGCTTTGCTTCATGACGCGACACCGGGAAACCGATCTGAATTCATGATTCTTTGAGCCCACTATCCATACCATATGTATCATAGCTTGTATCCCATACCCCCGCGGTTTTGCATCAAAAAGGATTCAACATGTCATATCCGTAATTGTTGCAGCCTTATTGTAGTGAGGTTGGGCACGATAATCATGCAAAACAAGTGGTGTGGTATACATACTCACGTAGTTGTGTCCCTTAACATATTTTGTAGTGTTGTTACTCAGTGTATGTCCCTCGGCCGCTTTGCTTGCCACATCTAAGCCAGGGCAAGTGATATTGTTTGTGCCAGATATACCGATTGCTCGGTGTTGGTGTCGTTATTTTTTCACATGTTCCAAGTGGAATGCCCTTTAATGCCCATGGATGCAGGTCTAAGCCGCACTTCCGCTCCTGCCTAAAAAAGCACCCAGCAGTACTGGACAGGGATGATAACCCAGTTGCAGAATTTGGTGGTAAGCAAGAGGGAGTGAAATGAAGGCGAATCAGCAGCATCCTTCGCGTTTGTGTAAAGAGTGCCCGCATGGGGAGGGTAGGTTGTCTGTCCTGTGTACCACATGCCACCCCCCCCCCACACACACACACGCTCAGTGAGGGGAACAAGAACCCCACGACACACACACAGACATACAATTCTCTCCTCCTTTTGGACCGCTCATGTGACCGCCCTGACTCATGGGTGGCAACCTGCCAAGCGTCGAATGGCAATCTGCATTGGGATGTGCAGAACTCACAAACAATGCAGATCACTGTGGTGGCTTGTTCCAAGGCTTAGTGTTGAGGCTTAATAGCAGTTGTCGCGGGAAAGTGCAGAGATGGTGGCACAAATGGGGGGCTTCCGCTTTTGGGGGGATGGGTGCGAAAACAAAGTGATTCGGCGAATTTTCCTGGTCGACCCCCCTCCCCAAATTGGTGGCCCCTCTTTGTCTCCGTCTGGGAAAGCTGGCAGCACTGCCATGGGGTATTCTCGGGCGGTCCTATCTATGAGGACAACTCACCCGCACGCTCATGCATGATAATCGGTGTCAAAGCCCATGCTCGAAGTCTCAAACACGGGGTGTTTAGGAGAGTGCTTCGAGGCCGTGGGCTGCCATGGGGTACTGAGATCATGGCATGCAGAAGTCACTGCACTGCAGCACTTACCAAAGCCCTGACAGCACTGCCCTTGGCAGAAGCACACGCCCCATTAGGGAAGGCGAGCGTCTGGCAGACGGCTGTTGCAATGAAGATCCCATGCCTGCAGAACATCTTCGACCACCAAAACTGGGGGCTGTATGACAGCCCTTGGGAATTCCTAATGAGTGCGGGGGCAGTCCCCCAAGGGGCACCTCACCATCAAACCCCATCCTGGGCAGACACACACGCACACCTGCACGCAAATGCAAGCACAGACCTCATCTCCAGCCCTGCCTGCAGGCGATAGGGGGGAAACTCAGTGCTGCACCTCAAGACTTGGCCCAGTCCCTGGCTTTGGCCTCTGCAAGCGCTTTGCCTATCATCCAATGACCACAACCACAGCAACAGCCGCAGCCACACCAACAGGCACAGGTACAAGCACAGGAACAGCCACAGCCACAACCACAACCCCAACCACAGCCACGAAGCCACAATCACAGACACAGCAACACCGCCATAGCCGCAGCACAGGCACAGGCACAGGCACAGGCACAGGCACAGGCACAGGCACAGGCACAGGCACAGGCACAAGGACAGGCAGAGGCACGACTACAGCCACAGCCACAACCACAACCACAGGCACAGGCACAGGCAAAGGCAAGAACAGGCACACCTAAAGCCACAACCACAGCCAAAGCCACAAGTACAAGCAGAGCCACATCCGCAGACACAGCAACAGCCACAGCTACAAGCAGAGCCAAAGCAAGCACGGGAGCCACAGCCACAGCCACAGCCACAACCACAGCCACAGCCACAGCCACAGCCACAGCCACAACCACAGCCACAACCACAGCGATAGCAATGTCCAGAGCGACAGGCACAGGCACAGGGGAAGGCATGGGAACAGGGACAGCTACAGCAACAGATACAGCCACAGCCACAGCCCCAACAACAGCCACAGCCCCAACCACAGCCACAGCCACAGTCCCAAACACAAACACAACCACAACCACAGCGCCAACCAAGGCCACGCCCACAACCACAACCACGGCCACAGCCACAACCACAGCGACAATCACAGCCACAGCCACAGACAAAGCCACAGCTATAGCCACACCCACAGCCACAACCACAGCCACCTCCAAAGCGTCCGCCACAGCCTCAGCCAGGGCCACAGCCATAACCACAGCCACAGCCACAGCCACGGCCACCGCCACCGCCACAACCACGGCTACAGCCACAGCCAAAGCTACCGCCACAACCACAGCTACAGCCACAACCACAGCCACAGTCACAGCCAAAGGCACAGCCAAAGCCACAGCTACACCCACAGCCACACCCACAGTCACAGTCACAGCCACACCCACACCCACACTCACACCCACACCCACCGCCACAATCACAGCCATAGCCACAGCCACAGCACAGCCACATTCAGGGTCAGACTCGCAGCTCAAGGCACAGCAACAGACCTGTGTGTGTATCACTGCCACTGGCCGTCGCAGAGCGCACGTCGCTGGGGCTGCAGCTGCAGGACAGCGAATCGGTGCCGAAGGCTGATGCAGAGGACGACGAAGTGGCAGACCGCGAGGCAGATCGCGTGGACGGCGTCGTGCTGGGCGTGGGACTGCGCGACGCGGAGGGCGTGGAGGCACTACACGACGGACTGGCGCTGGTGCTGCGAGTGGGCGTTGCGGAGGTGCGGGTCGGCGACCCCCTCGTGCGGGAGCCGGAGGGACTGGCACTGGGGCTGCGTGAGGGGCTTAGGGTGTCCGACACCGTACCGGAGTATGTGGGGGTGCGGCTGAGGCTGCAGGGGCTTCCAGTGGCGGAGGTGCGTGTGGTCGAGGGGCTACGAGTGGGGCTGGGGCTGGGGGTTGGGGTGGCGGGGGACAGAGTCGTGGTGGCCGACAGGGTCAAAGACGGAGACGCGCTTCCGGTGCACGAAGCAGAAGGGGTACTGGCGGTGCCGGTGCTGCTGCCGGTTGCGCTGCTGGAGGCACTGGGGCTGTCGCTGGGGCTGCGGCTGGCGGTTGTTGTGGCGGAGAAGGTGCGCGTGGGAACGCGGGAGCGGGTGCGGGACGGGCTGGGGCTCATGGAGGAGACGTGGGAGGGGCTGAGCGAGCGGGAGGCGGGGCTGGGGCTGAGGGTGGGGCTGACGGTGAGGGTCGTGAGGGGGGAGAGGGTGTGGCTGGGGGTGGGGGAGGGAGAAGGGGAGGGAGTGGCGGTGGGGGTCGCGGTCACACTGCGGGTCTCAGTCGCGCTGGCGGAGTACGTGCGCGTGCCCGCGGGGGTCCGCGAATGGGAGCCGCTGCGGGTGCGGCTGAGGGACCGTGAGAATGAGCGCGGGGCGGTGCCGGAGGAGGAGGCGCTGCAGGTCTCGGAGAGGGTGGCGCTGCCCGAGGCGGTGCTAGTGCCGGTGCCAGTGAAGCTGGCGCTGAGGGTACCGGAGGGGCTGCCGGAGGGGCTGCAGGACGGGCTCTGGGGTCGTGACGTCGTGCGGGTGCCGGTGCCGGTGCCGGAGGGAGTGGGGGAGGGTGTGGGGGACAGGGGAAGGGTCCCGGAGTGGGTGGGGCTGAGGGAGGCCGTGGGGGTACGGGTGACGCTGGAGGTGTCCGATGGGAGCGTGGCGGTGCCGGTCGCGAGGCGGCTGGCGGACCGCGTGCGAGTGGGAGTGACGGAGGGGGTGGGGGTGTGGGCGTCGGAGGCGGACGGTGTGCGGGAGGGGCTGCGCGTGGGCGTCCGGTGGGAGGACGCGGTGGGAGTGGCCGTAGCGGAGGGGGTGAGGCCGGAGACGCTGTGGCACTTTGAGGCGGAGGGGGAGGGGGACGCGGTGGTGGGCGTGGGAGTGGCGGTGGGGAGGCTGGTGGTAGCGGTGGGGGACCCGCTGAGGCTCGGGGTTGGGGTCGGGGACCGCGTGGCGGTGGGGCTGTGGGAGGGGCCGGAGGGGGTCGGCGTGCGGGAGGGGCTGGGGGTCGTGGCGGTGCGGGAGGGCGGCGAGGCCGTGGCCGGCCACGACGCCGTGCGGGAGCGGGTGCGGGAGGGGGTCGCGGTGGCGCTGCTCGTGCGCGATCCGGAGTGGGTGGCGCTGGGGCTGCGCGTGGGGCTGGGGGACGGGGTGAACGTGGCGGTGGCGCAGGGTGTGAGGCTGCTGCTGCCGGAACCGGAGGGCGACCGGGTGCGGCTGCGGCGGGAGGCGGTGGGGCTGAGGCTGCCGGAGCGACTGACGGTGCGAGTGGCGACGAAGGTGCAGGAGACGCTCAGGGACGGTGTGGAGGGCGTGGGGGAGAGGGAGGGACTGCGGGTGGGGGAGCGGGTATGAGTCCCGGTGCCGGTGCTGCTTCGAGTGGCCGACGTAGGGCTCGGGGACCGGGAGGACGTGAGGGTGGAGAGGGTGGGGGAGGGGGGCGTGGGGCTGGGGGAGGCTGTGACGGTGCGGGTGGCGCTGGGGGTGCCGCTGGAGGAGGGGCTGTGGGTGTGGGTGCGGAGCGTGGGGCTGTGGGTGCGAGTGGTCGGTGTGACGGTCGCGGAGGGGCTGTGCCGGGACGCAGTCGAAGTGCAGGTCGGGGGGCTGGGGCTGCCGGACGGAGACGCGGTGGCGGTGCGGGAGATGTGGGAGACGGTGGAGGGGGTGGGGGTCAGAGAGGAGCTGCGGGACGGGCTGGTGCCCGAGCGCGTGCCGGAGCGGCTGCCGGTCCCGGTCCGCGTCGAGGAGGGGGCGGAGAGGGTGGCCGTGCCGGTCGTCGTGGCCGTGCGGCTCGCGGTGGGGGAGGGCCGGGCGGTGGCAGTGGGGGTGCCGGAGGCGGTGGCGGTGCGGGTCGCGGAGGACGCGGAGCAGGAGGCGGTGAGGCTGGGGGACGGGGAGGGGGGCGTTTGGGAGGGTGTGGGGGAGTGGGTGGGTGAGGGGGAGTGCGACGCGGTCGCGGTGGGGGGCGTGGGGGTCGCGGGCACACTGACGGTCGGGGGTGACGGGCTGCGAGAGGGGCTGAGGCTGCAGGTGCGTGTGCCCGTGGGGGTGGGGCGCGGGGTGCGGGTGCCGGTGGCGGTGAGGGAGGGGGAGGGGGTGGGGGCGGTGGGGGAGGGGCTGGGCGTGGCCGTGGCGCTGGTCGAGGGGCTGAAGGAGAGCGAGGGGCCCGTGACGCTCGGGGGCGGCGAGCGGGTGCGGGAGCGCGAGCGGCTGGGGGACGGCGTGCGGGACGGAGTGCGGGAGGCGGTGGAGGTGGCGGTGGGGCTCCGGGTGGCGGTGCGCGACGCCGTGCGGCTGCGGGTGCGGGAGGACGTGGGGGTGCGGCTGCGCGAGGGCGTGGGGGACCGACTGGCGCTGGACGGCGATGGAGTTGTGGTGTGGGAGGGGGACGGCGGTGAGGGACTGGGGGTTGAGGTCACGGTCCGGGACCCCGAGCGGGGGCGAGAGGGGGAGGGTGTGGGGCTGGGGCTGAAGGTGGGGGTCGCGGAGGGGGAGGGCGAAGGAGGGGAGGGCGTGTGGCTGAGGGTCCGGCTGAGGGAGGGGGTGCGGCTGGGCGTTGGGGAGGCGGAGGCGCTGTCCGTGAGGCGGGGGCTGCCGGTCCCGCTGCGGGTGCCGGTGGGGGAGTGGGTGCGGGTGGAGGCGGGGGTGGCGGTCGCGGTCACGGAGGGCGACGGGCTGTGGCTCGACGGCGTGGCGGTTGCGGAGGCCGACGGGCGGCTGAGGGTCGGGGTCGCGGACACGGAGGGCGTGTGCGACGCAGTCGCGGACAGAGTGGGCGAGAGAGCGCGCGACACGGACGAGAGGGTGGCGGAGCGGGAGCGCGTGCGCGGCGTTGGGGAGCCGGACCCCGTGAGGCTCGCAGTGCGGGAGGGGGTGAGGCCGAGGGTGGGGGAGGCGCTGGGGGACAGGCTCTGCGACTCTGAGCACGTGATGATCGCGGATGCGGAGGCCGAGGCGGAGCAGGACGGCGTCGAGGGCGTTCGCGTGGGGGTCGCAGAGGCCGGGCTTGAGGTGGGGCTGGCAGAGGGTGGGGTATCAGTGGGGGTGCGGGTGAGGGTGCGGGTGGGGGAGCGGGTCAGAGAGGGGGGCGAGGGGGTGGCGGTCGCGGTCGGGGCGGAGGCGGTGGGCGTTGTGGAGCCGGAGCCGGAGGCGGAGAGAGACGAGCGGGTGACCGTGGGGCCCGTGCCCGTGAGGGTGCGGGAAGGGGAGGGGGTGCGGGTGAAGGGGGGAGACACGGTGGGGGTTGGGCTGGGGCTGGGGGTGCGGCTGCACGTGGGCGTCGAGGCAGTGGCACTTGGGCTGTGGGAGGCAGTGGCGGTGGACGGCGAGGCCGAAGGGGGTGTGACTGTGGAGGACGGGGACGGGGGTGTGAGGGAGCGGGTGAGGGAGCCGGTCCGCGTGAAGGAGGCGGTCGGGGGGGACCGGGAGGGGCTGGTGGAGGGGGACGGACTGCGGGAGGGGGAGGGGCTGGCAGTCCGGGTCACGCTGTGGGACACGGTGCGGCTGGGGCTGCCGCTGGGGGAGGCCGTTGGGGTGTGGCTGGGGGTCCCGCTGGGCGTGTGTGTGGGGCTGGCGGTGGCGGAGGGGGTGGGGGAGGGGGTGGGGCTGCGGCTGCGAGTGCGAGTGGCCGTGACGGTGTGTGTGGCCGTGTGGGTGGCGGTGGAGGTGCCGGACCCCCTGGACCGGGTGCGGGCCGGGCTGTGCGTCGCGGTGGCGGAGGGCGAGGCCGGGGAGAGGGAGAGGGTGGGGGAGGACAGCGACGGGGAGGGAGTGGGGGACGGGGAGCGGGAGCCGGAGGCGGAGGAGGTGGTGGTGGGCGGGCGCGTGGTCGATGTGGAGAGGCTGCGGCTCCGGGAGGGGGATGAGGAGTGCGAGACGGTGGCCGTGGGGGTGGGAGTGCAGGTGGAGGAGGGGCTGAGGGAGCGGCTGGAGGAGGAGGAGAGGGACGGGGAGGCGGTGCGGCTCTCGCTCTGTGGGCCGGATGCGCTGCAGGTGACGGAGGAGGCGGAGGGGGTCGTGGACAGGGTCACGGTCACGGTGGGGCTGTGAGACGGCGAGCGGGTGCATGTAAAGGACTGGGATTGACTGGAGCTGGCGGTGTGCGTGGGAGAGGTCCGTGAGTGGGAGGCAGAGCGGGTGTGGCTGCGGGTCTCGGTCGAGGGCTGGGTGAGGCTGAGGGAAGGGGTGAGGGAGGCGCTGGGGGATGGCGAATGGGACGTGGTGTACGACCTGGAGGCTTTGGAGGGGGAGACGTTGTGCGTTGTGGAGTGGCTGAGACTGAGGGTCAGGGACGGTGAAGTGAGGGAGGGAGTGTGGGAAAGTGGGCTGCGGCTGTGGGACAGGGACCGGGAGAGGGTGTGTGTTGGCGTGGCAGTGTCCCCCGGCGTCGGGGTGGCCGTCGGGGATCGTGAGAGGGATACCGAAGGAGGGGACTGGGACTGGGAGGTCGTCGACGAAGCGGTGGAGGGGGAGGGGCTGGGGGAGGGTGTGTGGCTCAGGGTGGCGGTCGGGGCAGCGGAGGGGGACGGGGACGCGCTGCGGGAGGGGCTCGTGGACGAGGACGGCGTCGAAGTGCGGGAGGACGCGGACCGGCTGGCGGTGGGGCTGGGGGTGGCGGTGGGCGTGGGGCTGCAGAGGCGCGACGAGGTCGCGGTGGCGGTGCGCGTCCGCGTGCGGGTCCGGGAGTGGCTGGCGCTGGGGGCCGTGGGGGAGGCCGAGGGGCTGGAGAGGGTGGGGGTCATCGATGCGGTGAAGGAACTGCGGGTGTCGGAGGGGGAGGCCGTGCGTGAGCGGGAGGAGCAGCTGCGGGAGATGGTGGATGCGGTGGAAGAGAGGGAGGGGGAAGTGGAGTGCGTGGGGGGCGAGGGGGTGTGGGAGGGGCTGAGGGAGGCGGAGGGGGAGGCGGTGCAGGAGAGGGAGCCGGGACTCGGACTGGCGGTGCGGGTGAGGCTGGCGCTGGGGCTGGCGGTGCGGGAGGCGGAGCGGGAGGGGCTGGGGCTGCCGGAGGGGCTGGGGGAGTGGCTGGGGGTCCGCGTGGACGTCTGCGTGGGCACCGCCGAGAGACTGTGCGAAGGGGAGGGGCTGCGGGTGGGTGTAGCGGTGGTGGAGGGCCTCGGGGTCGGGGACCGGGTGTGCGATGGGGTGGGGCTGAGGGTGGCGGACCGCGACGTGGCACTGCGGGAGAGGGAGCGCGACGCCGAGGAGGCGGACGCGGTCCGGGGGCTGGGGGTACCCGAAGGGGAGCACGTGGGCGTGCGGGACCTCGCGGTCCATGAAAGCGTCGGAGGGCGGGAGGGCGACGGCGTCGGGGAGGGGCTGGCACTCGCGGTCGGGGAGGGGGACGGGGTGCCGTGGGGGCTGCGGGTGGCCGTTGGGGACGGGCTGGCGGATGGGGTCGTGGTGCGGGAGGGCGAGGGGGTGCCGCTCCCGGTGCGGGTGCCGGTGATGGAGGGGGCGCTGGGGGTCGACAGCGTCCGGGAGTCGGACTGTGAGTCGCTCCACGAGACCGAGGCCGTGGTGGTCGGTGCGGTGGTGCCGGTGTGCGTCGGGGTCTGAGTACTGCGAGAGGGCGACCGGGAGGGCGAAGGGGAGGGGGAGGGCCCGGAGGGGGTGCGCGTGCGCGTGGCGGTGGTGGTGCGCGTGTGCGTCGGGCGTGACGCCGTGCGTGTGAAGGAGGCGGAGGCGGTCGGGGACCGTGTGCTCCGGGTGCGGCTGCGGGTGTGCGAGGGAGTGCCCGTTGAGGACGGGAGGGACAGGGAGTGGGACGGGGAAGGGGACTCGCTGGGGGACAGGCTCGCGGAGGGCGACGGCCGAGTGGCGGTGAGAGTGCGGGATCGCGAAGGACTGGCACTGGGGGTGGGGGTGGACGAGCGGGAGGATGAGGGGGTGCCCGTGGGGAGCGGGGTCGATGTTGGGGTCGTGGAGTGGGAGGCGCTGCGAGTGACGCTGGAGAGGGAGAGGGTGGCGCTGCCGGAGGCGGTGCTGCGGGACGCGGAGGGGGTCCCGCTGGGGGACGGGGACGCGGACGGAGAGCCCCGGGAGACGGAGGGCGTGGAGCGCGTGCGCGTCGGGGACAGTGTGCGGGAGGGGGAGTGGGAGGGTGTGGGTGTGGCAGGCGCCGAGGCTGAGGGGCTGAGGGAGCGGCTGAGGGACTGGGGGCTCATGGAGCAGGTCTGGGTAGAGGTGAGGCTGTCGGAGGAGGAGGGCGAGAGGGAGGGTGTGGAGTGGGTGGGGCTGCAGGACCGTGCGGAGGGGGTGGGGGTGGGGGAGAGGGAGGGGGTCCCCGTGGGCGTGGCACTTGGGCTGCCGCTTGCGGTGCACGTGGGGGAGGCTGTGGCGGTGGCGTTGTGCGTGGCGGTGTCGGAGGATGAGGAGGTACGGGAGGGGGAGGCCGAGGGGGTGCCGCTGGAAGGGCTGAGGGTGCGGGTGGGGGGCGTGAGGGAGGGGCTGCGGGTGTGGGTCGGGGTGCCAGAGTGAGAGGGCGCGTCGGAGGCGGTGGCGGTGGCGGTCGAGGACGGCAGAAGGGACGACGTCGGGCTGAGCGTAGGACGCGTGGGCGTTCGCGATGGAGATCGGGTGTCGGTGCCGGAGCGTGACTCGGAAGGAGAGAGGCTGCGCGACCGGCTGAGGGAGAGCGACGCAGTGCGGGAGGTACAGGAGGCGCTGAGGGTGCGCGATGTGCTGCGGCTCGGCGTGAGCGAGACCGTGGACGCCGTGGCACTGAGGGTGCGGGTGAGGGTGGGCGGGGAGGGGCTGCAGGATGCGGAGGGGGTGCGCGAGGCACTGGCGGAGTCGGTGCGCGTGGCGGAGGCCGTGGGGCTGGGCGTGCGGGTGCACGTGCTCGGGGACACGGTGGGCCGTGTGGGGGTGCGGGTGCGGCTGCAGGTGCGCGGGGGGCTGGCACTGCGGGAGCGGGTGGGGGAGAGTGAGGCCGTCCGCGTGCCCGTGAGGGGCCGGGAGGCGGTGGACGTGCGGGTGAGGCTGCGACGAGACCGGGAGCGGATCGGAGAGGGGCTGCGGGAGACGGTGCGGCTGGGCGTTCTGCTGCGGCTGAAGGTACAGGACCGTGTTGCCGACCCGGAGGCGCTCCCGGACGTAGTGGCAGAGGCCGAGGGCGAAGAGGAGGTGGAGGGGCTGGCGGAGGCGGAGTGCGTGCCCGGGGGCGTTTGTGAGGGGGAGGCGCTGCGGGAGCGTGGGGACTGCGTCACGGTGGGCGTCACGGGGGCGGTGGCGCTGTGCGAGACCGTGAGGGTGTCCGAGAGGGAGGCCGAACGGGAGGCAGTGGGGCTGGGGCTGGGGGATGAGGGTGTGCAGAGGGTCTGCGTGGGGGTCGGGGAGCGGGACGTGGAAGGGGAGGGGCTGGGGCTGGGACTGAAGGAGAGGCTGGCAGAGAGGGAGGGGGAGGGCGAGAGGCTGAGGGTGGCGCTATGGGAGAGGCTGAGGGAGACTGTCCTGGACGATGGGGTGGGTGTGGCAGAGAGGGTGAGCGAGAGGGTGGGCGCGGGGCTGAGGGACGCCGTGGGGGTCAGGGAGGGGGACTCTGTGGCGGACGGTGTGCGGGTGCGGGTGTGCGTGAGGGTGAGTGAGGGACTGTGCCCGATTGTGCGGGTGCGGCTGGGGGACGGGGTGGAGCAGGAGAGACTGGGGGGGCTGCGCGACGGGCTGTGGGTGTGGGAGTGGCACGTGCCCGTGCCCGAGGCGGACGGCGTACCGGAGATGGAGAGGCTCGTTGAGGGGGACGGAGAGCAGGTGCCCGTGAGGGAGCGGGTGCTGGGGCTGGGGCTGAGGCTGAGGGAAGTGGTGCGGGAGGCGCTGGGGCTCGGGGT
Organism: Eutreptiella sp. 'Long Island Sound 2002'; assembly: GCA_964036045.1. Lineage (NCBI taxonomy): Eukaryota > Euglenozoa > Euglenophyceae > Eutreptiales > Eutreptiaceae > Eutreptiella > Eutreptiella sp. 'Long Island Sound 2002'. The sequence continues at coordinate 115,237,263 of OZ038383.1, forward strand.
GCGAGTGGGGGCGTGGGATGGGGTGGAGGTGGCGCTGGGGCTGGGGGTCCGGGAGCCGGTGCAGGACCCGGAAAGGGATGGGCTGCGGGTCGGGGTCCGGGGGCTGAAGCTGAAGGTGATGGACGGCGTGAGCGAGGGGGTGTCGGTGGGGGAGGCGGCGTGGGAGGCGCTGGCGGTGGCGGTGCCGGACACGCTCGGGCTCAGGCTGCGGCTGGACGCAGTTGTGGAGGGGCTGGGGGTGGCGGCGGTCGGTGACTTCGTGAGGGTGGAGGTGCGGGACAGAGGCGCGGTACCGGAGCGGGAGAGGGTAGTGGAGGGGGAGGCGCTGTGGCTGTGGGTGGGGGAGGGTGTGGGGGAGGGGCTGGCGGTGGGCGTGGGGGTCCATGTCGGAGGCGTGACCGTGCGCGACGGTGTGGCGGTCCCGGTGGGCGGAGCGGTGGGGGAGCGGGAGCGGCTGGTGCTCGCGGTGGAGGCGGTGGCCGTGCGGGTGACGGAGCGCGGGGACTCCGTTAGGGTCGCCGTGCGGGAGGCGGTGGGAGACGCGGTCGTTGTTGGGGTGGGAGAGCGTGCGGAGGCGGACGCCGTACGGGACACAGTCAGAGAGAGCGGGCGGGAGAGCGAGGGGGTGCGGGAGGGGGATGCGGTGAGGGAGGAGGCGAGGGAGGGCGTGGGGGAGGGGGAGGCGCTCGGGGACGGGGACGAGCTGTGCAGGGGGGTCCGGGTGGGGGAGTCTGTGGGGGAGTACGAGAGGGAGACGGAGGACAGGGAGAGGGTGGCGGTGGGGGTGCTGCTCGTGGTCTGCGTGGGCGCGGCCGAGGCGGTGCGTGAGGGGGAGGCAGTGGCGGTGGCGCTGGGGGTGCGCGTGCGGGAGGGGGAGCGGGTGCGGCTGCAGGTGAGGCTGTGCACTGGGGAGGGGGAGGGGGTGCCAGTGCCGGTACTGGACCGGGAGAGGGACCGGGAGGGCGTGGGGCTCACGGAGGCGAACACCACGGGACTGGGGCTGCGGCTGAGACTCAGGGACGCGGTGAGGGTCGCGGTGGTCGAGAGGGTGCGCATGCCGCTCCCGGTGGCGGTAGTGGGGCTTGCGGAGGGCGTGCGGGAGGCGATGCCCGAGGGACTGAACGACCCGCTTCGGGAGGGGGAGAAGCTGCGGGTGGGGGAGGGGGCGGGGGTTTGGGTGGGGGACACCGTGCGGGAGAGAGACGGGCTCAGCGTCGTGACGGTGGGGGACGGGGACGGGGACGTGGTGGCCGTGGGGCTGGGGCTGGAGGTACGGGCGGAGGAGGCAGTTGGGGAGGGGCTGGCGCTGGCGCTGAGGCTGAAGCTGGGGCTTGGGCTGGGGCTGGGGCTGGGGGTGAAGCCCACAGTGCCCGTCGAGGGGGTTGGCGGTGATGGCGAGGCGGACGGCGACCACGAGGCGCTAGGGCCGCGGGTCCGCGACGCGGTACGGGTCCGAGAGACGGAGGGGCTGGAGGCGGTGGCGTGCGAGCCCGAGTCGGAGACGGTGCGGGTGGGTGTCGCGGAGGGGGAGGGGCTGTGGGAGGGCGTGGCGCGGGGGCTGAGGGTTGGGGTACGCGTGCGGGACGGCGCAGGAGACGGGGAGCGGGAGAGGGAAAAGGACGGGGGGGACGGGGTGCCGGACGGGGACTCGGTGGAAGTGATCGAGAGGGTAGAGGCCGATCGGGAGGCGGCGGTACGGCTGGGGCTTAGGGTGGGTGTTGGCGTGGGGCTGCCGGAGGAGGAGGGGCTGCGCACGGGGGAGGGGGTGCGCGTGCGCGTCAGAGTGAGGGCGGCGCTGGCGGTCGCGGACGTGCTTGGGGAGGGTGGCGTGGGGGAGTGGGTGGGGGTGGCACGGCCGCTGGTGGATGCCGTGGGGGTAGGGGACGCGGGGCTGCGGCTGCGGGTGCCGGGGGGGCTGAGTGACGGCGTTGGGCTTCCGGAGGGACTGCGGGAGCGGGTGGCGGAGGGTGTGAGGGTGAGGGAGGGGGCGAGGCTCTGCGTTGAGGTGGCGCTCGGGGTCCGCGTGGCGGTGGACGTGGCGGTCGCGGAGCGGGTGCGGGGGCCAGAGGCGGTGGCGGTGGCGGTGGGACTGGGGCTGGGGCTTCCGGAGGTCGTGGGGGAGACGCTGCCCGACCCGGACAGAGCGGCGCTGGGGGAGGGCGAGCGGCTGCCGGTGTACGTGACGCTGGAGGTCGGGCTGGTGCTGCGGCTGGAGGACGGGGGGGAGCTACGGGGGGAGGGGGTGGCGGTGGGTGTGCGGGTGCGCGAGAGCGAGGGGCTGGTGCACGACTGCGACGGAGACGGGCTGCGGGTGCGGGTCGAGGCGGGGGAGGGCGTGCGGGTGGGACTGGGAGAGGCGGTCCCGCTGGCGCACGGCGACCGAGTCGTAGAAGACGTGTCCCGGGGGCTGACTGACGCAGTGCCGCTGAGCGACCGCGTGCGCGTCAGACTGGGGCGTCGCGAAGGGCTTTCGGTGATGGTGCGGCGGGCGGAGGCGGTGTCGGAGGGGGAGCCGCTGGAACTGAACGAGAGGCTGCGGACCGGCGACGCGGTGGGGGACGAGGTGCGTGTGGCGGTGGCGGTGGGCGACAGTGTGCCAGTGCCGGAGCGGGAGAGGGAGGCAGGCGACCGGGACCGAGTACCCGTGGGGGTACGGGTCCGGGACTGGGAGGCGGTGTGGGTGGCGGTAGCGGCCCGAGTGCGGCTGAGGGTGACGGACATAGTGGGCGTCTGAGAGGACGGCGTGGAAGTGGGGGTTGCAGAGCACGTGGGCGTGTGGCTTGGGGTGGGGCTGGGACTACGACTGGCCGACAGGCTGGCGGCCAAAGAGGCGCTGGGGCTGGGGCTGGGGCTCGCACTGGAGGACGGAGAGCGGGTTGTGGGTGTGGGGGTCGCGCTGAGGGTGAGGGAGCGGCTCAGAGTGCGGCTGCGGGGGTCGGAGGCGGAGGGCGTGCGGGAGGCGGTCACGGCGCAGGAGCGGGTCGCGGATGCGGTGCGGGAGCGAGTGCGCGAGTGCGTGGGGGTGGAGGCGGCGGTGGCAGTGGGGCTGGGGCTGCGGGGGGCACTGCGCGTCGAGGAATGGGAGGGGCTGAGGGAGGGGGTGATGGATTGGGAGCGTGTGGCGGGTGAGGGCGACGGGCTGCCGGTGCCGGTGCCGGTGCAGGAGTCGGAGGCCGACGGCGTGCGCGCGACGCTGCGTGAGGCCGAGGCCGTTGTGGAGGCGGAGGCGCGGGGCGAGAGGGACCGCGAGGGGCTGCGGGACGGCGACCGGGAGATGGTGGTGCTGCGCGTTGGGCGCAGAGTCGCGGTTGCGGTCCCGGAGCGGGTGCGTGTAGGGCTGCGGGAGAGGGTGCAGGTGGGCGTTGATTGGGAGGCCGAGGGGGTCGGGGAGACGCGGGGCGTGAGGGAGGGGCTCAGGGTACGGGTGGGCACGGAGGGGCTGCAAGTGCCCGTGAGGGTGAAGGAGGCGCTGGGGGCCGGGGACGGGGTGTCGGTGTGCGTGCGGCTGCCGGACCCGCTGGGGGCGGTGGCGGTGCGGGAGGCGGTCGGGGAGGCGGTGGATGGGGAGAGGGAGCGGGAGGCACTGCGGCGGGAGCGGGTGGCGGTGGGGGTGGCGGAGGTGAGAGTGCGGGTGGCGCAGGAGGGCGTGGAGAGGGTGGGTGTGGGGGTGGACGAGGGGGTGGGGCTGGCGGGGGGACTCAGCGACGGGGACGCGGTGCGGCTGCCAGTGACGGTGGGGGACGGGGGGCGAGAGGCGGAGCCCGTGACGGAGGGTGTGGGCCCGGCGCTGCTGGTGTCGGTGCGGGACCGGGTCGGCGTGGGGCTGGCGGTGCGCGTGGGACGGCGAGTGGGCGTGGGACTGGGCGACTCGGAGTGGGTCCGCGTGGGCGGCGCCGTGACGGTGTGGGACGGGGTGCGGCTGCGGGTGGACGCCGTGGCACTGAGAGACGCGGTGCCGCTGCGCAGCGACGCGCTGGCGGTGGGGGTGGGGGAGGGGGTCGGGGACGCGGATCGGGTACGGGAGGCGGAGGAGGACGGCGTGGCGATGGGGGTCGGGCTGAGAGTGCGGGTGGCGGAGGGCGTGGAAGGGCTGGGGGATGTGGAGGCGGACGCGGTGCGGGGGGACGGCGTTGCGGAGGGGGAGGCCGTCGCAGTGGCGGTGGGGCTGAGGGGCGAGGGGGTGCGCACGGGCGATGGGGTGACCGAGTAGCTCGGGGTCGGGGACGGGCTGCGGGAGGGGCTGGGGATAGGGCTGAGGGAGGCGGTGTGTGTGCGGGAGCAGGAGCGGGTTCCGGAGGGGGAGGGCGTGTGCGTGACGGAGAAGGAGAGCGACGGGGAGGGCGACGCCGTGGGGGGGCTGGGGGCGCGGGTTGCGGTGACGGAGGCGGTGGGGGAGGGCACGGAGGCTGTCGAAGAACGGGGAGTGCTGCCGGAGGTAGTGAGGGTGGGGGGGGTGGGGGAGGGGGACGCGGGGCTGTGTGTGGCGGTGGACTGGGACTGGGTGAGGGTGGCAGAAAGCAGTGAGGGCGTGGGCGACTGAGAGGACGTGTGTGTGGGGGATCCCCGAGAGAGGGACACCTGGCGGGTGAGCGAGGGGGTGGATGTCGGCGGTGTACACGTGGGCGAGGGCGAGGGGGTGCGGGGCGAGGGGGTGACGGACAGGGAGGTGGGGGTGGCCGTGTGCGAGGGCGTGGGCGGGGTCAGTGTGCGGCTGGAGAGGCTGGGGCTGTGCGCAGTGCCAGTGGAGGAGCCAGTGGGCGTGCCCGGGGGCGTGGGGCTGAGGCTGAGGCTGCGGGACCGGGAAATGGTCGGGGTGGAGCGACTGGGACTGGGCGAGGGGGAGGGAGTGTCGGTGCCCGTGGGGGTCGCGGCGGCACTTCCGGAGGGCGTGGGGCTGGAGCTCGGGCTGTGGCTGCGGCTGCCGGTGCCGGGGAGGGACCGGGAGGGGGAGGGGCTCCGGGTGGGGGGGCTTGGGGTGGGGGGGCGGCTGTGGCTGACCGTGAGCGAGAGGCTGGACGAGGCGGAGGCAGAAGGCGTCGAGGGTGAGAGGGAGGCGCTTTGGAGGGAGAGGGAGAAGGAGAGCAGCGCCGTGAGCGTCAGGGTCGGGGTTGGGCCCGTGGCCGATGCGGTGGAGGGGGGGCTGCCGGTGGTGGTGCGGGAGGGACTGCCGCTGCGGCTGTCGGTGTGTGGGGAGGTCGAGGTGGGTGAGAGGGAGGGGCTGGAGGTCGCAGTGCAGGGCTGCGAGTGCGAGGCCGTGAGGCTGTGGGATGGAGGGGAGGGCGTGGGCGTCGCGGTGGTGGACCGGGACGGGCTGTCGGAGGGGGTCACGGTCCGGGTCGCGGCGGCGGAGATGGAGCGGCTGGCGCTCCGGGACGGGCTGCGGGTCGCAGTGACGGAGCCGGTGGCGGTGGGTGCGGGGGTGCGAGTGGCCGTTCGCGATGGAGAGAGGGAGGGGGAGATGGAGACGGAGGGGGAGGGGGAGGGGGAGTTTGTGAGGGAGGGCGGGGAGGGCGATAGGGTGCGGCTGCGGGAGGGCGGGGGCGAGGGGGTGGGGGTGCCGGAGTGGGAGGCGGTGCGGGTGCCCGTGAACACGGGGGAGACGGAGCCCGAGGCGGAGGGGCTGGGGCTCCGCGACGGGGGCGAGGCGGTGCCCGAGGGGGAGTGGGCCGGGCTGCGGGAGCGGGTGACGGAGCGGGTGGTGAGGGTGGGGGTGAGGGTGGCAGTGCGGGTGCGGGTGCGGGTGCGGGTGCGGGGGGGGGACCGGCTGCTCGTGGCGGAGGGGGAGCGGGGGCTGAGGGACGCGGAGGCGCTGGGCCGGGCACTGCGGGACGGCGTCCCCGACGAAGACGCGGTGCCGGACCCGGGGGACCGGGTGGCGCGCGGCGAGAGGGTGGCGGTGGAAGTGGCGGAGGTGGGGCTGGCGGAGGGGGAGCAGGGGCTGGGGCTGGGGGTGCGCGTGACGGGGGAGGGGGTGGGGGTGGGGGTGCTTGGCGTCGCGCTGGGGGTTAGGGAGGCGGTGCGCACGTGCGACGCGCTGCGTGACCCGGTCCCGGTGGGCGACCGGGGGCGGGAGGGGGTCGTGGAGGGGGAGGCGGTGCCGGGGGCACTGGCAGTGGGCGTGGCGCTCGCGGTGGGGGGGGTCGGGGAGGCGGAGCGGCTGGGGGCCCCGGTCCGCGTGCAGCTGCGCGTCCGGGTGGCGCTTGGCGTTGGGGTCGGGGTGAGGGAGCGGGAGGAGCTGCGGCTTCGGCTCCGGGATGAGGTCTGCGCGGGGGACGTGGACGGACTGTGGGTGCGGGAAGGGCTGGGGGAGGGGCTAGCGGTGGACCGCGACGGAGACCCGGGGCTCGCGGTCAGTGTGCCAGACCCGGGGGACGCAGTGCGCAGGGGAGTCCCTGTGGGCGTGACTGTGGCTGTGGGGGTGCCGGAGGAGGTGGGGCTCGGAGGAGGGGTCGGGGTGCGGGTGTGCGTCAGTGTCGGGGGTGTCGCGGAGGGGGAGGCAGTGGCCGTGCGGGTGAGGGAAGGCAGCGAGGGGCTGAGGGGAGGCGTGCACGTGGTCGTGGGGGTGTGGCTGGCGGTGAGTGTGGCGGACCGAGTAGGCACGCGCGACAGAGTGCCGGTGCGGGAGGCGGTAAGGCTGGGGGTGGGGGAGGTGTGGGTGAGGGTGGCGGAGGGCGTGAGAGAGGGCGAGCGCGTGGCGGTGCGGTCACGGGTCGCGGAGGGCGACGCGCTGCGGCTGCCGGGGCGGGTGCAGGAGCGCGAGAGGGACGGGGGGGTCGGGCTGGGGCTGGGGGAGGCGTGGGGGGAGGCGGTAGGGGTGATGCTGCCGCTCGGCGTAGAGGCGGGCGATGCGGTGCGGGTGCCGGTGGGGCTTGGGGAGGGGGTGCGGGAGGAGGGGGTCCGGGAGAGGGACGTGGGGGTGGGGCTGAGGGAGGGCGAGGGGACGTCGGAGGGGCTGGCGGTGCAGGAGCCGCTGGGCGACGGGGAGGCGCTGCGCGTCACGGCACGGGACGGGGACGGCGACCGGGACCAGTGGTGCGTGGGGGACGGGGTGGGGCTGCCAGAGTGCGAGGGCGTGCCCGAGGGGGAGGGACTGCGGAGGCGGCTGTCGGTCGCGGTGAGGGTGGGGCTGGGGGCGGGCGAGTGGGTGGAGGAGCAGGTGCAGGTGGTGGGGCTGACGGTGCGGGAGAGGGCCCCGGTATGGGAGGCGGTGGCCGTGAGCGATGGGGAGGGGGGCGTCGCCGTGGGCGGGTGGCTCAGGGTCCGGGAGCGGGGGGCGCTGGGGGTGGCAGTCGACGTCGGAGACGCGGACGCGGAGGCACTGGCGGTGGGGGTCCGGGAGGCCGTGGGGGTGCCACTGGGGGTCGGGGGAAACGACGCGGAGGTGGACGCGGAGGGCGCGGAGGGCGTGGGGGAGCGGGACATGGTGGCAGTGGGCGTCGGGGTGCGTGGGCGTGACGCCGTCCCGGTCGGAGTTGCCGACGTGGGGGAGGGGCTGGAGCTGCGGGCCGCGGTGGGGGACGGGGTGGGGGACCGGGAGCGGGTCCCGCTGGCGGTGGAGGAGCTGGTGGCGATGGCGGTGGGGCTGAGGGTGTGGGAGGCGCTGGGCGTCGAGTGGGTCAAGGAGGCGGAGGGGGAGGCAGAGGGCGGGGACCGGGTGGCGGACCAGGAGGCCGTGCAGGACGGCGTTGCGGTGGGGGTGTGCGCGGGGCTGGCGGTGATGGAGGGGCTGGGGCTGTGGGAGGGGGACGGGGAGGGGGAGGGGGTCGGGGAGGGGGGGCTTTGACTGGACGAGTGCGAGGCGGTGCGCGGCAGAGTGGGGGTGGTCCGGGAGGGCGACGCGGTGGCGGAGGTGGTGGGGGCCGAGGAGAGCGACGGGGAGGGCGTGGGGCTGCCGGGGCGGGACGGGGTGCGGGTGGAGGTGAGCGATGGGCTGCGGCTGGCGGAGGGGGTGCGGGAGGGGCCCTTTGTGGTGGTGGGCGTGAAAGAGACGGAGCGGCTGCGGCTGCGGGTCGTGCTCCCGCTGGCCGTCCGGGACGGCGAGAGCGAGGCCGTGGGCGTGGCCCAGCGCGACGGCGTGGGGCTGGGCGTGGCAGTGCGGGACGCGGTCCCGGTCACTGCGGCGGTGGGGGACGGGGTGGGTGTGGGGGTCGGGCTGCGGGAGACGGTGCCACTGCCCGTTCCCTGGCGACTGCCCGTGGGCGACGCGGTGGGGCTAGGGGTCGCGGTCGCGCTTGGCAGTGACCGGGTGGGGGACCGCGACGGCAAAGAGGGCGTTGCGGAGGGCGTGGGGGAGGGGCTCGGGGGTGCCGAGGCGGAGCGCGAGGACCCGGTCGCAGATGCGGAGGGGGACCGGCTGCGGGCGGCGGAGCGGGTCCGGGTGTCGGTGATGGAGGGGCTGGCGGGGCTGTAGGTTGTGGTACAGGTCTGGGACGAGGGGACGGAGCGCGTGCGGGAGGGCGTCGGTGTGCGGGAGAGCGGGGAGGCAGAGGGGGAGGGGGACAGTGTGGCGCTGGGGGAGCGGGAGGGGGACCGGGAGGCGGTGGAGGATGGGGGCGAGGGGCTGATGGTGAGGCTGGTGGTGATGGTGGCCGTGGGGCTGGGGGTGTGGGAGGGGGTGCCGGGGGAGCACGAGGGGGTGCGGCTGGGGCTGGGGGTGTGGGAGGCCGTGGGGGAGGCCGTGGCAGCCTCGGTGACGGTGGCTGTGCAGGAGGCGGAGGCCGTGGCGGAGGGCGTGGAAGAGGGGGTGCCGGTGTCGGTCGGGGGCCCCGTGGGGCTCTGTGTGCGTGTGGGGCTGCGGGTGGGGCTGAGCGAGAGGGTGGGGGAGACTGCGGGTGAGGAGGACTGGCTGAGGGTGGGGGGGGCGCTGGGGGTGGCCGTCGCGGTGCGTGTCGGGGATGGGGATGGGGAATCGGTGATCGTGGGCCTGGACCGGGACGGGCTGGGGGTTGCGGTGGCGCTCGGAGTGCCGGGGCCACTGCGGCTGGGGGTCTGCGAGGAGGTGGGGATGGCACTGCGGGAGCGGGAGCGCGTCTCGGAGGGCGTGAGGGTGACGTGGGGACTGAGGGACGGGGTGTCGGAGGGAGGGGACGCTGTGGCAGACCTGGTCGATGATGGGGTGAGCGTGCGGGTGGTCGGGGTACGGCTGTGGCTAGCGATGGGAGTGGGGGTGGGGGTGGGGGTCAGGGTGATGCTGTACGACGCGGAGTGGCCGACAGTGCCCGTAGGCGTGGGCGACAGGGAGGGCGGCGACGGTGTGGCAGTGGGTGAGGCCGGGGAGCGGGTGAGGGACGGGGGGTGGGAGGGGGTGGGGGACGGGGGCGTGGGGGTGGGAGTCAGGCTGCTGCCCGAGGCCGAGTGCCGAGTGGGGGACGGGGTGTGGGTCGGGGTGGGAGAGCGCGACCGCGTCCGGGGCGTTGCGGTGGCGGAGGGGGAGGGGGTCCACGCAAAAGTGCGGCTGGCGCTGACGCTGACCGTCACGGAGCTGAGCGACGGCGACGCGCTGCGAGAGCGCGTCGGGGAACGCGACGCCCGGGAGACGGTCAGCGTGTCTGAGAGCGTGGCAGTGGCAGGGCCCGAGGCGGTGGCAGTGATCGTGGGGCTGGCGGAGGGGGACGCGGTGCGATTCAGGGAGACGGTGCAGGTGGCGGTGCAGGTGGGGGGCGAGGGACTGGGGCTGAGGGAGGCGGTGTGGCTGAGGGTCCAGGCGTTGGACGTGGTGGCGGTGTGCGTGGCAGTGAGGCTGTCCGTGGCGGTGCCGGAGGTGAGGGAGTGGGTGCGCGTCAGGGGCGTGTGGCTGCGGGATGGGGAGCCGCTGGGGGTGCACGTGGCGGTGGGTCTGCGGGTGTAGGAGTGTGAGAGGGAGGGGGTGCGGGTGCCGGAAGGGGTGCGGGACACGGCCCGGGAGCAGGTCGGGGTCCGGGTGTCGGTGCGCGTGTGGGCGGGGGAGGCCGTGGCCGACGGGGAACGGGTGGCGCGGTCGGAGGCCGTGGCAGTGGCGGTCGGGGGGCGGGAGCGCGAGACCGACGGCGCAGGCGACGCACTGCGGGTGCAGGAGGGCGAGAGGGTGCGGGTCGGCGTGGGGGAGTCGAGGGAGGGGCTCGGGGTGTGGGTCGTGGGGGTGGGCGTGGGAGACGGAGGGGTCACGGTGGGGCTGCGGGAGCGGGAGGGGCTGCGGGACCGGGAGGGGGTGGCGGTGCACGACGGGCCCCGGGAGGTCGAGGGGGAGACCGACGCCGTGGAGGCGGTGGCGGTGGGGCTGCCGGACGGGGAGGCGGGGGAGGTCGGGGTGTGGGTGGGGGTCCGGGTCGGGATCAGAGACGGGGGGGAGGCCGTGCGGGAGGGGGAGGTCGCGGTGGGAGAGCGGCGGGACGGGGTGCGGGACGGGGACCGGGTGCCCGATGCGCCGGGGGTCGCGGTGGGCGAGGGCGTGGGGGAGGCTGGGGTGCGGCTGGGGCTCTGGGTGGCCGGGCCCGACTCGGAGGGGGACGGGGAGGGGGACCGCGTCGACGTCACCGACCGTGTGAGGGAGGGTGTGTCGCTGCGAGAGTGGCCCGGGCTGCAGGAGGCCGTGGGGGTGTGAGGGGCCGTGGCCGTGGCCGTCGCTGTGGGTGAGCGGGTGGCACTGGGGGACGGGGGGGTCGTGGCAGTGGCACTGCGGGTGGGGGTGGGGCTGGGGGTGCGGCTGCGTGTCGGCGGAGTGAGGCTGCGGCTGAGGGTGTGGGAGAGGGTGGCGCTTCGGAGGCTGGACGGGGAAAGAGACGCGCTGGGGGACGTGCCGGAGCGGGTGCGGGTGCCGGAGGGCGTTGCGGTCCCGTTGCCGGACGCAGAGGCCGATGGGGAGCGGGTGACGCTGCCGCTGCCGTCCCCGGTCCGCGACGCGGTCGGCGTGAGGCTGGCGGTGAAGGGGCCGGACGACGTGGGGGAAGGGCTTGCGGTGGACGGCGAAGCGGAGGAGGAGGCGGAGGGGCTTTGGGGGCTGCACGTGCTGGTGGAGGAGGCAGAGGGGGAGGTCTGCGAGACGGAGCGGGAGGCGGTGGGGGTGAGGGTGCGGGCGGGGCTGGGCGTGCGGCTGCCGGACCCGGTGGGGGGGGTGGCGGTGGGGCTGCGGGTGGGGCTGGCGGACGGAGAGGCAGGACTGGCCGTGGGGCTGGTGCCGCTGAGGCTGGGGCTCGGAGTGCGCGTGCGCGTGCCCTCGAGGGTGGCCGGACGCGAGGGGCTGGCGCTGCGGCTGCGGGAGCGCGATCCGGTGGCCCGGACGGACACGGAGGCGGTGAGCGCCCGTGTGGCCGAGGACGCGGAGGGCGTGCGCGTGCGGCCACTCGCACTCTCGGAGGCGCCGGCGGTGGGGGTGAGGGTCAGAGTGGAGGCGCTGCACGTGACGGAGCGCGGGGTCGGGGTGTCGCGTGGGGAGCGGGTCGGGGTCGGGGTTGCAGTAACTGAACGCGCCGTGCTGACGGAGGGGCTGCGGGTGGCCGTGCGGGTGCGCGACGGGGAGTCGGTGCTCGGGGCGGAGGCGGTCGGGGAGGGTGTGGGGGAGGGGCTGGGGGCCGAGGGGCTCGGGGTGGTCGCCGTGGCCGTGCTCGATGCGGGGGACCCGGTGTGCGCGGCGGAGGCGGTGGGGCTGAGGGAGGGGCTGTAGGAGCGGGTGGAGGCCGTGGGGGTACGGGACGGGGGGCTGGGGGTGCGGTGGGCGGTGCATGTGGGGGAGGGGCTGGGGGTGGAGGGCGTGTTAGTGGGGGCCGTGCGAGTGCCCGTGCGCGTCGCGGTGATGGAAATGGAGGGGGACGGGGTGCCGGTGGCCGTAGTAGTGGGGCTGTGGGCGGCGGAGGGGGAGAGGGAGGGGGTGCCTGTGCAGGTGGGGCTGCCGGTGCCGGTGCGGTCCGATTGGGTGCGGCTGCTGCGGGTGCGGCTGAGGGTCCGGGAGCCGGTGACGGTGCGGGTGGGACTTGTGGGGCTGCCGGTGGGGGTAGGGCTATGGGGCGACGGGGTGGACGACGGGGTGTGGGAGGGGGACGGGCGTGGGGACAGGGAGGCGGTGGGGGACGGGGAGGCGGTGGGGGACGGGGAGGGGGAGGGGCTGGGGGTCATGCTGAGGGTCAGCGTGGGGCTGCTGAGCGTTGGGCTGCGCGAGAGGACGGTGCGCGAGGCGCTGGCCGCGGCGGAGGGGGTGACGGAGGGGGACGCGGTGCGGGTGGCGGTCCGGGAGCGGGTCGGGGAGCGGGGGGACCGTGACAGGGAGACGGAGGAGCCGGAGGGCGTGGCGGTGGGGCTGGGGGACGGCGTGGGGGTCGTGGAGGAGGACTGCGACGTGGCGGAGGCCGTGAGGGAGGCGACGGTGGGAGTGCGGGAGGCGGTCGCGGAGGTGGGCGTCGGCGTCGGCGTGTCTGTGGCGATGGAGGCGAAGGGCCATGCCCCCGTGCGCCCACGCGATCCTCTACGCCCGCACACGCCCTTGCACAACGGGAGGGGCCCGGGGGGGTCAGCACCGCCACGTCCACACAACTACAGCGACGACCCTCCCAAGTCCTCAGCACAGCGCCCACAGTCCACACCACTGAAGGAGGCTTCTTGCCGGAGCGGTCCGAACCCATGCAAAGCGGGCACGGGGACCATCTGCAGGGGGTTTGAATCCAGCAGCGCATCCACGGAGGCCGCCACCCGGCCTGACGGCCGGGAGACGGCCCCAGCAGAGCGGCCGGACGCCCTGCAGCCCCATGCCCAGGGGTTGACTACGAGCTTTTCAACAGCAGCAACATTTGTATACGCTCTTGGAGCTGGAATTACCGCAGCTGCTGGCACCAGACTTGCCCTCCAGTTGATACTCATTGCTGCGTTTGGATAGCATTCATTGCGGAGTCCCACCCACCACACAGGGTGAGCAGGGCTGCTATGGCTCGTCGCTGTCTCGCCAGACCAGTGTCGGCAGTGGACAATTTGCGCGCCTGCTGCTCGCCTTGGCAATGGTAGCCGTTTCTTAGGCTCCCTCTCCGAAATCAACCCTGATTTCCCGTTACTCGTGACAGCCATGGTGGCCCACGACACCACCAACCAGAGCTGATAGGTCAGAGACTCACACTGTGGAGCATTCATGGTAGAACCATCTTTGCCATCACAGAAAACGGCCTGAATCACCCTTGGACCCAGGGAGGCAAGACAGGGGTAGGGGGCACGACAGCCCATCTCCTGAAGCCCCCCTCCTTCGCTGCCTTTCCTGGCCACCGACCGGGGGAGGGGAGGGGCTAATCAAGGGGGGCTAAAGCGAAGGCGTAGGCAGACCCTTCAGTAGACGCACCCCATGTAACAGCGCCCCCTCCCAAGAGCTACGGGATGGCACCCAAAGACCGAAAAGCTGGGGACGATGCAAATTAGTGTGAGAAACCGACACGCACTGTCAGCGCGAGAGAATCCCCTGCGATTCTGCTCCTTGGAGCGTCGCGTGCGCGCAGCGCGGCATCAAGACAGTGTCGCGGGTGACCCCGCCGCTCAACGGCCTTGATGAGGTACAGACGCCGTGCAGTACCGGTAGGGCCGTGAAGAACTCCCCCGCCGCTTACCGGCTGAGAGACTGATGGGGGTTGACACCCAATGAAGGTGAGGGGGGGGGGGGGTCCGGGCAACCCCATGATCTATGACTCCCGATGTGCTAATCTTTTGGAGTAGTATGTCATGGGGGGGGAAATGGTTTCGAACCATTTTCCGTCCGGGCCCCTCCGCAGCCCATGCTCCACACCATTTTACAAAGGCCCGGCACCAAAGCCCATCCCCCAGCCCCCCACCGTGCCACCCACCCCCCCCTTCGGAACGGTGCACCTGCACCGAGTGTGCCAGCTCCGCTCCCTGTCCTGCAACCGAAGGGTAGGGCGAAGGGAAGTGCAGGGCAGGGGGGCAGTGTGGAGCTGGGCAGAGTGAGGGGCCCCGGGGGGGGGGGGGGAGCAGCCCCCGAGACGGTCAGCCCCGGTCGCAGAGCAAAGGGGGTGGGGGGGGCGGGGAGGGGGCGGAGGCCCCAACAGCGAGCACCCCAGCCCAGCCCCGGGTCCGTTGAGGGCCCGGAGGGTGCAGGGCATGTCATATGGCATGGCCGGCCGATGTGCAGAGTCGCCAGGGACCGCCTCGTTCACCCCCCCCCCCCCCCACGGGCCCTGTGCGCCTGAAGATAGGCCCCCCAATCCCAATCCAAATCCCTCCCTCGCGGAGCATTTGTGAAGACGCGCTCTGTGCCTGCGATGCCCTGGGGCCCTGCGATGCCAGGCCCTGCACCCTCCTCCTGCCCCTCAGTGCCCCCCCCACCCCCCACCCCACAACGCCCCTGCAGAACACACTGGTGCGTGTGGCGGGCGACGGGGTCGGAGGACTCGGTGTGCCTGAGCCTGAGGTCGTGTGGCTGTCAGACCTCGAGACGGTGCCCCCGTCTGTCTTGGAGGGACTTGGGCTGAGACTCATGGTCCTGGAGCCTGCGAGTACATGGCGGACACGCGTTGAGCAGAGTCTCACGGGGAGGGGGCCATGGGCTGGGCCGGAAGGGAACAAGAACGGGGAAGGATCCCTCCATCACAACACTGATCAGATGCATTGCTCATGGTGACGCCTCGACCGCCGTTGGTCACCCCCCAACCGCCATCGGTCACCCGGTTGCCCCTCAACCGTCAGTCAGCCCCCCACCGCCATCGGGCACCCCCCAAGCGCCGTCGGTTACCCTCCAACCCAGGGATGAATGTAATGGGGGGGGGGGGGGGCACCCCCTCCCAGCCAGCCCCTCCCCCCCCGCAGTTGACGAAATGACGATTACAAATGCCGGCCAACCAAAGTACAGTGCAGTCACAGCCCTGGGTCCCTCCTCTCTGAAACACAAGACGAAGCACTGGACGTAGGTCATTGCTGCAACCCAAAAAACGAGTGCACGGGGGCCTTTGCACCCCGCCGACTCGTCGACACAGGCCGAGGCCCACAGCCTTCGGTCCAATCGGGGGCGCGGAGGGGGCACACCTCCGGCGCCCCCCCCACACAGGAGGACCTCGCACATGGAATTGATGCATTTCGCGATTCCATGAGGGCTATTTTTGCACCAGGACCAGAGGGTGAGCGCACCCCGGCGTGGGAACCCAAGGCGCTGGATGTCATCATTCGAAAAGTCAAAAAGTTTTGCGAGGCAGAGCTGTGCAGGAAGGCCACCCTTACTCCTCACTTTATGGGAGAGTTCCTCGAATTTTTGATGTCTTGCATGAGATCCTGGGGCTGGACAGCCAGCGTCTGGGACAAGAGGCTTTTCAGGTGCACGGCGTTCTGCACCACGCTTCAGGATCGACTGCGGGCATTTTACTCTCCCCTAAGTGCAACTGGTGGGGCTTTTCCCCGAGCCTGTCAGCGGCTGCAATTTTGGCTATGTCTGAGATGCTGAATTCAGCAAAAGAGGCAGGGGTTTTCTAATTGACTGCATGTCCTGCGCAGATGGGCGCGCATTGTGGGACGGTGTCTGTCCGTCCTTATCAAGGAACTGTGCAGGCATACCATGTCACTACGGACACCATTAGTGGTAGGGGTACGAGATTTGGTGGGTACCTTGACTCGGATGGCGCCAGATTTCTCAGCATGTCATTTATTAGAAGAAATGGACATGGAAGACACCTTTTGGAGGATAAAAAAGGAGCTAGTGGAGCCGTCTGTGAATTAAACGTAGGCGTACTGCAGATGCCATCTTTTTGCAATTCACAAAGCAGGCGACAATTTTCTGGAGAGAGTTGGTCAGAGCACCAGCGCTGATTTTTGGAATATTCCTGCAGAATGTGTTCTACGTTTTGTCAAGTGGGACACCTCACACAATGTGTTGTTCGTGGTTAAGAACCTAATATTTACCCCAGGGTCTGAAGGCGTCCCAATTGGAGGCCCCCTCTCGGCACAGTTGTCTGAGCTCTGGGCCACTAACTGTGGACGTGATTTACTGTTCGGTGATGACAGGGGACAGCCAGTGACTGGGTGGGGCGACACACTGCAGAAATGCGTCAAGAAGCCACCTGCAGATCTGTCCACAGAGGGTCTGAGACAGCTGCGGGCAGCAAAACTCTCCCCATAGCCCCTGAAAGAGTTTCACCAACCCAATGTGTACGCTGGAGCTATGCATACCAGGGGTCGAGTCCTTGCGGCGGTGGACCGACATATGGCAGAGGCGCCACGACTGCGTGAATCCGGCTTCGGGGGGGCGGTGGAGACCCGTTGATTGGGGGTTTGGTTCTCTTACCATTGGATCTCACAATACCCCCTGCTTACCACTTCCTTGTGGGATAGCGATCCTGGTGGCAGGATGGGCGTGATCATTCGTTCTGCACCAGCCAGAGACAGAGGTCATCTCAGTACATTCTTTAAAGAAATTGATTTAGTTGATGTGGCAGTGGCAGAGGCACTCAGGGGATCCGACACATGGGGTCACCGGAGCAACGCACGCACAGCACTGATGGCCAGGGTCAACAACCCCTCTCCACCCGCCCATGTGTAGTGTTGCTGCGTTACACGGACACCATATATATTATGTTTGCAAACATGAAAGGAGAGCTCCTCGCCCAGGTATGCTATGCAGTGTCAGCACTGCTTCACTCGCTGTATGGTCTGCAACTCAAGTGGGAGAAACATGATGAATTTGTTACCTGGGGTGTAGCTGAATTGACCCTCAGCACCACGGCGGTTTCCATGTGCAGAAAAGGGGTGGTGCGCAGTCTGCAGGACGACCTTATTGGTCGTGAGTGGGAGGTGGGTGCCCAGGGACAGCTCGAATGCCAGGTTCACTTTGAAGTCAGTTCTGCCCACCCTGTATACTTATTCAGCATGGTATGCAGCATGCAAATCTGATATTATCATAAACTTTAGATCCATCTGCTGGGGAATGGGTTTTGGGCTGTACCCAACAAGTTGGTGGCTCTCAGGAATGAGCAGATTCATTGCATCCCATGGTCTGAATCATATCATGCCTATACACACTTTGCGTGAGCGGTATCAAGAGGGCAAACAAAACCAGCAGCAGGAATGCCCCAAGCAGCATTACATACCTCAGCCGATGGTGCTACCTTTCAGAGGCAAACTGGGTTTGATGACCCCTCCGGGGCTGAGTGAACAGATTGCCAAACGAAAGACGGGGACTCAGACCACAACGGAGCACTCACAGGTGACCCCAATGGGACCGGCCGACGCGAGAGCAGAGACCCCACCCAGTGACCCAGCGTTGAGGGGCCGCCAGGCCAATGGGGCTCACAAACAGCACCGAGCCGGCGAGCGCTGCGCGCGACGCACGGCTCGGCACTGTTTGTGAGCACATGGGCGACACGTGCACAGGCAGTGTAGGCCAGGATGCAGGGCCTAGGGCGGGCAGGGGACTACATGCAGGCAGGCAAGCCAAAGGCAGGACATGTGGTTCATGCAATCATGTGTGGTACCCGTAGCACAAACACAATGTGCAGCACATTCAGGAGCGTCATCCAGCTCCGTTTCACTCTGCAGTCTTTTTTGATCAAAGCATTTGTGTCTGGCGTGCTCGTGTTTGTACCCGTGCACGTGATCCAGCTCAGCCTTGCAGTACCAACAGACACGCAGTCCCCCCGAACACGCACGACGTGAAGGACGGGTCTCAGGGCAGCACCTGTGAACGTACACGTGGCGGTGAGGGAGCCCCCCTTCGAGGCCGAGACAGTGGACAGGGTCGGGCTGCGGGCCGTGAGGCTGCGGTAGGCGCTGTGCGTCTGGCTCCCGGACGGAGTCGGGCTTGTGGTTGTGGTGTGGGTGGGGGACACGGGGGAGAGTGTGGCGGTGACGGTGTATGAGGGCGTCCTGAAGGGCATGCGAGGGTCGAGTCAAGGGGCCGACCGGGCGGGGGCATGGGCAGTGGCAGACGGAGGCAGAGGGCGTGGGTGGGGGGGCGTGCAGTGGGGTACCTCTAATGAAGAATGGGGCGTTGTTCTGGGGGCCTCCGAGCCCGGCCGTCTCCTCCGCACAAAGTCCCCCGGGCCATGACACACGCATCCCAGGCTCAGAGCAGGGCCCTTTCAGGACCGGGGGGGGGGGGGGGGCTTCTCTGTGCTGACCGGACGCCACCCACTCGACGCCGACGGGGGTACAGAGGAACACAAAAACGGTGCCCTTGGGGAGCGTATGTGGCCTCCGCTGATGGTGTCGGACAGAGGCCGGATTGCGTTGCTGGGGGGCGCTGGGGAGGGGCGCACCACACCGGCGTGTGAGTGTGCGGGCCTGCACCGCGCGTGTGAGGGCGATGTGGAGAGGGCGTGGACTCCGGACGCACGGCATCGCGAGGGGCTGTGTACGACACCCGGGCACACAACAGGAGGGCCTGATTCTCTTCTCTTTCAACGCCCATGGACTTGCGGTACGCTGCACGACGGTCACGGCCTGTGTCTTCTTGCAGCACGCGTGGACAATGCCCTTGGTACAGCAACAGGAGGTGGTGTTCCCGTCAAATGCAGTGCTTCTATCGTCGTTCTCGCAAGAGCGGGGGGTCGGACTTCACTTCGAAGGGCATGTCGGAATGGACTAGCCGTCAGGCGATCCCCCACACCCCAAAAGGACAAGGGTGTGGCAGGACAGCAATCAGCACCTCAGCCTTGGCGTTCACGGACCACCACAACAAGGATGGCTCCAGGAGTTGCGGCAACAACTACTACTATTGCTCGGACAAGGGCGGACAGGGGGGGGGGGGAGAGGGACTGCTGCGTCGTCATTCATTGCTGTGACCTGCACCATGGGGAAGGCGGACAGACTACAACCAAGGGTCCGAGAAAGGGCGTACCACTTGGGCTAACACACCTGGAGACAAGAGACCGGGTTGGCGTGTTCAGAGTGGTCTTCGAGCACGTGACAGACACAGAGCAACTCGCACTGATCGAGGGGAGTGAGGAAGACTGCGAGGGGCTTGGTGTAGGAGTTGGCGTGGGTGTAGGCGTGGGTGTGGGCGTGGGTGTCGGACTTGGCGTGAGTGTGGAAGTTGGCGTGGGGCTGGCAGTAGTGGAAGGGGTCTGGCTTGGTGTCGGGCTTGGACTAGAGGTGGGAGTCGGCGTCAGCGTACTGGTCGGTGTCGGCGTAGAGGAAGGGGAGCTAGTGAATGTAGGAGAAAGCGTAGAAGAGGGCGTCGAAGATGGGGACAAAGTAGGTGAGGTGGTTACACTCGGAGACGACGTGGAGGATGGTGTGGGGGATTCACTTGGGGATGCAGTCGGAGATACTGTTGGGGATGGTGTGGTGGATGGTGTAGGGGATGGTGTAGGGGAAGGCGTGAACGATGGTGTGGAGGACGGCGTGTACGTTGGTGTTGGGGATGTCGTGGACGATGGCGTAGAAGATGGGGTTGGGGACAGTGTTGTTGATGGCGTGGGTGATGGTGTGAGGGATGGCGTGGACGATGGCGTCATCGTTGGCGTGGACGACGGCGTGGCAGACAATGTGCACGATGGTGTGAATGATGGCGTGAATGATGGTGATGACGAAGGGGTCGAGGACGGTGTACATGAGGGTGTGAGACTGGTCGTGGGGCTGGGTGTGAGGCTGGATGTGGGGCTGGATGTGGGGCTGGTTGTGCAGGATGGCGTGGGCGATGTTGTGAAGGAGGGCGTATCAGACGGCGTCGGAGACGGTGTGAAGGATGGTGTAGGGGAGGGCGTCGATGATGGCGTGGGTGATGACGTGGGCGATGATGTTGGTGACGGTGTGGGTGATAGAGTGAGGGATGGGGTGAAAGATGGTGTCGGAGACGGTGTCAGTGTGTGTGTAACTGTCGATGTGGGCGATGGCGTGCATGTCGGTGTAGGGGATGGGGTCAAAGATGGTAATGGTGATAGTGTGGCGGATGGTGTGGCGGATGGGGTTGGGGATGGGGTCGGAGATGGGGTCGGAGATGGTGAGAGAGAAGGTGTATGCGATGGCGTGCACGACGGTGTGAACGATGGTGTAAATGATGGTGTGCATGTCGGTGTGGAGGATGATGTGGACGATGGTGTGAGAGACGGCGTGCACGATGGTGTGGACGACGGTGTGGGGGTTGGTGTGGGCGATGGTGTGGACGATGGTGTGGATGATGGTGTAGACGAAAGGGTCACGGATTGTGTACAGCTTGGTGTGGAACTTGGTGTGGGGCTGGGCGTGGCGGAAGCCGTAAAAGATGGCGTGGAGGATGGTGTGGATGACGGCGTGGAGGATGGTGTGAAGGATGGTGTACAGGATTGTGAAGACGTTGGTGTGGGGGTTGGTGTGGGGGTTGGTGTGGGGGATATTGTGCCGGATGGTGTGACGGATGGCGACAGAGATGGTGTGCACGACGGTGTCAGGGAGGGTGAGGGGGATGGTGTCAGGGACGGTGTCGGGGATGGTGTCGGGGATGGCGTGCATGTTGGTGTTGGGGATGGCGAGCATGTGGGTGTAAGGGTTGATGTGGTGGAGGGCGTCGTGGATGATGTGGGTGACGTGGTTGGAGAGAGAGTAGCAGATAGTGTGTGTGATGGTGTGTATGATGTTGTGCTTGTCATTGAGGGAGATGTCGTCGTTGATGGCGTGGACGATGGCGTCAATGATGGGGTGAAGGACGGTGTCGCCGATGATGTGGCAGATAGCGTGAAGGAGGGGGTGGCAGATGGGGTAAAAGAGAGTGTGCATGACGGCGTGAGGCTTGATGTAGGGGACGGGGTAATGCTGAATGTGGGGGATGACGTTGAGGATGGTGTACAAGAATGTGTGTCCGATGGCGTACATGATGTGGTGAGCGAAATCGTGGGGGACGGTGTAACTGATGGTGTCGGTGACGGTGTGGGCGATAGCGTGCATGTTGGTGTGCATGATAGCGTGCAGGATGGTGTGCACGATGGTGTGCACGATGGTGTGCATGACGGTGTAGGTGACGTTGTGGCGGTTGTTGTCGGTGATGGTGTGGATGACGGTGTGCATGAGGTGGTTGGGGAGGGGGTGGAGGAGAGTGTGGTGGATGATGTGCAGGTTGTTGTCAGGGATGGCGTCCAGGTTGCTGTGGGAGATGGTGTCGAAGATGGTGTACAAGATGGTGTCGAAGATAGTGTGGGGGATGATGTGTGGGATGGGGTGGATGACGGTGTGGGGGACACGGTTGCAGATGGTGTGAAGGATGGAGTAGATGATGGTGTGGCACTTGGCGTGGGGCTTGGTGTGGGGCTCGGCGTTGGGCTTAGTGTGAATGATGGTGTCGAGGATGATGAGGGTGAGAGTGTCAATGATGGCGTGGTGGACATTGTAGGGGATGGTGTTAGCGAAGGTGTGGGTGTGAATGAGGGCGAAGTCGTAGCGGACCGTGTGAGGGATGGTGTGAGGGATGGTGTGGAGGTTGACGTGGATGATGGTGTGAGCGATTGCGTGGGGGATGGGGTAGAAGATGGCGTGGGGGAAAGTGTGAGAAATGTGCTCCGAGTTGGTGTTGCGGATGGTGTACATGTGGGCGAGGGCGACACTGTGGGAGATGGCGTGTGTGACGGTGTGGGGGTCAGCGTGGATGACAGTGTAGATGACAGTGTAGGTGACGGCGTGCATGATGGAGTAGACGACAATGTTAACGATGGTGTGTGCGATGGGGTGCAGGTGGGTGTTGGAGATGATGTGTATGTTGGTGTGAGGGTTGGTGTTCCGGATGGCGTGCAAGATGATGTGCATGATAGTGCGGATGACAGTGTGGATGAAGGCGTTGGGGAAGGGGTTGGGGAAGGTGTTGTGGATGGTGTGGAAGACGGTGTAGGAGACGGTGTGGCCGATGGTGTCGCGGATGTTGTGACCGATGGTGTGGCCGATGGCGTGATGTAGGATGTTGATGATGGTGTGAAGGACAGTGTGGTGCTAGGTGTGGAGCTTGGTGTGGAGCTTGGTGTGAAGCTTGTTGAAGGGGACGGTATACACGATACACTCGGGGATGGTGATAGTGTCGGCGTCGATGAAGATGTGGGTGATGGTGTGAAAGATTGCGTCGGTGATGGGGTGGATGAAAGGGTGCATGTTGGCGTAGGGGATGGGGTGAAGGAAGGTGTGGGGGATAGTGTGGGGGATGGTGTGGGGGAAAGCGTAATAGAACCCGACGGTGAGGAGCTTGGGGTGGAGCTTCCGGTGAGAGAGAATGTGCAAGAGGGTGTAGGGGATGGTGTTGAGGATGGCGTGGAGGATGGGGTTGGGGATTGTGTGAGTGAACCTGTGAAAGTTGGCGTCGGGCTTGTTGTCAATGATGGCGTGGCGCTTAGTGTTGTGGATGGTGTGCATGTCGGTGAGGGGGATGGCGTGCAGGACACTGAGGATGATGGGGAACAAGATGGTGTGCCGGATGGTGTGGGGGTTGGTGTTAGAGACTGTGTGCAAGTGGATGTACACGAAGGGCTACAAGATGGTGTGGAAGAAACCGTGGTAGATGGTGTGGCGGATGGGGTTGGCGATGGTGTGAGAGATAGTGTGGAGGATGGTGTGGATGATGGTGTGAGGGAAGATGTGGGAGATGGTGTGCAAGATTGTGTGCAAGATGATGTAAGGCTTGGTGAGGCGGATGCTGTGCAAGAGGGTGATGCGGACGGGGTCAAGGATGGTGTGGAGGTTGATGTTAGAGACTGTGTGCAAGTGGATGTACACGAAGGGCTACAAGATGGTGTGGAAGAAACCGTGGTAGACGGTGTGGGGGATGGGGTTGGCGATGGTGTGAGAGATAGTGTGGAGGATGGTGTGGATGATGGTGTGGGGGAAGATGTGGGAGATGGTGTGCAAGATTGTGTGCAAGACGATGTAATGCTTGGTGAGGCGGATGCTGTGCAAGAGGGTGATGCGGACGGGGTCAAGGATGGTGTAGGACTGGATGTGAGTGATGGTGTGGAGCTAGGCGTCCAGCTTGGCGTGAAAGATTGTGTAAAGGATGTTGTCGACGATGGTGTGCCGCTGCAGGATGGTGTGGACGATGGCGTCCAAGATGGTGTGGGAGATGGTGTGAGGGATGGCGAGCAGGAAGGGGTCCAAGATGGTGTCAGGCTCGTGGTGGAGCTTGGTGATGGTGTGGGGGAGACTGTGGGGGTAGATGTGCAAGTTGTCGACACAGATGCCGTTGTTGAAGATGAATAGGTGGGACTTGACGTAAAACTCGATGTGCCCGTGGGGGTTGATGTTGCCAGTACAACGGTGCACTTCGGCACCACAGAGAATAACATGTGGATTAGCAGCCAACCGAAGTTGGCTGCTTTCATGGGCTGAGGACGCAGGTTGGCATGAAATTGAATGAGCTCCGAGGTTGGGTCCGGATCCTGAGTGGGAGGTTGGGGTCGGCCGCAACAAGACGTGCAAAGCATAGAGCAGGACTACGTGCAAAGCATACAACACAATACAAACGCAATGACAGAGCAAAGGCTCAACAGCTTAACAAAGCATTAATCTGCAGACAGCAAAGGGTCTCGATTTTCGCCTACACTTTAGCATTGAGTGCAATTCGGATGTTTGAGTCCAACCGTGCTGTGCAAAATGTGCCCTCCCTGCGTCCCTCCCAGGGCAAGTCCCTGGGTATACCACAGTTTCACCTGGTGTAAAGGGATGTCTTCGAGGAGTCCTAAAGTGTGCAATCTAACTCTGATGGGCATCCACCACCACTTCCCGGGGTAGGATTTGAAGCCACATCCTTGGATAATGGCTTGGAAATTCAATTTTCTGGCTGCAGGGTCAGAGGAGAGGGTGACAGCTTTGAGGACAAGGGACGGGATCATAGAATGCAGGGTGACAGGGCAACTTGGGGACCATCTGTCTGGCCACCGGTGCCAGAGTTGCCATGCAGACTCATTGGGGCCCGTTGGGACCCCTTTCAGGACAAGCATTCCTAAAATCGTCAGGGAGGCTTCGCACCAGGCTACAGTGTCCCCTTCAGGTTCCCATTTCATGGGGATATCATACACTGTGGACTGGAAACGGCACAGGGAAAGGCGCACAGCGTCGTGCAGCTGGTGGGGCACATCGAGCAGGGCTACATAATTATTGTCCATATACCGTGTCAAGAGAATGGCAGGCGAGTCACTGGCTGTGTGTTGTACCTCTGTTTCACGAAGGATGCACCTCAGGGAGTTGAAGTCGTGAAAGTAACTTAGTAAAAACCGACGCTGGCTGCGGACAGAGCAGGTCAATGATTTTTCCTACTCTGCCTTCCGGATGACTGTCCCACAGGCCAAGTGCAACGACAGGGATGTCAATTTCAGGGAACTGCAGGGTGAAGAGGAGCTCATTTTCAGGCTGGAACCATCCTTGCATACCTTGGTCATCAAACAGGGTTCTACTCGTTGGAACATACGCCACAAATGGGAAGGTCAGTGTGGATCCGGGTTTAACCACAGGCTTGGGTAGAGCATCAGGCCACGCACTCAAAACACGTTGGAGCAGGGAAGGCTTGTCCTCACTATTGAGAAAATTGTATTCACAGATCAAGGCCCATAGGCACATCAGTTGTGCACTCAAAAAACCGCCGATGGGGACTCCTTTCTCCTATTGTTTTTAGGACAATTCCCCATAAGCAAAACAAGTTATTGTAGTGCACATCCCAGTCTACAAAGGAGAGCGGGACTACAGCAGGGCCAAAGCGTTCTCGGACTGCAGGTAGTCCTTGCTCCCCATGGACACAAACACAATGCCCTGTGTATGCTTGCTTGGCAGCCTGGTTAGCGCAGGCTCAAAAGCTTAGGGTAAGAGGCCGACTGAATGCTGTTGGATTTTGTTCGGAGGGATACGGTGAGGGAATGAAACATCAATCATTGCCATGCACCATGGCTCGATGCAACACGTATGAGCTCACGGAAAAATGGACATGCGTCTGTGCGGGCGTCGCCAAAACAACGTTCCCCCAAAAACACGCAATGCCCTGACGGTCTCCAAATGCCGCCCTCCGCTATGTTGTAGGTACCCACGTATCCCATCACGAGCAAATTCGTGTGTTCATTCCATGCGTACTCAACCCATGCTCTTTGACCGAAAGGTGTTGCACTGCGTTGGCAAGACATTCATGGAGAGCTCGAGCCCCGGAGGGCGTATCGCTCGCTATCTCTCGCTAAGTCCCCGATGCATAGCAAGGTGGACCAGACACCCTCACCCCAAAGACAAAAGTCCTTGGACACCTCACGTTACGTGCGAAGAACGGGTGCCGAAGCCCTTTGCAGTTCTATAGGGGCACACAAATCACCAAGGAAGGAAATGCAAAACGACAGCAATTACCCTCCCGTCCCCCTACATAGTTCCTTTGGGGCGTCACTTGCCCCAAAGGTCCACAGTGCCGCTTTTCCCTCTAATTACAATTTAGTTGTCCGGTTTGGCTTCCCGTACAGCCGTGTCAAGAAAAAAGGGATCCCAAAGTCCCGCAGAGTTGTGGGAAGTTTGTTCATGGAAAGCACGTCACCATGGCAATGCAAACATTGAGTACTTCGGTGGTACGTTGTTCGCAACCAGAGCAAGGGATGCGCCGACTCTGTGTGGGATATCGCAATTCCCAAAGGTTTTGCCTCCCACTAGCTCAAACGGTTCCGTACCACCCGCATTATGAACAATAGTTCGTCATCACACTTCTCGCTGCTTCTTCTCACCAACTTTCGACTTGGAGTGCTCCGCATGCTCATGGTAACCGTGCTTGTATTGCAATTAGATTCATCCCCCGTACAACTTGTCATCCCCGACCCCATGTTGTCCATTGGAGGGGGCCTAGGGGACCGTCACCTTGGTGATCACAAGCAAGGGCATCCCCCCACCCCCTTGGTTGCTTGGCCGTCACTTAGCAACTAGGGGCAACAAGGGGGGGGTCCGGGGGGACCGTCGCACATACACTTAAGGAACCGTGGAATGTGGCGCCACAATGAATGGGATTGGAGAGCGAGACTTCCGCGGTTTTTCTCTGTGCATGAATACGTGTGCCTTTTTTCTGGTCATTAGTAGGGTATGCAATGTTGTGAGTAATGACCTACTTACATGGTAGTCGTGGTATGTGGATTGTAAGCACTTCGATCAATGATGACCGCATCCAATGTATTGGAGGGTATTGAAGGCATGAAGGCAACTTGGTTCCAACTACTCCTGTCTTGTTTGTTTGCAAACCCAGCGTCCTCTTCAGTGGCACACAAGCAAAGCAAAAGACACCTTGTAGGCCATAGGATACAGCACACTGCAGCAGGGAAAGGGTGCAGAGTGTGCGGAGTATCAACTTTCAGCACACTGGGAATCATGTACATCATAGCTCCGAGCTTCCTGTGACAGGAGGGGCCAATCTGTACATGGGCAAACAGCAAAATCAGACAATAGACTGCGGCGCCGCACGTGGTGCCGTGCCCCATTTCTCTCCTTGTATGCATGCATACAATTCGACGTATGGCCATGCAGGTCAAACACATGGTGTCAGGCCCCATTTCTTAAGGCATTTGTGCAAGAGTGGGCTCCACCAGGAATTTGGGTAACCTTTAGCGGCCAGGTCGCTGGTGATTAGTTTGACGTTTTTCTGTGCATCCAGTCTCGTGTCACGGTAGTAGCCCAAATTTTTCGCAAGTGTTGGTACCAGCGATTTCAGGGTGTTTTTCGCTTTGGGTGCGTGGGCATCACGATATCTCATCAGAAATTGGTGTGGCGCTGTGTGTTTTCTGCTTTTATCTGCAAGGCATAGGCGGATGCTCAGTGGGTGGGTGTCAGGATTTTGTGGGTTCACTGTCATATCACCTTGCAGGGTGATCCAGTGGTCACCCCCCCCCCTCCCATTGGAGGTCCAAGTTGTAGATACCCTCAAACGTGGTCTGGAGCAGCTCCCTGGGTGTGTCAGTAAACATTACACCATTGATATTATCTCTGAAACGTCCTGGTTTCGCAGGCAGGTGGCATGGGTGTGTGTTCCCTTGTGCTGTGGGTGCAAAGGGCATATATAGCGGGAAATGGAGGTGCTCACTGAGCATACACTTGGCACTGGCTAGCTGCGAAGAGCATGGCCCTCCAATAGCAAGACCTCGTTTCTGTCTCAATACCCGATTCGAAAAAACAAATGCATCATTACAAAAGATGTCAAAATACACATAGCGGAGCACTTGATCTATATCTGTGTTATGGTACAATTCAGGGCTGCGAGACCCTAGTCTATCCAGTTTTCTGTCAATACGGTTCACAGCAAATCTGAGCACGCCCCTTCGTGGTCGTCCCCTGGGGCCAGGCGCTCGGGCAACCAGGTTAGCGATGGCTGTGATGGAGTCCCATACCTCGTTGCGGTCCAGGGAAGGGAACATGGCCTGTATGTCTAACTGGAACAGGGCAATAGGGCGCGTGAGTTCACCTGCTCCCAGCGGTCTTGGAGCTGTCGATTCCACTGTCTCACTGTGGTTAGCAGGTCTTTACAGTGTGGCATTTCCAGGGTGTTGAAGGGGGTCCGTTCGTGAAAGGGGTAGTAACATTGGTGCCTCCGGCGCGTAGGGTGCACAATCCAATCCAATGCAAGATTTCGGGAAGATTGTGGGTTTTGCCGAAGTTTGTAAAAAGATCGTGAAACGTGTAGGTGAATGCAAAATGGTGTCGAACGCAAGGTCCCAAAAGTGCAACACGCGGCGAAGGCACAGACAGCAAGCGTTCTCGAACAACCATAACCCTACGAGAGTGCAACTTAAGCAGTACGTGGAGTGCAAGACAACGGGGACTGATCAAGAATATGACATGAAATTCAACTTGGAAACACCATAAGTGCACGTGTGGAAAGTCCAGCACACACACCCTACCATCAGACAGATGAAGAATCTCGTGCTTTTTGGGACCAAATGCCCTCAAAGCTCCCCTGTTTGCGCACACCATGTCTTCTCTGTGCATTCGCATTGCCTCGATGTTGCCATTTTAGGCTTAGCATCGCTCTTCTTCTTTTGCCATCATCATAACAATGCACGATGAAAAAGTTGGCGAAACCCGTGCACCCCTCCTATCTTCAAGTTCTTTGATGATCCTACAGCAGTCTAATCAGATCCGGGGAGTGGAGCTTTTTGCAATATTTGCTTGCTGCTGTTGCTGTTGTTTAAGGCGTCAAGGAGCTCACCGAATGTACCTCGTCGTCAGGTGGATGGGTCGCAGGTTGCACACAAGCGTCAGCACCACAAAGCGGCCACAACCATTGGTTTCTGAAGCACATCGTGCCGCATAGTGCGTGTGAGTGCAGCGGCAAAAGACATCACTCTTAGCCCTATTCTTACTCTCCGATTAGTTTCTGCTCTGAGCTCTTCCCTAAAGTTAGCATGATCCATGGTATACTTTTTGGGGACAGGGTACAAAGAACAAACACATCCGGATGTGCTGCTGGTAAACATTCATAGCAGGCAACACACAAACAAACAAATGGTCCCATAGACCCCAGGACAATGTCCTGGGGTCGGGTCCAGGTCAGCCCTTCCCTGTGTCCTCCAAATATTTGATCAATATTTCAGAGCACGGACCCAGGGGCAGTGGGGACCATCGTGCAGGCAAAGGTATGCCCCACTTTGTTGCATTTGCACGCAGGGCAGGTTCCCAGTCACAGTTGGGGTATCCTTTACAGCTCAGGACGCCCCCTACCTGTTGCATATTGGCCGTGGCCCCTGCCAATGTGCTCCGATAGTGCTGTGCATGTCTGGCCATATTGGGGCCATGGACTTCGTGGTGGGTGCTGCGTTCGGGGCCTCTGGTGACAGCATTTTTCGAAACTGTCCAGGCGTAGAGTCCCCTGGTCGTGAATTGACTAAACCAAAGAACCAAAGAAGGCGAACGAACAGTGTGAATGTCAGCTATTCCTTGTAGCCACATGCGACACATGGCATAAGTCTTCGCTAACTAGTATGAGGGTACAGCCGAGTGACGAATCGTACACGCCAATGGATAAGTGTGAGAGGGGACTCTATCGTACAAATGCCTGCTTGCCAATATGTCTGGAATGCCATGGACTTGCCACCCAAGCTTTATCCTTTTGATCATTTTAACCCTTGGGACGGTGCCCTTTTCGACATCAAACCCCACTTCGGCCTTGCATTGGGACCCAAAAACAAGGTTTCACCCTTCCAGAGGGTCGACAATATGTGGTTCCTTGTCAGCTGGCATTTTTTTCATCGTTGTGGACATCATTGGTGAAATCTGTCCTTGACCTCTGAGTGAGTGCAATTGTTTCATGGACAAACGCTCGGGTGTGCATGGAATGCTTCTTTCCCCATCACACGTTGGCAAATAGGGTTGAAGTTGGAGACTTTCATGGCACCTTTTCAATGTGGTCAAAGCTTCTTAACTACACTTTCGGGCCCCCACTTGCAGGTTGCGAATGCAATTCGTATTATCGTACTTATCTTCCTCGGAAACACTTCGAAAGCAAATCAAAAGCCCTCTAATACCACTTCAACTTTTGTACCCGAATGCACAGTGATTCAAGAAAGAGAAACTTGTGCATGTCAATATTGTGAAGCAAACTTCCGCAACATGAGAAGTAATGAGACATCGAGCCCCGTGTTTCTCCTGTTTCTGTATGGAACCTTCTTTTATTTTCCATCGGGGGACTGCCTACGAAGAGGAACCAACTTCCCAACAAAATGAGCACGGGTACTTTTACAAATGGAGTGAGGTGGCAATAGAAAGTGTGAGTGAAAGGGCGGTGGATTCTCTGCCAACCCTCTACAACCCTCTATACATACTCCGACGGAGTATGCATGTACGGTGTCTACACATGTTGAATCATGTGACACGAAAAAGAATCTATTGGGTCGCTAGGTGTGTGTGTAATGTAATGCTTGATTGTACTTATGGGTCACGTGTCACACTCCATGCATAGTGTCATTAAATGCCCCTACATGGCCCCCACGCGGTGGAGGCCCTTCGTTGTGATGTGGCGGTATGTACACATGATGCTGCATACATATGTAGCCCAGAACCACATTTGGCATACCACGGCTGACGCGGTTGTATGCATGTGGGGAGAGAGAGGCATGGAGGGAGTGGAGGAACACAGCCGGGGGTGTAAGAAGACACCCTGGCCGGCCTCAAAAATCTGTCCCTGTGTTATCAGGCAACAAGAATGTGGGTTTAGGGTATACTACAGGAGTCACATCTGTTTTCGAATATTTCCCATCACGCAAGGCGCCTTTCACCAACCCTAATTTCCACCATGCACCTGAGTATTGATCCTCACAAATTCAGTGACCGCAAGGTTTAGGCTATACTGCAGATCCGCAAGGTTTGAACTATAGTCGGACGACTTCAATCCCAACTAGACCGTTGTCCTTTTGGCAGATCGCTGCGCCTGCAGTGCTTGTCTATCCAGGAATCTGGAAAGCCTTTGCCATATTGGTCGGGAATGATCCACCTTGGACTTCAATCGCAGTCCCACCTGTGTTGTTAACTGGTCCAGCGTGAGTAGAGCTTCCAGGGATAGCACCACTACTACAGGGAGTTCTAGACAATGACACGCAGACTGGAAGATCTCGTCAATGGCACGGCAAGCGGAGCATGAACAATAGTGGCTTGCGCCCATAAACTGTGAGCAAGTGATAGCGTTTTTCAATCAACCAGAATGTATCACGTGTCATACAAAGAGCTAAATGGCTAGATCACTCCTATGGCTTATGCATTACATCCCACTGCATGGCCCCCACATAAGTGGTGGCCCTGTGGTTCGTCCCGCATTGCATGAGCACCCCAGAGACATGGGGTTGTGGATCACACTTGGCATGCACCGAGTTTCCCGGGTGTACACGTGTGGGGGGGGGGGGGGGGGACAACAAGGTGGAGAGGAGGTGAAGGATGACTCAGTCTGTGGGTGCAATACATGGTGGGTACAGGACACGCAATATGTCGGATTTCTGGCACCGTCCACTACGTGTGACCCCGACGAGTAGAGGGGCCCGCCACCAGGATCCTGGGTAGCGCTTCGCCTCAAACTCCTGTATGCATGCAGACAGATTACACTGTATGTCATCCAGCGAAGAACTATAATCTGAGGATTTCATCCCTAGTTGCACAGCAATGCTTTTGGCAGATCGTTGTGATTGCAGGGCGTCCTTATCAGGAAAGCGTGACAACTGTTTGTGAGGGGGGAGGGTGTAATCCACCTTGGGTTTCAATCGTAGTCCCACCGATCCGCTGACTGCGTTCAGTGACAGGATCGCCTCCAAGGAAGGCAAGACGCTTCCCTCCCCTTCTTGTTGGAGCTCTAACCCATAGACAGCGTGCAGTGCTTTCTGGATGCGGGACAGTGACACAGACCCACAAATAACACCCACAATGTTATCCATATACCTATATGGATCAATGGGCATGCAACCTGTCGGTAGGCGTTTCATTAAACGACAGCCCTTCCCTTTGTTTTGGCGAAACTGCAC
Source organism: Eutreptiella sp. 'Long Island Sound 2002' (assembly GCA_964036045.1). Lineage (NCBI taxonomy): Eukaryota > Euglenozoa > Euglenophyceae > Eutreptiales > Eutreptiaceae > Eutreptiella > Eutreptiella sp. 'Long Island Sound 2002'. Next base: position 115,268,597 of record OZ038383.1, read on the forward strand.
TTCGTGGTAGAGGCAATAGAGCTGCGCACACTGTGCAGAGCATGGACCACCAATTGCAACTCCGCGGCGTTGTCGTGCGATCCCCACAATACCCCCAAATCACATATTGTCCATATACCTACATTGGTCAAGAGGCAAAGCCCCGTTGGGTACCCTACATGTGTACTCACCTCCTTGTGTCACATGCACTCTTGTACATTAGTTTACTGGAATGGATCAGCAACATTGTTCCGATGGGCATGGCATTGTTTGTTTTCCATCGGGTACCCTCGAATCGCGGAGCAAAGCGCGGAAGATCGAGCAGCGCGCGCGTTGCCGTGAAGGTTATTTCCGGCGCAAAGGGAGGATTTGCACTGGATTCAAGACACCGCAGGTCTTGTGTCATGGAAAAATGTAAAAGTACAGCTGGAGGTAAAGCAAAGTGGTGTTACAACCCCTGCTGTCGCACTGCTATCCCACGGCATTGGGGCACGGATGTACCGGGCATCGGCAGGCATAGTTGTCAGAGCACCAACCGACGTTTGATGGTGAAGAACTTCGGAGGCAATGGGATGGACGGGCATGGGAATGCAATGTTGTCACAGACAGTCTCCCCAAGGCCCAAGCAGCAACATCCAACCCCAAGCAACAGCGACACCAGCTACAGGCCACCAAAACACAAGCACCCCCAAAAACACAAACTTTCCGAATGTCTGCCATGTGCAATTTCTTTCTTTGTTGTACTGCGGCCCATTGACCGTCTGAAGAGGTTTTTTGCGCTGTTTGCTCCGTGTACTGCTAATTAATGCAAATTCCATACAATCTCTGCAGAGGTTATGGGCATTTCTTTGCTGTTTTGTGCCTTCTTTGTCTTTGCCCACCGAAGAGTGTGTGCCAAGAGTATCATCAACGATGATGTCTGTTTTTTTTTCGGCTTTGTCAAATGTATTTTTATTTGCACCGCTTGCACGTCGTGGAACACGTTTGACTATACTAACACCGTTTGACTATACTAACACCGAGGAGTACTCGTGGGTGTGGGAATAGTTATCAATAGAACAAGAAGCCACAAGTTTGCACGCGGGGTTGGGGAAAAGCCTGCGTGCCCTAGGCTGAAAAAACCCCATTCCCAAACCAGACTTAGTGCAAAACCTGTACAAACTGATAGTGCAACACTGACATCCTCCACCAATAGGAACAACTGATGGGTGGCGAAGCACACCCCATAAGGGTCACAAAGCAATTGCAGCAAAAGCTTGCAAGCGTTGCTGTGAATGGTGTTAACTGTTAGCAATGTAAATTGATTGACAGTGTGTGATTGAGGGATGGTGTTGATTGACAGACAGGGTTTGATTGAGTGACAGTGCGTGCCAGCGCTGAAAGTTGGACAGCACAAAGTAACCCACAGTGGTATACGGATGGAATTGCTTTGTCTGATGACACAAAGGAACACAAACCTGGGCCAAGCTGATGCTTCATTGAAAAATCCCACCCACCAAGCAGGAAAAAGCAACTTGCCAAATAAGAGCTGCACAAGCCAGACTTGCCGAGCAAGTGCCAAGGCACTGAATTGCAAAACGGCTGCCAACCGGGCAGCAAACACAGCACTTCAAAAATAACAATAACCACACCGTTAGCCATACTAAGACAGAACCACCTGCACAAAGGCTTATCGCCAACCCCGGTGGGCCTTTTAGTAGCCCCTAGAGTCACTGGAAGTCGCGGAGTGGCAGATGGACACGTGACCTCGAGCGAGAGGAAACATATGCACTGGTCCAAAGACCTAGCGCGACCGGCAACTGATGGCGACGCGATGGAGGCTGCAGCGACACGATGCCCTTGCCGGCGCAGCGCTGGAGCTTGCTGGCGACGCGATGGAGGCTGCAGCGACCAAACAGCCAGTGGTAAAGTCGAGAGTCGACGCACGGCAACCAAAGAACACTGGTAAAGCCGAGATTATAGGCAATCCGATGAGGCTGATGGAGCTTGCCGCGACCGGCGTCACTGTGTTTCGAAGATGTCCAAGCTCCCTGTGCACACCTAATAACGAAGAACCGGAGCACGTCACGGCACAAGGCACAGCACAGCACGAGAGGAGGACTCAGTGGCACGAAAATGCACTTATGGCCGCGGTGCAGAAAAATGGAATCGGAAGCCCTTGTGTCCTCCTTAATTGAGCATGTTGAACGCAAAGGTTAAAGGTTGCGAACCTTCTGCTTGTTGCCCAGTAGGCACGTACTATTGTGCACGTTCTGGGTGTCCATTTTTTTTCGCTCATATGCGTATGTGATCAGCTTGCTCTTTGCTTTATGCCGTCCAATTCCCTTGACAACGTTGCACTCTCCTCAGCAGTGAGAGATGGGCGCAAAGAACATGGCTGTAACACACATGGGGCAGACACGAGACACACACGGGACACACATGGGACAGACACATGGGGTCGCGAGCGGGGGCACACTAAGTGCCCACCTCTCCGGGCCTGTGCCATATACGGCGAACATCAGTCTTTTGACAGAGCCTGGGGTGAAGTGCGCAAGGATATAGCGAAATTCATCACACCCCTTGCAATCCATGCTTTTCCTTTCCGGTTTCGGGACAACCTCGTTGGGGCAGCTGTGGGCCATGTCCCGATTGAGGCACTACAGGCCCTGTATTCTAAACCGTATGATTTGCAGCTTCAGGAAGAGGGATGTGCAGAGCTAACAACTCTCGAATCCCACCCACAAATCGATGCACGCACGGGCCGGGTCACTGTAGCACCAAAGAATAAACGCACACAACATTCAGGTGACCAGAGCCGGGCACTCATTCGATATCGTGATTGGTATGCACCCAATGCTAGGGCGGTGCTATGTTCGCTGATCCCAGGGTTAGTGCAGAATTGCCTGCATTGGGCATCGACCCATGTGCAGACATCACAGAACATACAGCACACCCTGCAGGAGATGAGGAAAAAGGGCTATCCAGGCCGGTGGTGGAAACCGGCTTTTAACCGGACGCTCCGGCGACATGGAGCACCACGCACACTGATCCAAGAAACACACCAGAGCCCTTTCTGTCGCACCGCACCGGACGTGTGAGCACTGAATATACGTCAATACACCCAAAAAGGGGGGGTGGGCATATAGGCACAACAGGTGACAGGGGACCACCCCTCCTTCTGAGTGCATGGCATATGTGTTTACATACGTATGGATGCCAAGTCCCAATGTTATACAACATGCAAGCAGTCTTGAATAGGCGATGACACTCTCCAATGACACATGCTACTTGTTTGCAACCTGAATGGAATATTGAATTTCTGCCTAGTGCGTGCCATCTGTGGATTGCCTCTTGCGTATAATGGAGGATCATCTAGCCGTAACACACACACACACAAAAATAGACATTCAAAAAGTCTCCAACCCTTGAGCTACAACGGTGACCAATTTTGCTTTGAATGGTGCGCCATGAGGGAGTAGGGGAAAACGAGCATTCTTCTTTTTTGCATAGGGCATGGATTCCTTGGTTAGTTGGGTTGCCGGACCCCCGACCGGGGCCATTGGTGACCCGACGGCCGCGGAAGATGGCTCCGATGAAGGGCTCCTTGGATCCTCTTCTGGACGGCCTCAGGTCTTTGATAAAGTTGCTTCGTCCCTTTGCTGCTTAGTGAGAGTGAAACCTCGACACCCTTGAAAGTCCCAAGTTTTTTCTCTTTCCCCGTTTGGGGATTCACCCAAAATTCGCATTAACCACCCAATCCTCTCATATAGCCACATAGCAAAACCCTTGGAACCATTTCAATCCGTCAAGAACAAAACTAAGTGACCCTAAACCCACAAGAGGGAGGGAACAATGTTTGGGGCAACTACATCACCGAGCTCCCAAGCTCGAGCGGGGATATGAAACCCTGGAGCGACGTAAAAGAAACGGAAGTGTCATTCGCATTGCGCCAATTAATTTGCACCATTGTATTATTTCGTGTACCATATGCACAAGCCTTCGCAAAGTTGTCCCTCGTGCTAAATTTACGTGTCCGGGTTGGGCCATTTGAAGTCGTGTGTCCCATGTTCTCGTACAATATGAATTGTGACTCACGCACACCTCTCCTGTCCTCACCACGTTCACCTCTTGTCCACACTCCTGTGGTGCCACGGGACCTAGATACCCCCCCCCCCGGCCCCAAGCCACAGTGATTACCCAGGACGCCCCAACCTCAAGCTGAGAAGAGAACCCTCCCCCCCTCCCCCCAACCACATGACCGCCCAAGACCGCAGCCTAAACCCCCCATTGTCCCCCCGATGAAATGGCTGGGCATGGCTCTACGAGCAAGGCCAGCGTCTCCGGCTACGTCACCCGTACATAAACCATCTGTTAGCTACAGACAAATGACTGCAGACACGGATATACCATCAATGGCGACTCCACAACACGTATCACAGGTTAGTGCCTAGCCTTAGGAATGAACGCCGGGCTTTAGTGGACATTGAGCATAAACTGCATCCCGCAGCCGGACGTAATGAGACACCGTGGTTTAACCTATGTGTAGACATTCGGTAAGAGGACCATACATTGGAGTGTGGCATAATCTATTGCGAGACACGTTGATATACGTTCCTCTATAGGTGATGGCCATTTGAGAGCACTCTTGTTTGCCCCGCTTTTGTTGTTGTTGTTGTTCGCTTTCAATATGCTCCACGAGACATCCGATAGCACACACAACACTTGCAACCCGTGTACGCACGAGCCGCTCTCACTATATTGGTGCGCGACTGCTCCACATCTTTCTAAAACTCCGTCCAAAGCACCAAACATTAAACAAATTCCGGCGATCGCTTTGCATAGTGCCCATGGACCCACTTTTTGGCACTTCCACCCCCGCTTGGGGGAACGATTGGTCCACCACGGTAGAGAAGGGCTAAGCGGTCTCCAACGGGTGTTCAAAGTGCCGTGCAATGCTGGTGTGTTGCGACCGGGCTCCACACCGTGTTAGTATGGGTTGTTTCTAACTAGGATTGCAACGTAAGTTACAAACGTAAGTTACGACGTAAGTTACGGCCGTAAATTACGTAACTTACGGCGATCATAAATTACGGGCCGTAAGTTACGCCCCGCCCGAATTTTTCGCCACCCCTTCTCCATAGGCCTCTTTTCACACACATGAAGACTAAAGGGGCTATTTGGGATGAATACACCATTGTTGAGTTCAAAGATGATGGGAAAACACCCAAAACGGTTCAATGTAAGCACCCTGGTTGTGACTACCGCAAGGCTGCGAGCCAAAACCGGATGCTTCAACATTGGAGGGACAAACACACTCAACCTGAGGAGGTCGAAGATGCCCTACCCGTGGATACTCCTCTAGATACTCCTGAGGACGTTGAAGTAGGTGCCGAAGTATGTGATGCAACGCAAGCGTTGTGGACACCACCACCAAAGAAGCAATGTAGAATTGCTTCGTACCTTGACCGGACGTTCACGGAAACCGAACAGGAGAATGCAGAGATGGCTCAAGCGTTCGCGGTGGTTATGAATGGTCATAGTTACTACAGTGTAGAGCGACAGTGGACAATCGACTTCATTAACGCACTACGTAAGGACTACATCCCCCTGACGAGATACAAACTTGAGCAGCGGATTGATCAAATTGAGGCCGGGATTAAGGAGAGTGTGGTGGTTGCAATTACTCAACATGGATACGTCGCCGTTGCCGTTGATGGGTGGGAGGATCACCAAAAACGCCCAACAATTTGTTTCACCGTGCGTGTGCCCACCGGTCGCCCCTATTTGTTTAAGTTTGATCGTGTTGATGAGGCCGAAACCGGTGAGTTGTTGAACAACAAGATTATGGAGGTTGTTGACGAATTGTCGGACATGGGTGTTGTCGTGACCGGGGTAGTTGCGGACAATGCCGCAAATATCCAAAAAGGATTGCGATTAGCGGCACGAAATGGATTGCTTCAAGCAAATTGTTTTGCTCACACCCTCAACTTACTCCTCAAGGACTTGGCCGGGTTGTTCGACGGACAATTTCAACAAATGAGGGAGGTGGAGCAATTCTTCCGAAACCGGCACGACCCCCGGGTAATGTATGACAACGTCCTCAAGGAGATAAATGGTACACGATTAATCGAGCCCGTGGACACTCGTTGGGGAAGTCAAGTAGAAATGTTGCAATCCCTACTTCAAAACCGACGTGTTATAGAGAATGCCGTGTTGAAGCTGCGGGCGAACGGTTTTGCATTTCAAGGGAATGAACTCATGTTTATTTGGGCAAGGGATTGGTGGAAGACCCTTGAGCACCTGCTTGCGTGGCTTCTGCCTTTGCGTTGTGCTTTAGCCAAGTGTGAACGAGATGCAAACACTCTCAGTGAAGGGGTGGAGCATGTCATCTATATGTTGCCGGAACTGCTTCCCACGCTTCGAACCTTTGCACCGGGGGATGTCGCCAAGGCGTCCAAAATGGTGGAGGAGCGTCATAAAATGTTGTTGCAACCGCGTGCTTTGGTGGCCAACCTGCTGGATCACAGGTACCGGGGCCAGAATATGACCCCTGAGTTGCGTGGCAAGGCGGTGCGCGCCGTCCAAGGTCTTGCCCGTGACCTTGAAGTGAATGCGCCCTCCTTGGACGAGGTTTTGGCATTTGTCGGTGAAACCGGTGCCTATCAGAACAGCGGCTCCGTCTCGTGTCATCCATTTTTGTTTTGGGCAACCTTACATGTGGATAGCTGCATTGCTCCGCTCGGCAAGCTTCTAGCCTCCATCCCCGCTTCTCAAGCCTCGGTGGAGCGTGTGTTTAGCACCGCCGATTGGTTGGCAACGAATAGGGATCGGTTGGGTTTCCGGAAGCTTGCCCGTGACACGTTCATCCGCTACAACCACAGCGCTCTTTCGAAGCGGTAGGTGAAACCCACAACCAATGAATTCAGATTGCGATTTGTCTCCCCTCTTGCACACTTGGGAAGGTGGAAGGTTGTGGCTCGCCCATGGGGGCCCCACAAAAGTTGCCAACAACTCCCCCTCCCCTCACCCCCCCTACAAAAGCGGGAAAAGTACAATTTTTGGCAAAATTACATGCTTTTGGCGTAAAACCTTGGTCCCGACCATAAATTACGTAATTTTTGTAAGTTACGGCGTAAGTTACGGCGTAAGTTACGGCCCGTAATTTAAAAACCTTAAATTACCGTAATTTATCAATCCTATTTCTAACTTCGCACACTTCGCTCATTAGAAAAAGCCCCCGCCAAAGCTGTCCACGGCCTCACGGGAAGAGTTACAGGCCTACATCAAGAAGCAAGCAAATCAAATCAAAGGTGTGCATGTGTGTTCTTCCGGTGTATCGGCCAGCGACAGAGGAGGGGGATGGGAACAACAAACGAAGAAAAAAAACCAAACATTGCGACGACAGCTTGTATTGTGAACACCAAGGGTAGCACCCACAATGCGCTATGCCCGCTGCTAACTTTGCCGGGCGTCAGTGTGCGTCGTAGTGATGTTGTACGTGCTAAGGCTATGCATCCACTCCATCCAGGTGTCAATTGAATGCACTGTGGCGCCCATCTCACGAAAATAGATTGCTCATGAACTCTTGTTAGCACACTTGCTTGTGCACGTCTCTCGTGTGCCTGAATAGTGAGTAGGTTGGTAAGCAGAGAAGTAGAGGAAAAAGCGAGGCCACAACTGAGCAAAAGTCGCTTTTGGGCATACGCCCTTTTTATTGGTTTGAAACACGTCATGCCCTCCTCTGAACATGCCATGGGATAGTGGACTGAGAACATGGCGGGCTAACGGAGGAACCTTTTGGGATGGGCCCTTCAAGTCAGACACGTGGTTATAGCGGTGCGCAAGGGTTGGGCCTCGCCGTGCACAAGCGTGCGCCATCTTCACATCTAGCCGTGCGCAACGGGGTGCGCTACCCTTGGATGTAAGTGTGCGCAACTATGCGCGGAGTTTTTTCATTGACCGGAAAGCCCCTTAAGTGCCGGCTGCGTCCGATGGTGGTGTTTATCGGAACGACATTGGAGGGGTGGGTGTTCTTTGTCGTCTTCTCCGTTTTGGCCAACAAAAGGTGCTGCACAAAACCAAATGAGAAGCACACCCAAGCTCCATCAAGCGCCCCACTACGGAGAGGCAAGCATGCAGCACTACCCCCCGGGGGGTGGATGGATATATTTGAACAGCAACTACGGTATGAAAAGATGGGTATTTGGTGGAACTATGGGCCGTGGAAGTTGGAAGTTGCCTGGGCCACAAGGAAGTAGACACCTGTCTGCGGCGTGATGGGTGGGATACACTACGATCATAGAAGCTCTTGACGCCGGAGGACATAGCACAAATGAATATTCTGCTGGCACTTTGCCGCTTGTTGATGAGGGCACTGAAGGATTGTGGTTCCCGGTGCTTGGCCTGGTGGGGCGCTACCTATTTTTGGTTGGCCCAAAATCGACGGAGCTTACCCAGCCACGGAGGGGGAGCGGGGGGCTGGGCCGTGCCGTGCCACGGTGCCGCCACATAGGGTGTGTCGTGTCACACGGGGCCGCCGCTGTGTTGTGTTGTGTTGTGTTGTGCTATGCTGTGTTGTGTTGTGTTGTCCGGCATTGGATTCTGCCTCTGTGACTTTTGCTCTCTAGATCTCTAGATCACATGATGATGACCCATGTCCCTTGTGCCACCATGACATCAGGGGGGGGGATGGCACGGTACGCAATGCAATGGTTCATGTACGAGGGTGATTGTGTATCACCTGTGTCACCTGTGCCGGCCGCGCCACCATGACATGGAGGGGGGGGGGGGCATCGGAAAGTGTGCCGTGGCACGTGCCGTGACATGGGTAAGCTCCGACGGGGGGGGGGGGGGTCTCTTACAATACATTGTGCCCTCAAACATAATTTCACCGGCACCACTTTTTATAAAGAAGCTTTGATATAGAGTGCTGGTCAACTGTGCGCAACTGTGCGTCGCCTTGACATGCAGCTGCGCCACCTTGCGTAGTTGAAGAAAGCAGCCGTGCGCAACCGTACATGCACCGCTATAACCTCGTCTCTGCTTCGAGTGTGTGCTAGTTCCACTTGAAGAGAACGCCTCCATCAAGATTCGCAAAATTTGTCGAAACGGGCACAACCACTCACAAATTCCGGAAGATTGGACTCCATTGGCGACCGAGTTGCAAAGCGCATCGCACGTTTCTAGCAAATTCCAATTGCACGCTCGTGGTCCCCGAACCGTCGCAGCGCCCATGTATAATCTTCTCTTGCCTTCCTGCATGGGGATCCACCGGGGTCATCTGAGAGTGATATAACTTACAAAACCTCGTAGGCCTCAAAGAGGACTATGATGCCTTGCGGCAGCAACTTGCAAGCCAAGGCAGCCAAGGCAGCCAAGGCCCAATGCCACAGGCACCCGTTGATGACGATGAAAAGCTTGCGATGATCTTGTCCTTGGAGGATCAACTCGCGCTGAAGACAACGGTGTGCCCCCCCTATTTCCTTTTTTCCCGTGGCCATACGAGGTACCCTCGCGAGACACCACCCCGATCGCATCCCAAAGAGACGCGAAGGAAAGATTTGTGTGACCCGCATGACCCGCCCAAGCCCCATCGCCACTCGATCGGCACCATCGCGCAGGAATTGGGGAATTTGGAGGAAAGAATGAGCTCTTGGAAAGAGAAAGTGAAGGCCATCTCGCTGCAAGACCAAACTACGATTGAGGAGCTAAAGAACAAAGTGAGGGACTACGAGGCCTTGATCTCCAAGTCCTCGGATCCCTTTGGTCTTCCAATGGGAAGCAGTCTGCAGGTGTGCCATGTTGAACCGCAAGTATTGCACTTGTTCATCAACCAAGATGCATCCCGATGAACGCAAGGACCACTTTGAGTTATGGGGTTGACGAGTCGGCCGCTCGCCGCTACGTACGAGAGGCGCATCATATGTGAGCCTAGGATTGGGGGGGCTTATCTACCACATTTTCTGTCAGCTCGGCCAACGTGCACTCTGCTGCTGCAGGAACAGCAACTTACGGACCAGCTCAAGGCGATCACGGGACAAATGGCGGGGCTTCAGCAGGAGCTCGAGTCGGTAAAGCAGCAAAATTTGCAGCTTCAATGTGAGCTTGATGATATGGAAGCTGAGAAACAAAGCGCAAGTGGTGCCGATATCAGTGACACGGAGATGCATCGTGAACAGGTGCGTGTTGTGCGTCAACTCGGCCTAGGCTTGTGAGACGGATGATTATGGGAAGGTGAATATTGACCAGACACTGGGTTCCCCTTGTGCCGATTGTGGTGGTATGTCCCATGATGATGGCACGGGCCATGGTGAAATGAGCATGGCCATGGCGTGGTGTTGATCACCCAGTGCATGCTTTCATTGGAAAACATATTTTCGAGTGCGATTGTCTCCATCATTTTGCTGTTTCTTGTTTGGATTTCCATGGGCAGCGGGAGAAGCGCGGTTGCATTGCTTCGGGGTGTGAAACCGCTCATGGGCAGAATCGTGGGCGCATTCTGGGCGGTAGTTGTGCAGGAAGTACCACTCCATCCCCTCAGCTTGAGCGTACCGCATGGCTTGGTGTCGGCGTATGGTGGCAATGGGTGCGGTGACCTGCGAGCCCAAGTGGAGGAGTGCCACCGTGGGGTGGTGCATCGCGTGGGCTCCAGTGCCACATCAAGCACTTCGTCTGTGAGCTGCTCGTGCAGGGTGTACGCCCGATGGTGTGGTCGGATCTCTGCGCGTTGTGTGGCATGGAACGCCTGAGGGCCCGGTGGTGTGCCTATGGGGCCCGGTGGTCCGTTTATCAGCTGGTTTTTAGCGGCGATGCGTGTCTGGCGGTCGTCCATGGCACTGTGTTTAGGGTGGCTTTGTGCGCCCGGGGGTTGGGCAGCGACAGCTGTATCGGGGCTGTGATCCATAGTGTGGGCACCCATGCTATCTGCGGGGCACAGTGGACTGTAGCGCGTGGGGGCAGAAGGACGGGTTGATAGTATTGGTTGCGGATTGGCGCGGTACATGGTGCAGGCTGAGGGCTTCCCGCGGGCGCTTCCGGTGCGTCGCGTGGCTGTTACCATTGTGTGGGTGGCGTGTGCTGGCGTTTTGGATGATTTCGACGATGCACCTGAGGGGTAGGTGTCCAACACAAAATGGAGTACCAACAGCAATCGGCACAAGCCCTCTTTTGCGCCATTTTGAGGTGCGGTACCCTGCGCTGTGCATGTGTATCAGCCATCACCCCCTCCCCCTGCTATGCCGTGCCCCAGGCCCCAGGCCCGGGGGGAGGGTACACCTCTGGGAGGGCCACTGACGGGGGCACCGACGGGGGTTGTGCACGGGACACCGCAGAACCCAAGCCTCCTAGGCACCCGAATTTTCGGATACCCATGCATACCCCCCATTTTTCCATCCGGATCCCGCATACTTAGTTTTGTAAAGGGACCTAATGGGAAGGTCTCTGGCCTCCAGAAAAATGGGGGAAATGGGAGCGGGGAACATTGGCATCTCGTCGCATTTTTCTGCCATTTTTCTGACATTACACCTCCCCGTTTTTTGCCATTTTTCTGAGGTTGTTCCTACAAATCCTATCGTGATGTTGTGATGAATCCCTTTTCCCCCACATTTTCGCTCATTTTCGCCCACTTTCGCCCCCCCCCCCCCCATCCCCCCCCATTTTCCTCCATTTCCCTTCATTTTGCCAAGGCGTCTCCAGGGTCTCGGGGACTTCGGATTCGGGTATCCAGGAGCCTGGAGAACCTGCGAGGGGTGGCCCCAGGATGGCGAGGGCATCCAGGCCCACATTGGAAGGCCCCCCTCCCGTCCCGTCCAGGATGGTCCACATTTGTTCTGGGCTTTGGGAGACCAGGTCTGGATTCAGCCATCCGTTGCTGTGCTTCCGGGTCAGGGGTCCGGCCGACTGCACCCGGACGAGCCTTGAAGCCGTCGGGCCCGTCAGAATGCCTCCCGGGCAATGGGCCGCAAAAGGAGTGTGTGGGAGGGGCCAAGGTCATGCGTGATGCACCGTGACCGATTAATGATGCAGTGGTTTGCACCCGATTGCGATGTGCGACAAAAAGGGGAGCGATCAAAGGCCGTGTGCTAGTGAGCGTGTCTGCCTCAGGCGTTCTTTGGGCCCTCTCTCACGGGGCTGCCGCACGGCAGTGGCACTGCGATAGTCACAAAGCCCCCCGGACCAGCATCTTTGCCACAGCGTCCGGCCATGTGCCCCACGGCCACTGTGCTGCGTTCACAACAGGAACGGCCGTTGCAAGATGAACTGCAGGCTGAGATGGCCAGGCTCCAGGCGGAGCTGCAGTTCGTGCAGCAGCAGAACGTGCGGCTGCGTTGTGAAGTGGATCAGGGGGTCGTCCAGCAGCATGCAATGGACACCAATGCAGAGTTCGCGGCCATCAAAGCGCAGATGGCGGGGCTGCAGGGTGAGTTGCAGTCCGTGAAGCAGCAGAACCTGGAGCTTCAGTGTGAGCTGGACCAGGTTGAGATGGACAAGCAGGCGGCGCTTGCTGCTGACGAAAGGCGGACTGCAGAGGTCTGAATCGCCTCAAACACTCAGCGTGTGCATGATCGATGCGGCACAGGCAGAGCTGTGGTACTGGAGACGGTGCGACTCATAACAGAGGCAATGACAGCGAGGTTTTGGCGATTGTCTTAGTGATTGTGTTGAACGGGGCCCGAAGGCTGTGGGTGCGCTCCTGTGTGGTCAACTGTTGGTGCATTGTGTGTCCTGCTTTGCCGGACGCTTGCCGGGGTCCGGGCATCCACCCACTGACACTGACCAACGAGAGCTCTGCTCCATCGGAGATAAGGGCTGGTGGAAGCGCTTCAGGCAACTGGAACGTGTTCTCATGAACAAATATGGGGTTTGTGTTGAATGGGGGTCGCTCTGTCTCCGTGGATGCCAGTCATCCTCGCCCCCACCCCCCGGCGAGATGGTTGTTGTGGTTGCTGTCCAGATCTCGTGCTTGGGCTCTCTGGACGCCAGAGCCGCACATGTCTTTCGCATGCCGACTGCATGCACACCGTTTGACGTCCCGGGTCTGTGGCCGCAGGCTGCCCCGTGCCTTAGCCCTGCACCTTTGCACGCCTCGCTTGTCATCTGCCAGGAGTTGCAGTTGAAGGACCAGCTCGCAATCGTCAGTGGGCAGATGGCCACCCTGCAAGAGGAGATGGCGTCTGTCCGGCAGCGCAATGGCCTGCTCCAACGTGAACTAGACAATATGCTGCACAATGCACAGGGCACACCCGCCGCAAACGCCCCCGCGGGTGAGACACATGCTGAGGTGTGCTTCATGTCCTCGTTGAGGGGTGACCGACCGGCGCCCAGTCGCTTGTCCGCGTTGCTTGTCTGAACGAAAGCCGTAAAACAGGGCCATCAAGGACCGTTCGTGAATGCCACCAACCAGTGAACAAGATCACAGGCCATGTTGGGGTGCCTGGCTGGATAACCGAGCAAAGACCCCCGTTTGGATCCCAGGAAAAAGTTCTTTGGGCTGAACGTGGTGGGGTTTGGGCTGGGGCGAGGCAGCACGATACACAGAGAAGCAGATCCGATGCTGCGGCCTTGTTGCGTGGTACAATGTGCAGCTTCGCCTTAGACTCAGTGGGATGCTCTCTCCACTGGCCACGGTACGACCCATATGGCGGACATGCACCCCCCACTTGTGCGCACTACCCCCCAATAGTGGGTGTTCAAACCGCTCGGAATTTCATATGTCCCCAGCTGCACTGACACCCCCTGCGGTAGTGCCCGGTCCGTTTGCGCGTCGTCCCACAGATGCAGAAGGCAGCGCAGCGTGAAAAGGCCTTGCAGGAGCAGCTCGCTGCGGTATGGCCCCATCGTCAACAGGACCAGTGTCAGTCCCCGGGTCCCCCCACTTTGTGTGTTTGACCGTTTGCCTGACGACGTGTGTGTGTTGCATGGACACGGGACTTTGCCAGTGTGTGTGTGTGTGTGTGCGTGTGTGTGTGTGTGGTTGGGTGGTCGCACCCATCCCAGGTAGAAAGTAATTTGGGCTGTCAAGAACACAAAATCCTCCATGGATTTACCTTGGTTGATTAGTTGGTTGATTGATTGGTTGATTAGTGCACAAATTCTTGGTGACTCGGGGACAGGTGGGGCACAGGGATGAATCTGTATCACACCGAACCCACTGTCTGGAACTGCACATTCTCATCTTCTATCAACAGACCGAAAGACGTCCAAGGGCTGCTCTGCGGCTCCGGAGGAGTTTTCTTTCACCGCTTTCCTCCTTGTGTTCTTGTTTGCGGCTCTCATTGTGTGTGAACCTGTTGTTGGCAACCCGCTGAGTGTTTAGCAGTCCATGTTCTTGGGTTGCCCACCAACTTGATGCATCAAAACCAGCCAACGAGTTCGAAAAAAATCCCCCCCCTATGTGTAAAAAAGTTTCACTACCCCAGGTTTTTTCTAAAGAACGCCACACCGACCACCTCTTGGATGCCACTGGTTGTTGTTTCATATGGTGTAAGTGTAGCCTACATAATGCTTTGAGGTCCCCAAACATTCCCCATTCTGCCAGTACAAATTTGGTAGCCCTACATATCCCTGTCGGCCCAAAGTTCAGCCATCACAAAGCGAGGGTACTGCTCCGACTGTCCAAACAGCCTTTTCTACTATTGTTATTTGTGGCGGTATGGGGAACGGTATGATGTAGTATGGCATGCAAAGGAGGGTTCCCGAACCCTCACCTATGCCACACCAAGTTTGCTACCTGTGCTATTGCGACTATTCCTAGAAAATTCGGAAGGTCATTTTGACCAATTTTACCCCAAGCCAAAGCCTTGGGGCCCCACGGTTTGTTGAAGAAGCATCCTATGTTGGTGGATGTAGATTCCAAGCTCGACACCTGGCAACAAGAGAGACACACCACCCTAGAATCGTTTGGGGAACCCCTGGTTGACTTTGATGAGTGGAATGACAATCCGCCCCAACCACATGCTCTATTTGATGTACCACTTTTGTTGATGCCAAGATAACTTGCAGAGAAGCCTTCCTGCATGGTGGCCGCCGACCATCTTTTGAAAATTGCAGGCTTTGGCCGGACACCCACGGCAAACAACACAATTGAGAAGGTGATTCCCTTGCGTGGCATTATGTGGGTTGGAGCCCCCTTCGCTGGTGTGGTGAACTATAAAGTGAACAAGCATGCAAACCGGATGCGTAGCACCATGCATTTGTTCGCTTTCTCAAAGGCAGAATGTGGGGCATTGAAGCTACTGTGCCCCACCCATCGTGACTTAGACACATCCTAGGGTGTTGTTATTAGCACTGCATTGCACATGAACAACAAAGAAGGAATGTTGCGTTTCATGAACTACGGGACCGTTGAAGCCACATTTGCCGACTAAGATGTACAATGGGTGGATCGAGAATTTGAAGGTGATGGATCATGGTCTGTTGATGTCAACAATATGGAAGCAATCATGGACGTATTGCACAAGAAAACGATTTAGGCACCTGTATGTAGCACCAGACCGTATGCCGATTCGTTCGGTGGGGAGCCGGTGGCAACAAGCAAGGAGTGCCAACATGCCTGCACGGTGTGTCACATGGACGTACAAGTGAAGAAAATGTTTAAACACATGGCACATCACATTGGTCGATGGGTGTCGTGGGGTCCACAACGGACATGGGGCACTTGTTGAACGGCCACGACAAGCCATTTGAACCACGCGGGGTCCATCACCTAGCATTGTAAGGTAATGGACATGTACACGGTGGCAAGGAAACCGGAACAGCCGGGTGGGAAGATTCACGTTGTGGGGTCCATAGTAGACTTGGGGCACCTACTGAAAGGCCATGACGGGTGATTGTACCCACGCGGGTCCACCGGTTGCTTGCCCTGGTTCTCGCCCCATGCACTATGTATGGGGGCTCTTACCGTCGACACGAGGCTAGGGTGGGGCGCTACAACACGATGTGTAGCTGGGAGTACTCGGGTGTCTTTGTGCCCTTAAACATAAATACCACCTGTGTCGGCAATGCACGTTGTTTGCTGGTTCGTGCCATTGTGCTACGAAGCATGCCATGGCGAAGGGGCCACCGATGGGAAATAGCCAAACAGAGGAATGCCAAGGAGTGCCAAAAGTATGTTATGCGGTGGGAACACCGTGATTATGTGTGGTATGTGTGACATGCGAAGAAAAAGTTTTTTCCGTAGGACCCACTTTTTTTTGTACCTCCACCCCCCTAGGGGGGGGGGGTCCCCCCCAAAAAATATCCCACTTTGTATCAAAATCCCCCCCCCCCCCGGCTTATCCATACCTTGGGCGGCGTTTCTATTCAGCGCCACCAGGTTGTCGAGCTACGAACAACCACAGACCCCTCCACCCCAAAACAACCACCAGAACCCTCCACCCCCGCTTCCAGACACACAACATTATGCACGCCACTGGGATGATGTAGGGCAAGACTTTTTCGGCTCTTTCAGCACCCAGCACTGACTTTGGGTTTGGGCAAGGGAAAATTCCGGCCGGTATCATATTCCAGAGTTGACACTTTTTTGTAGTGTCAAAGGATTTGAGTTGTGGGCGTCTGACACTGGTGCAAAGGGCTCTGTCCATCGTGCAACACCAACAGTTGAGGCTGCTTTTTCACAGAGTATGGTACCTGACAATCAACTTCATGTTCTGCAGGCATTGATGCACCAAACACGGCGTGCGCTCCATGCCACAAACTTGGGGAGGTTGGCAAACAACGCAAAGCTCCATCCAATGCTAAAGGAAACGCTACACAAATGTGCAGGCGCGAGTGGAGTGTGCCACATTTCACTCCCTCCTACTCACCACACACATCTCTAACTGGGTCACCATCCCGGTCCAATACTATGCAACTTTATTCCAAGCAGGGTTAGCGGAGAGAACTTGGTGGTATGACCTCAGGCACTGGGCGGTCAACAATATACCCCCAGGAATTTCAGAGATAGATACATCAAATGCCAAACGGGCCTACATCACCTCCACGGTATTGCATGTGCACCAAGAATTGCGCCAGGCTGGGCAACTGCGGGACGATCAGCGGGACAGTCAGCGCGTCAAATCTCTGCACACTTTTCTCAGAGGCACTGCCAGCCAACTGCCCCTCCCCATTCACTTGTCAGGTGCCATCGTTGTTCCAAATCTCACCGTCCGCCAAAAGAGGGTGATTACAAATATTCTTCGCACGGTCCTACGGGGTTCTCTTTTGAAAGCATATGAAAGATAGGCCATCCGTCACACAATGCGCATTGTCCGCGCAAACTTGCACACTGTGTGCCGCATTCCAACACGAGGCACACCCGTTTGGAAAGGTGCTGCACATAGACGGGCACATTGCACTTATACCGTTATGTTTCGGAGTGGGTGTTCACGATGCCCTGAGACCGAACGACCCTGTACGCATCCTGGGAGTGCTTGCTCGTGTGAAGTGTGTGTCGGGGATCACAAATTTCTACAATCACCAACAGGTGCCTGTACCCCCCCTGGGACACACCCCTGCCGTGCTCCCTGTTCCCGGAATCGGGTAGCTTGTTCCGGTAGTTGGAGCGCCTTTCAAAATATTTGGCCCAGTACTAATATGTCTGCATCGTGGGGGCAGGCGAGATGTGGGGATTTTGTTCTGCTTATGTATGGGATAAGGTCAGTGAATTCATGGTTGCAGAAAAGTTCACCAACACCTTGATGACAAAAGATCAGTGGGCCCAACGAATATTCGGGGCGGTAACAGTGATGAGCCTGCAGCAGAACCCACAAGGCCAGCTATGTGTGTTAAACGTGCTCACGAAAGCAAAGTCTTTGCACACACAGAAATGGGTTTTCTGAGGCATTTCCGCTTCCCCAGCTCGCACCCTGCCCCGGTAGCAACTCCGCCTGGCTGCACGCGCATTTACATGCATGCTGCGCTTGTTACAAACAGAAATTATTCACAACTTCCAATGTGCTGACATTAAGCATGCGGCACGGTGGTTTTGGTTTGTCTGCAGTAAGGGTGCCAGTTCACTGACAGAAATGGACAGCAAGAAGCAGTTCGACGACATCACACCACAGGCAGTCTGACAATCTTTTTCAGAAACCTCCGACTGGATAGGAAAAAAGAAACGTTGGCGGCAAAGACACCTCCAATGGTCGATTAGTACGGACACAACAAAATTGGACAGGGCGGGACAGGCCACCAATACATGATTTTGGCACCTCCCTTATGACCAGCTACAACGGCTTCTGCGATTTAAACTGATGCACAACAACGTGCTGCAGTCTGTCGGCACACTGTGGCGCCAAGGTACAAGCATACCCATGAGTGGGCCATTTTCTGCCCAGCGTGCCGACCTGCACACGCTGTGGAAAGGTAGGGAAACGTCTGCGGGAATGGGGGGACATACAGAAAGCGGACAGTGGCCATATTTATTGGTGTAGAGGTACCGCTTGTCCTATGTCAATTCAGAGACAATATCCTGATGGCGTCCAACCTTCCCCCATCCGCAGACACAAATTTGGTGAATACGGTCTGCCAAACATTGTCTGACTTGTGGCCCCTAGAGGTCTTATGCCCATGTCTCGACGCCGGTGACCCGCCGGATTTTGATGACCGTTGGGGGTGGGGTGGGGATCAGCTCAGCACACCCCTCCGCCCTTTGGCCGCCCGATTGGCACACTGGCTCCAGCATAATGTAGAGTGGGCAGGGGCACAGTACGCCGGCCACGTTATCCCGAGACGTTTCAGCCTGAAGGTTACAAGCCTGCCTGGTGTGGTGACATGCATCTCCTGCGGGCCCTGTCCGCATAATGAACCTGCCCATCCTTTCCTACAGTGCCTTCTGTATGTGTGTGGTTGGGTGGTCGCACCCAGCATCGGTAGACATTAATTTGGGCTGTTAAGAACACAAAATCCTCCATGGACTTACCTTGGTCTGTTGATTAGTGCAGAACTTCTCGGTGACTCAGGTGGGGCACAGGGATGAATCTGTATCACACCGAACCCACTGTCCAGAACTGCACGTTCTCATCTTCTATCAACTGACGGAAAGACCTCTAGGACTGCTCTGCGGCTCCCGAGGAGTTTTCTTTCACCGCTTTCCTCCTTGTGTTCTTGTTTGCGGTTTGCGGGGCAAATAAAATAATCTGCGATGTATCCTGGGAATCTGGGTCTTGTACGCAGCACCCACCTTGTCCTTGTGGTGCGAGGCGGTTTTTCTTGAGGAATGGGTGGTGTTTCAAGAATACACCAAACCCAATCTTTGCAGAATAGTACCGATTCTTAAAGTCTTTGACAGGAATTTCTTCTGCTTCCCAAAAATCTGACCCTTTCAGACGGAGGGCCCGCCATCACCGCTGCCGGCCGTCCCCAACGGCTCTCAGCGGTGTTTCACCGCTTTCGCCACTGCGCCTGAACTCCTCGTGGTCCCCCCTCCGACAGGCACAGGCTCGCAGGAGGCAGGATTGGTGCCGTCCTGAAGACTGGCTTCGTCCAACCTGGGTCACATCATCCCGCCTCCAGCACAGGCCTGGGTGTGCTCCATTAGCCCCGCTTGTCCCGGGGATTGCCAGATGACCGTGACCCCACGACCGCCGCCCCAATGGCTCTAACAAAGCCCCTTTCAGGCAGATTAGAGACCATGTGTGTCCGGCAACCGTGGGGAGTAACACAACGACACACACACACACATGGGCAAGTACTCCGTGTTGGGGCCTCCAGGGGATATGGGCACCTCGTGCGCACGCGGCAGGTCAAGGAGAAGGCCAAGTACGCTGTGCAGAAGCTCCGGGATGATCTGGACGCCTCCCGGGCCAACGAGCAGCGGCTGCAGCAGGACCTGCAGACGCTTCGGCACTCAGCGCAGGAGGAGGCGCTCAGGGCACCGCCAATGGCAATCCCTGTGGCCGCATGGCCAGCACCTGAGGTGTGCGCTCCGCTTCACTTACGCTCACGCTGTGGATTGCATGCTCTGCTTCTCCTTCCCGAAGTGCTGTACTCACAAAGATCCATGGCTTTGCACAGTTGGCTAGGTCTGTATGACCTGCCTGAATTTTGCAGTATATTGCTGGATGGCCTTGTTCGGACTGGTGTGGTGGATTTCACACCTCCGGTGATCCTCCCGTGATGAGACCGGATCAGTCAGGCCCCTGTGCTTTCACATGCCTTCTCCCTCCGAGTGTGAACCACTACTCTCCGCCTTGTGGTAGGATGAGCAGTTGAGGGAGGAGCTCAGCACCGTCAAGGGGCAGATGGTGGGGCTGCAGCAGGAGCTGGAGGCTGCGCGGCAGCACAACCTGCAGCTTCAATGCGAGGTTGATGACCTGGAGGCTGAGAAGCAGAGCGTGGCCCAGGCCCCTGTGCATGCGGAGGCGATTGGGGGGCGGACTGCGGAGGTATATCTTTTGCGGAGCCCCTTGTGTTGTATCTAATGGCCCCGAAGGTCTGCTTTCGCCAGGGGTCTATTATGGTGATCACTTGGGCTCTGGGGGTGGCATCCTACCGCCGGGGGTGGCATGGCAGTTGCACCAGGCACTAGGCCGGCGTAAAGTGGTGCGACAGGGCGCTGGGCAGTTAGAAGACGAGCTCCCGGAGACGATGACACTCTTCGAGACACCATTGGATGGGCTGTGCCTATTCCAAGCTCTAGCGAGAGTATGGAACGAAATGCACCCACAAGATACATGACAAACAGGCCAAGGGATGAAGCACAGTCTGCTGGAAAAGATGGAGGGGGCCCTAGGCCGGACAGTGGAGGGACAAGCGCTAGCACAAGACATCAGAGAGGATTGGTGGGCGGGAGGAGGGCCACATGCAGGGGATGCGGCAGACCCAGCAAACACCAGAGACACCGTAGAAAGACGGCGAAGCAAGGCAATGCAATGTGGAATGGTGCGCTACACCAGGGGCGGGACTACAATACACGTTATGGGTGTGGTGCATGGAACCAAAGGCAGTGTGCACCACCGGGGACAGATGGAGGACATTTGGGAGTGTGGTTGTGTGTGCAATATCGCATGTGGAAGGTGGGCTTCATGTCAGTGGGAACGGCGCCGGGAAACGGACGTGTAGAGTGCCTCATCTGTGGAGATGGCGTGAAGACTGCCGGGAAGTACGTGCACAGTGCACAACACCAAACAATGTATCTATGGGGGTATAGTGCACGACAGGTGCATCAATGAATATACAGCGGCATTGTGTAAGTGCAACCTCCCACAGGCACTCATGAACAGGTTCTAAAAGTGGCAGAAGAGCCACGGCTAGGCCACCAGACAGCGAAGGGCAGCAACACTGAAACAAAAATGAGAGCATGTGGCGGCCCAGGACATGTGGGAACCAGGAACAAAAGTTTGGCTCACAAGGCTGCGGAGGGCAGATCTGAATGGTGCGGAAGGGATTATCCAAGGGAAGGAGAACGGCCGGGTTCCAGTGCACGTGGACCACGCGAAGGGAGGCAAAACAGTGGCTGTCACATACCACCACTTGAGTGGACTGCCCCCATATATTGGCACCTAGGAGCAAGCTAGTGGCCCACAGACAAGGGCATCAGGAGCTCAGACGCATGACAGGGCGCCAGTGATGCCAGCTGCAGCACCCCCCCACATGGAGGCGGTCATGCTGGCATTGGCAGCAAGCTCAGCGGTAGCGGTGGTGTGCAGCGCTGGGCACCTTGCTATAGGTTCGGCATCTGCAAGGGCTGCACTAGATGGAATTCAACGCATGTGAGGCCATGGTGGCGGGGCATGATAGCTCCAGAGTGCAGGTGCGCGTAACGCAGGGGCTGCAGCACACACAAGGAAGGGAAATCCGCCCAAAAAGAACGACTGTTGTAAGGGTGGAGAGACCAACAACAAACATGCCCCCCCAAGCCACAACCCCATCACAAGCCCCAGCCGGTGGGGGCCGATCAACCAACGGTCCCACACACCAGAGGGAAGGACCTAGTCGTGGACATGCCAAACACACTACCGGGGAATGGTCAGGTGTTGGGAGTGCGGTACCCTAGGGCCACAACGGAGGAAATCAAGCGAGCATACAAGTAGCTTAGTGCCAAGGTACACCCCGACAAAAACACGCACCATAGGGAGAAGGCCGAGGGACTCTTGAAACAAATAGGGAAGGCCAAGGACGGACTATGAGACACAGAGGCCCAAAGACGGCACGATGCCGACATACAAAGAGGAGATAGGTACCAACAACGGGAGGTACACTAGGGCAATAGGGGAGCAGCGACACACGCCCCGCGACAGGAGGGCAGAAGGCCAGGGGAACCAAACACGCTGATGATGCAATGACGCTTTGTGTATGTGACCATGGACTTCATGGAAGCACAGTACACGAGTATAGTACGGGCCCGCGAGTGGCAGCTGGCCCACACACCGCTTCCTAGCATGACCAGGGGAGAGGTGTGGTATTTCATGTGCCTAGGGCTCGTGATGCTGGTGTCCCGGGTGCGCATCGTGGCCGTGGAAGTGTACACCCCGTAGTGTAGCTGCCAGCCTCATGGGGTGTGCTACACACATGGGGAGTGGTAGCCGGTGGTGCACATAGACGGGGACTTACCAGGAGAGAACATCCTAGTCTCACAGCCAAGCAGCTTGTTACCCAGTGATCGCCTAGCATGCCTAATTGCAGTGGCCTCCCGGAGGCGTTGAGGGAGTCGTTGAGGCGTTGAGGCGTTGGGGGGGGGGGGACTCCGCGGGTCCTAGGACGCCAACCCCCCCCCCCCAAGGGGCCTCCGGCCAACAGTTAGTTGTCAGAGGAATGAACCCAAGGAGCCAATGGGCGCCATAGGCGCCCCGGCGCCAAAGGCGCCGAATGGGGGAGCGTCAGCGCGCTGGGCATCTTTTTTGACCCGTGCCCCACCGTTGGCCTTTTAGGGGGTGCACTAAGGGGGCGCACACTTTTCACATGGTGCCAACGGCACCCCCCTTTTTTAGTGTATGCTTCCTTTTTATCAAACCATCAGTGCTTTTGAGCGCCAGATTAGCAAGACGGGCCGCTATACAAATGTTGTATGTTGCGAAGTGAAGGTCCTTCATTCGGAGCAAAACCTTGGCCCAAGTGCAGCGCCAAATTCTTTTAGGGGCGAACGTGGTACTGCGTTCTTTCTTTCTTTCTTGTTTTTCTTTCCCACGCTTTGTTGCGTGGCCCCTTGAGTTGGGGTTAGGGACTTGCAATCCACGCTTTGTTGTTCCACTCTTGGTCTTAGCCCCCCCCCCCCTCTTAGGTCGATGCGTAGAAAGTGTTCCAAGGAGCCACTCCTGGTCTTAGGCCCCTCCCCCTCTTAGGTCGATCTGTAGAAAGTGTTCCAAGGAGCCGTGGCCGGGCCTGTATAGCCGTGGTCACCATTCTTTGTTAATGCAGCGTAGCACACAACACAGCACGGTACACGAGAGCTGACAGAGGCGCACAACAGAACAACACAGCAAAGGACACACCAGAGCAGCGCAAGATAGCGCAACACCTAGGCACACAGAGCCGACCGAGGTGCACGACGGAATAGCACAACGCAGCACACACCAAAGAAGCACAAGGCAGGGCAACACCCAGGCACCCTCTATTGTGGGAAGGGGCGGTACGAACTGTTGGATCACACCTGGGCCGCATACCCAACTGTTCGGAGGACCCCCCCCCCCCCCGGGAACTGCCCTCCCTGGCGGCCCTCCCCGGCGCCCCCCCCGGCGCCCCCCCCCCCCCAGAACCCCCCCGCCAAGCCCCCCCCCGCCCAAGGGGCCTCAGGCCAACAGTTGGTTTGGGGGGGTAGTTCAGGGGGGTGGGCTCCCGAGGCGGTCATGGGATTGGAGTTACACCATGCCACAAGACATACATACATATAGAGGTACATCACCCCTCCCCGCTTACACCACACTTGCACCACCCTTCTCCCCAAATGTTTTGAGGAATGAAAAAGAAGGGCCTGAGGCCAAGATTGGCTCCTTGGAACACTTTCTACGGATCGACCTAAGGAGGGGGGGGACTAAGACCAGCTCCTCTACGGGCCGCCAAGTCCTGGCAACCTCCGAAGCACTTGGATGCGGGGCACGGTCCAAGCACCCGGGGAGCACCAGTGAGAATTGCACGCAAATCTCATTCGTGCGCCTCTGTCGGCTCTGTGTGCCTAGGCATTGTGGTGCCCTGTGCTGCTCTGATGTGTGTATGCGCGTGGCGCCGCATGTGATGCTCTGTGTTGCTGTGTTGTGGTGCGTTGTGATGCGCCGTTTAACTGTGCGCCGCTGTCGGCTTGTGTGTTGTGCGTTGTGGTGCTCTACACTGCTCCGTCTTGGTCTGTTCGTTGTCTTGCGTTGCTGCGTTGCAAGCTGCCCGGCATGGCCCCGTTGCGCTTGGTGCTTCTGGCTCCCTCACGGGCGGGGGGGCCTCGGTTTTGGCACACAGCCGACAGAGGTGCACAGAGGAGCAATGTTGCACAACACACACCGGAGGAGCACACACATACAGGGGCAATGGAGCGGAGCACACAACGCAATAAAGTGAAGCAGAGTAGCACGCCACAACAACGGCGGCGGACAGCCACAAAGCTCGCCACAAACACCGACACCAGCCCAACCCCCAACGCCCACCACCACCCAGGCAACGCACCCACGCACAACCACCACCGCCAACAAACACGGCACGCACGTAGAGCATCACTAGAGGCACACAACCCCACACCCCAACACCAACACCGCACCCACCACACACACGACAACTAGTGCCACACCCACACACAAAACAGAAGGGATGCTTCCCTGAGGCACTCCCGGGAGCCAACAACATCCTGACCACACCGGGAAGAGAAGGCAGCCCAAACCTAAGTAAGGGGGTCCCCCCTGTGGGGGGTTGGCGGCCGGCTTCGCGGTTGACCATTGGGCACCGACCTAAACATGTACTGCCCATGAGTAGCTAAGTTCTGTCACCAAGGCCTAGTGTAGGGGCCTTGGGCGTGCTTATGAGACATGAAGTCCATACCATTGGTGGTCACTGCACACGACCAACCAGGGGGTGGACTCGCACGAGTCCCTAGCTCCGAGGCTTGGGCAGCCCGTAGTGACGTCCTCAAACGGGGAGCCCTTGAGTAGCCCAGAATGCACAAGAGCAACAACGTATGACACTCACCACAACACAACCCCAACAAACACCAGTTGCAGGTCCGTTTGCAGATTTGGAGACATGTGCAGAAGTGCCAGGTGCCCCCGCGCCACCCAAATGATAGTGGGACAACACAACAACCACAACGGGAGGTGGGGAGCGAGACACCCCCCCCCCCCCCCCGCAGCGTGCACTAGCAGCGGTGAGTGCGGCAGCAGAAGAAAAAAGAGCACCATATTGGGAGGAACACACACAACAAAGCAACTGGGAACAGGGCCGCCCCACACACGGTGGTGAGACGAGCCCCAGCAGGACACAAAGCAATGCACAGGGAGACCACGAGGAGCGAGCACCGCTGCAACCACCAAAGGCGGTGGTTGCCGAGCAGGTCATCAGCAACCAAGCCCCCCCCCTCCCTTCACGAGGTGCCCGCAAACTCCACAAGGGTGGGGGCCGCGCCCCACGCGCCGGGGGGTGCCCGCCACGGGGGTGGCAACAGGGCTGTGACTAGCCCACCGCTCACAGGATAGTCAACAATGTGCGGGGACGTGAAATCCTCGTGCCGGGGGGGGGGGCAGACAGCTGGGGCAGGAGTGGTTGTGCACAAGGGGCACCAAGGAGCGCCAACGGACAGCGGGAGGAGCACACAGCCGCGCAGAATGCGGGAGCCACACCAGGAGGGACAAGGGCCAGTGCAGCAAACAAGGAGAAGGTGGGCAGTGAGGCAGGGGAGGCAGCCAGGATAGCGGGAACAGGGAACCAGAAAGTAGAGGAGGGAGAGCATGCGCATGGGGGAGCGACAACACACGGGATGGCCAGCTAGACCCGTCGCTACGGGGTGCCAGGGCAACCCCTGCTGAACCAGCATTAGGTGGGGGGTGTCTCCCGCAACCTAGATGGGCTGTTTGCGCAACAGGAGGAGGAGCCCACCAGGGGCAGACCACCTGTGCGGGGGAAAGGGAGGACAAGGGCCCCCCAGCCCACACCTCACACCAACAACAGCAACCCACCCAGGGGCACCCAAGCCCCCCCCCACCCCACCCATGGTCCCCCCAGCCCGGTCCAGTGTACCCCTGCACCGCCATTTCGCACAACAGGAACGGTGGCCGTCAAGGAGACCTACTGACCCCACAGGGGGGCCGGCCGGGAGATCGGACTCCCAGTGGGCCAGCAGGGCCCCTGAGGAGTTACGTGAAATGGTGAGTGCGCACAGGGGATGGGGCACCCAGATGGCCAACCCTGGCCCCGCTGCCGCGCAAAGTCCAGGGGACCCAGCACCCAGTGGGCCACCACTGGGCCCCTGAGGCGTTTTGTGGAGCCACCGGCGCGCGCAGGGGATCAGGCACCCGGGAGCCAACCCTGGGGCCCCTGCAGCGCGCCGCCTATGTTTGTCCACGCTCAGGGGACCCTGCACCCAGTGGGCCACCACTGGGGCCCCTGATGCGTTCTGGGGATCAGGCACCCAGGGAGCCAACCCTGGGGCCCCTGCTGCACAGCGCCGCTGTTCGTCTGCACCAAGGGGATCCAGCACCCAGTGGGCCATCGCTGGGGCCCCTGAGGCTCCCTGTGGAAAGGAGTGGTGGGCCAGTCAAGGGAAGGAACCTCCGAGAAAAGCGGGGTGGGCAAAACCAAGGACGACGGCGCGGTCAAAGTGCAGCGTAAATAACCCGGTTCACCATGTAGGCGCGCACACCACCCACGTCAACCATGATGCGCATGCTGCCCGCAACCAACAAGGAACGCGCCCTGTGCACGCGCGACCCGTTTGGTCGATTTGGAGGGGGGAAACCACAACAAGGGGGGGGGGGGGGATGTGCGGGCGGATTAGGTGCCCTTTTCCACCCCAGGCTGAATTGGGTTTGGAGCCATGTGGCCATAGATCCGGCCCATTTTTTGGTTTTGGGGCTGCATGGCCAAAGCTGCGCAGATTTTGGGCCATTTTTCGGGCGTTTCTTGGAAACATTGTGGCTCTTTGTCACTGGAAAACCAGGCCGATCGCGGCATGTGTTATCCGTTTCCTTCTTTTGGCTGTTTATAATGGGTTTTGGGGCTGTTTTGGGCAACAAATGGCTGTTTTTGGCTCGTCGGGTACCTTCCCTGTGGAACACCCTCCAACCCAGTTGCTGCTGACCTGACCAAGCGGCATTTCCCATCACCGACCCCACCACCGACATCCCCCTGTTCGTCAGGAGGAGCAGTTGAGGGAGGAGCTCAGCACCGTCAAGGGGCAGATGGTGGGGCTGCAGCAGGAGCTGGAGGCTGCGCGGCAGCACAACCTGCAGCTTCAGTGCGAGGTTGATGACCTGGAGGCTGAGAAGCAGAGCGTGGCCCAGGCCCCTGTGGATGCAGAGGCGATTGGGGGGCGGACTGCGGAGGTATATCTTTTGCGGAGCCCCTTGTGTTGTATCTAATGGCCCCGAAGGTCTGCTTTCGCCAGGGGTCTATTATGGTGATCACTTGGGCTCTGGGGGTTCATGCGTTGCTTGTGTTTGCCAAGATGACCCCGAAGGTCCCTAAATGACGGCAAAAAACGCATCAATATTTGTATATTCTCCAATACACATCCGCTATACCCTCTCCTGTACTCCAGGTGGCTTCCCAGCCCGCCCCTGGGGTGGGCCACAAGCGTGCAAGGACCAAAAATGGGTCAAATGCCTCAGAAATGCGTTTTCCAGAAATGATCCTGGACCACTGGGGACGCTCCAGCAAGTGCATTGAGCCCATTTTGAGCCCATTTTGACCCATTTTGGCACATCAAACCCAAGTCTTAGCCCTTCAAAAGTCCTTCAAGGCCATTTCCATTCCCAAGGCTGTTCGACACCTTTGGCAGGCTATAACAAGCCCTAACTGGCTCAAAACGGGCTCAAACCACTTGTTTTGGGCATCCCAAGTGGTCTTGGATCTCCTTCTCTTTCTTCTTCTCTTTCTTTTTTTGGGGGGGAGGGGGGGGATCCACTTTTTTTTTTACGCCGGGTGGAGTGGATGGTCCAATTTTGGCCTGAACTAGTTTGGACTCCAGCCCCCTGCTTGCCAGAGCCAAGTGGGCACCGGCACAGGGGTCTAGGCGTCCATTTGGGCGATATTTAGGGGGGGAAACCACAACAAGGGGGGGGGGGGATGTGCGGGCGGATTAGGTGCCCTTGTCCACCCCAGGCTGAATTGGGTTTGGAGCCATGCGGCCATAGATCCGGCCCATTTTTTGGTTTTGGGGCTGCATGGCCAAAGCTGCGCAGATTTTGGGCCATTTTTCGGGCGTTTCTTGGACACATTGTGGCTCTTTGTCACTGGAAAACCAGGCCGATCGCGGCATGTGTTATCCGTTTCCTTCTTTTGGCTGTTTATAATGGGTTTTGGGGCTGTTTTGGGCAACAAATGGCTGTTTTTGGCTCGTCGGGTACCTTCCCTGTGGAACACCCTCCAACCCAGTTGCTGCTGACCTGACCAAGCGGCATTTCCCATCACCGACCCCACCACCGACATCCCCCTGTTCGTCAGGAGGAGCAGTTGAGGGAGGAGCTCAGCACCGTCAAGGGGCAGATGGTGGGGCTGCAGCAGGAGCTGGAGGCTGCGCGGCAGCACAACCTGCAGCTTCAGTGCGAGGTTGATGACCTGGAGGCTGAGAAGCAGAGCGTGGCCCAGGCCCCTGTGGATGCAGAGGCGATTGGGGGGCGGACTGCGGAGGTATATCTTTTGCGGAGCCCCTTGTGTTGTATCTAATGGCCCCGAAGGTCTGCTTTCGCCAGGGGTCTATTATGGTGATCACTTGGGCTCTGGGGGTTCATGCGTTGCTTGTGTTTGCCAAGATGCCCCCAAAGGTCCCTAAATGACGGCAAAAAACGCATCAATATTTGTATATTCTCCAATACACATCCGCTATACCCTCTCCTGTACTCCAGGTGGCTTCCCAGCCCGCCCCTGGGGTGGGCCACAAGCGTGCAAGGACCAAAAATGGGTCAAATGCCTCAGAAATGCGTTTTCCAGAAATGATCCTGGACCACTGGGGACGCTCCAGCAAGTGCATTGAGCCCATTTTGAGCCCATTTTGACCCATTTTGGCACATCAAACCACCCAAGTCTTAGCCCTTCAAAAGTCCTTCAAGGCCATTTCCATTCCCAAGGCTGTTCGACACCTTTGGCAGGCTATAACAAGCCCTAACTGGCTCAAAACGGGCTCAAACCACTTGTTTTGGGCATCCCAAGTGGTCTTGGATCTCCTTCTCTTTCTTCTTCTCTTTCTTTTTTTGGGGGGGAGGGGGGGGATCCACTTTTTTTTTTACGCCGGGTGGAGTGGATGGTCCAATTTTGGCCTGAACTAGTTTGGACTCCAGCCCCCTGCTTGCCAGAGCCAAGTGGGCACCGGTACAGGGGTCTAGGCGTCCATTTGGGCGATATTTAGGGGGGGAAACCACAACAAGGGGGGGGGGGATGTGCGGGCGGATTAGGTGCCCTTGTCCACCCCAGGCTGAATTGGGTTTGGAGCCATGTGGCCATAGATCCGGCCCATTTTTTGGTTTTGGGGCTGTATGGCCAAAGCTGCGCAGATTTTGGGCCATTTTTCGGGCGTTTCTTGGACACATTGTGGCTCTTTGTCACTGGAAAACCAGGCCGATCGCGGCATGTGTTATCCGTTTCCTTCTTTTGGCTGTTTATAATGGGTTTTGGGGCTGTTTTGGGCAACAAATGGCTGTTTTTGGCTCGTCGGGTACCTTCCCTGAGGAACACCCTCCAACCCAGTTGCTGCTGACCTGACCAAGCGGCATTTCCCATCACCGACCCCACCACCGACATCCCCCTTTCCGTCAGGAGGAGCAGTTGAGGGAGGAGCTCAGCACCGTCAAGGGGCAGATGGTGGGGCTGCAGCAGGAGCTGGAGGCTGCGCGGCAGCACAACCTGCAGCTTCAGTGCGAGGTTGATGACCTGGAGGCTGAGAAGCAGAGCGTGGCCCAGGCCCCTGTGCATGCAGAGGCGATTGGGGGGCGGACTGCGGAGGTATATCTTTTGCGGAGCCCCTTGTGTTGTGCTGTGGACTGGGGGCGTCTGGGGCGAGGGAGAGTGCGGTGGTGTTGTTGCTGACGTCCTCCCGTCGCATTTCAGGGCTAGGGCCTCTGCTGTGACCCATGGTGCCCGTGTCTGGGGGTTCAATCGTGAAGTAGTCAGACGACCATGTTCTTGTTTGGAGCCCCCGTTCTGTTGTGCCATGCTCCACATCCCATTGTTCCTGCAGGACAATCTCAACGTCCAAGAGGAACTGGTGAAGCTGCAGGAAGACGTGGCATCCCTGCAGGGGCAGAACCTGCAGCTCCGGTCAGTGCACGACCAGGTAGCGCTTGAGACATGGAAATGGAATGGGGTCGGTTATGGTGTAGTCAGGGGACCACTTGATTTGAGAACATACCCTTGTTACTCGTGGAGGAAGGCCACATGGGTGTTACAGGCATGGCCTTCACCATGTGGCTTACAGGAGACACAAGGGACAACACCCATGCACTGTGTCTACCGGCTGCAGATGGATGTCTACAAACCACAGATCACTGTCTACAAACTACGCAGGGGTGTTTCCAAATCACGCGATGCCCGCTGTACAGACATGGTTTCTGCATATGCGTACACCAAAATGCGAAGAGCGATGTGCCACGCATACGTATGCGCATTTTTGTACACACAGAAACAATGTACGTGGAGAGGGGTATATTTTTGCGCGCCTACGTATTCGCGAGCTGTACGTATTGAGGGCGAGGGCGTACGTATGGAGCCAAACAAATGAACCAATTGATTTGGTTGGGGCCAATGGCTCCAAGATCGGAGCCGATTCAGTCAAACGATGGCTCAACATGCAGGTGGGGCGACTGCAGGAGGAGCTGGACGCTGCGCGGCAGCAGCACGCGCAGCTGCAGACTGACTATGATGAGCTGCAGAATGAAAAGCAGTGTGCAGTGCAAGTCCACGCCGAGTTGAATGAGAAGCAGAAGTCAGAGGTCTGGAGTGCCTTGGACCGCGTCCCTTGGGATGAGGGGGGCGTGCACCGAGTATTTGCCTTCCCTGCGGCCCGAGTGGCGCGAGGTTGGGTAACTAAGACGGGAGGTAGTATTTGGACCGATGCCGTGTTTGCTGTTGCGGGCCAAAAAAAAAGACGCCACGAAGAGCACTGGACTCCGATTGCTGGAGGTGCCACACGTAAAGTTCACGGTATTGTTGCATGTATCACGAGCCCCAGTCATAACAGAAGTAAAAGCATGGCCTCACTGCTCACGACACACAGGTGGAGCGACTGCAGGAGGAGCTGGACGCTGCGCGGCAGCAGCACGCGCAGCTGCAGACTGACTATGATGAGCTGCAGAATGAAAAGCAGTGTGCAGTGCAAGTCCACGCCGAGCTGAATGAGAAGCAGAAGTCAGAGGTCTGGAGTGCCTTTAACCAGGGCTGTATTTGAGGTGCGAAGGAGGGCGGTGTGTGGGGGGTATGTGCCCGTGTTATGGGCCTTATTTGAGTGTTGCCATCCGTGTCCGCATCTGTTTGGTGATGGAAGATGCCAGGGGCTGTTCCCCTCCAACGTGTTTGTTCTGCCTGTTGCATTGGGGCACACCACCGACTTGGAGTACGGGGGAAATATGAGTATTTTGCCAAAATATTTAAGTCCAGGTATCACAATGGGCACCTGCCGAAAAAAGTTTGATGCAACAGTTTAAACGAATTATGGTGCCCGAGGCTGTGCAAGTTGGTACATTTCCGCAAAAAGTGGGTGCAATTCAATAATTGTAGGATTCTGACATCTGTAGTGTAGGTGCTGCTAGGTACATGCACAATGCAACACCTCTGTTGTGTGTCCCATCTGCACTTCTATGTATGGCAGCAATGTTCACCTTGCAATCATTCTTTCCATCTCTTCCCTCTAAGAAGGCCAGTGAATGGTACAAGCTCAAGGATGTGGATGCCATGAGAGCCAGCGCAGTGCGCGTGCAGTGTGCCACGAGAACTGAATTTGGTGCCACCAGGAATGAAGGCACACCCCAAAAAAGAGACATGTACCACCCAAAAAGAGACATGGGTCCCTCCAAGAAGGTTGGCAGTGCCTTCTTGCATGCATGCAGCGCCTTCAAGGAGTAAATGCAAGGCAGTCAGTGTGCAGTGTGCAAGAATTGATCCACACAAAAGGACAGTTGTGCTACAATCAGTCACAAAAAATTGAATATTTTCTGGGCCCCCCGCTTACGGAAATTGGACATTCACGAAATGGAATTGCAGAAGAAATCATCTCCGTTCCGTTTTAGAGGCCAAAACGTTAAGTATGACAAAGCGTCATTGTTTATCAGTTCTGCAACCATTCGTATTTTTACAATTTGTCGTATTTGCCCGGTCGCGGTCATCCCCAGTACCAGGAATGGGATATGTCGAGGGCAGAAGACGGTTGGGCAGCGGCACAGGAACGTGTATACAGCATGACCAAGGCCGCAGGAGGGGCAGTATGTGCACCGCCAATCCCCGGCACTCCCTTAGACAGGGGTGGTGTCGGATGTGCTCATTGCTGCCATGGCTTAATGCGTGGCAAATGTGTGTCCGGTGATATGTTTGTGTGTTTTTGGCGAGCCTCTCTTGTGGTGATGCCTGTGCTGTCAGTAATGGTGGTGGTCAGTGCTCTGGGCTGCCGATGGGCCAAGGCTGTGCAAGCGCATGGCGTGCACAGGCCCCCACCACCCGCCCTTCTGTGGCCGCTGAAGTTCACGTACTTTGAGTTGGGATGGGGCACGTAATGACTCACTGCTCACGACACGCAGGTGGAGCGACTGCAGGAGGAGCTGGACGCTGCGCAGCAGCAGCACGCGCAGCTGCAGACTGACTATGATGAGCTGCAGAATGAAAAGCAGTGTGCAGTGCAAGTCCACGCCGAGCTGAATGAGAAGCAGAAGTCAGAGGTCTGGAGTGCCTTTAACCAGGGCTGTATTTGAGGTGCGAAGGAGGGCGGTGTGTGGGGGGTATGTGCCCGTGTTATGGGCCTTATTTGAGTGTTGCCATCCGTGTCCGCATCTGTTTGGTGATGGAAGATGCCAGGGGCTGTTCCCCTCCAACGTGTTTGTTCTGCCTGTTGCATTGGGGCACACCACCGACTTGGAGTACGGGGGAAATATGAGTATTTTGCCAAAATACTTAAGTCAAGGTACCACAATGGGCACCTGCCGAAAAAAGTTTGATGCAACAGTTTAAACGAATTATGGTGCCCGAGGCTGTGCAAGTTGGTACATTTCCGCAAAAAGTGGGTGCAATTCAATAATTGTAGGATTCTGACATCTGTAGTGTAGGTGCTGCCAGGTACATGCACAATGCAACACCTCTGTTGTGTGTCCCATCTGCACTTCTATGTATGGCAGCAATGTTCACCTTGCAATCAT
The DNA here is from genome assembly GCA_964036045.1 of Eutreptiella sp. 'Long Island Sound 2002'. NCBI lineage: Eukaryota > Euglenozoa > Euglenophyceae > Eutreptiales > Eutreptiaceae > Eutreptiella > Eutreptiella sp. 'Long Island Sound 2002'. The sequence continues at coordinate 115,301,995 of OZ038383.1, forward strand.
TCTTTCCATCTCTTCCCTCTAAGAAGGCCAGTGAATGGTACAAGCTCAAGGATGTGGATGCCATGAGAGCCAGCGCAGTGCGCGTGCAGTGTGCCACGAGAACTGAATTTGGTGCCACCAGGAATGAAGGCACACCCCAAAAAAGAGACATGTACCCCCCAAAAAGAGACATGGGTCCCTCCAAGAAGGTTGGCAGTGCCTTCTTGCATGCATGCAGCGCCTTCAAGGAGTAAATGCAAGGCAGTCAGTGTGCAGTGTGCAAGAATTGATCCACACAAAAGGACAGTTGTGCTACAATCAGTCACGAAAAATTGAATATTTTCTGGGCCCCCCGCTTACGGAAATTGGACATTCACGAAATGGAATTGCAGAAGAAATCATCTCCGTTCCGTTTTAGAGGCCAAAACGTTAAGTATGACAAAGCGTCATTGTTTATCAGTTCTGCAACCATTCGTATTTTTACAATTTGTCGTATTTGCCCGGTCGCGGTCATCCCCAGTACCAGGAATGGGATATGTCGAGGGCAGAAGACGGTTGGGCAGCGGCACAGGAACGTGTATACAGCATGACCAAGGCCGCAGGAGGGGCAGTATGTGCACCGCCAATCCCCGGCACTCCCTTAGACAGGGGCGGTGGTGTCGGATGTGCTCATTGCTGCCATGGCTTAATGCGTGGCAAATGTGTGTCCGGTGATATGTTTGTGTGTTTTTGGCGAGCCTCTCTTGTGGTGATGCCTGTGCTGTCAGTAATGGTGGCGGTCAGCGCTCTGGGCTGCCGATGGGCCAAGGCTGTGCAAGCGCATGGCGTGCACAGGCCCCCACCACCCGCCCTTCTGTGGCCGCTGAAGTTCACGTACTTTGAGTTGGGATGGGGCACGTAATGACTCACTGCTCACGACACGCAGGTGGAGCGACTGCAGGAGGAGCTGGACGCTGCGCAGCAGCAGCACGCGCAGCTGCAGACTGACTATGATGAGCTGCAGAATGAAAAGCAGTGTGCAGTGCAAGTCCACGCCGAGTTGAATGAGAAGCAGAAGTCAGAGGTCTGGAGTGCCTTTAACCAGGGCTGTATTTGAGGTGCGAAGGAGGGCGGTGTGTGGGGGGTATGTGCCCGTGTTATGGGCCTTATTTGAGTGTTGCCATCTGTGTCCGCATCTGTTTGGTGATGGAAGATGCCAGGGGCTGTTCCCCTCCAACGTGTTTGTTCTGCCTGTTGCATTGGGGCACACCACCGACTTGGAGTACGGGGGAAATATGAGTATTTTGCCAAAATATTTAAGTCCAGGTACCACAATGGGCACCTGCCGAAAAAAGTTTGATGCAACAGTTTAAACGAATTATGGTGCCCGAGGCTGTGCAAGTTGGCACATTCCCACAAAAAGTGGGTGCAATTCAATAATTGTAGGATTCTGACATCTGTAGTGTAGGTGCTGCTAGGTACATGCACAATGCAACCCCTCTGTTGTGTGTCCCATCTGCACTTCTATGTATGGCAGCAATGTTCACCTTGCAATCATTCTTTCCATCTCTTCCCTCTAAGAAGGCCAGTGAATGGTACAAGCTCAAGGATGTGGATGCCATGAGAGCCAGCGCAGTGCGCGTGCAGTGTGCCACGAGAACTGAATTTGGTGCCACCAGGAATGAAGGCACACCCCAAAAAAGAGACATGTACCCCCCAAAAAGAGACATGGGTCCCTCCAAGAAGGTTGGCAGTGCCTTCTTGCATGCATGCAGCGCCTTCAAGGAGTAAATGCAAGGCAGTCAGTGTGCAGTGTGCAAGAATTGATCCACACAAAAGGACAGTTGTGCTACAATCAGTCACAAAAAATTGAATATTTTCTGGGGCCCTCCGCTTACGGAAATTGGACATTCACGAAATGGAATTGCAGAAGAAATCATCTCCGTTCCGTTTTAGAGGCCAAAACGTTAAGTATGACAAAGCGTCATTGTTTATCAGTTCTGCAACCATTCGTATTTTTACAATTTGTCGTATTTGCCCGGTCGCGGTCATCCGCGGGACCAGGAATGGGATATGTCGAGGGCAGAAGACAGTTGGGCAGCGGCACAGGGACGTGTGCACAGCATGACCAAGGCCGCAGGAGGGGCAGTATGTGCACCGCCAATCCCCGGCACTCCATTAGACAGGGGCGGTGGTGTCGGATGTGCTCATTGCTGCCATGGCTTAATGCGTGGCAAATGTGTGTCCGGTGATATGTTTGTGTGTTTTTGGCGAGCCTCTCTTGTGGTGATGCCTGTGCTGTCAGTAATGGTGGCGGTCAGCGCTCTGGGCTGCCGATGGGCCAAGGCTGTGCAAGCGCATGGCGTGCACAGGCCCCCACCACCCGCCCTTCTGTGGCCGCTGAAGTTCACGTACTTTGAGTTGGGATGGGGCACGTAATGACTCACTGCTCACGACACGCAGGTGGAGCGACTGCAGGAGGAGCTGCACGCTGCGCAGCAGCAGCACGCGCAGCTGCAGACTGACTATGATGAGCTGCAGAATGAAAAGCAGTGTGCAGTGCAAGTCCACGCCGAGTTGAATGAGAAGCAGAAGTCAGAGGTCTGGAGTGCCTTTAACCAGGGCTGTATTTGAGGTGCGAAGGAGGGCGGTGTGTGGGGGGTATGTGCCCGTGTTATGGGCCTTATTTGAGTGTTGCCATCCGTGTCCGCATCTGTTTGGTGATGGAAGATGCCAGGGGCTGTTCCCCTCCAACGTGTTTGTTCTGCCTGTTGCATTGGGGCACACCACCGACTTGGAGTACGGGGGAAATATGAGTATTTTGCCAAAATATTTAAGTCAAGGTACCACAATGGGCACCTGCCGAAAAAAGTTTGATGCAACAGTTTAAACGAATTATGGTGCCCGAGGCTGTGCAAGTTGGCACATTTCCGCAAAAAGTGGGTGCAATTCAATAATTGTAGGATTCTGACATCTGTAGTGTAGGTGCTGCTAGGTACATGCACAATGCAACACCTCTGTTGTGTGTCCCATCTGCACTTCTATGTATGGCAGCAATGTTCACCTTGCAATCATTCTTTCCATCTCTTCCCTCTAAGAAGGCCAGTGAATGGTACAAGCTCAAGGATGTGGATGCCATGAGAGCCAGCGCAGTGCGCGTGCAGTGTGCCACGAGAACTGAATTTGGTGCCACCAGGAATGAAGGCACACCCCAAAAAAGAGACATGTACCACCCAAAAAGAGACATGGGTCCCTCCAAGAAGGTTGGCAGTGCCTTCTTGCATGCATGCAGCGCCTTCAAGGAGTAAATGCAAGGCAGTCAGTGTGCAGTGTGCAAGAATTGATCCACACAAAAGGACAGTTGTGCTACAATTAGTCACAAATGATTGAATATTTTCTGGGCCCTCCGCTTACGGAAATTGGACATTCACGAAATGGAATTGCAGAAGAAATCATCTCCGTTCCGTTTTAGAGTCCAAAACGTTAAGTATGACAAAGCGTCATTGCTTCTCAGTTCTGCAAACCATTCGTATTTTTACAATTTGTCGTATTTGCCCGGTCGCGGTCATCCCCGGGACCAGGAATGGGATATGTCGAGGGCAGAAGACGGTTGGGCAGCGGCACAGGGACGTGTACACAGCATGACCAAGGCCGCAGGAGGGGCAGTATGTGCACCGCCAATCCCCGGCACTCCCTTAGACAGGGGCGGTGGTGTCGGATGTGCTCATTGCTGCCATGGCTTAATGCGTGGCAAATGTGTGTCCGGTGATATGTTTGTGTGTTTTTGGCGAGCCTCTCTTGTGGTGATGCCTGTGCTGTCAGTAATGGTGGCGGTCAGCGCTCTGGGCTGCCGATGGGCCAAGGCTGTGCAAGCGCATGGCGTGCACAGGCCCCCACCACCCGCCCTTCTGTGGCCGCTGAAGTTCACGTACTTTGAGTTGGGATGGGGCACGTAATGACTCACTGCTCACGACACGCAGGTGGAGCGACTGCAGGAGGAGCTGCACGCTGCGCAGCAGCAGCACGCGCAGCTGCAGACTGACTATGATGAGCTGCAGAATGAAAAGCAGTGTGCAGTGCAAGTCCACGCCGAGCTGAATGAGACGCAGAAGTCAGAGGTCTGGAGTGCCTTTAACCAGGGCTGTATTTGAGGTGCGAAGGAGGGTGGTGTGTGGGGGGTATGTGCCCGTGTTATGGGCCTTATTTGAGTGTTGCCATCCGTGTCCGCATCTGTTTGGTGATGGAAGATGCCAGGGGCTGTTCCCCTCCAACGTGTTTGTTCTGCCTGTTGCATTGGGGCACACCACTGACTTGGAGTACGGGGAAAATATGAGTATTTTGCCAAAATATTTAAGTCAAGGTACCACAATGGGCACCTGCCGAAAAAAGTTTGATGCAACAGTTTAAACGAATTATGGTGCCCGAGGCTGTGCAAGTTGGCACATTCCCACAAAAAGTGGGTGCAATTCAATAATTGTAGGATTCTGACATCTGTAGTGTAGGTGCTGCTAGGTACATGCACAATGCAACCCCTCTGTTGTGTGTCCCATCTGCACTTCTATGTATGGCAGCAATGTTCACCTTGCAATCATTCTTTCCATCTCTTCCCTCTAAGAAGGCCAGTGAATGGTACAAGCTCAAGGATGTGGATGCCATGAGAGCCAGCGCAGTGCGCGTGCAGTGTGCCACGAGAACTGAATTTGGTGCCACCAGGAATGAAGGCACACCGCAAAAAAGAGACATGTACCCCCCAAAAAGAGACATGGGTCCCTCCAAGAAGGTTTGCAGTGCCTTCTTGCATGCATGCAGCGCCTTCAAGGAGTAAATGCAAGGCAGTCAGTGTGCAGTGTGCAAGAATTGATCCACACAAAAGGACAGTTGTGCTACAATCAGTCACAAAAGATTGAATATTTTCTGGGCCCCCCGCTTACGGAAATTGGACATTCACGAAATGGAATTGCAGAAGAAATCATCTCCGTTCCGTTTTAGAGGCCAAAACGTTAAGTATGACAAAGCGTCATTGTTTATCAGTTCTGCAACCATTCGTATTTTTACAATTTGTCGTATTTGCCCGGTCGCGGTCATCCCCGGGACAAGGAATGGGATATGTCGAGGGCAGAAGACAGTTGGGCAGCGGCACAGGGACGTGTGCACAGCATGACCAAGGCCGCAGGAGGGGCAGTATGTGCACCGCCAATCCCCGGCACTCCATTAGACAGGGGCGGTGGTGTCGGATGTGCTCATTGCTGCCATGGCTTAATGCGTGGCAAATGTGTGTCCGGTGATATGTTTGTGTGTTTTTGGCGAGCCTCTCATGTGGTGATGCCTGTGCTGTCAGTAATGGTGGCGGTCAGCGCTCTGGGCTGCCGATGGGCCAAGGCTGTGCAAGCGCATGGCGTGCACAGGCCCCCACCACCCGCCCTTCTGTGGCCGCTGAAGTTCACGTACTTTGAGTTGGGATGGGGCACGTAATGACTCACTGCTCACGACACGCAGGTGGAGCGACTGCAGGAGGAGCTGGACGCTGCGCAGCAGCAGCACGCGCAGCTGCAGACTGACTATGATGAGCTGCAGAATGAAAAGCAGTGTGCAGTGCAAGTCCACGCCGAGCTGAATGAGAAGCAGAAGTCAGAGGTCTGGAGTGCCTTTAACCAGGGCTGTATTTGAGGTGTGAAGGAGGGCGGTGTGTGGGGGGTATGTGCCCGTGTTATGGGCCTTATTTGAGTGTTGCCATCCGTGTCCGCATCTGTTTGGTGATGGAAGATGCCAGGGGCTGTTCCCCTCCAACGTGTTTGTTCTGCCTGTTGCATTGGGGCACACCACTGACTTGGAGTACGGGGAAAATATGAGTATTTTGCCAAAATATTTAAGTCAAGGTACCACAATGGGCACCTGCCGAAAAAAGTTTGATGCAACAGTTTAAACGAATTATGGTGCCCGAGGCTGTGCAAGTTGGCACATTCCCACAAAAAGTGGGTGCAATTCAATAATTGTAGGATTCTGACATCTGTAGTGTAGGTGCTGCTAGGTACATGCACAATGCAACCCCTCTGTTGTGTGTCCCATCTGCACTTCTATGTATGGCAGCAATGTTCACCTTGCAATCATTCTTTCCATCTCTTCCCTCTAAGAAGGCCAGTGAATGGTACAAGCTCAAGGATGTGGATGCCATGAGAGCCAGCGCAGTGCGCGTGCAGTGTGCCACGAGAACTGAATTTGGTGCCACCAGGAATGAAGGCACACCCCAAAAAAGAGACATGTACCCCCCAAAAAGAGACATGGGTCCCTCCAAGAAGGTTTGCAGTGCCTTCTTGCATGCATGCAGCGCCTTCAAGGAGTAAATGCAAGGCAGTCAGTGTGCAGTGTGCAAGAATTGATCCACACAAAAGGACAGTTGTGCTACAATCAGTCACAAAAGATTGAATATTTTCTGGGCCCCCCGCTTACGGAAATTGGACATTCACGAAATGGAATTGCAGAAGAAATCATCTCCGTTCCGTTTTAGAGGCCAAAACGTTAAGTATGACAAAGCGTCATTGCTTCTCAGTTCTGCAAACCATTCGTATTTTTACAATTTGTCGTATTTGCCCGGTCGCGGTCATCCCCGGGACCAGGAATGGGATATGTCGAGGGCAGAAGACAGTTGGGCAGCGGCACAGGGACGTGTGCACAGCATGACCAAGGCCGCAGGAGGGGCAGTATGTGCACCGCCAATCCCCGGCACTCCATTAGACAGGGGCGGTGGTGTCGGATGTGCTCATTGCTGCCATGGCTTAATGCATGGCAAATGTGTGTCCGGTGATATGTTTGTGTGTTTTTGGCGAGCCTCTCATGTGGTGATGCCTGTGCTGTCAGTAATGGTGGCGGTCAGCGCTCTGGGCTGCCGATGGGCCAAGGCTGTGCAAGCGCATGGCGTGCACAGGCCCCCACCACCCGCCCTTCTGTGGCCGCTGAAGTTCACGTACTTTGAGTTGGGATGGGGCACGTAATGACTCACTGCTCACGACACGCAGGTGGAGCGACTGCAGGAGGAGCTGGACGCTGCGCAGCAGCAGCACGCGCAGCTGCAGACTGACTATGATGAGCTGCAGAATGAAAAGCAGTGTGCAGTGCAAGTCCACGCCGAGCTGAATGAGAAGCAGAAGTCAGAGGTCTGGAGTGCCTTTAACCAGGGCTGTATTTGAGGTGTGAAGGAGGGCGGTGTGTGGGGGGTATGTGCCCGTGTTATGGGCCTTATTTGAGTGTTGCCATCCGTGTCCGCATCTGTTTGGTGATGGAAGATGCCAGGGGCTGTTCCCCTCCAACGTGTTTGTTCTGCCTGTTGCATTGGGGCACACCACTGACTTGGAGTACGGGGAAAATATGAGTATTTTGCCAAAATATTTAAGTCAAGGTACCACAATGGGCACCTGCGGAAAAAAGTTTGATGCAACAGTTTAAACGAATTATGGTGCCCGAGGCTGTGCAAGTTGGCACATTCCCACAAAAAGTGGGTGCAATTCAATAATTGTAGGATTCTGACATCTGTAGTGTAGGTGCTGCCAGGTACATGCACAATGCAACACCTCTGTTGTGTGTCCCATCTGCACTTCTATGTATGGCAGCAATGTTCACCTTGCAATCATTCTTTCCATCTCTTCCCTCTAAGAAGGCCAGTGAATGGTACAAGCTCAAGGATGTGGATGCCATGAGAGCCAGCGCAGTGCGCGTGCAGTGTGCCACGAGAACTGAATTTGGTGCCACCAGGAATGAAGGCACACCCCAAAAAAGAGACATGTACCCCCCAAAAAGAGACATGGGTCCCTCCAAGAAGGTTTGCAGTGCCTTCTTGCATGCATGCAGCGCCTTCAAGGAGTAAATGCAAGGCAGTCAGTGTGCAGTGTGCAAGAATTGATCCACACAAAAGGACAGTTGTGCTACAATTAGTTACGAAAAATTGAATATTTTCTGGGCCCCCCGCTTACGGAAATTGGACATTCACGAAATGGAATTGCAGAAGAAATCATCTCCGTTCCGTTTTAGAGGCCAAAACGTTAAGTATGACAAAGCGTCATTGCTTCTCAGTTCTGCAAACCATTCGTATTTTTACAATTTGTCGTATTTGCCCGGTCGCGGTCATCCCCGGGACCAGGAATGGGATATGTCGAGGGCAGAAGACAGTTGGGCAGCGGCACAGGGACGTGTGCACAGCATGACCAAGGCCGCAGGAGGGGCAGTATGTGCACCGCCAATCCCCGGCACTCCATTAGACAGGGGCGGTGGTGTCGGATGTGCTCATTGCTGCCATGGCTTAATGCGTGGCAAATGTGTGTCCGGTGATATGTTTGTGTGTTTTTGGCGAGCCTCTCATGTGGTGATGCCTGTGCTGTCAGTAATGGTGGCGGTCAGCGCTCTGGGCTGCCGATGGGCCAAGGCTGTGCAAGCGCATGGCGTGCACAGGCCCCCACCACCCGCCCTTCTGTGGCCGCTGAAGTTCACGTACTTTGAGTTGGGATGGGGCACGTAATGACTCACTGCTCACGACACGCAGGTGGAGCGACTGCAGGAGGAGCTGGACGCTGCGCAGCAGCAGCACGCGCAGCTGCAGACTGACTATGATGAGCTGCAGAATGAAAAGCAGTGTGCAGTGCAAGTCCACGCCGAGCTGAATGAGAAGCAGAAGTCAGAGGTCTGGAGTGCCTTTAACCAGGGCTGTATTTGAGGTGTGAAGGAGGGCGGTGTGTGGGGGGTATGTGCCCGTGTTATGGGCCTTATTTGAGTGTTGCCATCCGTGTCCGCATCTGTTTGGCGATGGAAGATGCCAGGGGCTGTTCCCCTCCAACGTGTTTGTTCTGCCTGTTGCATTGGGGCACACCACCGACTTGGAGTACGGGGGAAATATGAGTATTTTGCCAAAATATTTAAGTCAAGGTACCACAATGGGCACCTGCCGAAAAAAGTTTGATGCAACAGTTTAAACGAATTATGGTGCCCGAGGCTGTGCAAGTTGGTACATTTCCGCAAAAAGTGGGTGCAATTCAATAATTGTAGGATTCTGACATCTGTAGTGTAGGTGCTGCCAGGTACATGCACAATGCAACACCTCTGTTGTGTGTCCCATCTGCACTTCTATGTATGGCAGCAATGTTCACCTTGCAATCATTCTTTCCATCTCTTCCCTCTAAGAAGGCCATTGAATGGTACAAGCTCAAGGATGTGGATGCCATGAGAGCCAGCGCAGTGCGCGTGCAGTGTGCCACGAGAACTGAATTTGGTGCCACCAGGAATGAAGGCACACCCCAAAAAAGAGACATGTACCCCCCAAAAAGAGACATGGGTCCCTCCAAGAAGGTTGGCAGTGCCTTCTTGCATGCATGCAGCGCCTTCAAGGAGTAAATGCAAGGCAGTCAGTGTGCAGTGTGCAAGAATTGATCCACACAAAAGGACAGTTGTGCTACAATTAGTCACGAAAAATTGAATATTTTCTGGGCCCTCCGCTTACGGAAATTGGACATTCACGAAATGGAATTGCAGAAGAAATCATCTCCGTTCCGTTTTAGAGGCCAAAACGTTAAGTATGACAAAGCGTCATTGCTTCTCAGTTCTGCAAACCATTCGTATTTTTACAATTTGTCGTATTTGCCCGGTCGCGGTCATCCCCGGGACCAGGAATGGGATATGTCGAGGGCAGAAGACGGTTGGGCAGCGGCACAGGAACGTGTACACAGCATGACCAAGGCCGCAGGAGGGGCAGTATGTGCACCGCCAATCCCCGGCACTCCATTAGACAGGGGCGGTGGTGTCGGATGTGCTCATTGCTGCCATGGCTTAATGCGTGGCAAATGTGTGTCCGGTGATATGTTTGTGTGTTTTTGGCGAGCCTCTCTTGTGGTGATGCCTGTGCTGTCAGTAATGGTGGCGGTCAGCGCTCTGGGCTGCCGATGGGCCAAGGCTGTGCAAGCGCATGGCGTGCACAGGCCCCCACCACCCGCCCTTCTGTGGCCGCTGAAGTTCACGTACTTTGAGTTGGGATGGGGCACGTAATGACTCACTGCTCACGACACGCAGGTGGAGCGACTGCAGGAGGAGCTGCACGCTGCGCAGCAGCAGCACGCGCAGCTGCAGACTGACTATGATGAGCTGCAGAATGAAAAGCAGTGTGCAGTGCAAGTCCACGCCGAGCTGAATGAGAAGCAGAAGTCAGAGGTCTGGAGTGCCTTTAACCAGGGCTGTATTTGAGGTGCGAAGGAGGGCGGTGTGTGGGGGGTATGTGCCCGTGTTATGGGCCTTATTTGAGTGTTGCCATCCGTGTCCGCATCTGTTTGGTGATGGAAGATGCCAGGGGCTGTTCCCCTCCAACGTGTTTGTTCTGCCTGTTGCATTGGGGCACACCACTGACTTGGAGTACGGGGGAAATATGAGTATTTTGCCAAAATATTTAAGTCAAGGTACCACAATGGGCACCTGCCGAAAAAAGTTTGATGCAACAGTTTAAACGAATTATGGTGCCCGAGGCTGTGCAAGTTGGCACATTTCCGCAAAAAGTGGGTGCAATTCAATAATTGTAGGATTCTGACATCTGTAGTGTAGGTGCTGCCAGGTACATGCACAATGCAACACCTCTGTTGTGTGTCCCATCTGCACTTCTATGTATGGCAGCAATGTTCACCTTGCAATCATTCTTTCCATCTCTTCCCTCTAAGAAGGCCATTGAATGGTACAAGCTCAAGGATGTGGATGCCATGAGAGCCAGCGCAGTGCGCGTGCAGTGTGCCACGAGAACTGAATTTGGTGCCACCAGGAATGAAGGCACACCCCAAAAAAGAGACATGTACCCCCCAAAAAGAGACATGGGTCCCTCCAAGAAGGTTGGCAGTGCCTTCTTGCATGCATGCAGCGCCTTCAAGGAGTAAATGCAAGGCAGTCAGTGTGCAGTGTGCAAGAATTGATCCACACAAAAGGACAGTTGTGCTACAATTAGTCACAAATGATTGAATATTTTCTGGGCCCCCCGCTTACGGAAATTGGACATTCACGAAATGGAATTGCAAAAGAAATCATCTCCGTTCCGTTTTAGAGGCCAAAACGTTAAGTATGACAAAGCGTCATTGCTTCTCAGTTCTGCAAACCATTCGTATTTTTACAATTTGTCGTATTTGCCCGGTCGCGGTCATCCCCGGGACCAGGAATGGGATATGTCGAGGGCAGAAGACGGTTGGGCAGCGGCACAGGAACGTGTACACAGCATGACCAAGGCCGCAGGAGGGGCAGTATGTGCACCGCCAATCCCCGGCACTCCATTAGACAGGGGCGGTGGTGTCGGATGTGCTCATTGCTGCCATGGCTTAATGCGTGGCAAATGTGTGTCCGGTGATATGTTTGTGTGTTTTTGGCGAGCCTCTCTTGTGGTGATGCCTGTGCTGTCAGTAATGGTGGCGGTCAGCGCTCTGGGCTGCCGATGGGCCAAGGCTGTGCAAGCGCATGGCGTGCACAGGCCCCCACCACCCGCCCTTCTGTGGCCGCTGAAGTTCACGTACTTTGAGTTGGGATGGGGCACGTAATGACTCACTGCTCACGACACGCAGGTGGAGCGACTGCAGGAGGAGCTGGACGCTGCGCAGCAGCAGCACGCGCAGCTGCAGACTGACTATGATGAGCTGCAGAATGAAAAGCAGTGTGCAGTGCAAGTCCACGCCGAGCTGAATGAGACGCAGAAGTCAGAGGTCTGGAGTGCCTTTAACCAGGGCTGTATTTGAGGTGCGAAGGAGGGCGGTGTGTGGGGGGTATGTGCCCGTGTTATGGGCCTTATTTGAGTGTTGCCATCCGTGTCCGCATCTGTTTGGTGATGGAAGATGCCAGGGGCTGTTCCCCTCCAACGTGTTTGTTCTGCCTGTTGCATTGGGGCACACCACTGACTTGGAGTACGGGGGAAATATGAGTATTTTGCCAAAATATTTAAGTCAAGGTACCGCAATGGGCACCTGCCGAAAAAAGTTTGATGCAACAGTTTAAACGAATTATGGTGCCCGAGGCTGTGCAAGTTGGCACATTTCCGCAAAAAGTGGGTGCAATTCAATAATTGTAGGATTCTGACATCTGTAGTGTAGGTGCTGCTAGGTACATGCACAATGCAACCCCTCTGTTGTGTGTCCCATCTGCACTTCTATGTATGGCAGCAATGTTCACCTTGCAATCATTCTTTCCATCTCTTCCCTCTAAGAAGGCCAGTGAATGGTACAAGCTCAAGGATGTGGATGCCATGAGAGCCAGCGCAGTGCGCGTGCAGTGTGCCACGAGAACTGAATTTGGTGCCACCAGGAATGAAGGCACACCCCAAAAAAGAGACATGTACCCCCCAAAAAGAGACATGGGTCCCTCCAAGAAGGTTTGCAGTGCCTTCTTGCATGCATGCAGCGCCTTCAAGGAGTAAATGCAAGGCAGTCAGTGTGCAGTGTGCAAGAATTGATCCACACAAAAGGACAGTTGTGCTACAATCAGTCACGAAAAATTGAATATTTTCTGGGCCCCCCGCTTACGGAAATTGGACATTCACGAAATGGAATTGCAGAAGAAATCATCTCCGTTCCGTTTTAGAGGCCAAAACGTTAAGTATGACAAAGCGTCATTGCTTATCAGTTCTGCAACCATTCGTATTTTTACAATTTGTCGTATTTGCCCGGTCGCGGTCATCCCCGGGACCAGGAATGGGATATGTCGAGGGCAGAAGACAGTTGGGCAGCGGCACAGGGACGTGTGCACAGCCTGACCAAGGCCGCAGGAGGGGCAGTATGTGCACCGCCAATCCCCGGCACTCCCTTAGACAGGGGCGGTGGTGTCGGATGTGCTCATTGCCGCCATGGCTTAATGCGTGGCAAATGTGTGTCCGGTGATATGTTTGTGTGTTTTTGGCGAGCCTCTCTTGTGGTGATGCCTGTGCTGTCAGTAATGGTGGCGGTCAGCGCTCTGGGCTGCCGATGGGCCAAGGCTGTGCAAGCGCATGGCGTGCACAGGCCCCCACCACCCGCCCTTCTGTGGCCGCTGAAGTTCACGTACTTTGAGTTGGGATGGGGCACGTAATGACTCACTGCTCACGACACGCAGGTGGAGCGACTGCAGGAGGAGCTGGACGCTGCGCAGCAGCAGCACGCGCAGCTGCAGACTGACTATGATGAGCTGCAGAATGAAAAGCAGTGTGCAGTAGATCGCTTGGTCTGTGAAAGGCAGTGTGTTGTCGATTCCGGCGCCGATGTTACCCAGCAACACAATGTGCAGGTGTGAACGCATGCGTTTCTGGGAGCCCTCGGCGTCCTCTGTGGCGTGTAATCTCTGCGTAGGGGGGGCGGGATGGGGGAGGCGCTGCAGATGGCTGGGGGCCCGTGCTTGCAGCCCTCTCCTCTCTGCGGCCTCGGTGTGTCCCCCCGGTCCCCTTCTGCACCGATGTGTGTGTGTGTGAAAATTCTCTTGGATGTCTTCTTGTGTGCGTCCGCCTCTGTTTCGCTGGAGGTCGCCATTGTTTGCGTGTGCGTGTGTGTGCGTGTTTGTCTCACGTCGATGGGCTCATTGCGTACATTGCGCAGCTGCAGAGACTTCAAGACGACCTGGAGTCTGCCCGGCAGCAGAACTTGCAGCTCCAGTCCGAGTTCGATCGGCTGCAGGACGAAAAGCAATCGGCGGTCCAAGCCAACGCCAACGCCACTGAGAAGCATAGCACAGAGGTCCGTAGTCTGAGGGGGGCTGGGGATTGCGGGGCAACGCCAAAGGGACACGGTCGGGGTCAGCAACGCTACTGCCCCAGGGCGCGGGGCATTCCTCGGCCTCCATCGGCGTGGCATTCTGCGTCCTGTCTGCCGTGCTGCGTCCGCTGTCCCGGGGCTGTGCTGCTGTCTCTTCCTCCGATCCGCCGTGTGGGATCCATCGAGGGGCGTAGGGGCCGGTCGTTACGAGACCCAGGGGGTGGGGGAGTGCGGGGGGCTGAGGCTACGGAGGAGCGTGTGCCCCTGAAATCGGCCGGTCCAGCCCCTTTGATCCACCTCCGTGCCCCCCTGAGAAAACGGTTTCTGATCGGGTGGTGGGGGTGGGTCGGCCAAAGGCCACAATAGCCCCCCCCCCCCCCGAGGGAGGGGGTCGGCGGGCCTCGGGGTCTGAGGTGGTCAAGACACAGCGGGCGCACCAGAGGCCACCGCTCCCTCCAGTGCTCCCGGGGGCAGGGCAGCGCTGGGCACCCCCCGGGGGCCGGTCTGGCACTCGACGCAGCACCGCCCGTGCCCCTGTCAGTCAGTCAAGCAGCACCACAGACCACACGCCCCCGCACACCCCCTCAGGGGCCGGGGGGGAGCCGCAGGTCACCCGACCCACAGACTCCCCCATTGCCCTTGGGGTAGGCCTCCCTCTGCTCCGCCGCTGGGGCCCGGACCCGCCCCCGCAGCACCGCCGTGTGCACCGCCGGAGAGCGCCCAGACCCCGGGCCAGGCACCTCCTCAACGTGAGACCTGCCCCCCCCCCCCCCCCCACACGCACGGCGGTACCGCCCTCCCACCAGCGCCCCCCCCGGGGGGGGGGGGTCTTGGGGATCATCAGCGGTCTGGACGGCTGCTGTACCAGGCAACAGGAGTGCCGAGGTCCAGGCGTGCCGGTTGCACAGGCCCCGCCTTTGGCGCGAGTACCCCCACGACCCCCGACCGGATGCGACACGCATCGCAGCCGGACACTCCCCCACACAGTCATCCCCCAGAAGTCCCACCGTCGGGCCCCACAAACCTGCGCCTCGGACACAACGCCAGCAACTCCAATGCACCGCAGGCGCCAGCGCCCAACCCCCGGGGGCATGCAGCCCCCCCCCCCCCCCCCGCGCATCCCCCAATCAGCCGCAGCACCGCCCCCCCACAAAGCAATACCCCGTGCCACCGCGGAAGTCGTCGACAACACGTCAACAGGACATCGAACGCGCATTCCCCAATGCACCACAACCTCAACAACACACGGTGGGGATTGCTTAGTGATGCTGCGCTTGGGGGGGGGCTGGGGTTGGGGTTGGGGGCGTCAAAAGTGTCATCACCCTCCTGTTCGCCAGGAGCAGCAGTTGAAGGAGGAGGTCGCGGCTGTTAACGGGCAGCTCTCCGCATTGCAGGAGGAGCTGGAGTCGTTGCGGCAGGAGAACCTGCAGCTGCAGTCCGAGTGCGACGGGCTGGAGATGGAGAAGCAGCGGGCCGTTGATGAAGGCGGGGCCGTCAGTGAGAAATACACTGCCGACTTGCACAATGTGGTATGCGGTGTGGCACGTGTATGACTGTTTGATGTGCCATCAGTCGCGATGGCGATGGCCCTCATGTGGGCAACACTGGGAATGGTGACGCCAAGAGCACGTGCAAAGGTAGCGCTAAAATGGCTATCGCTAAAGGTAAGTGGTGTTGGTGCTGTGGCTGGTGATGCAGACAGCCATGCCCCACCAGTACTACGGACATCCACAGTCCCCAGGCCCATGCCTTCCTGCGCTCATGCACAGTGAAACCTGCCGTGCATGAGGTGCACTGTGCATGTGCTGACGCGCACTGTGCACACCGCACACTGCACGTGTCATGGGGATGGATCTGGCGCCACGGGTGCCAAAACGGCGACGATACACAAGGGTCACGTGGCTCAACACCCACCCCGAATTGCCAAAACAAATGAGTCCCGTACCGGGCCCTTTCGGTTGGAGTGGATCGCTCGGGAGTATCCCACCCCTTCCGGGTACTGTTGCCGCACCACTGCGGATTTCCTTTTGAGTAGGTGTTGGCAACCCGCCTCCCATACCTCTGGGGATGCCGTCACAGTCCGGCTGGAAGGCCCATGGGCCGTATCACAGGGCGCGCTGCCACGTCCGGAGCAATGCAGCATGCAAACCACACGGCGTGCTCTGCGACAGTGTGGTCTGGGCCCACACCCACATGCGATCGGGGCCTGCCGCGCGGCTGATCCAGCCGGGATGCGCTTCAGATGGTGCCACGTGCATCGGATGAGCGCATTTCCCATGTATCCACCGTCCTGCGTCACTTGCAACGCCAACGCCAGCGGTGGGGACTGGAGGGGAGGGCGCTGTGCTGCGGAATTGAACGATGTACACAAGTGCCGTGCATATGTGTGCGGCTGTTGGGGCCTTGTGCAGCACACGGCCACCGGGTCCCCGGCCACACCACCACACCACATGTGACTGGTCGTATCTGCGCCCACGCAGTCACGTACCCGTGTCCTCACGACCGTGTGGCACTGGTAGGGCCTGGGAGCAGGCGTGCACTCCCTTTGTGGGGCAATGTGACCTGATGTGTTGACCCTTTTGTAGGACTGGCTCCCGCGGGTGTCGCGCCAGGAGAGGCTGCGGTGACATGTGCCCCCTGCGCACTGGGCCCTGCGGTCTTTCATTCAGCAGAGATGGCCACGCAACGGGTGCATTAAAGACACACAATTTGAAGGGGTGGGACAGAGGTATAGGGTCATCCGTGTTGGGGATATGACGTCCCCCGCACCAAACGCCCCTCACCTCCCCCACCCCCCTACCCCTGCTGCCCCCCCGTCCCCCTGGGCGGTGGGGCCTGCCGTGGGGCCTGCCCCCCCCCCCCCCCGGCCTGCGGATGCGGACGGGGTATGCATCGCATGCATGGCGGGGCTGATATGCAAAGTCGTCAGGACAGCCATCGAGCGCCCCCCAGGCCTCTGAGCCTCAAGATCACCCCTCAAATTAAATCAAATCCCCGTCCCCCTGGTATCCCCCCCCTCCCCCATAACCCCCCGGCCTCCCTCCTCGGGACTCTCCCGTTCAGCGTGCGCAAGGGGCAAGGCCATTCCCAAAGGGTGCCGCCGCATGCGCGTTCGTTGCGGGGCCACTGCGGTACTGTCTACCAGGAGCAGCGGTGGAGGGACGAGCTCACAGGCGTCGGCGGGCAGCTGTCTGCACTGCAGGAGGAGTTGGAGGCGCTGCGTGCAGAGAGTTCACAGCTGCGGTCGGAGCGTGACCAGCTGGAGCTGGAGCACCAGCGCGCTGCCGATGCCCGTGAGAGACATGACTCGGAGGTGTGCCCGCCTCCACCCCCCCCCCCAATTCTCGTCCGGTGCAGTCAAGTCCGATGCGGGGCTGCGGGACATGTTGCGCGATCAATGGGAGTGACCCCGCTCTTCCCCACCTCTAACCGCGTGGGTTACACACGTCATCGCTAAGATGGACGAAGCGCATCCTCATGAGGCCATTTCCGCTATTGGATCTGGTCAAGACCCTATCACGCAGGCGCAACGCGCAACACACCAATCAGTCTACTCGTTCTGGAAGCACACGGGGATGAACCCATTTGGACCCATCACAGTTTCCATTGGGATGCAATGTGCATTCGCGGTGTCATATCCTCCGGCTCAACCTATGTGTGTGCAAGTCCTTGCCCGTTTCCTACGCGCCCATTTTCATCATGAGGGGACTGATAAGGGGCGGTTCAACAGGCTACGGTTCATGGATGACACGACGTGGTGCATCCATTTGGAGGCTGATTTGCGTGTTTTTGCTACCAATCTTCAGAAGGCCGGTCTCCTAATCACCTTGTTTTCGTTGGGTCCCAAGTAGTTGCTGGTTGTCGCTTCCTATGAAGGCTTTCCGCTCACTTTTCATCCTCTAGCGGTGTACATTGGGGAGTCCAAAATGCCAGTGCATCAAGGGCCAGGCTGCACTCGCGTGGTCGGTTGGCATCTCCTCCCACATATTTACCACAAAGTGGACATGATGAAACTATTTCGTGTTAGCCGTAAGGCCTCTTGGGCGCTGCCCATGACACACCCCCTAGCCAACTATTTCCATCAAATGTATGCTACAATGGCGGGTGGACAACAACGGTGGCAAGCAGGGTAAGGCCCCCCACCTATTGTACCATGACAGTTGCTGACTGGGCAGTAGCCTCTGTTCTACGTGCCATGAAAGGGTGGCACATGCTCCGCCCCGCACCTTTATTTTCAACCGTTGACATCCGGGTGGGTTGGTGTGGACCCAACGATGGTCATGGTGATGCACCAATTCTTGCAACGTTACAGTCGTCAGTTGCGACATGCTAACGTCATGGACCGCCGCAGCATCCGGCATGGACTTTATGAGGCACTGCAACATTTTCATCTTGAAATGCTCTGTGTCAAGACGAGCCGGTCACAGCATGCCATGCACACAACACTTTTCACGACTGGTACGTGTTCTACATGTCAATGTATCCTCTTGGTTTTCGGCTTACCTTTCCACCCGTGCCCCTAGGCAGGGGGGCGCCGCACAGCATGTGCTGGGCTGTTCATGCTTGGCAGATGTTTGCTATACACAAGTTGATGGATGCTGGATTCTACACCATGCACATTCAACCAGATGGCCATTCACCACTTGGCAATGGCGGTTGGAGCACTTTCCCCTTTGGTATGGTGTACAGGTCCTGCTACCCGCCGGTTTCCTGGAAATAGCTGTGGAAATAGCTTCCGTGGAGAGCAGCCTTTGTGACTCGTGGGTCTTGGTTCCCCTCCCATCGTTCTGGGGCGCTTTTGCTCTGGAATGTCTAGACACCCTCACCTGAGTCACCTACCCTGTATCCCTACCATGCCAGTTGGACCACTCTTACATTGCGGAGGTGTATATGTCCTAGGTGCTTTTCCGGGTCAGCCTCACCATGTTTCCTATGCTGTAGTCCGCAGTGTGCGGGAGGGAGGCAAATTCACAAATTCCAAGTCATACATCACTGCTGTGCATGTGTGTAGGTGTGAAGAATGGGGCACGAAGCTAGTAGATTTACTTCTTGCTGATTGTATCCACATATTTGCGAGTTTCTTGTCCCATAGCATTTGTGTTCACACCAGGTCGGCACGTTCCCGGACGAAGTACTGGATGAGGAAGACCTCACAGCGAAGGGGCAAGCGCTAAAACAGCCACACCCTCTGCCCGTTGGTTACCTTGAGGGTCTACAACCCTCGCAGCCCGGTTGTTGGAGGGATGGGGTACGTTGGCATGATCCCACCGCTTTCCATGATCGGGTGTTGCGTTTTCATCTCCCCTGATGGCGCCGTGGTCAACAGTGGGGTGGGTGGGCCCGAGCCATGCTCCAGCCAATACCAGTGCAGGTGCAAGTCCTGCAGACCCACCACCACCACCACCACCCCCAGTAGGCAGTAGGTTCGGGTACATCATGCCCTAAGCCCGTGGTCTGCCTCACGCTGCGCTTGTCTTCGGATCTGTGGACTCCGTGCCATTACGTTCGAGGGCTGAGCGCTGATTCCAATTCCCTTCCCACTCACGTCAAGCCTCAGAGTGCCCCGACCTGTGGTCCGTGGGAGGCTTCTGTCAGACGTCATGTCATCACTGCACTGCCCCCATTTGCATGCACTTCAAATGGGCGTGGGGGGGTCGGTGTAGGGGCGGCAGCTGAGACCTCCCCACAGCCCACGCCCCAATGACTGGCTGGCCTTCGCTGACCCCCCTGTTCGTCAGGAGGAGCAGTTGAGGGAGGAGCTCAGCACCGTCAAGGGGCAGATGGTGGGGCTGCAGCAGGAGCTGGAGGCTGCGCGGCAGCACAACCTTCAGCTGCAATGCGACGTTGATGACCTGGAGGCTGAGAAGCAGAGCGTGGCCCAGGCCCCTGTGGATGCGGAGGTGATTGGGGGGCGGACTGCGGAGGTATATCTTTTGCGGAGCCCCTTGTGTTGTATCTAATGGCCCCGAAGGTCTGCTTTCGCCAGGGGTCTATTATGGTGATCACTTGGGCTCTGGGGGTTCATGCGTTGCTTGTGTTTGCCAAGATGACCCCAAAGGTCCCTAAATGACGGCAAAAAACGCATCAATATTTGTATATCTGCGGAGGTATATCTTTTGCGGAGCCCCTTGTGTTGTTCCCCAGGCGTCTGCTGCTGCGGTCTGGGGGCGTCTGGGGCGAGGGAGAGTGTGGGTACGGCGTTGGACCAGGGCACTCCCTTTATTGCACTCTGCCCCCCCCCCCCCGCCCCGCCCCCCCGCAGCGCTGCGTGACGGGGGGGGGAGGCGTCCCCTCTAAAGCGGTTGATGTCCCCGTGGGGCTATTGCCAGTGCGACGGGCGTGTCCTCAGCACCGGAAGTAGAGCGGTCCTTTGGCAGCCTCGTGTTGTCCTGTGCACCGCCGATTGCTGTCCTCACGACGCGTGCAATCCCCTTGACCCGCGCAAATTCACATCCGCCGCATCTCCGTGGCATTTGTCTCCCGCAGTCGCGGCGCCGTGCCTCCACAATGTCCTCTGCACACCGTCGGCCGCTGGCCCCTTCACTCCCCACAACACCGGGGGCACGAAGGGACCAGGACATCGAGTATCGCCCAAAACCATTTTCTCTCTTGGCCACGATTGTGTGGGGGGTGGGCGTCATATGTGTGTTCCATTTCCTTGGCCTTTGCTACACAGCGCCGGGGATCGGCGATCAGTTTGGGGCTGCATGGCACTTTCCGCGCCCCTTCATCGCATTCGGGTGAGGGGCCCATCGTCTGTCTGACGGGGGTCGTCCTACGCATTGGCCAAAGGGGTACTGGTCCCTTGTGATCCGGCCATAGCCCTCGGCACTGCCCCATGCGTTGCGTGAGACTCTGCGCGCGCTGTGCCTCAGGACGCGGAGTTGATGGAGGAGCTCACGAATATGAAGGGGCACGTGGGCACTTTGGAGGAGGGCGTCGCGGCGTTGGAGCGGGAGAACCGGCAGCTGCGCGCCGAGCGGGATCAGCTGGAGCAGGACAAGCAGAGCGCCGTCAGTGCCCTTTCGGATGCCAGGCACTTGACGGAGGTGTGGGGGTCGTGCTGAGGGGTCTGCACGGGGACGGTGGCGCTGATGGCAATGGAAGGGGGGATGTGGTGCATGGCGGCGGGGCGGGGCCCACGCCCAACCGCCGATTTGTCTTCGCGAATCCTCCGTCTCATCCGAAGCCAAACGCTGTGGACCCCCTTTGAAGCGGCACTCGGGGGGTGACAGTCCGCCCGCCCCCCGTGTCCCGGGGCGAAGTGTCCCGGGACAAAGTGTCCTGGGACCGGGTGGTGGTGGTGGTGGTGGTGGTGGTGGTGGTGGTGGGTGCAGTGGTGGTGTCCGTGCCGTCCTGGGGTGGGCCCATGCATCGGCAATACCGGCAGCGAGTAGCACCGGCAGCAGGCAAGAGGAGCCCCCATCTGGAGCACCACCGCAGCGGACGGGGGTACCGCAGGGAAGGGGGACCGTGGCAGGGGACACCCGCCCTCTCTGCATGTACCCAGGGCTGATCAACGGGGGCGGCATGCCCTCGCCGTTGACCCCCCCGGGTCAACGGGGCGGTGCATGGAGTGGCGGTGGTGGGGGGGGCAGGGGCTCAAGACGTGCACGCCCCTCAGACCTGCAGCCGGACCGCAACTCTCTCTCATCGGCAGACGGAAGAAGTGTCCGCACTGAAGACGCGGGAGACGGAGCTGTTGCAACAAAACGACGCGGTCCAGGCCCAGCTCCTGCAGGTGTGTGCAGTGCGGCAGACCCCAGAGGGTGAGGTGGGGCATCCACGTGCGGTGGGGCGGACGTGTATGACCAGTCCCCTCCCCCAGCCCGTGCGCACCGACTGACGGACAGACCTCACACCCACCCACACACGTGCGTGCACCCCCACCCCCACCCCCACCCCCACCCCCACACCCACACCCACACCCACACCCACACCCGCCCACACCCCCACACCCGCCCACACCCCCACCCTCATCCCCATCCCCACCCCCACCCACCACCCCAAACCGCCCACACCCCCACACCCACACCCACACCCACACCCACACCCACACCCACACCCACACCCACACCCACACCCACACCCACACCCACACCCACACCCACACCCACACCCACACCCACACCCACACCCACACACACCCAAACGAAGGCGCTCGCATGCGAGTGCCCCCAGCGCCACGGCATCCACCTGCAACCGCCAGCACCCCCCACCGGCGACCCCCGCTCAGAGGCAGGTCCAGTCTTCCTTTGCCAAGGGAGGAGGGCTGCACTGAACCCTCGTATTGCCGAGGGCAGGGCCTCGCAGTTGCGAGGGTCGCTCCTTCTATTCCACGGGGCATGAGTCGAGCGGTGAGGAGGGCAGACACCCACCACGGGCTTTGGGGGGGGGGGGGGGGCTCGGACCGTCCACGATTCTTGCAGGGCACGGCGGAGGGCCCGGTCGGTCGGGGGCATGCCCTTGTATGGCCATGGCCGTGGTAGATCTCGACCGAAGGGGCTTGCGTGTGGGAGGAGGGGGCGGGGGCCAACTCTCTGCGTCCCCCTGCCCGTGTGGCTGGCGGGGCCTTTGCCCCTGGGCTCCCTCCCTGCGGAGGGGGGACCGGGCAGCGGCGCGCCCCGGCCTTCTCTGCAGGGGACAGGGCCGGTGGCGATGCCCACGGGGGTGAGGGTGGGGGTGCAGGGGGGAAGGGTACGACCCGTTGGGCGAGGGCGGTGCGGGGCCATGTGTGTGAGCGCCCCCCATGGCCTCGGGGCAGGTGGGGCGGACCCAAAGGGCGTCCAGCTCGTGGGCCCAGGTCCTGAAGGGCCCTTGGGCCTCCTCCGACGTGGTCAGGGCTGGGGCGGTCTGTCCCGGTCCCACACGGCCGGCGGCCGAGCCGGTCCCTCTGAGCGTCGTCCCTCAGCGCAGGCCGTCGCACCCGGTGCCCGCGACCACTTCTCTGCGGCAAATGAGGCCCGTGTTGAGGGGTGGGGCCCGCCAGCACAGTCCCTACCCCCCGCGTGAGCCCCATGTGCGGGTCCACTGTTGTGCGACAGCCCCCCCGAATGACGTGCCCATGCACTTGTGGTCGTATCCTCAGGGACGGGGTACCCCCCGGCCTCCAGACGGGCCAGGCACGGAGGCCTCCACCCCCCGCACCGCCGCGTGTGCGTGGGGCCGCTGGTCTTCTGACTTGGATCTCTGCCCTCGTACGTGGGGCGGTGGTGCTGCCCATGGGCCCCAAGTCCTTCCTGCCCCGCGGCTGTTGGGTTTGGTGACCGAAGGCGCTTGGGGAAAGGGTGTGGCGTTTGGGGGGCTACCGCTGCACTGCACTGCACTGCACTGCACTGCACTGCACTGCACTGCACTGCACTGCACTGCACTGCACTACTCTGCACTGCACTGCACTGCACCACCGCTGCACTGCACTGCACTGCACTGTACTGCACTGCACTGCACTGCACTGCACTGCACTGCACTGCACTGCACTGCACTGCCCTGCACTGCACTGCACTGCACCGCACTGCACTGCACTGCACCACCGCTGCACTGCACTGCACTGCACTGCACTGCACTGCACTGCACTGCACTGCACTGCACTGCACTGCACTACTCTGCACTGCACTGCACTGCACCACCGCTGCACTGCACTGCACTGCACTGCACTGCCCTGCACTGCACTGCACTGCACCGCACTGCACTGCACTGCACCACCGCTGCACTGCACTGCACTGCACTGCACTGCACTGCACTGCACTGCACTGCACTGCACTGCACTGCACTGCACTGCACTGCACCACCGCTGTACTGCACTGCACTGCACTGCACTGCACTGCACTGCACCACCGCTGCACTGCACTGCACTGCACTGCGCTGCACTGCACTGCACTGCACTGCACTGCACTGCACCACCGCTGCACTGCACTGCACTGTACTGCACTGCACTGCACTGCACTGCACTGCACTGCACTGCACTGCACTGCACTGCCCTGCACTGCACTGCACTGCACCGCACTGCACTGCACTGCACCACCGCTGCACTGCACTGCACTGCACTGCACTGCACTGCACTGCACTGCACTGCACTGCACTGCACTGCACTGCACTACTCTGCACTGCACTGCACTGCACCACCGCTGCACTGCACTGCACTGCACTGCACTGCCCTGCACTGCACTGCACTGCACCGCACTGCACTGCACTGCACCACCGCTGCACTGCACTGCACTGCACTGCACTGCACTGCACTGCACTGCACTGCACTGCACTGCACTGCACTGCACTGCACTGCACCACCGCTGTACTGCACTGCACTGCACTGCACTGCACTGCACTGCACTGCACTGCACTGCACTGCACCACCGCTGCACTGCACTGCACTGCACTGCGCTGCACTGCACTGCACTGCACTGCACTGCACTGCACTGCACTGCACTGCACTGCACTGCACTGCACTGCACTGCACTGCACTGCACTGCACCACCGCTGTACTGCACTGCACTGCACTGCACTGCACTGCACTGCCCTGCACTGCACTGCACTGCACCGCACTGCACTGCACTGCACCACCGCTGCACTGCACTGCACTGCACTGCACTGCACTGCACTGCACTGCACTGCACTGCACTGCACTGCACTGCACTGCACTGCACCACCGCTGTACTGCACTGCACTGCACTGCACTGCACTGCACTGCACCACCGCTGCACTGCACTGCACTGCACTGCGCTGCACTGCACTGCACTGCACTGCACTGCACTGCACTGCACTGCACTGCACTGCACTGCACTGCACTGCACTGCACTGCACTGCACTGCACCACCGCTGTACTGCACTGCACTGCACTGCACTGCACTGCACTGCACTGCACTGCACTGCACTGCACTGCACTGCACTGCACTGCACCACCGCTGCACTGCACTGCACTGCACCACCGCTGCACTGCACGGCACTGCACTGCACTGCACTGCACTGCACTGCACTGCACTGCACTGCACTGCACTGCACTGCACTGCACTGCACTGCACTGCACCACCGCTGCACTGCACTGCACTGCACTGCACTGCACTGCATTGCACTGCACTGCACTGTACTGCACTGCCGCTGTACTGCACTGCACTGCACTGCACTGCACTGCACTGCACTGTACTGCACTGCACTGCACTGCACTGCACTGCACTGCACTGCACTGCACTGCACTGCACTGACGCTGTACTGCACTGCACTGCACTGCACTGCACTGCACTGCACTGCACTGCACTGCACTGTACTGCACTGCACTGCACTGCACTGCACTGCACTGCACTGCACTGCACTGCACTGCACTGCACTGCACTGCACTGCACTGCACCACCGCTGTACTGCACTGCACTGCACTGCACCACCGCTGCACTGCACTGCACTGCACTGCACTGCACTGCACTGCACTGCACTGCACTGCACTGCACCACCGCTGCACTGCACTGCACTGCACTGCACTGCACTGCACTGCACTGCACCACCGCTGCACTGCACTGCACTGCACTGCACTGCACTGCACTGCACTGCACTGCACTGCACTGCACCACCGCTGCACTGCACTGCACTGCACTGCACTGCACTGCACTGCACTGCACCACCGCTGCACTGCACTGCACTGCACTGCACTGCACTGCACTGCACTGCACTGCACTGCACTGCACTGCACTGCACTGCACTGCACCACCGCTGCACTGCACTGCACTGCACTGCACTGCACTGCACCACCGCTGCACTGCACTGCACTGCACTGCACCACCGCTGCACTGCACTGCACTGCACTGCACCACCGCTGCACTGCACTGCACTGCACTGCACTGCACTGCACTGCACTGCTCTGCTCTGCACTGCACTGCACCACCGCTGCACTGCACTGCACTGCACTGCACCACCGCTGCACTGCACTGCACTGCACTGCACTGCACTGCACTTCACTGCACTGCACTGCACTGCACTGCACTGCACTGCACTGCACTGCACTGCACCACCGCTGTACTGCACTGCACTGCACTGCACTGCACCACCGCTGCACTGCACTGCACTGCACTGCACTGCACTGCACTGCACTGCACTGCACTGCACTGCACTGCACCACCGCTGCACTGCACTGCACTGCACTGCACTGCACTGCACTGCACTGCACTGCACTGCACTGCACCACCGCTGCACTGCACTGCACTGCACTGCACTGCACTGCACTGCACTGCACTGCACTGCACCACCGCTGCACTGCACTGCACTGCACTGCACTGCACTGCACTGCACTGCACCACCGCTGCACTGCACTGCACTGCACTGCACTGCACTGCACTGCACTGCACTGCACTGCACTGCACTGCACTGCACTGCACTGCACTGCACTGCACTGCACTGCACTGCACTGCACCACCGCTGCACTGCACTGCACTGCACTGCACTGCACTGCACTGCACCACCGCTGCACTGCACTGCACTGCACTGCACCACCGCTGCACTGCACTGCACTGCACTGCACTGCACTGCACTGCACTGCACTGCACTGCACTGCACTGCACTGCACTGCACTGCACCACCGCTGCACTGCGCTGCACTGCACTGCACCACCGCTGCACTGCACTGCACTGCACTGCACTGCACTGCACTGCACTGCACTGCACTGCACTGCACTGCACTGCACTGCACTGCACCACCGCTGCACTGCACTGCACTGCACTGCACTGCACTGCACTGCACTGCACTGCACTGCACTGCACCACCGCTGCACTGCACTGCACTGCACTGCACTGCACTGCACTGCACTGCACTGCACTGCACTGCACCACCGCTGCACTGCACTGCACTGCACTGCACTGCACTGCACTGCACTGCACCACCGCTGCACTGCACTGCACTGCACTGCACTGCACTGCACTGCACTGCACTGCACTGCACTGCACTGCACTGCACCACCGCTGCACTGCACTGCACTGCACTGCACTGCACTGCACTGCACCACCGCTGCACTGCACTGCACTGCACTGCACCACCGCTGCACTGCACTGCACTGCACTGCACTGCACTGCACTGCACTGCACTGCACTGCACTGCACTGCACTGCACTGCACTGCACTGCACTGCACTGCACTGCACCACCGCTGCACTGCACTGCACTGCACTGCACCACCGCTGCACTGCACTGCACTGCACTGCACCACCGCTGCACTGCACTGCACTGCACTGCACTGCACTGCACCACCGCTGCACTGCACTGCACTGCACTGCACCACCGCTGCACTGCACTGCACTGCACTGCACTGCACTGCACTGCACTGCACTGCACTGCACTGCACTGCACTGCACCACCGCTGCACTGCACTGCACTGCACTGCACTGCACTGCACTGCACTGCACTGCACTGCACTGCACTGCACTGCACTGCACTGCACCACCGCTGCACTGCACTGCACTGCACTGCACTGCACTGCACTGTACTGCACTGCACTGCACTGCACTGCACTGCACTGCACTGCACTGCACTGCACTGCACTGCACTGCACTGCACTGCACTGCACTGCACTGACGCTGTACTGCACTGCACTGCACTGCACTGCACTGCACTGCACTGCACTGCACTGTACTGCACTGCACTGCACTGCACTGCACTGCACTGCACTGCACTGCACCACCGCTGTACTGCACTGCACTGCACTGCACCACCGCTGCACTGCACTGCACTGCACTGCACTGCACTGCACTGCACTGCACTGCACTGCACTGCACTGCACTGCACCACCGCTGCACTGCACTGCACTGCACTGCACTGCACTGCACTGCACTGCACTGCACTGCACTGCACTGCACTGCACCACCGCTGCACTGCACTGCACTCCACTGCACTGCACTGCACTGCACTGCACTGCACTGCACTGCACCACCGCTGCACTGCACTGCACTGCACTGCACTGCACTGCACTGCACTGCACTGCACTGCACTGCACTGCACTGCACTGCACTGCACTGCACTGCACTGCACTGCACTGCACTGCACTGCACCACCGCTGCACTGCACTGCACTGCACTGCTCTGCACTGCACCACCGCTGCACTGCACTGCACTGCACTGCACCACCGCTGCACTGCACTGCACTGCACTGCACTGCACTGCACTGCACTGCACTGCACCACCGCTGCACTGCACTGCACTGCACTGCACCACCGCTGCACTGCACTGCACTGCACTGCACTGCACTGCACTGCACTGCTCTGCACTGCACTGCACTGCACCACCGCTGCACTGCACTGCACTGCACTGCACTGCACTGCACTGCACTGCACTGCACTGCACTGCACCACCGCTGCACTGCACTGCACTGCACTGCACTGCACTGCACCACCGCTGCACTGCACTGCACTGCACTGCACCACCGCTGCACTGCACTGCACTGCACTGCACTGCACTGCACTGCACTGCACTGCACTGCACCACCGCTGTACTGCACTGCACTGCACTGCACTGCACTGCACTGCACTGCACTGCACTGCACTGTACTGCACTGCACTGCACTGCACTGCACTGCACTGCACTGCACTGCACCACCGCTGTACTGCACTGCACTGCACTGCACTGCACTGCACTGCACTTCACTGCACTGCACTGCACTGCACTGCACTGCACTGCACTGCACTGCACTGCACTGCACCACCGCTGCACTGCACTGCACTGCACCACCGCTGCACTGCACTGCACTGCACTGCACTGCACTGCACTGCACTGCACTGCACTGCACTGCACTGCACTGCACTGCACTGCACCACCGCTGCACTGCACTGCACTGCACTGCACCACCGCTGCACTGCACTGCACTGCACTGCACTGCACTGCACTGCACTGCACTGCACTGCACTGCACTGCACTGCACCACCGCTGCACTGCGCTGCACTGCACTGCACCACCGCTGCACTGCACTGCACTGCACTGCACTGCACCACCGCTGCACTGCACTGCACTGCACTGCACTGCACTGCACTGCACTGCACTGCACTGCACTGCACTGCACTGCACTGCACTGCACTGCACTGCACTGCACTGCACTGCACTGCACTGCACTGCACTGACGCTGTACTGCACTGCACTGCACTGCACTGCACTGCACTGCACTGCACTGTACTGCACTGCACTGCACTGCACTGCACTGCACTGCACTGCACTGCACTGCACCACCGCTGTACTGCACTGCACTGCACTGCACTGCACCACCGCTGCACTGCACTGCACTGCACTGCACTGCACTGCACTGCACTGCACTGCTGGTGACCTGGCACCAGTCTAAAAACCCTCAGGATGGTAGCTGTAGGACGGATTGCCTACACGCACTGCCACGCTCGAAACCAGTCGTGAATCGTCGTGATAGTCGTGCCACCACGTGACTAAGCTCTGCCATCGTGGCCCCCTCTCCGCTCAACTCCACCCGTATGGTGCACTCTCTCTCTCCCTCTTCGTCCCGTGTCTCCAAGGGCTGAGTGCCGCACCTCAAGTGCGTCCCTCCCCCTTGCAAGCCGTTTCCTGCTCACAGTGGGCACGTCGTTATACGTTCGTCTCTGGCAAGACGTCGACCTCGCCGTGGCAATCTTCCAGGCCGCTACGCGGGGAGCCGCGACGGGGACTGCATTCGACGTATCCGCCGCTCAAGCGTGACGCCTTGTGCAGGGGTATCATCAGTCGTCCGATTCGTCGTCCCAACGTGGGGCCCCTCGCTCCCGTGCGCCACTAGGGTTGCAGCACCACGCGCCAGCGCGGTGCTCCCCTCGCACCCCCGTCCTGTGTGTCCTGGGACCCCCGCTCACCGACCCGGTCCGCCAGGCGGCCCCATGTTACTCCGCGCCATCGCGCCATGCTCTTTGTTTTGTCACACTATGGCCACGCTCGTGGTACCCCTTGTTTCACTCCTGCGCGCCCCATCCGACCTGGGCTGCCTATGATGTCAGTGCGCCTCCGTTTGCCGACACCTCGATCTGCTCCCCCCCCCCAATATATTGCGGCCACAGGCCACCCGCTCTTTTCTCGCCACAGCTACCATGTCAGACCGCTCAACACCGTCCCAGGACACCCCCTCTCCCGCCCCCGACACCGGTCGAGGCGGCGCCATTCGTCAGGGGCCGTTCCCCATGTTTCTGATGGACATCGCCCAGTCCGACGATGCTGATCGTCTGCTGCGCGAACTGGACATGCTGAAGGATGACGCACTGGAAGCGGCAGATACGGCTATCCAGGCCACCGACCCCGCCCTGGCTGACTTGTGTGATGCCCTGCGATGGACGGCTGCCACCGGCGACATCCAGGCTATTACAGCGGTGACGGGGGTGTGGACGCCGCGGGGGCTCCTGCTCACAGCCACCGTAACGGTCGCCGCAGGCCCGTCTGACACGAAGGTCATCGAACACGTCCCCCTGTCGCTGGTACAAGGGGGCCCACTGCTGGAGTATATCTCCAAGGACCCTGAGGCCCTCACAGCGGCTCTCGTCACACGGTGGAGCCCAAGCCATGCCCCAATTTCGGCGTCCCGCCTCCGCAGCCAAGTCTTCAAGGGCCTGTACACAGCCCGCGAACAGCCACCACCCGTCGACACTGCCGGCCCTCCGGACATCCAAAGCCAGAAGGTCTCCCACAAGATCCACAAACCCATCAGCCAGTTCCTTGCCCCCCACCTCAGACCGTCCTGGGACCGCCTCCGCACCCGAGACGTAGTTGCGGCCTTTTGGGCGCTACCCAACGACGTGCATGCGGTCCTGCAGGCAGCCCACATCCCGACAGCAGACCTCGTCCCGCTGAAGTTCGGGCTCCTAGCGTGGGCCTCCTCCGTCTGCCTCACAGGACAGTACACGCCAGCCCCCGTTCCCACACCCCCCGCCCTCGCCAACAAGGGCATGTGGACCCCCGAGCAGCTGCGGCCGCTGCTCGAGTGCTCGATCTTGCCGATCCGCAGCGTGGAGCTGCTGCATCAGATCGAGCAGGCTGGCGAGCACTCCTGGGCCACAGCCCCCACTTTCGCCCTGCTGCAGGCCGGCATCGCCGACACCGCCAACCCGCCCCCGCTCACGCCGCCCAGCCACGCACCTTACCTCACCAAAGGGCAAGCGGCGCCCAGCCCCGCCGGCACTCTGTTCGCCACGGCGGCGTTCACCCCCGCGTCAGCCCTGTACAAGGCCCAGGGCAAGCCCACCCCCTCAGGGTCCGAGCCATCGCCTTCGTCACTGTTGCCCGAACAGACAAGGCTTTCTTTCAATCTCCCAGAGCCTGCCTCCCAGGTACCACCGGCTGCCGCGGACCCCACGCCTCCGGAGTCACCGGCCCCGGCCGTCGGGTCGGCCCCCCCCAGCCCCTCCCAGGTGGGGGAGCCTTTTGTCCCGGACCTGGATGTCACAGCCTACTCCACCGACTACGCTCAATTGCATGACGAGTATGAGGCCCAACGACGGGAGCTGGCCGTGGCACGGGGCGACCTGGAGTCCCTCACGCGGGATCTGGACGCGATGCGCACCGAACGGGATAATGCCCAGCAGCAGGCCCAGCGTTGCGCCGCGGCACAGCGGCAGACCGAAGCCGTCAGGCTCAACAACTTCATCAGGTCGGTACCCCCCCTCCTGTCCATCGCCACCAGACTCCACGGCCTCCAGTCCACGCCGCCGGCATTCGCCAACGCCGTGCGCAGTACCGTTCCGGCTTCGTTCGAGCTGCCCCCCCCCGGCTCTCAGCAGTTCCTGGTCCTCGTGCCGGTCATCCTCGCCGCAGCAGTTCTCACCTCGCCCCAGGCACCCAACCTCGAGGAGTTGGCCGACGTCCTCCGTAGGGCTATGGCCGCGCCAGGCGCCGTGCCGGTCCCGGAGGCCCCTGCGCGTGCGCCCGAACTGTCGTTCGCAGTCCCGGAACCGATCCCTAAGCCGAGGGCGGTCTCTGCCTTTCGGGCACCGGGCGCGACCGCCCAGCCGCCGCCGCCTCTGCCGTCGCCTGCCGATGCCGCCCTGACCGACCTGCTGGAGTGGATCCCGGGGATCCCCAAGGGCTGTGAGGACGAGGTTGCGCATGCGCTCCACCTCCAGCTCTTCCGCCAGTACGGCGCGAAGGTCGACACCCTCCCGCAGTCGCCGATCCGGGAGCAGTGGGCCTGGGTCCACAGCCACGCGCCCAGCCTGCCCGGCATCGCAGAAGTCCTGCGCTCCTTCCTCTCCAACCCCCCTGCAGTCCAGCAGGTTTCCGCCAGCCCAGCCACCTCCCCATCAGAAGCTGCAGCCGCCAACCAGGCACAGGGCGCAGCGAAAAAGAAGGGGTATACACCCCAAAAAATCGATCCGCAAGTCTACTCGAAAGCCCTGTGGGTCGGCTGGCAAGAAGTCGACGATCCGCCGTCCGGTGAAGTTGATGCAGGACTCCTCGGTGGTATCCTTCGGGATAAATTTGGTGCAGGCCTTTCCTCCATTACTGAAGAACAATTGAACCATACATCCAAGTTCACAATCGTCGGAATCCGACCAGCAGAGTACGAGCGCGGCATGCGACTGACGAGGCAACACACGGCTCGTGGCTGGCGAGTGACGTGGGCCGAATCGAAGAAACAGCCGTTTACGCCCTGGGTGCCTGACCCTGACCGAGACCGAGACCGTCCGCCCCGGAAGACTCATCGGGGAAGCCGCGGGAAGCAGCGCCGTCCACGGGACCCTGACGATCAGGTGGACCTTACGGCAACGTCGGGATCGGACGGAGAACCAGACTCCAAATATCAGCGCAGGTACAGCCCCCGCCGCTCGGACCGGTCCCCGTCCCGCCGCCGCAGCCCAGGCCATCGCCGCGACAGCCCGCCGCCGAGGCGTCGCAGCGCGTACCGCGATGAGCCACAAGCGCTCTCCAGCCGCCACGACCACCATGCAGCAGCCCCCCTCCTGCCCTACCCGTACTCGGGGGACCCCCACGACCCCCGAGTGGCCATGGCCCACAACCCCTACGCTCCCCCGCCCTGGAGCCCCCCAGCCGACCCCCACCGCTACCAGCCGTACTTCGGTCGGCGTCCGCGGGACCGGTAACCCGGGACATGGCGGGGCGCAACGAGGACATCCCTGCCGCCGTGTCTCAGCTCCGCCACTCCCACCTCGACGGCGTCCCCCATGTCCGGGACCTGCACCTGGGCGCATACACTCCCAGCTCCCCCCCCAGAGAGTGGGGCCTGGTACCGGTACCGGCCTCGGGCACTGCCCAGTTCATCACGCCCCCCTATGCCCTCGAAATGTGCCTGCACCTGCCGGTGGGGGTGCACTACTACCGGGCGTGCAGCGGGGCGGACCCCTGGCCCCGTAACGTTCTGTCGTTGGTGGGCGCCGTGCACTGTGTGCAGGTGACGGGCTCCCATCAGTTGCAGCTCTGCCGCAAGGGCCTGCCACCCACCTCCTTCATCTTGCCCGAGCATCACCACGTGGTCCTCCCACAATCCCTACACAGCCGCGTCTCCATCACAGCCACAGGCCTCACCCGGGCCAGTGTCTTGGCGATGGCGGCCACGTACCACCACCGGCACCTCCGCAAGTGGGTGCGAGGCCTACCTTGCGCCCTCCCCGCAGCCGTGGACCGCAAGCTAACCCAGCACTCCACCGCCGCCAGCTCCTGCCCTGGCCCCCCCCCCACCGGCCACGTGTCGCCCCGCCCAGACGTGATGACCCTCAACGTGCAGATGTCCCTGCGACCCAAGCTCCGCGCCCTGGACGTCCTGGTGCGCGAGTGCCAGTACCCGCTAACCCTGCATGTTCAAGAAGCGGGGCCCCAGATCATCCAACGGGTGCACCCCCTGTACCACACCATCCAGGCACCTGCAAGAATAGCTGGGGGATGTGCCACCCTCCTCTACAGGACCCCGGACCTGGTCGTGACCGGCCACAGCGCCCACCCGTCGGGACGAGCCCTCGTCACGCACTTCACCATGGCTGGCGTGACCCACTGCCACGCCAACGTGTATCTCCCCGCCGACGGGAACCTCGACACACTCCAAGAAGTCCTGGATTGGGTGTACCCGTACCTCCTCCTCACCCCGGCTAGAGTGGTTGTCCTGACAGGGGACCTGAACGCCAACTGCCGCTGGGTCTCGCACCTCCCTGTCTCCCCTGCCTCCCTCTGTGACCTCGTCCTCCCCACGCTCACGCGCCTTGGGATGCGCCGTCTACGCCCCCTTGCGGAGGCCCCCACGTGGGTGAGCCCGCAAGGTTTCGCCGGTGCCCTGGACCACATCTTCCTCCGCGCCCCTTCGGAGGCAGCCCACACCACGGAGGTGCGCTCCGATTCCAGTTTCCCATCTGACCACCTACCCGTGACTGCCACCCTCCATGACCTCCCGCCAGCGCCCCAATTGGTATGCCCTTCGAAAAAGGGCCGCTTCCCCATCCCGCGAGAGCCCCTCGCCAGCCAGCTCCGCACCCTCAACGACACCTTTCGGGCCGAACTCGCTGCGCCGCCCCCAGGCGCACCCGCAGCGCAGCCACGCTATACCGAGGTGACCTCAGCGCTATACACCGCGGCTACGGCTGCCTACGGGCCCCCCGTCCCCAGCCAGCCGGTACCGTCGACGGTACGTGTCCACGTCACCAACCTTCAACGCTACACGCTCGCCTACCCGGATTGGGCGTCCCAATCGTCACACCTCGTGGAGGTCGCCCGCCTCAAAGAGCGCATCCGAGCGGCCTGGGACGTTCTCCTTCTGGAGAAGGATGTAGGGTTGGCGCCCCTACCCGCTGCCCCTGGCCAACCCACCAAAGTGGACTACCGCCGCACGTTGGGGGCGCGCTACGTACCCCGGATCCGGTCTACGTGGTGGGCGTCCCAGTACCTCTTCATCAACAAGCCGCAGTTGCGTTGGACCAGCTGCGCCAAAGGCACCTTGCCCCTCTTGAGGCGCTCTCACTCGCGCGCGTCCGGACCATCACGGGATGGGAGGAAAGGCCGCTCGGCCCACCACCCAACGCCACCACCGCAAACCTGCGGGCCATCATCCGCCGGGCGGCGGCCACTGTGCCGTACCACGACTTGCTGGAGTACCGGCTGTTCGGACAATTGGAGGATGCCCAGTTTGCGGCGATCGTGAGCTTGATCAACAGTATTCTCCGTGGGGTGCCCGTGCCCCAGGCACACTCTGCAGACTTCATCAACCTTCCGAAAAAGACGCCGCACGGCCCCATTGCGAACGGCAGACCGCTGACCAATCTGGCCACGATATGGAAGCTCACGGCTGCCCTCATCAAAGACCACTACCAGCCCCGCCTGGTTCAGAACGGCATCCTGCCGCCCTACCAGTTCGGGATGTCCCCGCACTGCTCCTCCGTGGAGCTACTCCGCGTCCTACACGATGTATGGTGGGACCGCTGGCGCAGGCGCCTTGAAGCGTGGGTCCTGTCGGACGATGTCCGCCACGCGTATGGCTCCATCAACCACACCACCGAGTACGCCGTCCTCACCGCCGCAGGGATCTCCCCGGCCGACGCCGCGACCCTTCAGCACCACGACCGCGCCCTTGAGGTGCACATGGGGGGAGCTGACGGACGCTCTCCGTCCTCCACCCGGCTGGGGGCCGGCACGGGGCAAGGATGCCCCGTGTCCGGCATGAAGTACTGCATATATGGCGAGGTTCGGGGGCACGAAGCCTGCCGTTCCGTCCCCCCCACCGACACCCCCGCGGGCCCGCTGAACCGGGTTCTCCTGATGGATGACACCCAGTGGCTGCCCGGCGACCGTTGCCATTTACCCACCCTTGCCAGCGGCATTGAGAGAGCGGGCCGCCTCACCAACCTCCACTCAGACCCAACAAAAACGGTCTTGATCGGCACCGACATGCGCGATGGTCAGGTCTATTTCCTCAACGACACGGTATACCTCAATGGTCACCCCGTGCGATGTGCCACGAGCCAGGACTACGTCCGCGTCCTTGGCCGCCATGCCCTTCCCCACCTCTTCCATCCCGTCGACTCCCGGCGCCTGTTCTCGGGCGCCCGCGCTGCATGCCGAGCGCTCCGCGCCCCACGACTCCCCGCCCACTACCCCCTCGCCATGTATACTGCCAAGTGTCATGGGACGGTCAACTGGTTTACCAGTGTCCGCCCCCCCTCCTACGGGGCCCTGCGCGTGCTGGACGCCATGACCGCCTCGGCCATGCGCGCCACCGCTGGGTGGACCCTCTCCGCCTCTGCTCACTTCCTCCGTGAGGTCCCCGAAGGGGGAGTCGGTATACCCCCGGCACCGGTCGTTGGGTTTACTAACTTCTTCAGCGTCTACATCCGACACCTGAACCACCCCAACTCCCTGGTCTGCCGGTCCACGCGCCACGGGCTCCTCACTGCCCTCTGGCGGTTCCATCCTTCCCAGCCCTGCCTCACCCCGGAGCTCGGACTCCGGTGCACCGCACACCCCACGGACCACGATCTATTTGTTGCCCTGTGCCACCGGTGCGACATCGCCATCCACTTACCCCCTGACAGCCATCTGCCACACCACACCCCCCATGTGCTGGCCCTGTCGTCGCCCGGACTCGAGGTCCAGGACACCCACGCGTGGATGCTTGCGGGCCATCGCAGTACAGAGGACGCGCGACGCAAGGGGTGGCCCCGGGCCTCGCCCCGCCCCACTCCGCCGGTCGGCACCGTCCCCCCGGTTAGACGCTGCCAAGCGGTGACTGCGACCGTCCCCGCGTTCTCCTGGCTCCCTGAGAACTATGGGATCCTCCACGACGCGTCGTGGTGCCCGAAGACCCGGCGCTGCGGCGGGGCAGTGGCGGTGTTCTGCCCCGTCACCCTCCGGTACCAGGTGGTACACGGCGGAGCTGTACACGGCATGGGTGGCCCTCACCGCCAAGGGGCCCTCAGCCGACCCTGCCATCGGCTTCCGATCCGGTGCGTGGCACTTCGCGGACTGCGAAGGGTACATCACGGCGCAGGAAGGGCGCCGCGAGCCGGAAGACTCGCTGCAGGGAGATCTCATAAGATCGTGTCGCGACATGGCCCACGGTCATGCCCCTCCCCATCACCTCTATTCCCATATCGCCGGCACCTGGCTCGATACCCTGCTGGACCGGGTGGACGAAGCGGCAGGGCAGGCTGCGGACAATTGCCCGGACGCCGTGGGGTGGCTCGGCCCCCTACAGAAACCACGCGTCTGCTTCTCCCACGCGGGCCTCCAGGTCCACGACGCCGTGCCCCACGCGCGCCGCGCCTTGCTCGCCTCCCACCACGCCTTCTCTGCGTCCCCCCCGCCACAACACCTCCCCGACCTCAACGAGTACGCCAACATCGTCAGCCACGGTCTCATCACGTGGGGGGACCACCTCACGGTCACCGGCATCCGCCTCTCCCTGTTCCCCCCAAGAGATACGTCCTGCCCCCT
The DNA here is from genome assembly GCA_964036045.1 of Eutreptiella sp. 'Long Island Sound 2002'. Taxonomy (NCBI): domain Eukaryota; phylum Euglenozoa; class Euglenophyceae; order Eutreptiales; family Eutreptiaceae; genus Eutreptiella; species Eutreptiella sp. 'Long Island Sound 2002'. The sequence goes on from OZ038383.1 coordinate 115,339,032, forward strand.
CTGCACCATGCCCGCCTCCGGGGACCATATCCTCTCGTGCCCGCTAGACCCGCTCATCCGCGCCCACTACCATCGGTGGCTTGCGGCCCGACTCTCTCAGAGGTGCCATGCCTGGCGCCACTGTACGCCCACTGCTTGGGGCACCCTCGTCCTTTGGGGGGACGAGCCGTTCATACTGGCTGTGGATGGCTCCCCGGCACACCACACCGTCGCAACCTACACTGTTGGTCGCCTCGGAGCCATCTCCACGCCACACAGGGATGCCCTGCTGCACAGAGGTCTGCGTCCTGCGCGTCTCCGTCGCCTACTCTGCGATGTCGTTCTCACTACCGTTCTCCTACATAAGCGGCACGCGGTGCCCGTTCTACCTCTTGCCGGCTACCTCTCTCCCCTACCGCG